>BSBM01000391.1:24400000-25607500 GCA_027924585.1 Larix kaempferi | reverse complement strand
TATACCTCTTCAGAACCTCTTCTAATCCTAATAGTGCTCTCAAGCTCCACTTCCCTTCACCCCCTGTATCCCATCATGTTCTCATTCCCTTCATATCTCCCCACTCAAGCTTCCAACATCCTTCTAATCCCTTGACCCTTTCTCATCCCTATTAAATATTAACCATAGATTCCCTTGACCCTTCCCCACCCCTTCTCAAATATTAACCAAAAATCCCCTTGAGTCTTTCCCACCCCCCCTCTCTCAAGTATTAAACATATATTTTATGATTTACATAACGCGAGCGCGTTTTGGAACTACATAACGCGTACGCGTTATGTAGTTATATAACGCGTGCGCGTTATGAAATTCTAAAAGCGCGGCAATATTTTTTGAATTTAAAAAGAACGCGCTCGTGTTTTTAAGAGCCTAAACCAAGCCGAATCACTTGCTCACATGTCAACAATAATCCTATGTGTATGCTTTGGAGTTTGCTTCGGTAATTCCAAACCTGTGCTATGTTAATGAAAAACCAAAGCTAATTGGGTATTTCTTCCAATTTCTGGAAAAGCCTGTGCTTAGCCACTCGTTACAGTATGCTACACACAGTCATTTTTGACGAAATCTTAGACACAAATAGCATTTTTTCTGCAGATTCCAAATATGTAACTTTTATTTTGAAATATTAATTTTTCCTATTTTCTTTCAATTTCTTTTCTATCCTACTTCCTTAACTCGTGAAACACACTGTTAGTGTTTCTTCCATAACTTTTTCAATTCTTGATCATTTTAAAAAAAAATTGTATGGTGCACAAGAGGACACTAACCTCCACGTTCTATGAAAAACCCATTTTAAGATTTTTGCATTAAGACCTTCAAAGGCTCTACCCACAAAAGAGGTATTATTTTCGAGGTTTGATCACTTACAAAATTATAAAAAAATTATAAAATTACTAATTTAATTTTTGAAAAATAATGGCGCACAAGTGCTATGTGTTCTCTACATGCATGCCGATTTTTGTAGCTTGATTCCATCATTTAGGCCCTCAAAGGCTCTACCCACAAAAACATATACCTTATCATTTTCCTGAAAAATAAAAAGTGTCTGTTAAGAAAAATGAAACTTGACATAGCTATGCAAATTTTCAATACATAAAAGTTATATATTCGGAAACGTGATTTAATTTCCTACATTTCATCTTTTTTACTCAATGCAAGATATTTTGCGTAAGTAGCTCAAAAAATCCAAGTAAGTTGAGGGATCCCTGCTTTTTCAGTTTTCTATTGCATCTAACGCGCCAAAAGTGACCCTCATTAGCTTGCACTGACCCTTAAATAAAAGTTACATATTTGGAATCTGTAGAAAAAATGCTATTTGTGTTTAAGATTTCATCGAAAATGAATATTTGTAGCATACTATAACGAGTGGTTAAGCACATGCTTCTCCAGAAACTGGAAGAAATACCCAATTAGCTTTGGTTTATCATTAACATAGCACAAGTTTGGAATTACCGAAACAAACTCCAAAGCATACACATAGGATTATTGTTGACATGCAAGCAAGTGAGTCGGCTTAGTTTAGGCTCTAAAAAACACGAGTGTGTTCTGTTTAAATTCAAAAATATTGTCGTGCTTTTAGAATTCAATAACACGCACGCGTTATATAACTACATAACGCATACGCATTATGTAGTTCCAAAACGCTCTCGCATTATGTAAATCATAAAATATATGTTTAATACTTGAGAGAGAGAGGGTGTGGAAGACTCAAGGGAATTTTTGGTTAATATTTGAGAAGGGGTGGGGAAGGGTCAAGGGAATCTATATTTAATATTTAATAGGGGTGGGAAAGGGTCAAGGGCTTAGAAAGATGTTGGAAGCTTGCGTGGGGAGAGATGAAGGGAATGAGAACATGATGGGATACAGGGGGTGAAGGGAAGTGGAGCTTGAGAGCACTATTAGGAGTAGAAGAGGTTCTGAAGAGGTATAGGGTTAGAAGTTGAAAGTGAGACTTGAGTGAAAAGGGGGAATGGATGGAGGCAAGGGGGATGTGAGAGAGAATTAAAGAATACAAGGGGGGAAGAGACATAGAGTGAGTGAGGGAGGGGGAAAATGGGGAGGAATGGATTTAGAGGGAGTGAGAGATAGATGGGGATAGAACGAAATAAAGAGATAGGAAGGGAGGGACAGAAAGTGTTGGTGGGAGACATGCAAGGAGTGGTGGCGATGGAGAGAGAGAGAGAGAGAGAGAGAGAGAGAGAGAGAGAGAGAGAGAGAGAGAGAATATGAGAGGAGGGGGAAGGGACATAAAGTGTGAGAGAGAGAGGGAGTGATGGAGAGATGGGGATAGGTTAAGGGAAAGATAACATGAGGGAGGGATAGAAGGTGAGATAGAGAGGCAATGAGAGAGGGAGGGAGAGAAGGTAGGGTGAGGGATGGAGGGGGAATGGGTTTGAGAATGGAAAGGGACATAATGTGTGTGTGTGTGTGTGTTTGAGAGAGAGAGAGAGAGAGAGAGATTGATGGTTGGGGAGAGAGAGACTAGAGGGAGGTGTGAGCAACAAAGAAAGTGGGAGGTTGTGTGTGTGTGTGTGTGTGATAGGGAAGGAGGAATCAGTGGGGTGGCAGGGACGAAGATGGTGTAAGGGAGAGAAAGCGACATAGAGGGAGGGAGGTAAAGGCAGTGATGGACATATCCAGGGATAGATCTAGAGAAATAGATAGGGAGGGAGGGATACAAGGTGAGATAGAGAGGGTAGGGGGGAGGGATAAAGGCACATAGGGTTAGTGATTAAGGGCGAACGAAGGGAGAGAGTTCTATAGGGACTTGGATAATTGTGAATATATACATAAGGTGGATACCCTCCTTGTCATCATCTTCATCACCATCACCATCATCATCACCATAAACATCTTCATCATCATTGTCATCTCTTCCTTCCTCATCAACATCTCCATCATCATCATCTTCATCATCATCATCATCATCATCATCATTTTCATCATCATCATCATCTTCATCAATGTCTTCATCATCATCACCATCAATATCATCATCAACATCTTCATCATCATTTTCATCTCTAGGTTCTCCATCAACATATCCATCATCATCATCTTCATCACTATCATCATCATCATCAACATCTTCATCATCATCACCATCATCATCATCATCATCTTCCTCATCAAATAAACATCTCCATCATCATCATCATCATCATCATCTTCTAAACATCATCATCATCATCATCTGAACATCACCATCTCCATCATCATCAACATCTTCATCATCATCACCATCACCATCATCATCAAAATCTTCATCATCATCACCATCACCATCACCATCACCATCACCATCTTCATCATCATTGTCATCTCTAGGTTCCCCATCAACATCAACATCTCCATCATCATCATCTTCTTCATCATCATCATCTTCATAATCAACATCTTCATCATCATCACCATCATCATCATCTTCATCATCAACATCTTCATCATCATCACCATCATCATCATCATCTTCCTCATCATATCAACATCTCCATCATGTCACCATCATCTTCATCATCATCATCATCATCATCTGAACATCACCATCACCATCATCATCAACATATTCATCATCATTACCATCACCATCATCATCAACATCTCCATCGTCATCACCATCATCATCATCAACAACATCTTCATCATCATTGGCATCTCTAGGTTCCTCATCAACATCTCCATCATCATCATCTTCATCATCATCATCATCTTCATCACCATCATCATCATCATCAACATCTTCATCATCATCACCATCATCATCATCATCTTCACCGTCATCAGATCAACATCTCCATCATCATCATCATCATCATCATCATCATCTTCATCACCATCACCATCATCATTAACATATCCATCCTCATTGTCATCTCCATCATCAACATCTTCATCATCATCACCATCATCATCATCTTCATTATCATCAGATCAACATCTCCATCGCCATCATCATCATCATCATCATCATCATCATCATCATCTTCATCACCATCACCATCACTAGCATCACCATCATCAGCAGCATCAACATCTCCATCATCATCATCGTCAACATCTTCATCATCATCACCATCATCTTCCTCATCAGATCAACATATCCATCATCATCACCATCATCTTCCTCATCAGATCAACATATCCATCATCATCTTCATCTTCTTCATCGTCATCATCATCATCTGAACATCATCATCACCATCACCATCAACATCATCATCACCATCACCATCACCATCTTCATCATCATTGTTATCTCTAGGTTCCTCATCAACAGCTCCATCATCATCATCATCATCATCTTCATCATCATCACCATCTTCATCATCATCAACTTCTTCATCATCATCACCATCTTCATCAACATCAACATCTTCATCATCATTGTCATCTCTAGGTTCCTCATCAATATCTCCATCATCATCATCATCTTCTTCATCATCATCATCATCATCATCACCATCATAATCATCTTCATCATCATTGTCATATGTAGGTTCCTCATCAACATCTTCATCATTATCTTCATCATCACCATCACCATCATTATCACCATCACCATCACCATCACCATCACCATCAACATCTCCATCATCATCACCATCATCATCAAAATTATCATCATCATCCTCATCCTCATCATCTCATCATCATCATCATCATCATGATCTCCATCATCATCATCATCATCTTCTTCATCATCATCATTATCATCTTCATCACCATCTCCATCACCATCATCATCAACATATTCATCATCATCACCATCATCATCATGAACAACATCTTCATCATCATTGTCATCTCCCCCTTCCTCATCAACATCTCCATCATCATCATCTTCATCGGCATCATCATCATCATTGTCATCTCCCCCTTCTTCATCAACATGTCCATCATCATCATCTTTTTCATCATCATCATCATCATCATCATCATCATCATCATCATCATCATCACCATCACCATCACCATCATCATCAATGTCTTCATCATCATCACCATCATCATCATCCTCTCCATCTTCATCATCATTGTCATCTCTAGGTTCCTCATCAACATCTACATCATCATCATTTTCTTCTTCATCATCATCTTCATCAACATCACCATCACCATCATCATCATCATCTTCATCATCACCATCATCACCACCACCATCATCATCATCAACATCTCCACCACCACCATCATCATCATCATCTTATATCCTCCTCTTCATCATCATTGACATCTCCCCCTTCCCCATCAACATCTCCATCATCGTCATCTTCTTCATCACCATCATCATCATCCTCATCACCCTCATCATCATATTCAACATCTTCATCATCATCACCATCATCTTCATCAACATCATCATCTTTATCATCTTCATGTTCATCACCCTGCTCCTCATCATCATCTTGTGCACTTATGCACTTAGGGATAAATGTTTATTTAAATTGATTTTAGATTTACAAAATGTGTACGCGTTTTGTAACTACATAACGCATACGCGTTTTGTAGTTCTATAACGCATACGCGTTTTGGTTACCTAACCTACATGTCTAATGACATGTCAGGCTCGGGTTTTACCATACCAAGTGCTAAGTATTAGAAACGCGTTTTGTTTTTATGTATCAGAAATGAGTTTTGAAAAACTAGGATTGCATCTAAAGTGACCCTCATCTTCTTGCACACACCCATATTTGTTTATTGGGTTTTATTTCAATAGGCTTTAAGGATTTCTTCATTCTATTAAGTAAAATAGAGGCCATGAAATTGCTAGTTTTTACAACAACAAGAAGCATGGTAATGTGGTAAATTACTTTGAAACATTCAAGTGTCGTGTTTAATTATGTGGGAGAAAGTTGGATTGTAGGCACAATTGATAATATGTACTTTCAAGTTTCTTCCCTACCCTATTGGATTGACTTGTATTTCCCTAGTGGGTAAAATACTTATTCTAAATTTTCTCCATTATACCTGAAAAAGCATTGCTGCTAGTTTCATCATAAAGCCATTAAATTTTAGCTACATATCAAAAGACTCACGGTCTCTAGGTTTAGGTCTTGGGTGCTTGACATATCATAATGTTTTTACTTTACCCAGATGGGCTTGGAGTCATAAAACATATTATATTTCTAACTGGTGTAGTTGGAATATGTACTCCGAGTCCTGTCCGATGTTCTCTAATAGTAAATAATTTGTCCTTTTACTAAAGCATGTAAATTTGATGGGGTTCTGACAACATTGTCTCTCTTTCCATTCACTCCAATGCTTCAAATTCCAGGAGTAGATAATACTTATTGATCATACTTCATCGAAGTAAATTGTCTTATTGTAATTATTTCAGTTCCAGCAGTCATTATGCACTTAAATAGTTGTTTGGACCACATAACAATGCTCTTGTCACCTGCCCAAAAGTTAGGTATTTCTATGTTCAACAGTATTTAATTTTGATTACATAAAGTAGAATTTTGAAAGAGTAATGTTTTAACTATCTTAATGTGATTGATTTGTTGGGATTGAATACAACCTAATATATTTTTGTCTTGAACCAATGGTTGTTCTAATGCTAAATATGATCTCTGGTTTGTGCAGGTTATGGTTTCAAGTTGAAGTATAAGTACATATTCGAATGGCTTAGCATGAAGCTTATACTTGCATTGGGAGACTCTGCAGTAGTTGTCATTGCTTATTATGTACGTTTACTATGCTTAAATTTTATAAAAAAAATTGTGTTTAGATGATTTTGTTAACTTCTTATATCAAGAAATTTGTATGGATTCTATTAAGGTTAACCTTATTTTTATTATAATCATTGTGGTAAATATGCAAAAATATTTTCTAGGAATGGTCCCAAGTGCTGGAAGGTAATTTGTCTTTCTGTGAAAATCAATTGCAGATGCCTTCTGGCACTGACAGGAATAGGGATGAGCTAGACTTTGAATTTCCGGAGAATGGAATTGAACAACCTTATGCTTTGCAGACCAACATCTATGCAAAGGGCGTGGTGGAAGGGAGAAGAGCCACATCCTTTGGTTCAATCCAATAATAGAGTTTCACACTTAGCACTTTCCACAAAGAAAATGAGGATGTGTTGGCCCATGTATTAGACAAGTTTTAAACTTTAAGAACTTAAATGTGCATCACTCCAGCTTCTAATGAGTGCACCAGATTGTGAGTATCAAAACATATAGTATATGGTATCGTGTACTCTTTCTAGCTTAGTGTTTTTGAACAAAGACCTATTTTTGAATAATTGTTTTTCAGTTGTCTACATACATGGACACATTACCATGCTTGTGAATGTATACCATGTTGAGTGCTATCAATTATAAAGAGATTTTTAATCAACTCAATGACATGAATGTATTTTCAGCAAATATAAGTGTGCTTCCTTGGGAGAATGGGATGATTATTTACATTTTCAAAGCTCCTTTCAAGAATTGTAGTTTTGGAAAAAAAATTCTCATCTAGATTAAAAAAGACTTTGCTGTTAAATTTAAAAAAATATCAGTATTTGTTCTTTTTTTTAGGATGGGATGACTAGTTACATTTTCAAGGCTGCGTTTTCTCACTGAGATTAGAAAAGACTTCGTTGTTAGCTTAAAAAATCTATTGGAATTTGTTCTGTTTTTTTAGAATGGGATGATTACTTACATTTTCAAGGCTGTTTAGTTTTGGAAATCATTTTCTAATTGAAATTAAAAAAGACTTTTCTCTTAGATTAAAAATACTTTGCTGTTAGATTAAAAAAAAATTGGAATTTGTTTTTTATCATAAAGAATAGAGATTTTAGATTAAAAAATTTGTTTTTAATAACAAAGATTTTTAGGTAATTAGAATCATTATTTGGGAACATTGAATGCTAAAAACACCTTAAAATAACATTTAAAATAATTTGTTTATTTTTTTAATATAGTTTTTATATCGTCTCTAAAGAGACAATAGCTGAGATTAAAGACATATGGTCTCTATAAAGACAATATGTCTTTAATCTGAGCTATTGTCTTTAGAGAGACAAAAGTGAAATTGTCTTTATAGAGACAATATTACTTGTGTTCTATTTTGTCTTTATAGAGACAATTTTGTAAGACAATAATCTAAGACACTCGCTTAAAGACAATATTTAAGACAATACACAAGTTTCTTTTTGTCTCAAGTTAAGACAATTTAGTCAAATATTGTCTTAAATGCCCCCTCTATGTAGTAGTGATATGTGTCACATATTGGGCATTCTCGCAATGTGACATAACCCTTGATGAACGTCAAATTTCACATTGTGAATATGTCGCATCTAACCCTTGATGAATGCCACAACGCAACATAACCCCTGATAAACATCACAATGCAACATAAACCTTTCTGCACGTCAAATTTCACATCACGGCATAACCCTTGATTAATGCCACAATGCAATGTAACCCTCGATAAACATCACAATGCGACATAAACCTTGATGAACGTCAAATTTCACATTGTGAATATGTCGCATCTAACCCTTTATGAATGTCACAACGTAACATAAGCCTTGATAAACATCACAATGCGACATAAACCTTGATGAACGTCAAATTGCACATCTTGGGCATTGTCGCAATGCAACATAACTCTTGATGAATGCCACAATGCAAACCTTAATGAACGTCAAATTTCACATTGTGAATATGTCACATCTTGAGTTATGTCGGTATATGTGTCACATATTGGGCATTGTCACAATGCGACATAACCCTTGATGAATGCTACAATGCAACGTAATTGTTGATAAACACCACAATGCGACATAAATCTTTATGAATGTCAAATTTCACATCTTGAGCATTGCCGCAAGGCGACATAACCCTTGATGAATGCCACAATGCAACATAAGCCTTGATAAGCATCACAATGCGACATAAACCTTGATGAACGCCAAATTGCACATCTTGGGCATTGTTGCAATGCGACATAACTCTTGATGAACGCCACAATGAAAACCTTAATGAACGTTAAATTTCACAATGTGAATATGTAGCATCTTGGGTTGTGTCGAAATATGTGTCAGATATTGGGCATTGTCGCAATGCGACATAACCGTTGATGAATGCCACAATGCAAACATTAATGAACGTTAAATTTCATATTGTGAATGTGTCGCATCTTGGGTTGTGTCGGCATATGTGTCACATATTGGGCATTGATGCAATGCGTCATAACCATTGATGAACGCCACAATGCAACGTAACCCTTGATAAACACCACAATGAGACATAAACCTTGTAAACTTCAAATTTCACATCTTGGGCATTGTCGCAATGCACCATAACCCTTGATGAACGCCACAATGCAACATAAATCTTGATAAGCATCACAATGCGACACAAACCTTAATGAATGTCAAATTTCACATTGTGAATATGTCGCATCTTGGGTTGTGTCATCATATGTGTGACATATTGAGCATTGTCACAATGCGACATAACCCTCGATGAACGCCACAATGCAACATAACCCTTGATAAACATCACAATGTGACATAAACTTTGATGAAAGTCAAATTTCACATCTTAGGCATTGTCGCAATGCAACATAACCTTTAATGAATGCCACAATGCAACATATGCCTTGATAAGCATCACAATGTGACACAAACCTTAATAAACGTCAAATTTCACATTGTGAATATGTCGCATCTTGGGTTGTGTCGTCATATGTGTCACATATTGAGCATTGTCACAATGCGACATAACCCTCGATGAACGCCACAATGCAACGTAACCCTTGACGACATATGTGTCACACATTGGGTATTGTCGCAATGTGACATAATCCTTGATGAACGCCATAATGCAAACCTTAATGAACGTTAAATTTCACATTGTGAATATGTCGCATCTTGGGTTGTGTTGACATATGTGTCACATATTGGGAATTGTCGCAATGTGACATAACTCTTGATGAACGCCACAATGCAATGTAACCTTTGATAAACACCACAATGCGACATAAACCTTGATGAACATCAAATTCCACATCTTAGGAACTGTCACAATGTAACATAACCCTTGATGAACGCCACAATGCAACATAAGCCTTGATAAGCATCACAATGCGACACAAACCTTAATGAATGTCAAATTTCACATTGTGAATATGTCGCATCTTGGGTTGTGTCGCCATATGTGTCACATATTGAGCATTGTCCCAATGTGACATAACCCTTGATGAACACCACAATGCAACGTAACCTTTGATAAACATCACAATGCAACATAAACTTTGATGAACGTCAAATTTCACATCTTAGGAATTGTCGCAATGCGACATAACGCTTGATGAATGCCACAATGCAACATAAGCCTTGATAAGCATCACAATGTGACACAAACCTTAATGCACGTCAAATTTCACATTGTGAATATGTCGCATCTTGGGTTGTGTCATCATATGTGAAACATATTGAGCATTGTCGCACTACGACATAACCCTTGATGAATGCCACAATGCAACGTAACCCTTGATAAACATCACAATGCAACATAAACCTTGATGAATGCCAAATTTCACATTGTGAATATGTCGCATCTGACCCTTAATGAACAAATAACCCTTGTTCAATGTCGCAATGCGACATAACCCTTGTTGAACGATGCAGTGCAACATAACACTTGATATACATCACAATGTGAGATATCGCTTGATGAATTTTGAATGTCACATTATTAATGTGTCACATATTGGGCATTGTTGGCATCAAATTTCGCATCATGGGCATTGTCGCAATGCGACATAACCCTTGATGAACGTCAAATTTAAACATCATAATGCGATATAAACCTTGATAAACATCACAATGCAACATAAACCTTGATGAACGTCAAATTTAAACATCACAATGCGATATAAACCTTGATAAACATCACAATGCGACATAAACCTTGATAAACATCACAATGCGATATAAAATTGGATTTTTTTACTATTAGTTTATATATTATTAACTAATTAAACTATTATTTTGATCAATACATTAGAACTTTCAGAGATCAAGTTTTATATCACATTATGTTTAATTTTAATTATTATAATATATATATACTTTTCTTTATTGTATCTATAATGATATTTAAATTAATTATAAAATTGGATTTTATTATTATTATTTTATATGTTATTAACTAATTAACTTTTATTATGTAATTATTTCTTGCAATTTTTATTGTGGTTTCCCAAATATACTTTTGATTAATATATAATGTTTATAATTTTTTATTAAATAATTATTTTCATTAAAATGGTGCATTCTTCTAATGTTTCTTGTGAACATTAATATTAGTTTATATAAGTATCATTGACATGCTTAATGAAAGTAATTACTTAATGTCATCAAACATAGATGAAAGTAATGAAAAAAATATTATATTAGTTTATATAAATATCATGACATACTTATCTTTGACATTTAACTTTAAGAATGATAAACTTTAATTTTATAATTATTGTTCTATATCTAACCTCTAGAAACAAGACTCTATTCAATATTTTTTTTATCATCCATCTATTACAAAAATACCAAAATATAATATTAATTGAACACTTTGTAATATTAATTTAACACTTTTTATCATCCCTCTATTTCCAAAATACCAAAATATAATATTAATTAAACCTTTTGTAATATTACCAAAATATAATATTAATTGAACACTTTGTAATATTAATTGAACACTTTTGATCATCCCTCTATTACCAAAATACCAAAATATAATATTAATTGAACATTTTGTAATATCACCAAAATATAATATTAATTGAACACTTTTTATCATCCCTCTATTATCAAAATACCAAAATATAATATTAATTGACCACTTTGTTGCCATTTAGGTCAAGCTTCGTGAACATAGTCTTCATTTAAATTAGAATAATTGAATCTATAGAGTTGAAGTAAAACCCCAAGTTTGACAAAAAAAAAATTACATCTGCATAATGAATGTAGATCACATTTTTAAAACGTTACGAGGAGATAAATGTTCTTAAATGCACTCTTTTTTCAAAGGGGCTAAATATTTTAGAGCGAACCAACAAAATATTTCTGAATTACCTAGTTTCATTTTAAAAAATCAATACATTGTGTTATGCATTGAATAGGTTGGTTGTGGGCTCCGGAACATTCATCTGGTTATAAGAATTGAATTAAAAAAAATCAAAGCGGTTTCCTTCTGCATTGAATACACACTGGTTGCGGACTCCGGTGAACATGCATACTATTGGGCCATCAATACGGTTGCCTTCTGCATTCAATACACTGGTTGCGGGCTTCGGTGAACACGTATACTATTGGGCCGCATATGCAAAGCAACTTTCGGTGCTGTGAATATTGGGTTACATGCAAAACTTCGAAAATGCTTCATTACCTCGACGGGATTGTGTAAATTTCCGAAAATGCTTCATTACCTCGACAGGATTCTGTAAATCCTCGGCATGGCAGATCAGTTAACAAGCCATTAGATAATCACTCCACGACCAAAATTTCTTTTCAAATTCAGCAATTAATGGATATCAGGAAAGGTCTCTCCCAGAATCACAGGATTTTATGATTGCCTTGATATTTTTGTAAACGACACCATTTGAGAGCACACCCATGGATTCGCAGGTATGAAGGAAATCCTCAACCACCAGGGAGGATAAGCCATGCAACAAGGAGGAGACTCATAGATTCAGTGTGCATCAAATCATAGACATAGTGTATGACCTTCCGACAATAAAAATACATGAAACTAACGACGGTGTCAAATGACCCTTTAAAGTATCCAATTTTAATTTAAAAACACTACAGGAAAACCAACTCAGAGCATTGAATATGGTGGTGTTATTCATGAATTTTACTCGGAACGAGTGCTCTTTCCATGTGAAGAAAAATTTACACGTTCCTAATTCTCGTTCTTTTAGTGTCGACAATAGAATTTATTAACGAAAATTGTATATATTTCTTGAACTAACGTTACCTGCTAATAGTCCGAAAATGCTTTATTACGTCGACGGGATTCTGTAAATTTTCGGCATGCCAGATCATTTATACTAAACGAAAGCTCCGCCAGGCCATTGGAACCATTGGCAGAAGCATAATCACTCTACGACCAAGGATTGAGGGCCGCACAACGCCTAAATCACCCTGTAAATCACCACTTACCACGGTAAGAAACGGATCAAGAATGGAAAATAAATAATTAAAAAAAACTCACCATGTGAAGGGTCAAAATAACCGACGTATCCATAGCCAATTCGGCATGACAAATCATTTATACTAAACGAAAGCTCCGACAGGCCAACCATTGGCAGAAGCATAATCACTCCACGACCAAGTTGCACAGTGCCAGAATCACCCTGTAAATCATCGCTTATCACGGTAAGAAACAGATTAAGAATGGAAAATAAATAATTTAAAAAAACTCACCGTGTGAAGGGTCAAAATAACAGACATATCCATAGCCAAGGGAGCGCTGGTTCATGCTATTGCGGCAAACTCAAACAGAGGCGAGGCTTCCCATAAGCTCGAAGCGCTTAGCAAGGTAGACAGTAGTTTAATACTGTCTACCTGTAGAACCGACTTTGGCAGTTTAATACCCATTGAGTGGTTGGAAGGCATGCACCGACTCATAGGCCACACAGTTAATATGTGGTGGTGCTTTATAGTTGATACATGGTAACCCTAACGGTTACCGCCGCCTCCCAAGGCCTCCGCACAAGTGCAGAGAGCGTAACGATCGCGGACGGGCACGTTGCTTATGGATCAATGGCGAGTGGAGTCCGCAGTCGGTTTAGTGGTGAACGGTTAAACAATGGTGCAGGTTATTGCGTTTATTGTTTAGCCAATCTTTAACCTTTAATTAACCTTAACTAAAAAAGATGACCATTGAAGCCATCCCAATCGCACACTTGTCCGGGGTTACCTTGAATCTAGAGAATCCATAGATCTCAGTCCATTTCCCCCAAAAAATCTAAGATATTAACGTCTATCGATGTAACTAGAATTATATTTAAAAACATTTGCAGGATAAAATATGTTCAACACTCTTCAACAAAATTTACAATATGATCACCATTAGATATCCTTCAGGTAAAACACAATATTTTAAACCTAACCCAAACTAATGACAAAATGCACAAACCAACAACAAAGTAAAAAATATATGACCATACATAACCAGTGCATGACAAGAATTCAACATCGAATACTAAACCAAAAGGGAGAAAAAATCTCTAGGATGTCCTTGTAAGAAGCCAGTAAAATATCCATGCTTACTCATTTTTTTTAATTTCAAAGGACCTCAAGATTTTGAAAAAAAAGAGGGTAACATGTTACCTTTCAAAACGAGTAATAAATAGTTCTAAAGGCATGTCCAAAGAAAATAAAACCTGATTTACAGTGCATGGCTCAGAATATCAACGGCATCGATAAGGTCATCAGCTTTCAATGCATTGCAGGCCTTTTGAAACAGAGTATCTGAATACTCTAGGGTTTTATCGACAAGGTCATCATCTTTCAATGCATCACAACCCTTTTGAAACAGGGTATTTGCATCCTCCATGGTTTTAGGCATGGCTAAGGGATTTTGCTCAGCAGTTGCAGCTTCTCCATTACCAACATCACTTCTATTCATGAGAAACCCCTCAACCAGGGAAGCTCAGGAAGATACGTCACCATCTCCTTTGGATTCATTAACTTTGTTGACCCCGGTTCCAACATCTAGGCATTGAGGGGTTCCATGTTCCACAACACTAGATGTATTGCTGTCAACGGGGAGAGCAAATTTGCATTCATTTTTTCCCTCAGCGGCAGCCCAACTCTTGACCCCGTTGGGATCCTCTGGAATGGCAGTTTTGCAGTCTGCAGATGGTGAAGACATGGCTAATTCATCTTCAAAACTAGAGGAATAGAGGGAAAGCTTGGGCTCGCGATTTTTGTGGGAAATTTGTGGAGGGAAGGGCAAATTGTATAAGACAAATAAAATCTCCCAGCTAAGTATCACCCAAGGGAGGGAAGATGAAAAGTAGAGGAATATACACCAAATGCAATGAGTTCTTGCAAACATATAGTTAATCTTGGATTGGACTCTCAAGGCCTCCAACCTCAGTGGTTTATTTAGCATATGAAAACGTTTGTAGGTCAATGTTTACCTACATTTTAAGTAAACGTTGGATAAATAGTAAAAGTTTATTTATGTCTTAACTACTATTTAAATATATGTGACTAGTGTATTATATGGTTTTATTTTTTTATTTTTTAATATGATTAATTTATTTGAAGGAATTAATGTCTATGGCTTCTCAGCTCTAACGAGTGTCCCATGAATAATAAATGTAATTTAAAGTGTATCAATTTAAGGAAATTAAAGATTAGATGAGCAATTACACCTCTGGGGTAAATAATATTGTGAATAAAAGTTAAGGGTTAAAATGTAATATGTTTATTTTGAAGAAATATCGTGCTTGTTAAGTGATCTATTAAAAGTTAGTTATAAATATTATAATTCATTTAAAATAATTTTGAATTTAAATGTTATGCTCAATATAATGAAGATAAAATGTAAAAAGTTTCATAAACTTAGTTAGGAGTGAGTGGGTGGCTTTTAATCGAGCATCGGGAGCAAGCAGAAAATTGTTGGATTCATTGACAAAGGTTAAGAAAAGGTGGTAAAATGGTTGGCACTTAGGAACAAGAACATAGATCACAATTTGAAAACGATCTCCTCATCGATTTGTTCAATGTCCTTTTCTTCAAATATACAGGGGAATTTAGTAATTGGCTAAACTTATAAAATTTGTGGAACAAGTGTGAGATTGAATCATGTTTGAAATTCTAGTTCGATAAAGGGGATCTAAAACCTTATATAGTTATCCCATTCTTTATCCTATGGGAGGTTTCACTAAGTTTGAGTAGTCTGACCTTTTCTAGGAATCATTTGCCTAATTTCTAGGTCTATGCTGAGGTGAAGCTGCCTTTTTTTTATCTAAAGAACAAAGACACCCATGATTTATCGTGACAGGTTAGGAAACTGCATATTGAGAAAATTTCTAGCCAGGGATTTTATTGACGGAGCTTGCTAGATTTCGAAAAGATATATGGCCTCAGAGTGATGTTGTATCTCTCAGAAAACCACTATTTTTGTATAAGAGCATGGAATTGTTAAGGTACAAATAATATGGTCAAGCTCTTTGTGTTAAAAATTTTGGTGAGGAAATCTACTGAGTTAGGAGTGCACCCTCTCCAAATCTTCGTCAACTCATTGTTGGTTGTTAAATGGATGATAGGTGAGCAAATGATTCAAAATATGGATCTCTAGGAGTTGGTGCCCAGTCTTAAAGAATTTTTCGAATATTCGATCGGTTCTTTATTGCCATGTTTTTAGGAAACACAACCAATTCACCAACTCCCTTTCTAAGGAAATTTTTTCATTAATCCTAGTTTTGTCTATCTAGTTGAATATTGTGGTGGGAAAACAACTGAGACTTGTCAATATCTGTGGGTTTAATGATTTGTTTTGGGAGAGTCTCTCGTAGTTTACCTCAAATCATCCATATCCATCTTATTGACTAAGGAATCCTTCTATAACAATGATTCATTGGATTGGCCCTCACAATTCCTTCTATAGAAATGAGTCATTATTTTGGGCCTCATGCATAGATCATGAGTTGTGAGACCTAAAGAAATGGATACCATGAAATTTCATATTTTCTAAATCCAAACCATGATTTTAGCTAGAACATCCAATTATAGGACATATGAGGTAATATAGGGCCTTCTACATTAGCTATGGAGAGGCATATTTTAGGGCCTACAACCTTAGTTTCTAGTCCAAAAACATGAGAAAGAATTTGAGAACAATAAGCATCGCACAAATGAGAGTAATGCCCCTTATATGACACATGTAGGCATAAGGGTCACTTTACAATGATTATGAGCTGGCACTAGACCTTATGCATGGTCTATGAGCCATAAATATCTTTCATGCATGAGGTGTTGGTCTTCCTCCTCAAACCATGTCTACATCGTTGATTCCCATATCTTATGCTCAAAAGCTACTAATGGTGTCCATATTTCCACTGGAATAATTAAGATGACCTAGATCAATGTTATGTGATTGCTTAACGCATCGTTCATTTCCTTGATCCCTAAATGCTTACTTTAGAGCCTAAGGCTTGGGTTTCCTCTATCAACTGGATGTCTAGTGCCCTAAAATCCCTAATTAGTGCTCAATACTCCCAATGGAACCCATATCCCTTCTTAGATTCTAAATATAACCTAGAGAGGTTCAATGTCATTATTAGAGACATATTGCATGGCTCTGGAGCGATCAAATATGTTTGTAAGGCCTAAGGCTTGAGTTTCATTTTCCAAGCATGTTCAAGGACTTGTGACCCATACATGGTTCTCAAAACCTCATAATGGTGTCCATATTCCCAGTCAAAATCCTAATATCCCTTTGTCCAATGTTATTTTGTAGTCAAAAACTTGATTCATTTCCATCAATGCATCAAATATTCCTTTATGGTCAAAGGCTAATGTTTCCTCCTTAAAAATTATCAAGGACTCATGACCCATTTAAACTAGTACCAAAATCCTCCTAATAAACCCCATAACCTGAGTAGAAGACCAAATATCCTCTAAAAATTATTCTATGGTTATTGAGGCCTTTTTTATGGCCCTGGAACCCTAGAAAATTTGTTTAGTGACTAAGCCATATAGCTAGAAGACCCATCCACGATGTCAAACAACTCCTAATGGAACCCATATACCTAGTAAGAGAGAAGATATTTTTTTGTGATGTTTCGAGACCTCATTCATGGCCTATTAATGCCACCCATACCCACACTTAAAGGATAAATATCTCCAATAGGGTTATTTTGTGAAGTTATGAGATGTCATCCAAGGACTTTGAGCCTTACGATTTTTTCTCGCCTATATATTTCTAAGGTATTGATAGTTATACTTGGTTCTCAAAACATATCAGTGGCTCTCATATTTCGACTAAGACGCATAATTAGTTCTCAAAACCTATTAATGTCTCTCATATTCACACTTAGAGGCTCTAGATCCCTTAGAGAGGGCCTGTGTGGTAATTTGAGGTAATATTAATGGTCCTTGATTCCTATAAGCTTTCTTTATAAATTAAGTCATTGGATCCTTCCCCAACCATGTATATGGCATTGAGATACATACATGGATATTAAACCTCCTAATGGATTTAATATACACCCTTGGAATCCAAACACCCCCTAAATACGTCCTATGTTGTGGTTTGCAACCTCCTTGCTAACCCTTTATGCTAGGTGTGTATGTTTACAGTGTATGTCCCAGGCTTCCTACATTTACCTTATCTAGACCCAATACTTACATATGGGGATTAAAACCTGCTAATTTCGATCATATCCCCATTTAGAGGAAATGTATCCATAGTAGACATGAAGTATTGTGGTTTGAGGCCTTGATCATGGCCCTCAGCCCTGGAAGCTTCCCTTATGACCTAAGACCCAAGTATCATTCTTTGACAATTTCTATATCATGAGATAATAGTTTGGTTCTCCAAACCCCCAAACAATGTCCATATCCCCACCTATAATCTAAATATTCCCTATATAGGAGTGTGTAGTGGTCTAAGGACTCTTTCATAATCCTTGAGCCCTCAAGGTTACCTTTAGGGACTAAGGCTTGGGTTTATTCCCCCAACTATATATAGTCCATTGAGACCCATACTTGGTGTTCAAAACCTCCTAATTGTGTTTGAATATGCTCACATGGAGGCCTTGTATCCCCTTTATGTATCATGTGTGGTGGTTCAAGGTGTCATTCTTAGCCTTCGATTCCTATTTTTTTCAGGAACTAAGGCCTAAGTTATCTCCTTATCTTGGTGTCATCCATTGGGGGAACCTTATGGATGTGTTGTGGTTTGAGACATCATTCTTTATCATTGATGCATAGAATCTATGTTTATGGCATGAGCAATATTATTCCTCCCTTTACTATTTCAGTGCCCCAAGGACCCTACCTTGTGCTCAAATCCTACTATGGCATGGATATCCATAGCCAAAGAAAAAGGATACCCTTGAGAGATAAGGTGTGGTTCCTTAAGCCATCGATCATGGCCTTGGATGCTTAGGAAATTCCCTTACAACCCAAGTCTTGATTTTTATCCGTTATCCATGTTTAGGGTGCTTACATCCATACCTAGTATTTAAAAGGTTCCAATGGGACACCCACTTAAAAATAGATATATCATAGGAGGTCACAATTGATTCTTCAAGGTGTTTTTCTTAGCCTTTGACACCTAAAATATTCCTTTAGGGAATAAGACCCACATTTCCTCTTTTAATAATGTCTAGGGCCCTAGATCCTATGCCTAGTGTTAAACCTCATAATGAAAATGATATCCCTATAGATTGTAGGCTGGAGACATTCTTTGGATATCATGAGTGGTGGTTGAAGGTGTCATTTTCCTTGGATTCCTATAAAATTCTTTTAGTGGTCATGGCTTTGATTTCGATCCCTAAGCATGTTAAGGAATCAGTATCCATACCTAATTATGCGAACCTCCTAAGGCAACTAACATCCTCACTTTTAGGAAAAGGATTTTAAAGGAGGTCAAGTGTGGTCCTTCAATGCATCATTTAGGAATTAGATGCCTGAAAAATTCCTTTATGATATTAGCCATGGGATTCATCTGTTAATCATCTCCGGGCCCCAAGAATTATACCTACTATTAAAAACCACCTAATGCCATACATATACCCACGTAGAGCCCATGTCTGCTAGTTTGAGGTGGCATTCTTTGGATTATATTCCCAGGATCTTCCTTTATTGATTAAGGACCAATTTTCCTAACCCAAATTAATGATGCAAGGTACTTGAGATCAATACCTAGATCTCAAAAATTGCTAGTGGAACCATATTACCACTTAAATGCAAATGAATTGATCAAGAGGTCATGTGTGGTATTTGAAGTCATTTTTCTTAGACGTAGATGAATAGAACCTTCCTTTAGGGAATGAGGCTTTGGTTTCTCACACATGACATGGACCTTTAGTCCAATTATTAGTGTTTAAAATACCCTAATGACATGAATATCCCTTGATGCAACAATGGATTTTTTAGGGCCAAAGGGATGGTCTTCTTCCTTAGAAATCCATTCCCAATACCCTAGGACATGTACATATTTCTCAAAATCACCTAATGGCACAAACATCATCTATCAATATAGGTCAATGATACCCTCAGGATGTAATGTCCCCATTCGAATAATTGCATAGTAAGACAATCCCATCATTCCTACTAGTTTCCTAGGTTGGATGGGCACATGTGGAATTGTAATAAGGAAGCTAATAAATGATGTTTAGACATTAGAAGGGTCAATTATTTAATAAATATATTGAATAAATAAATTGAAGAGAAATTCTAGGTGGCAAGTGGTTTTCAAGACATATGGAAGATGTGGGACCCACACTAGCTTGATTTCTCAAGGACACGTGGCATCTCTCTCTTGCCAATTCTAATTTATGAGAAGGTGAACACTCCTGGGTGAGTTGGTAAGTCATAAAACATGCCATTGAGCATCTTAGGTCGAATTGGGATGGATTGGTAACCTCCATGGAAGATAGAGTCAAATTGGAAGTTTGTGGACACTTGGGCTAGATTCCCTAGCCCCTATGACACCAATGATTGAGCATCTATGAAAAATATGACAAATTGTAGACCTGACCTCTGACATATGACCATTATGGCATGTCAGCCCCAAAAATAGGCTCAAGGAAGGCGCTCATGGGAGTTGGAGAAGCCAAAGAGACTCAAACTCGAATTTGGGAGAAGATGGAAAGTTGGAACTAGGAGACAAGTGGCAAATGGGAAATATTTCCTAAGTGGAGATATCTTGAAGCTATGAAGAGGATTTCGACCCTTAGAAGGCTAAGGTTGGTTATAAAATGATAAATCAATTATGAGAATGGCTTTTGATGATTTGAGAAAAATTGCATTTGTGAAGAGAGAGCTAGTGGATGACTAGTTTCTTTCCTTAGCCAATTTCGAGGGTGAAAGATTCCCATCCAAGTTGGTGTTTGGAGAGGACACTCAGGTCTTTCATGGAGATTTAATGGAGTTTTATTTGTAGGTATAAGCTACAGGGAAGCTCGTGGATTTGTTTAGTGCAACACCATCTCTCAACCATTTCCCGTTTTGAAGGCATATTCATGCTCCTTGAGGGAGGGCGTTTTTGGTGAGCTCTTGTGCTTCTTGGGAGAGATTCTAATTATGTATTTATGATTTTAATAGCTTCATATCCTCTGTTATTAATATTCAGAAAGTCTCAGGTCGAAATACCCACTAGTTGTATGCAAAAATGTTGATTAATGAGCAAACAATGTCCATTTCCCCACTACATTGATGTATACCATTATAATGCTCATGATTTCGAATGAATGGATGATTATATGATACATTTGTGATTAATAGACTGCCATGGATGTATTTTACAAGTTTTATGTACTGTACTTGAACATTTGAAATATTTTTACTCAGTTTAATTGCATTGGGAGAAGAAATAATGCCATTTCCCCAAGGGTCGAATTGGGGATTTTTGCAGCTGAATGGGAGAGGGTTGGAATAGAGATAATAATCAATTAATGGTACATTGTGATCCTTATTAACATTCTTGATACATCCCATACCTATTTTCATAAATTCGAGGGATTTTGGAAGCATTTGGGATGCCATTTTCATTGTTTACCTAGGGGGGATTTGGTGCATAAATTGCTAGTTAAAATACCATACATTGACCAGAATAGAAATCAAATTTGTAGAAGTATTTTGAGGGTTATAAATAATCCATGAACTTAATATTCAAGTCTAAATATCGTTCATACACCCTTACAAAATATTTGGGAGCATTTGGGTTAATTTGGAGGCCAAAACAGTAAAATTAGTCAAAGGTCAAAATTGGGGAAAAATTGGAAAATTGGGCATTTTCATAAAATTTTGAAAAAGGGACATTACAAGTGGTATCAGAGCATGGTCTTGGAACTTGATGGTATTAACAAGAATCCAAACAAATCAACCACCACCCTTCGAATCAGTAGTTGAAGAAGTTTTGGTTGGAGAAGAGATAGTAGCAGAAAATGAGTTTTTTTCTAAAACAATGGGTAGAGAGGAGGAGGAAAAATTAAGACATAAGGAGGAATTTATTGAAGACTTAAAACCATTTTTTGATGGAATTACCATGGGTATTCTAGAGGTGAGTAGACAAATGATGAAAAGTTTCGAATTGTTGGGTAGCCAACTTTCAGGCAAAGGGATGATAGGAGATAACAGTGGTTCACATTCAAGGGAAAAGATAAATGGGAGTGAGCATATTTTTTCAAGAACAGGACTACACAATAGACCTGATGAATTCCAAAGCACACAAAGGCATACTGCACCTAAATTTCTCACACCCAAAGAAGATCCCAATATTGAGGTGGATTATAAGAAACTAGCAAACGATTGGAATGATTTGAATGAAGAGGGTAAAAGAGGTGTACCATTCAGTGACTACATTGATGCTATAAAAAAAAATGAAAAGGAGGGAAGACAATAGGATTCCATTCCAAAACAAAGAATTAAATAGTGCTATTGGAAAAATGTCACTTCCTACTTTTGATGGTTCTTCTCAAAATTTTGCTAACACTTGGGTGCAAAAATTGGATGTGTATTTTCAGTTGAATCCTATGTTGGAAAATGATGCATTAATGGCCATCTTGCATTTGGAAGGAGATTCTAATGAATGGTGGTTCCATGGCCTAAGAACCTTGGGTCATGATCAGGTTAAAACATATGGAGAGTTTGTTGACAGGGTACTAGAGAGATTTGAACAAAAGAATACAGAATTGCCTTTCAAAGAACTAGCTCAACTGAAACAAACTAGGACCGCTACTGAATATATGTTGGAATTTCAAAAATTATCAGTCAACATGGCTAATGTATCTATGGGAAGGTTGGTATTTCTATTCACTGAAGGTTTAATTGAACCCTTAAAAGGTATGGTCAAATCCTATAAGCCAACTACATTAAAAGATGCAATGAGCTTGACTAGGGATCTCCAAAATGTGCTTCCTAGAACGAGATTTCCTCCCAAGCCTGACTTTAGAATTGAAACGAAACCTTGAAAAAGAGATGCACCTGATAAGAAGCCATGGAAAGAAGATGAATATGGAAGGGATAAGAAAGAGGAACTAATCAGGTAAGATCTCAGAAGGATTATGTTATCTCTCCAGGAGTCTTCCTAGGTTGCACTCGGAAGAGCCTGGTAACGTAAACTTATCTTGAAGGATGGGGTATATTTGGATCAAGTTGGATGACTGAGATCAAAAATCACATACTCATAACATACATGGACACATTCAAATAGACAGGGCTTTTAGCCACTGATGTTCAGAAAGTTTGTAAAAGATAGACAGAAGAATTCTTATCGTGCTAGCAAACTCATACATATAGTATATATATATAAATGGCTAATCACAATAAGCAAAAGGGACTTGATATCCAGTTCTCAATACGAAGATAGGATTATAGCTATCTGGCATAGACAAATGGAAACTCATGAAATAGACATTTCACTGCAAGTATGAAATGATAAAAGAGGAAAACGGAACACACATATGGCAAAAGAAGCTTATATAAATGATATGCGACGAGAAGTTTGATAATACAAGTTAAGAAAAGTATCTCCAAAATCGACCCTTGTTCTACATGAGTCACAAGCTTTATACCCTTTACAAAAAAGTTTAAGATCCTGAAGAAACTAGATCGAATCTGCTAAAGATAGAAAATCAAAACTGTTTTCACTAAACTGGGAAAAATACTTTTTAATTTGACCAAACTGCTGAAAAAAGGGGTTGGATTCGATTCTCCCAATCCGTGACACCTGTAAGAAAATTGAGAGAGGTTACTGTTCTATGACGTGTTAGGCACAAATACCTCATCCCGTTTCACAGAATGATGCTCCAGTCACTCAGAATCATCATTTTAAAATGATGACTCTGCATAGTAAAAACACAATTTTTGCTGAAACTACTGAAAAAGAGGCTCAAAGATGGGTTCAGTTCTCCAGATATGTGACACTTGTGTATAAAATGAAAGAGTTTATTGTGCATTGATTTGTTTTGAGAAAAAAAGTCTCATATATTTGAAATTCGTTTTCATTTGCCCGAGATCTGCATTTCAAAAACATGTGTCAAACAGGCAGATTCTGGGATCCGACAATTGGGGCTTAGTGACGGATTCGATTCTCACAATATGTGACACCTGTAGGAAAACTCAGAGATTTTATTTTTCTCTGACATGTTAGGAACAAAAACCTCTTAGCGTTTTTAAAAATGATCCTCCAGTCGCTCAGAAACATCATTTGAAAATGATGACGTTTCATAGTAAAAATGCCATTAATTTCAGTAAATATCCTTCATCTTTTCCACCTTGCTGGCACCTTTAAATCTGGAACAGAACCTTGATCATGATGCCTTTAATTATTATATAACATTATAAACCACCCTTGAGGTGTTTGGATCAGTAAAAATTAGATCTATGCAAAAATGGTAACATTCTGTCCAGTTTTTTAGCTTTCGGTAGCTAGGCAAGCCAAAGTCTGAATCTGTAAGCTATTGAAAGCTCTGTTTTCGGTAGCTAATGAACCATCGCCTGGTCCACCTAAGCCACCGAAACTGTTCCACGATACCTGACACGTGCCTTTCCTTTCGGTAGCTGAAGAGTTTTGTCTTCCATTCTGTAAGCTGCCGAAAGCTGGGTTTTCGGTAGCTAATGAACCATCGCCTGGTCCGCCTAAGCTACCGAAAACTGAATTTTCTTTTTGAAGAAAAAATGATATCCAATGTTGTTGCAAACGTTATTACATGCCTCAAATGTTTATAAAAATGAAGAAATTAAAGACTTCCTATCACTACATAAAATAGATTTGACAAATTTTATTGGGGAGATAACATCTGGCTCCTACTCGGGGATGGAATCCTCCCTGTGAGGTTCCAAGAACCATAGATACAATTCCTTTCCTGTAAAACAAAATTCAAACCTATCCTCTAGTGTTCCATTGGGCTATGGAGTCATTTAAACTGCAAAACTAATAGGAAAGAAATGTTATTTACAATGGAAGGTTTTGAACTTGCAGTTCCATTGGGCATGGAGTCAGTAATACAACCACCCTCTGAACACCTTTCAATAGCTGTCTTTATTCACACGAGCTAACTGCTATTTCTGCTGCAAACTAGAAGAAAAGAAATGCTCGGGCAACGAGCTTATTTCCTACACTAGTCTACTCTAACCGGATCTGCAATCGGGTTAGGTAAATGCTGACTTCCATAACAGCCATTCAAGCAATTTAAGAACTAAAGAAATATCATCTTTATCACTGATTAGCAGCTGATGTCTGAAATGTAACCGCAGTGATAAGAACTTATCCAGGAAACCATACTTACCTATAAAAAATGGCAAGCTAAGGAAATCTGAAATCTTCAAGTTTTCTGGAATGTATAACTCCATGAATGCTGCCACTGGATCCTTAAAAGGAAAATCAAAAACATATTGGTCTTCTGGAAATAGATGCACATCTATGGCAGCCTCTTGCTCAGCCATGATTGTTCTTTTACAGAAAGACTGATCATCTTTTTGTCCTCTTGAGATCAACTTTTGATCATCAAAAACTACAACTTCCTCATTAGAATATTGCTCACAAGAGGATAACAAAACAGGGTTTACATCATATGGATTAGGATCAGCTAAAAACATATAATTTCCTATGCAATCATCAGTTATCATAGGTTCTTCCCTATTTACAAACTGAGCACAAACATCACATGCATACCTGTCTCTAGAATACTCAGCGAATATTGAAGAATCCCGACCTGAATCTGAAATAAATTCACCTACTTGCTCAGCTGTGCCTGTTCCCCTGTTGGAAAACTGATCACCTTCTAGTTCTCTTATAATCAGATCTTGATGATCAATCATTACATCTTCCTCTTCAGAAAAGTACTCAGAAAATGATGATAGATCCATGTTTAAAAGACAAGGACTATGATCACCTAGGAACATGTAGTTGCTTATGCAATCACTACTTATCATAGGGTCATCCTGATTTACAAACTGATTATAAAATTTAGACTCATACTTGTCTTGGGAGTACTCTGTACCTACTGAAGAATTCAGATCTGAATCAGAAATATAATCACCTTCATGTTGTTGTTCCATATCTGTTTCGAACTCATTACCTTCATGCTCGGGATCTAAAATATGTTGACATTTTGCTTTCTCATGTACATGTAGATTTTCAGAGTAATCCTGCTCTCTAATCATCCTGGAAGCATGAATGTTCTCCTCTACCTCTTGAGCATCTTCAAGCAAGCTCCTTAAGGATGAAGACTTCCTTTCTAGCAAAAGAAGGGCATGTTCTGAATGAAGACCCATAACATAGTATATCATGGTAGCTATCTCTGTAAGTCGGACCTCCAAAGGCATGTCATGATAAACACGGTAGAACCTTCTGTTGAAAACAGGCAAGGCTTCACCTTGTTCTCGCTTCAAAGCATAGAAATCAGCAAGGTATGAATCTAAATATTTGTACTCAGTCCAATACTTCAAGAAATCATTAGAGAACTCAATCCAAGAGCCAATAGAGTCATCTCTCAGACCCTTAAACTATACAGCAACATATCTGATCAAAGTTTTGGAAAACAATCTCATGATCACATCTTCATGGACAATTTCAAACCGATCAATAAAATCCTCAAAGGATTCCAAGTGTCTTTTAGCTGAAACTTGATTTTCTCCAGAAAACCAAGAAAGATATTCATAACCGTCAATAGGGTAAGGATGAAGGAGATAGGGCAGCCTCAAAGGCTTGAACATCTTCATTCTAATTTTAATTTGAAAGGCAGTGGGATGATCATGAAAGTTAATAGGTTGATGATCAGGTTCAGCAGTCACGCCCAAAGGTGTTGAAGTCTGGACAAGGTTTGAATCAATTCTAATCTCAGTAAGGTCACATGGCTGATCATATTCAAGGGAGATTTGAATGCAAGGATTATCTTTATGAACAGGCTGAGGTAAAGAGCCTGAATCTATATCTACAATACAAGTAGTATGCAGATTTCCTTCTTCTAAAGACTGATATATACGAGAAGGATGATATTTTTCTGAATATACAAAGCAGAAAATGATTCTCTTTACATGCAAAGGGAATATCATGAAAAAGCTGATGAAAAACAACAACAGTTCATGAAGAAAGCTCATAAACTGATACCTGGTTTCACATTTCTACCCCTTCATCTTTTGTCAACCGGATTTTCCCTAGTGGAGTCTTTAAATGTTGAGTCGCCAGATAGATGCTTACAACCAATATAATGCCCAGCCTTTGTCTATCATCAAAAGTTGAAACTATTTTGTCTCCCAGGGAAACTTGCTTCGAACTCCTCTCCCCGGCAGCGGCGCCAATATGTTATCTCTCCAGGAGTCTTCCTAGGTTGCACTCGGAAGAGCCTGGTAACGTAAACTTATCTTGAAGGATGGGGTATATTTGGATCAAGTTGGATGACTGAGATCGAACTCATATACTCATAACATACATGGACACATTCAAATAGATAAGGCTTTTAGCCATTGATGTTCAAAAAGTTTGTAAAAGATAGACAGAAGAATTCTTATCGTGCTAGCAAACTCATACATACATCATATATATATAAATGGCTAATCACAATAAACAAAAGGGACTTGATATCCAGTTCTGAATATGAAGATAGGATTACAACTATCTGGCATAGAAAAATGGAAACTCATGAAATAGACATTTCATTGCAAGTATGAAAAGATAAAAGAGGAAAACTGAACACACATATGGCAAAAGAAGCTTATATAAATGATATGTGATGAGAAGTTTGATAATACAAGTTAAGAAAAGTCTCTCCAAAATCAAAACTTTGTTCTACATGAGTCACAGGATTTATAGCCTTTACAAAAAAGTTCAATATACTGAAGAAACTGGATTGAATCTGCTAAAGATAGAAAATCAAAACTGTTTTCATTAAACTGGGAAAAATACTTTTTAATTTGACCAAACTGCTGAAAAAAGGGGCTCAGAGATGGATTCGATTCTCCCAATATGTGCCACCTGTAGGAAAACTAAGATAGGTTATTGTTCTCTGACATGTTAGGCACAAAAACCTCCTCCCATTTTGCATAATTATGCTCCAGTCGCTCAGAATCATCATTTTAAAATGATGACTCTGCATAGTAAAAATGCCATTTTTGCTGAAACTGCTGAAAAAGAGGCTTAGAGATGGGTTCAGTTCTCCAGATATGTGACACCTGTGTATAGAATGAAAGAGTTTATTGTGAATTGATTTGTTTTGATAAAAAACCTCTCTCAGATATTTGAAATTTGTTTTCATTTTCCCGAGATCTGCATTTCAAAAACATGTGTCAAACAGGCAGATTCTGGGATCCAAAAATTAGGTCTCAGTGACGGATTCGATTCTCCCAATATGTGACACCTGTAGGAAAAATAAGAGAGGTTATTTTTCTCTTACATTTTAGGAACAAAAACCTCCGAGGGTTTTGAAAAATGATCCTCCAGTCGCTCAGAAACTTCATTTGAAAATGATGACCTTTCATAGTAAAAACGCCATTAATTTCAGTAAATAATCTTCATCTTATCCACCTTGCTGGAACCTTTAAATCTGGAATAGAACCTTGATCATGATGCCTTTAATTATTATATAACATTATAAACCACCCTTGAGGTGTTTGGATCAGTAAAAATCAGATCTATGCAAAAATGGTAACATTCTATCCAATTTTTTAGCTTTCGGTAGCTAGGCAAGCCAAAGTCCGAATCTGTAAGCTACCGAAAGCTCTGTTTTCGGTAGCTAATGAACCATCGCCTGGTCTGCCTAAGTCACCGAAACTGTTCCATGATACCTGACACGTGCCTTTCCTTTCGGTAGTTGAATATTTTTGTCTTCCATTCTGTAAGCTGCTGAAAGCTGGGTTTTCGGTAGCTAATGAACCATCGCCTGGTCCGCCTAAGCTACCGAAAACTGAATTTTCTTTTTGAAGAAAAAATGATATCCAATGTTGTTGCAAACATTATTACATGCCTCAAATGTTTATAAAAATGAAGAAATTAAAGACTTCCTATCACTACATAAAATAGATTTGACAAATTTTGTTGGGGAGATAACAGAATAAATTGTGTTACTCATGCTTCCAATCGTGGGCACCAGGAAATAAATGTGCTAAGGGAAAGGCCCAATTCATTGAAGTATTTTGTGATGAGGGATATGAAGGGGGAATGGAGGAAGAAGGACATACTTCATCCCAAGAAGAGGGATATACTACAGTAGAAGAAGGGAAACAAGAGGTGAAGCATCCCTCACCCACCAAAGTGAGAATGGCAGTACTTTTAGCAGTACCTCGATATCACACAATCCAATGCAAGGGTGTGGTACTAGGACAAAAAACTTCAGTTTTGATAGATGGAGGAGCCACACATAACTTCATTGATGCAGACATGGTGGAGAAAAGGAAGATACTTATTAAACATTCAATGGCTTCACAGTTGTCATTCCCGGTCACAACACAATGGAGTGCAAAACATGGATTCCACAGTTGCAAGTCACCATAGGTAACTATAATTTTGCTGATAGTTTTTATGTGGTTGATGTTGCTGACACTAATGTTAATTTGGGAGTACAATGGTTGTATTCAATAGGAGAGCATATAGTAAATTATCAAATTCCAGAAATGAAATTCCAAGATTCAAAAGGAATAGTAAGGGTTGTGAGAGGGCAGCACACCTATCTGAATCAAGTAGTTTCTTCCCACAGCATGAAGCACCGGAATAGAAGGGTTTTGGGAAAAATTACTTATGGAAGGAAACCTGATAGAGGAGGGACAAGTTTGAAACATGGTAAATTGAGATTGCTTGAGGGAAAGCAATCTTGGGTGGGGAGGACTGTAATGTCCCCATTCAAATAATTGCATAGTAAGACAATCCCATCATTCCTACTAGTTTCCTAGGTTGGATGGGCACATGTGGAATTGTAATAAAGAAGATAATAAATGATGTTTAGACATTAGAAGGGTCAATTATTTAATAAATAGGCTGAGTAAATAAATTCAAAAGAAATTCTAGGTGGAAAGTGGTTTTGAAGACATATGGAGGATGTGGGACCCACACTAGCTTGATTTCTCAAGGACACATGGCATCTCTCTCTTGCCAATTCGAATTTATGAGAAGGTGAACACTCTTGGGTGAGTTGGTAAGTCATAACACATGGAATTGAGCATATTAGGTCCAATTGAGATGGATTGGTAACCTCCATGGAAGATAAAGAGTCAAATTGGAAGTTTGTGGACACTTGGGCTAGATTCCCTAGCCCCTATGACACCAATGATGGAGCATCTGTGACAACTATGAAAAATTGCAAACCTGACCTCTGACATCTGACCATTATTACATTTCAGCCCCAAAAATAGGCTCAAGGAAGGCGCTCATGGGAGTTGGAGAAGCCAAGGAGACTCAAACTCGAATTTGGGAGAAGATGGAAGGTTGGAACTAGGAGACAAGTGGCAAATGGGGAATATTTCCTAAATGGAAACCTCTTGAAGCTATGGAGAGGATTTCGACCCTTAGAAGGCTAATGTTGGTTATAAAATGAAGAAATAAATTATGAGAATGTCTTTTGATGATTTGAGAAAAATTGCATTTGTGAAGAGAGAGCTAGTGGATGACTAGTTTCTTGCCTTAGCTAATTTCGAGGGTGAAAGATTCCCATCCAAGTTGGTGTTTGGAGAGGCCACTCAGGTATTTCATGGAGCTTTAATATATTTTTATTTGTAGGTATCAGCTATAGGGCATATCGTGGATTTTTTTAGTGCAACACCATCTCTCAACCATTTCTAGTTTTGAAGACATATTCATGCTCCTTTAGGGAGGGCGTTTTTGGTGAACTCTTGTGCTTCTTGGGAGAGCTTCTCATTATGTATTTCTGATGGTAATATATTCATATCCTCTGTTCTTAATATTCATAAAGTATCAGGTCGAAACACCCACTGGTTGTATGGAAATATGTTGATTAATGAGCAAACAATGTCCATTTCCCCACTACATTGATGTATATCATTATAATGCTCATGATTTCGAATGAATGGATGATTCTATGATACATTTGTGATTAATATACTTCCATGGATGTATTTTACAATTTTTATGTACTTTAATTGAGCATTTGAAGTATTTTTACTCAGTTTAATTGCATTGGGAGAAGAAATAGTGCCATTTCCCCAAGGGTCGAATTGGGGATTTTTGCAGCTGAATGGGAGAGGCTTGGAACAGACATAATAATCAATTAATTGTCCATTGGGAGCCTTATTAAAATAATTAATACATCCCATACCTATATTCATAAATTCGATGGATTTTGGAAGCATTTGGGAGGCCATTTTCATTGTTTACCCAGGGGGGATTTGATGCATAAATTGCTAGTTAAAATACCATACATTGACCATAATACAAATCAAATTTGCAAAAGTATTTTGAGGGTTATAAATCATCCTTGAAATTAATATTCAAGTCCAAATATAATTAATACACCCTTACAGAAGATTTGGGAGCATTTGGGTTAATTTGGAAGCCAAAACAGTAAAACTAGTCAAAGGTGGAAATTGGGAAAAATTTGGAAAATTGGGCATTTTCATAAAATTTTGAAAAAGGGACATTACACAAGAGACCACCTTTTGTTGGTGGAGGAAACATTCTTATCCCTAGATGATTAGAAGAATCCTTTAGATCTTGAGTTACAAGTCTCCTCAATTACCCGGTCCAAGGCCCTAGGACCACAAGACCTAGATACATAGCACCATGGATACCCATGCAAAGTCATGCGTATTTCTTTGAGGAAGTGTACATGGATCTAAATGCCTTAATAGTTTCTTTATAGCCAAATGTATGGTATTCATCCCTAGAATTCCATTCTAAAGGCTCCATGACACCTTCATAATTCTCAAACCACCTAATGCCACCAATATCCTAAATCATAGGCTATCGATACCCTCAATAGGCCATGTGTGGTTGATGGAGGAAACCTACTTATATATATATGTATAGAAGATTCCTTTAGATCCTAAGGTTTAAGTCTCCTCCATTAACCATGTCCAAGAATCTAAGGCCACAAGAACCAAATACATAGTACTATAGATACCACTCCAAATTCATGCATGGTTATTTGAGGCAATGTTCATGGCTTCGAATGCCTAAAAAAATTCTTTAGGGCCAAAGGCATGGTCTTCTTCCTTGGAACATCATTCCCAAGGCCTCGAGACACTTACATACAACTCAAAACAACTTGTTGTCACCGACATCCTAAATCATAGGATAATAATACACTCAAGAGGCCATGTGTGGTTGGTCGAGACCACCTCCTTAGCCTTAGATGGATATAATATTCCTTTAGGGATTGAGGATCAAGTGTCCTCTATTTACCATGTCCAATTCCCCAAGGAAAAAAAACCTAGATACATAGTTCCATGGATACCCCTATGAAGTTATACATGATGCCTTGACACATTGTTCATGGCTCTAAATGCCTTGAGAAATAATTTAGGGACAAACACATAGTATTCTTCACTATAATATCATTCCAAAGTCCTTGACACAAGTATATGTTTCCCATATAGGTGCATGTAGTGGTCTACGGACTCATTCATAGTCCTTGAGTCCTCAAAATTACCTTTAGGGCCTAAGGCTTGGGTTTATTTCCCCAACGATCTATAGGCCCTTAAGACCCATACTTGGTGTTCAAAACCTCCTAATTGTGTTTGAATATGCTCATATGGAGGACACATATCACCTTTATATATCATATGTGGTGGTTCAAGGTGTCATTCTTAGCCTCTGATCCCTAATTTTTTTTCAGGAACTGAGGCCTGAGTTATCTGCTTAGCTTGGTGTCATCCATTCAGGGAATCTTATGGATGTGCTATGGTTTGAGACATCATTATTTTTCATAGATGCATAGAATATTTGTTTATGGCATGATCCCTATTATTCCTCCCTTTACTCTTTCAATTCCCCAAGGACCCTACCTTGTGCTCAAAGCTTACTATGGAATGGATATCAGTAGCCAAAGAAAAAGTATACCCTTGAGAGGTCAAGTGTGGTTCCTTGAGGCATCGATCATGGCCTCAGATTCTTAGGAAATTCCCTTACAACCCAAGTCTTGATTTTTGTTTGCTAGCCATGTTTAGGGTTCTTACATCCATACCTAGTGCTTAGAAAGTCCCAATGGCACACATTTCCCCACTTAAAAATAGATATATCATAGGAGGTCCCAAGTGATTCTTCAAGTTGCTTTTCTTATCCTTTAACACCTAAAAGATCCCTTTAGGGAATAAGAACCACATTTCCACTTTTAAGAATTTTTAGGGCCCTAAATCCTATGCCTAGAGTTAAACCTCATAATGATAATGATATCCCAAGTTTACTACCCCAAATTAACCATGCAAGGTACTCAAGATAAATACCTAGAGCTCAAAAAGTGATAATGGAATCCATATTGCCACTCAAATTTAAATGAATCCATCAAGAGGTCATGTGTGTTATTTAAAGCCCTTTTTCTTGGACGTAGATGACTAGAACCTTCCTTTAGGGATTGAGGCTTTAGTTTCTTACACATGCCATGGGCCTTTAGTCCCATTATTAGTGTTTAGAATACCCTAATGAAATGAGTATCCCTTGATGCAACAATGGTTTCTTTAGGGCCAAAGGAATGGTCTTCTTCCCTGGAAAGACATTCCTAATGCCCTAGGAAATGTAGATATTTATCGAAATCACCTAATCGCACAAACATCATCCATCATAGGACAATTATACCCTCAGGATGCCACATGTTGTTGGTTGAGGAAACCTTCTTAGCCCTACATGGTTAGAATATTCCTTTAGGTCTTGAGCTGTAGGCCTCCTTCATTACCATGTACAAGGCCCTAAGACGACAATACCTAGATATATAACACCATGGATACCCATGCAAAGTCATGCATGGTTCTTTGAGGTGTTGTGCATGGCTCTAGATGCCTCAATAGTTTTTTTGGAGCCAAAGGTATGGTCTTAATCCCTATAATTCCATTATGGAGGCTCTAGGACACCTTCATAATTCTCAAACCACCTAATGGAACCAACATAGGCTAGTGATACCCTCAATAGGCCATGTGGTCAATGGATTAAACATGCTTAGTTCTAGATGTCTAGAAGATTCCTTTAGAGCTCGAGGTTTAGGTCTCCTCCACTAACCATGTCCTAGGCCCTAAGGCCAAAAGATACAAATACACTGTACTATAGATACCCTCTAAATTCATTCATGGTGCTTTGAGGAAATGTTCATGTCTTTGAATTCCTCAAAATTTCTTTAGGGCCAAAGGTATGGTCTTCTTTTCTGGAACATCATTCCAAAGGCCCTGAGATACCTACATACTACTAAAAACAACTTGTTGTCATCGACATCCTAAATCATAGGATAATAATACACTCAAGTGGCCATGTGTGGTTGGTCGAGACCACTTCCTTAGCCTTGGATGGATAGAATATTCCTTTAAGGATCGAGGATCAAGTGTCCTCTATTGACCATGTCCAAGGCCCCAATGAAAAAATACTAGATACATAGTTCCATGGATACCCATATGAAGTTATGCATGATGACTTGACACATTTTTCATGGCTTTAAATGCCTTGAGAATTAATTTAGGGCCAAACACATAGTCTTCTTTGTTAAAATATCATTCTCAAGGCCTTGACACAAGTAGATATTACTCAAAATTATCTAATTGTACTAACATCCTCAATCATAAGCCAATTCTACCTTTAGGAGGCTATGCGTGGTTGGTTGAGGTATCCTTATTACCCTTGGATGGATAGAGGATTCCTTTAGGGCCTAAGGTTCAGGTCTCCTCCCTTGACCATGTCCAATTCTCTAAGTCCTAATGACTTGGATGCACAGTGCCATGGGTACATTCCAAAGCCATGTATGGTGCTTTATGGCATTATTAATGGCTTTGGATGTCTAATAGTTTCCTTAGGGTTAAATGCATTGTCCTCTTCTATAGAGCATCGTTCCAAAGGCCTTGAGACATGTGTCTATTTCTCAAAACCACCTAATGGCAACAACATCCCCAATCATAGAACAATGATACCCTCAAGAATGGTGTTCCTACTTAGAAATTCATTCCCAACATCCCCAGACAAGTGCATACTCCTCAAAACACCCTAATGTTACTAACATCCTCAATCATAAGCCAATGAATCTTGAAAGGCCATGTGTTATTCATGGATACAACATTTTTATCCCTTGATGGCTAGACGATTCCTTTAGGGCCTGAGCTTCATGCCTCCTCCCATGACCATGTCCAACCCCCAAGTCCCCAAGAATTGGATACATAGTGCCATGGATACCCTTGAAAAGCCACACATGGTGCTTTAAGGCATTGTTCATGGTTTTGGATGCCTTAATGGTTTCTTTAGGGCCAAAGGCATGGTCTTTCCTGTAGAATTTCATTCCCAAGGCATTGAGACACATACATATTTTTCAAACCCACCTAATGGAATTGTCATCCTTAATCATATGCCAATGATACCCTTAGGAGGCCATGTGTGGTTGGTGGAGGAAACCTTCTTATCCTTGGATGGATAAAACATTTCTTTAAGGTACAAGGTTCAGGTTTCTTCCACTAACCATGTCCAATACCTCATGGCCCCAAGACCTAGATACAAAGCTAAAATAGATACCCTTGCAAAGTCATGCATGTTTCTTTGAGGCATTTTTCATGGATCTAGATTCGTCAATGGTTTATTTAGGTCCAAAGGCATGGTATTCTTATCGAGAACATCATTATTGAGGTCCTAAGACATGTACATTCTTCTCAAAACCACATAATGGTGTTAATATCCTTAAGCATATGACAATGATACCCTCAAGAGGACATATGTGGTTGGTTGAGGTGATCTTCTTAGCCTTGGATGGATATAAGATTCCTTTAGGACCAAAGGTTCAAGTATCGTCCCTTGACCATGTCCAAGGCCCCAAGGCCCCAAGACATGGATACATAGTGGCATGGATATCCACGCAAGGTCATGCATGGTGCTCTAGGCTTTGTTCATCACTCTAGATGACCCAATCGTTTTTTACGGCCAAAGGCATGGTTTTTTCCCCTAAAACACCATTCCCAAGGACCCACGACATGTAGATACTACTCAAAACCACCTAATGGAAATGACATAATCAATCATAATCCAGTGATACCCTTAAGAGGCCATGTGTTTTTAGTGGAGGCAATATTCCTAGCCTTAGATGGATAGAATAATCATTTAGAGCTCGAGACTGAGGTCTCCTCCACTTACCATGTGTAAGGCCCCAAGGCCACAATACCTAGATACATAGTGCCATATATACCCCTTTGAAGTAATCAATGGTGCTTTTAGGTAGTGTTTTATTTGTCAATATTAAGAATCATAGGTATCTATTTGCTTGAATAATATTAAAAATGAATAATTGAATTGAGCTATTTAGAAAATAAATCTTTGTGAACTTGTTGTGTTTGTGGTGCAAAACCTCATAAATGAATCATGTGAGCTTATTTGCTTAAATAGTATAAAAACAATTAGTTGAATTTGTTGTGATTGTGGTTTATAACATCATAAAATAATCATGATCATTTATTTAAATGAAAAAAAATTGAATTATTGTATTACAAAATAACTATTTGTGATGTTGTGTTTATGGTGCAAATCGTCATACTTAAATCCTTTTTGTGCATGTCCATCTGAAAAAATATGAGGTTAGCACCGCTATATGGTACTTGGCAACATGACATTTATCTATGCTTAGTATTCCTTTAGTCTAAGTCCTAGGATTGTTCTCTCAACCATGTTGAGGGCCACTAGACCTATCCCTAATGATTTAAAACTTATAATAGTGTGAATCCCCATACTTAGGCTAAGAACACTCTTAGGAATATGTGTGGGGACCTTTGTGTTGTCTTTCTTGGTCCTAGACTCCTAAAAGCTTCTTTTAGGGCCTAGGAAAAGGTTTTATCCATTGATCATATCCATAGATCTAAGACCCATGTCTTGTGCTAAAAGCTTAATAATAATACTAATTTCCATCAAGAAATTTAAGAAGATAAAAATATTTTCAAATGAATAATCAAATTTAAATTCAAATAATTTTTATTACTACATAATAGTAATAAATTAAAAATGGTTGTTTATTTATTTATTTGTCAATTGTGTTTATTTGTTTGAATAATATAAAAAAATGAATAATTGAATTGAGTTGTTTTCCAAATATGTTTTTCTGAACATTTTGTGCTTGTGGTGTAAATCCTCATAAATGAAACATGTGAATTTATTTGCTTAAATATTCTAAATATAAATAATTAAACGTATTGTAATTGTTGTGCAAAAATTATTATTTGCTTAAATGTTCTAAATATAAATAATTAAACCTATTGTAATTGTTGTGCAAAAACTCATAAATTAATCTTTGATTGTTTATTTTAATTACACACTCTACATCCTAGTATGGGGGATATGTTGTAACCTAATGTAATGTTACCAAAAATAAAATTAAAAATTGGATCCGCTTGATAGATTTTGTTTTAAAATGGATCTTGATAAAACAAAAAATAAATATTGAATTGATTTATTTTCAAAATAATTATTTGTGAATTTGTTGTGTTTATGGTGCAAACCCACATAATTTAATCCTACTTGTACATGTCCTGGTGGAAAATAATAGGTTAGCACCACTTTATGGTACTTGCCAACATGGCATTTCTCTTAACATAGATGATGAAAAAACTCAATTTCAAATAATATTAACAAATATAACACCATATTAACACCACAAAATATAAGTGGTGCTAACACCACCACCTTAACACCACAAAATGTAAATGGTGCTAATAACACCACCTTAACACCACAAAAATGTAAGTGGTTCCAATACCACCACATTTACACCACAAAATATAAGTGGTGCTAAAAGATGGATTTTCTTGTTGTGATAATAGCATGTCAGACGTGAGCTTATCCAACTCTTCTTTGGAGTCGTTTTCTCCACGTTTTCTCCGACGTGATTCAAAACACGTTTTACCAATAACTGCTAGTGAGGTCATGGTCCATGATGATAGGCCGTGACATCCCATAGAATTTGAAGATATTATCTAGGAAAGCTTAAGCTACCATATGAAGATATTATCTAGGAAAGCTTAAGCTACCATATGAAGAAATTATCTAGGAAAGCTTAAGCTACCAGAGAGGCCTTGAAAGGGTATTGTTGGCACGTTGTAGAGCACAAAAATGAGCATGTTTTGAAAGGAAAACAATCATAACTATAATTACAGACTTATTAACCATATTTCGGTAATTCCACATTGAAGTTCTCATAGAAATCTCATTTCATATCATAGGTGGAATGGGGAGTGGTTGAAATTCACATAGAGATTTCATTGTCTCACTTTTGTGTCATTGGAAAGTGTCACATTCTACCACAAAGGCATGAATGTCCTTCTTCACGCCTTCCCCAAAAAATGATCGTTTGATCCATTCGTACGCTTTTATGATATTATGAATCACTAGCCATGGGGTATGAATGTAGGTCAGAAAAAACCCTTGATTTCAATGCTAATTTATTGTGCAAATATAGATGCCCTTTATAGAGAAACTCTTCATTTTTCCAAGTGTAGCCCATATATCCACATGGTTGCATTTGATTTTGTTGGATCATGCTAGCGATCTTGGTCCATCCATGAACCATTTGTTATAGATGCATTCAACCAATATGCAATAATGAAGGAGAGGTAATCTTCTTATTCATACAATTAAGATATATCATCTACTACCACATTCTCCTTGCCCTTATATTCATTTATCTCATAGTCATATCCCAATATTTTGGTGATCCATTTTTGTTGCTCAAGGGAGGAAGTTCATTGTTCTAGAAAGTATTTTATGCCACAACGATAATTTTTTATCTGAAAATGTTGCTTAGGTAGGTATGGATGAGAAATGTCCATAGCATGCAATATGGGCATCGTATATTTTTCATAAGTTAATTTTCCCCTACATACTACTCACAGAATTGTTTTCTACTAAAAGCTAATGGTATACCTTCTTGCTTGAGTATTTCTATGATGCCTCTACCTGAGGAATCACATTTTGGGACAAAGGTTTTAAACCAATTATACTATAAAAAGAGAACTCGACACAGTTTTCGTTTTTCTCTCTCCTAATTTTAGTAGTTATTTTTACCTACGTTTCAAAAAGGGTTGATACCAGTATCACACATTTTCATTTCGAGGCATTTTTTGGGGCCTTTGAATTATCTTTGTCGTAAAATATTTTTAATTTCTATTTTCAAGTGTATTTTTAGAAATTTAACAAAATAACATACATTTATTAGCAATTTATAATGAAAAACATATAAATTTTGCATTTTTTCTATACAATAAGACATTTTTATGGACAAAATTGTAAAAAATTTCAGAAAATAAAGACATTTACAACCATTTTCAATGAATTTTCAGAGATTTTTTTTATAAAAATGATATGGTTTCATATTATTTTCCAAAAAGTGTGGATTCACATAAATCCAAGAAAAACTATACCATATATTTGTAAAAAAGCGTTAAAAACATTATATATAGAAATATAATTTCTAAAATAAAGTCTGAAAGTCAAAACCAATAAACAACAAGGTGTAAGGACCAAAAGTAAATCAACCAAGATGGGGAACTATGAAATGAGAACTCGATATAGTTTAAACCATAAACCTACCCCCTAAACCCCCATAATCTATATAATAAAAAAATTTAAAAAATTTAAAACCTACCCCCTAACCCCCTAAACTATATAATAAAAAATTCAAAAATAAAAAAAACTACCTCCAACCCGCTAAACTATATAATATATATATTTTTTAAATAAAATTAAACTAACCCCTAAATTATATAATAAAAAAAATTTACAAACAATTAAAACCTACCCCCTAACCCTTGCCCATCCTCCCGACCCCTCCCTTCCCCCTCCCCTCCTCCCTCCCTTCCCACTCCTCCCCGCCGCTCCCTTCCCCTTCCTCACATAGACCCTCCCTTCCTCCTCTTCCCACCGCCCTCTTCCCCCTCCTGCTCCCTTCTCCCTCCTCCCCCTCCTCCCTTCTTCGTGCTCCTTTGCCCACTTGGGCACCAAAGTAAGGGGCAGCCCTTTGGCGCCCAAGTGAGCGGAGCTTCACTCACTTGGGCGCCAAAACGTAGCCCCTCATGGGCAGCGCGATGCTGAGAATCACGTCGCCCATGAGGGGAGGCCCTTTGGTTCCCAAGTGAGCAAGGCTCTTCTCACTTGGGCACTAAAGGGCCGCTCGTGAGGGGTGGCCCTTTGGCACCCAAGTGGGAAAAGAAGCACGGATAAGGGAGGAAGGGGGAGGAGGAGGAGGAGGGGGAGGAGGGGGAAGGGAGCGGTAGGAGGAGGAGGAAGGGAAGGGCGGCGACAGGAAGGGGAAGGGAGTGGCGAGGAGGAGGAGGGGGGAGGGAGGGTGCGGGAGGAGGGGGAAGGGAGGGGGTGGGAGGAGGGTGAAGGGTTAGGGGGTTGTTTTAATTTGTTTTAAAAAAAATAAATTATTATATGGTTTAGGGGCGTTGAGGGGTAGTTTTAAATGTTTTTTTTATAATTTTTTTAATATATAGTTTAGGGGGAAGGTTTGGGGGGTGGTTTTTAATTTTATTAATATATAGTTTATTTTAGGGGTCCAGGGTGGTTTTTAATATTTTTTTTTAATTTGTAATATATAGTTTAGTTTAGGGTGGGTTGGGGTAGTTTTAATGTTTTTTTTTTAATATTTAATATATAGTTTAGTGGGGTTGGGGGTAGTTATTATTGTTTCTTTTTTTAATTTTTTAATATATAGTTTAGGGGGGTATATTTTAATGTTTTTTTTTTTAATTTTTTAAAATATAGTTTAGGGGTGTTGGGGGGTTAGGGGTTAAATTTTTTAATATATAATTTCTCAATTTTTTTATATTTTGTTTTATGTTTTTTAATATATGGGTTAAAGGGTTAGGGGTTGGGGGGGCGTTTTAAATTTTTTTAATTGTAATGTTGGAGGGGGTTAGCGGGATTAGGGGGCTAGGTGGCATTTGAGTAGGTTTAATTTTTTATTTTTTTTTTAAATGAACTAAAATTCATGGGATAGGGGGAAAACCTTGCTTCAATTAATAAGTTACATGAATTAAAAAAAAATAACTAACCCGGGAAGTGGTAGAGCCTCCTCTCTTGAAAGTGCTAGAACCTCATCTATGCAATCTTCTCAACTAGCACAGAATGGGGACCTTCATCAGGTTTGGCATTTCTGAAATTCATCCCAAATTGTCAAATGTATGCTTCAAATTTATTGTTATTGCAATCATATGTAGAGATTCATAATGCAAGGCGACACAGTAGAGATGTTGATTCTTCTCAATGCTTGGAAGAAATAAAAAATTCTATCGAAGATACATATGAGTACTTTGATGTTGTTGATTCTATTTGGTGGGAGTCTTTTTTCATGGAGCAGAGTGACATAATTTCAAACTCTACGAATGGAGATATATATTTGAATTCTCCATTTGCTTGGCCACAAAGCTTATCAAATGAAAATGAGGTAACAAATGTTGAACCTCGAGGTGTTGAGTTTTCTCAAGTATAGGAAAGAGAAATTTATATTGGCTCTAGAAGATCATCTGCAAAGCATCGAGAGATGGAAGACCTTTACAGGGGCTCAGTACAAGATATCAAAGAGGGTTGCATGATTTCAGTTTTGGCTACAGATGATGCATGTCATTATCCATTCTGGATTGCAAAAGTTATGAAGGTCAATAAAGAAAATGAAGAAGTAGTATCAATAGAAGTACATTGGTATGCAACAGATACACACCCATTTGATGGTGTGTACAAGGCAGAGATGGTGGTTGAGAAAAAGGTTTGTAGAAAGAGAAAAAGAAAGGGTCAAAAAATAAATTGTTGTCGCATTGACATCTTGAAATTAGAGGAAGTTGTTATACTTGTTTATGATTTCAAGTTGATAAAGAAAGACACTCTTCGCTCCAATACTATAGAGATTATCAATAGGTTGCTTCCAAAACAAGAAGTTGCAAGATGGGAGTCTGTTAAACCAATTCGTAGATCACGGAGGAATATGACATCTAAAATGATGGGCATAGATGTAGAATCAGATGGTGCACCCATTGATAATAGAGAAGAATATGGGTCATCTACATATTCATCCAGTCCTTCATCTACAGAAAATGTAGAACTGATGGGGTGTCAGAATCCATGGATGAATTTGAATAATTTCACATGAAGCATTTTAGATGTTTTTTATTGTTATGATGTTTGTAATTGAAACTCTAAAGGAGTTTTTGAATATTTATATGAATCATTTGTTCTTGTATGGTCTAATATATTATTTCATTATGAATCACATCATAATTTCTTTTTTTTATATATAGTTAGAGTGGTGAAACTATTTATGAATTTTGTTTTTTTGTTTAATATGCAAATCTCAAAAAACTTGTAATTTATCTCTTGAAGATTTTTTTTTTCCAATTTAGGGGTTGATTTTAAAGTTTTTGTAAACAACAGTATGGAATGTTTAGGCCATGGCTCTATTTTTAACCCTGGAAAAAAAAACATGTATACTAGTATCAACATATCAACACTTTTCTATTTGAGGGGTGTTTTTGGTGGTTTTTTTGCAAAAATCATCGTTTTTATGGCTAGAGTTCTCATTCATAGTATAAAGTTCTTGTTTCATAGTATATGTGGCTTTTAGCATTTAGTTAGGAAAATAAAATACTGGGGTAGTACACATAGCCTCTCCTTTATGTCCTAGAAAGAGTTTTGTGTTACATATCATTCCAATTGAAAGAATTTCTTTTCTATAAAAGTTGTCAGTGGAGCTACAATCTTACCATGTATTTCCTTATGAAATTTTTATAATGACTAATGATACCTAAAAAACCTGTTAGGATTTTAAGAGTCTTGAGATGAGGTAAATCCTTCATCACTTCAATTTTATTTGAATCCACAAGCACACCCTCCTGGATGATAATATGGTCCAAATATTCCACTTTAAAGACACCAAAGGAAAATCTGGAACTTTTAAGAAAGAGTGGATGATCCACAAGTAGTTGTGAGACTTGATCCGCATCACCTACATGGGCTTGCCATGTTTTATTGTAGATCAAGATGTCATAAAAATATTACATAGAAAGGGTTTAAATATTTTGATCATAATACTTTGGAAGGTGGATCATATGCATTGCAAAAGGAAAAGGGAATCAACAAGAAATTTTATTGGATTTCATGAGTGAGAAAAGTAGTTTTGGGAATATCTACCTCCTTCGAGCAAAATTGATGGTAGCGTGAGCAGAGACAAGTTTGGTGAAGAATTGAGCACCCTTGAGCTCATCTAAAAGGTCACCAATGAAAGGAATGGGAAACGTATCCTTGAGAGTCTAAATAGTTTTAAAAAGGTTAACGAGAACACAATATGTTTAAAATGTGATCCTAATATTAATGGGTCAAGTTCAAAAAAGTAATAAAAAATATATTTTTCGAAAAAAGAAAGAAAGTGCAATTTACTACTCTGTAGATCATCCTCATATGTTTTATTTTTGAAAATTTAAATACTGAACATTGAATCAATTGACATGAACAAAACCCACTTGTTAACTTGTCCATACCAAAACCCACTTATTAACTTTTCCATACCAAAACCCACTTGCTAACTTTTCCGTAAATTTGCAAGGACAAAAATTTAATGAAATGTAAATTTGACACATTAAATGACAACAATATTTTTTAAAAATGACATTAAAAAAACAACACAATTCCTTACAAGTTTGTTTTTCAATGTACACAAAAATTCCTAAGGCTTATATGAGTTTTGTGAGCTTCATTCTAAAAAATATGTAAAATACCAAATTTTCATCACCACATTCTATTGAAATTTGTTACCCATTTTCATGAACTCACCCACTAATCAAGAGAGATCCCCTCATTATCCTAGATTTTAGCCATGACATTGTCAATAGCCATGTCTAATATATCTAACTAAAAAGTATTATTGTAAGGCTCCACCACTATGTCAAATATCTCCCATATTGAGGCTTTTGAGCATTACATATGGCCTATACGCTTAGTGGCACAAATGCTAGTAACTCTATCATTCATTGACATTCTAAAAACATGTCTAACATATTGATTGTTCAACATCTAGGTCCTAATATAATTCCCTCAACATCTTTCAAATTTTTAATACCATTCTACACTCCTACATGCTAATGTTAGTCAAGTAAGATATCCTTGGTGTGACAAGCCTGCAATAATTAATTAATGAAAACACACAAGGTAGCAGAAATAACAGAACCCAGAATCACTTTTATATTGATCGCAGGCCACTTCGAGTGGGCAAGCTCAATACAAATAACTTCAGGGTACCTTCATTGGCCTCAACACACTTATATACTAAGTCTATTCCCAATACTATGGGTCAAAACCATGGGACATATAATACTACGGGACGACTTACAAAGCATATGCATCCAATACTATGGGTCAATACTATGGGCTAATATTAACTATGGATCAACAAATACTACGGGATGACTTACAAAGCATATGCGTCCAACAACAATATACTAACAAAGTAAAGAGAAGGGTTGACACAGGTTCCTAACATCCCCTCTCCCTTAGAAAAAGATTTGTCCTCAAAGCTTTAGTTGTGGAAATTGATGCAGAATCTAAAGGAATGGTTCCCCTGTAGCATCCTCGGGCTGCATTTCGGGCCACTGATGCCTTTGGAGGTTCAAGGACGATTGCTTGGAAGGATGTAGACGAAGAAGAACCATATCAGCTATGTGAAAAGTGCACTTAGAATGGTGCTGAGCAGTGAGTTGTTGCAGTGGAATTCTAGCCATGTGAAGATTGTCCTGTAGAATGAGAAGAATCTGATCGCGGTTTCGAAGAATCTAGTCAATTTCCTGAACTGTGGAGCTGTTGAGGGTGTATGGAAGAAGAACTGGCGATGTCTGTCCATAGATTGCTTCATATGGTGTCCTTGTAGATGTGGTATTGTACCACCAGAGCACTTCTAGGAAATCCATAGAAATAGTTGGCCAAATCTGTGTAGGGATGGACAAGGGTTCGAGTAGTCCCAAAGTAGTGTTGTTGCACCCTTCTTGACCTGACAAGTATCATAGTCAGCCACCATCCGTTGAATTGTCATTTTCAGTCCCTGCCAAAAGAAGTTACCTTGTTCCTTGTCATACATTTTGAGGAACCCAGAGTGCCCTGCTGATGAAGAAGCATGGAGCTCATAGAAGAGAGAGCCCTATTGAACATATTGCAACCGATTTGGAACAAGCAGAGAAGTAGCTGTAAGAGAAACTGGTTCATCAAATGTGCGATAAGGAGAAGCTTCCACCATATTGTCCTTACCCGTCTTGTAAGTGATCGCATAGGCAAAACCCATGAATCGGATAACCCATTTCAGGTGTGCTGGGGAGGATACCCATTGTTCTAGGAAATTTTCCAGACTCTCGATATCAGTCTTAAGGTAGAAATAATTCCCTAATAGGTATGGCTGCCACTTCTGTACTGCATGCAAAATAGCCATCATTTCCTGCTGAGATGTAGATGTGGCTAAATTCTTACTGTAAAGGTCTCTTGAAGGAAGAAATCTCACGGCTTCTGAAAAGACACCTACATATCTACCCAAGGAAGTAGTAGAGACCGTTGATGGGTGCATCTGAATGAAATGGAGTTGAGCGATGACACCATGGGAATTCTTCTTAAGGAAATTTTCCAAGTGATGTGAACTGATGAGGCGGAGAGACCCTTGTTGTAAGCCCTTACATTTGTGTGGTTTCCCATTGACTGAAAACTGCATCCAAAGTTCAGCAAAATCCCATAAGATGGGGCCAAGTGTGCATAACCATTGAATGCCCAAAACAACATCAAATCCGCCTAGGGACAAGGTAAACATGTCAGAGCATAGGTTATAATCTTCCAGAAAGATATGCACATTGTGACACTTCCCCTTGCAAGGTAAGGTGCCCCCATTAGAAACCATGACTTCAAAGTTGGAGCAAGGATGGACAAAACAATCAGCGTGTTTGGCGATCTGAGGATCAATGAAGTTATGAGTGCTACCAGAATCAATGAGTATTGTAAGAGGAAGCTTCTTAAAGTAACCCCTAACCTACATTGTTTGGGGGGTGGTGACGCCGAATAAAGCATGGAGAGATATCTCTGGGTGGTCTTCCTGAGTTGGGAAGTCAATAGGCAACTCCTGAATGTTGACCTGATCATTCGGTGTATCTGGAGCTTCTTCACCAACTTCAGAGGCGGGTGGAGAATCCACATCCAAGAGATAGAGCTTTTGCTGAACACATCTATGTCCCTGAGTGAATTTTTCATCACAATGATAACAAAGCCCTTTTTCTCCACGTGTCTGCATCTCTGTTTCAGACAAATGCTTGATAGGTGTTGGTCGAGGAGCTGGCGAGATGGGAGGTCGTTGAGAACCCATATTTCAGAAGGGAGCAAAAGTTGGTTTAGAGCGTTGTTGGGCGGCAATCTTGTCTTCTACCAACTTAGCCAACCCTAGGGCTTCCATCATTGTGTTGGGACAGAACATTTTGATCTCTGGGCAGATTTCACCCTTAAGACCACTGATAAAACAACTCATGTAGAAGTCATCGGACAATCCTTCTGTTTGGTTGGCTAGTTTCTCAAATTTTGTCTGATACTCTCTCACAGTGCCAATTTGACGAAGTTTAGTGAGTGCTCCGGTGAAGTCATCAAAAGAACTAGGACCAAATCATTGCAAAAGGAGTTGGAAAAAATCTGTCCATTTTGGCTCGTCATGAGCCTTGATGTACCAACGGTACCATTAAAGGGCTTCCTGTTCCAAATGAAAGGATGAAAGTGGAAATTTTTGGACATCAAAAGTGTTATGCAGACTGAAATATTGTTCTGCACGATAGATCCATCCAGTCGGATCAGTGCCATTGAAGCGAGGAAAATCAAGCTTCGGACCATGGAAATTGTTGGAAGAAGAGAACCCATTGGTTGCAGAAGCTTCTTGTTGTCGGTGATTGTTCATGGCTGAATGCTGAAGATGGAGGTTGAGAAATTTTTCATCCAGATCTTAGAGTTTGGTTTGGATGGCTGCAAGTGCTTCCTCCATGGTTTTTGCGCCTGCACGGGTGACAACCATAACCAGGGGTTTTTTTTTGGGGGGGGGGGGGATGGATAGAAAAACACAAACAGAAGCTTATTTAGTAAAGGGAAATTTGGATTTGGGAAAAACTCAGATGGGTAATTGGGGTTTGACTAGGTTTTGGACACTTTCTGATGGATAGGGAAGCAGAAAATGAGGATTTTAGAATCAGAGTGAAAGAATGGGAAAATTTGTCAAAGAGGGACAAAGAAGCAGAAATAGGGAATGGACACGGTGGCAAAATTTGAGGGCGATTGGGTGAAAATCAAAGGAGTTATGGCAAACCCTAAAAATAGACAAATGTGAGATTTCTAGCTTTGGGAAGTGGAATTTGGGATAGGGTCCTCAGGAATGAAATATGCAGAATGGGATTGCAGGGGTGTTAGAGAAGTTTCAAGGAAAACGGAGTTAAAACAAGGGAGATATGGCAGAAAAATAGAATTTTATACTCTTTTTTTTTTAAATGGATCTGCAATGGTGTGGAAGGGATCAGCAACAGACAGATCTGAAACAACACCGAATGGATCGAAAATGGCTAGATCTGGAATGCCTTTCAGAATAGATCTGGAATGGCTTTCAGAATGGATCTGAAACAACACGGAAGTGATCAACAACAGTTCAGCTGAAAATAGATATGGACCCCAGGTATGTTCAGCTTCCTAACAGTTCAGGTGTTTCACTCGGCCACCAATGTTGTATGATGGCTTGCATATTGGGGAAATACCCCTCACTCCACGGCTCAGGTAAAACTGATAACCGCTTTGCCACAAACGACAGCTCTTAGTTTACCTCACGGGTGGGAACTAGTCAATCAGGTAGGGGTCGTTGCCCTCTTCGCTGGCACCTCCTCTCAATGGGCCAACTACTTTGGGGTTCCTGTGGTACTCCTCACAATGAGTTTTAGGGCTTATGCCCAAGTACTTCCCACAGTTAAGCAGATAGGGATTATTCCCAGATCCGAACTTGCAACAAATGCGAAAAAAAATGGCAGAAATTCCACCCAACAAGCCCAAGAAAGTGCTCTGATACCAGATGTGATGAGCCTGCAATAATTAATTAATGAAAACACACGAGGTAGCAGAAATAACAGAACTCAGAATCACTTTTATATTGATCGCAGGCCACTTCGAGGAGGCAACCTCCTTTGATCAAGCTCAATACAAATAACTTCAGGGTACCTTCATTGGCCTCAACACACACTTATATACTAAGTCTATGCCCAATACTATGGGTCAAAACCATGGGACATATAATACTATGGGACGACTTACAAAGCATATGCATCCAACAACAATATACTAACAAAGTAAAGAGAAAGGTTGACATAGGTTCCTAACACTTGGTTTACACATCCACCAAAGTCATATTTTTCTTTTTATTTAATATTTTACTCTAAATTGACACGGATTTATCTAAAAAGAATTATTGATAAACCTGTTAAAAAAACAGAATTAACAAAATTTTAATAAAAACAAAAATTAATCAATAGTACAAATACAAACTACACAAAAAAATCACATCAAAACAACCCTTAACCATGAAAAACAACAAATTAAGAATTTTACTCCTTAATTTCATTTTATTAACAAAAGCAATGCACAATACAATCTACAAACATTACAAAACATAAAGCACTAAATGATACTAGATTACAATAGATTTTATTGCTACATTACAAAGCCTTGACATCAAATTTTAGAGTTGTACTCCTCAGTATACATGCTGATAGGCAGTGTTTCAATGTGATCGATCCATGGTTGACTGGCTATTAGTTAGGTTGACCGCCTAATAGTTTTACATTTTTTTTTTCATTTTATCCAAACTTTTCACATGTGTATTATTCTATGCAGTGCACTTATCCTAAGTTTGAAAAAGCTTAACTTCCACACTATCAACTCAAATGTTTGGGGTTTTATTGCCCAATCGGCGGCAGAATGCTATGTTCCCGAGTCAAGCATTGAATAGACATTTGAAATGAGAATTGAATTAAAGCTGGTCAATATTTATGCATCGTCTTATGCACCATGCATTGCACCACCTCACTAAAGCACCGCCTTGATGAAGCTTCCAAGCATCGCACTGCCTCGTTGAAGCACCGCCTTGCTAAAGCTTCCACACCACTTTCACTTCATAATAGATCAATTCAAAATTGAAATAAACGAATTGAACAATAGAAATGATAACACAATGTTTTGCGTTTTGGTTGCCATGGAATTTGTTGTCCATTGTTCTAGCATGTTCTCAAAATTTATGCCATTAAGAGATGCATGATTGACATGCCTTCTTTGCTTTTGTTGGTCGTGATTATGTTGCAGTTGTTAGGATATTTTTGACACTTAGGAGTTAGTTAAGTTCAACTTGGTCTAATATATATGTTAGGTATGCATTTGCATATATGTAATCCGATGGCCACGATATAAAGTGATTCAATGGTTCAACTTCTCTTGATCTTAACGGCACTTGATCCGTGGCTTAACACCCGATTGGTCCATGATCTATATTTAAAGAGCATGGAGGGTCACTTGCCGAATGATCCATTGTTGAGAGAAGCTCATGTAATATTTTTCTTTTGCATAATAAACTGCTCCATCAAAGCTATTTGGCCAGGGCCGTGGACTGTTTCCCTCTAGGGGGTTTTAAACACGTCAAACATATGGTGTACTGATCTATGATGTTTGTGTGTGAGCGGTGTCCTTGGTGTTCGGTCTCTGTGGATGTACCTACTATTCAAACATGGTATCAGAGCACTGTTGAGGGTCGTCTCCGTTTTATTCCGATCTAGATCTGAAGTCCGTGCGGGTGCATGTGGGATCTGCTGCCGAGATCTACTATTTCTGGCCATTTTTGGATTGTTTTAAGCATTCCACTATGTTCAAAGCATTGGTTTCAGTAAGTATCGCCCTTCGTTTTGAACGAAAAGGCCTATGTTTTCAGTAACTGCGGCCTGTTTCATAGATATGAGGTATACTGTTTTGTTTTCCGCATTTTTTTTCTTTGTCTCTGTTTCATTTTGATTTGTTCCTTTTATATTTTTTTTCCAGAAGTGGTAGCCTTCTTTCTGCACATACTGGCAGTCTCGGCTGACCATAAACAGCGGGAAAGGCATTCCTCTTACCAGGAAGGACTAACAGAAAACTAACAAAGAGCGGGAAACCCTTTAGTTTTTTTGTTCTTGTTTTTCTGTTTCTGGTGTGTGAAGTTGTTTTGCAGGTTGAAATAGGGGTCTGCGGGGTAAGCATGCACAACAAGGCAAGAAGAGTAAAAAAAAAAAAACATATCCTTCCTCCTTTACAATATTTTACATGCTTTTACTGTAGCTCACTTGGTTTAAAGTTACTTATTAAAGAGGTCTTAAGTTCAAATTCTGTTAGTATTTGTTGCTTTGATTTCATATATTAAAAAAATAGAAAGTTACTCAAAATCTCACATAAGTTGCTTTCTTTCCTTTTAAGTTTTTTCCTTTTTTTCTTTTCTAAAGCAACTTTATAAAATAAACAAAAACAAAAGTTTCCTTTTATTTTTAAGTTTTTTTTTCTTATTTTTTTAAAGCAACTTTATGTAAAAATGACCTTCACTTATTTATAGAAGTAAGGCACATAATTTTTTTTAGTGAGCTTAGGAGTTAAGTTAGGACTAAAGGGGATTTTTTTATTGGTGAGCACTTATCTCCACACACCACGTGGTTCCTTGGCTATTCTTTCAATTTGTTTTCAAAAGGGCATAACATTTTCATCCGGAAGCTAATTTCAGTGCCGTTTTTCTTGAAACCGCTTATTTTTTTGAGCTCTATTATTTTTTCCAACTAGTTTTTATCTTTGAAGTCATATTTATTTCAGAATGTTAATTTCAAATGATATGCTTCTTACCAGTACTAGCTATTTTGTATGGAAGTCTCGTATGGAAGATATTCTTAGAAGCAAAGGGTTATATAGACTTACCCTTGGCATAGAAACTCCTCCCTCTGATATTGATAAACTATCAAAATAGGAAAATAGAAGTGATTCAGCTCGTGGTTTAATTGGTTTATCGGTTTCTCCTGATCTGCAATTTCATCTTAAAGGCATTCATGCACTGGATGATGCTTGGCAAAAGCTAAATACCGTTTTTGGTATTAAAAATGAGATTAGAGCTCATCAGCTTGAGAATGAGTTGCTTACATTAGATCCTAATAATTTTTCTTGCATGGAAGATTTTATAACAAAATTTAAGACCCTTAGAGTCTTGTTGGCTGCATGTAAAGTCATAAAGGCATATGATGGCCTTATTTATGCCATTCTTGCCAAGTTGGGGACTGCATATTCTGTATTTGTCTCAACCTTTCATTCCACTAGAGAAGCTCTTCTTTCTTCAGGAGCTCAATACAAAGCTCCCTCTTTTGATATTTTTTGTGATTCTTTAATAAGAGAACAGGAAAAACTCTTACATCTTGGACTAATTAATACTTCCAGTACTTCAAAGAAAGATTTGGTAGCTCAGTAGTCACATGGTCCAAAGAATTACAAGAATCAAAATAATCCAAAGAAGCAATATCCGAAGAAGCAAAATCAAAATAACAAGGGTCCTAAATCTTCTCAGCCTCAAAATTATCCTCAACAAGATAAAGCTACCAAATTTCAAGGAAAGAAGACAGAAAGACATTGCAACTTTTGTAATCGCGATGGGCATGAAGAGTCAAGATGCTTTAAGAGGATGGAAGCTATGGAAGAAGCAATGAAGAAGCATCACATTCAACTTGATTCTTCTTCAACTTCATCTTCGAGACAAGCACTTTCAACCTCTGGTTTTGCACTTACATCATCTTCTCGTTCTTCTTCAAATGAATGGATTATAGATTCTGGAGCATCTTATCATATGGATAAGGATAAAACCATATTTTTTTATTTAAATAATTGTAACACCAAACAAATATTTGTTGGTGATGATAGATCACTTAGTGTTGAAGGGTCTGGTATTGTTCATCTAGACAATGGACAGTTTGATGATGTATTATGTGTTCCTACTCTTTCATGTAATATTTTATCAGTATACCAGATCACTCATTTTGGTGAAGGTAAAACCATAGAGTTTTCACCTCACCAAGTTGTAATAAAAAATTTAAAAGATTCACGACATGTATTGGCTATTGGAACAGTTGAGGATATTACCAAGTTGTACAAGTTAGACAACTTTGGGTAATCTTCACTTCCATCAGTTTTTGTTGCTCATAGTGATGAACTGAGCAAGATTTGGCATGAGCGATTTGGTCACTTAAATTATCGCTCATTGCAACAACTATGTAAAGAAAATATGGTGACAGGTCTTCTTATGGTCTCTTGCAAGGATGGTGTTTGTTCCAGTTGTGTACTCGGAAAACATCATCGGGACATTTTTGACAAACGTGCCTCTTGGCACACCTCGGCTCCTTTGTAGCTTGTGCACAGTGACTTGTGTGGTCCTCTACCTTATGCTTCCTTCTCTGGTTTCAAATACTTCTTGAATTTCATTGATGATTACTCTAGACACACTTGGGTTTACTTCTTAAAACTTAAGAGCGAAGTTTTTGGCATGTTCTTGGCCTACAAGGCCCTTGTTGAGAAACAATCTGGTCATCAAATTCTTAAGTTAAGATCTGATAATGGGGGAGAATTTGGGGGAGAATTTTTTAACAACAAGTTCACTAATTTCTACAATGAACAAGGAATCCAACAACAACATACTGTTCCATATACACCACAACAAAATGGTGTAGTTGAAACGAAAAACCGCACTCTAAAAGAAATGGCTAATTGTATGCTCCAAGCTAAAGGACTAAGTCTTCCATATTGGGTTGAAGCTGTAAATTGTGCAAATTACATAATTAATCGCACCCCCACTAAATATTTACAAGGGATTACACCGGAAGAATCATGGAGTAAATATAAACCAAATGTCAGTCATTTCTGTGTGTCTGGTAGTGAAGCATGGGCTCATATTCCGGATGGAAAACAAAAATATTTACAACCTAAAAGTGAAAAGTGTATAATTGTTGGTTATTTTGAAGATGGAAAAGGTTATAGGCTTCTTCTGCCACATTCTCATGATATAATTATAGGAAGAGATGTCAAATTTGATGAACATATATTGGCCCGTGAGCCTAATTCGGCTCTTGTGCCATCATCTTCTTCCTCTTCTTCACCTATTGATATTTATCCTACTCCAGTTACTTCTTTAGATGATGATGATAGTGAGGATGAAAATCCTCCTCCGCCTGCTCAACCTCCTCCAGCACCAGCTTCACAGCTTCCTAAATGGGTCCGTTCTAATAGAGAAGTTGCAGGTGATCTTGTTGGTGATCCTACATATCGACGTCGTACTCGCTCTTAGTTTTAGCAAGCCTCATTACTTCTGGATCAAGTTCTAGAAAACTGTGATCCGGAGACATTTAAAGAAGCTTCTGGCCATCTAGATTGGGATGCAGCAATGGATGAAGAATACAACTCCTTAATGACAAATAACACTTGGGATCTTATTCCTCTTCCCAAAGGCAGAAAACTTGTCAAATGTAAGTGGGTTTACAGAACCAAATATGGACCAGATGGAAGTATTGACAAACATAAGGCAAGACCAGTTGCTAAAGGATTCTCTCAAGTTGAAGGCATAGACTACACCGAAACCTTTGCATCGGTAGCCAAAATGAATTCCATCTGCCTTATTCTTGCCCTTGCCGCATCTTTTCATTGGGAAGTTCATCAAATGGATGTTAAATCTGCCTTCTTGCATGGGAATTTGCAAGAAGAAATCTACATGGAACAACCTCCTGGTTACATTCAGTCTGAATCAAGCCTTTTTTTCACCTCAAGAAATCTCTCTATGGCCTTAAGCAAGCCCCTCGGTCCTGGTATGCTAAAATGGACACATTTCTTCTAGATACTGGTTTTTCTAGATGCCATTCTGATTCAAATGTCTATACCAAGAAAGTTAATGACCATCTCATAATCTTAGTCCTTTATGTTGATGACCTAATCCTTACTGGTAGTGACCCCAAAATTATCCATCATGTGAAGTTAAGTTTTAAGCAGTAGTTTGAAATGACGGACCTTGGACAATTGCACTATTTTCTTGGCCTCCAAGTCTTGCAAAACCAGAAAGGTATCTCCCTTTACCAGTCTAAGTATGCCTGTGATCTTCTCCGTTGATTTCACATGGAAGATTGTAAACCCACTCCCTCTCCTTTCCAATCTGGAGTCAAACTTTCTACCACTTGTTCAACACCTGAAGTAGATGCCACTTTATATCGTCAGCTTGTTGGTAGCCTCTTGTACTTAACTCACACCCGTCCTGACCTTTCCTTTGTTGTTGGTCTAGTTTCCCTATATATGAAATGCCCTCATGAAATTCATTGGAAAGAAGAAAAAAGAATCCTTCAGTATGTTCAAGGTATAATTCAGTTTGGGATACATTACAGTTCAGTGGAGACTCCTTCTTTAGTTGGTTACACTGATTCCGATTGGGATGGTGACCCTCATGATCGGAAGTCCACTGCAGGATATGTATTCACTCTGGGTTGAGGACCTATTTCTTGGGATTCTAAGAAACAAAGTGCACTTGCTCTTTCTTCAACCAAAGTCGAGTACCATGCAGCTGTTCATTCTAGTCAGGAAGCCATGTGGCTTCGACAAATCTTTTCAGAGTTTGGGTTCCAGCAGCAGCATCTGACTACACTATGGTGTGACAGTTAGAGTGCCATTTAGTTAGCCAAAGACCCAGTCCAACATCAGCGCAACAAACACATTGAAATTCACATGCACTTCATTAGAAAGCTCCTCCGAGATCATGTTCTTGAATTGCAATATTGTCAAACAAATGATCAAGTTGCAGACATTTTCACCAAGTCTCTTACAGAAGCGAAGTTTTCCAAACTTCAAACTATGCTAGGAGTACAGGAAGTTGTCAGTAAGGGGGGATGGGATTTAATGCCTCCTTCCTTCTCCTAATTTTGTGTCACCTTTGTAAATCCTTCAATCCTATCCCAAGTTGTTCTTAAGGGGGGATGTTAGGATATTTTTGACACTTAGGAGTTAGTTAAGTTCAACTTGGTCTAATATATCCGTTAGGTATGCATTTGTATATATGTAATCCGATGGTCACGATATAAAGTGATCCGAGGGTTCAACTTCTCTCGATCTTAAAGACACTTGATTCGTGGCTTAACACCCGATTGGTCCATGATCTCTATTTAAAGAGAATGGAGGGTCACTTACTGAATGATCCATTGTTGAGAGAAGCTCATGTAATATTTTTCTTTTGCATAATAAACTGCTCTGTAGAAGCTATTTGGTTGGGGTCGTGGACTATTTCCCTCTAGGGGGTTTTAACCACGTCAAACATCTGGTGTACTGATCTATGATATTTGTGTGTGAGCAGTGTCATTGGTGTTCGGTCTCTGTGGATGTACCTGTTATTCAAACAACAGTAATTGAATCTATTACAACTTTTGTTGTAGTTGTTGGTGTTGTCGATCCCCGAGGAAATTTTGATTCTGAATCAAAAGAATTCGTCTACCTTAAGTCCAATCAACAAAGGCACCAAACATATAAGCTAATGAACATGACTGAAACTCTTCATTTTACTATTTCTTTCCTTACCCTAAAATGAACTGGTCAAGGGATACAAATGAACTGATCTGAGCCCTTTGCTTGAGTGGTACATTGGATGATAAGTAGAACGATATGAAGCCTTCCTATCTGTTGGACGAGTGATTTTTGTTAAATGTACAACATCACGAGTCATTCTCCAAGCCAATCTTGTATAGCCAGGATTCCAGGCCTCATGTGTTGAGGTAGGGAGCCTAAGTTGGAATCTGGAACTTGGAGTAGATTCTTGAGTTGGACTCAAGAATGACTAAGAAGTCAGTTGTAAAAATTTATTCCTCATGTTTTGAAGTGAATGATTTGATGTATCAAAATGATGATTTTGTAAATTCTTGTTGGACAAGGCTCAGGACTTGTGTCTCAAGTCAGTTTTTCATGTGGACCTCCAATTATAATAGGTACCCATGGGGTGGACCTCCAGTTATAGAGGTAGATTATTTGCATGTTGAAGCATTAATGTTGTGTGATGTATTACTAACCATGGTCATTGATTTCTATCTGTTAAATTTTCAGAATTTACTTCGATCTGATCTAGGATCTTAACTGAGAGAACAACATGTACAGCATATCTACAGCATATCAATCATGGAGACAATAATGCAAGCACACAAGAGACACAAAGATTTACTTGGGAAAAACCATAAAGGTGAAAAAACCCCAATAACTTCCTCAGAGATAGATAGAGCAATGATACAACCAACCATAAGAGATAGACACAACCTAGCAGCAGATCCTCCTCCTCCATAAGTGTGCCACTCCTCCTTGAGTGCATGAGTGAGAAGTGAGTGAGTAAATAGAGTGCCTCGAATCTGCTACTAGGTTGTGTCTATCTCTTATGGTTGTTTGTATCATTGCTCTATCTATCTCTGAGGAAGTTATTGGGGTTTGTTCACCTTTATGGTTTTCCCCAAGTAAATCTTTGTGTCTCTTGTGTGCTTGCATTATTGTCTCCATGATTGATATGCTGTAGAGATGCTGTACATGTTGTTCTCTCAGTTAAGATCCTAGATCAGATTGAAGTAAATTCTGAAAATTTAACATGGTATCAGAGCTAGCCTGAAAGAAGGCATGATATGGCATGTATGACACTTGTTACACTTACGATGCTAGGGCTTGATATAGCAAAAACCAGTCATCGTAGCACTTTCGCTATAAATCCATTTTCGTGAATTTTTCGGATCTGAAATTGTTACAGGACGTATATTAAATCTCCAGGTACCTTGTGTCCAAAGGACAACCTCTAATTCGTTGTACTTTGTGATTTATGATCTGTACAATATAGGGTTTCTATCTCTTCCAGATCTGAGTCAAAATCAGGTGACCTTGGGAAAAAGGTCATAACCTGGGATAGGAAGCTCCAAATGAAATTTCGTAAAAAGTGACAGGTAGTACACAGTATGTACTATCTTCGAAAACATTTTCAGAGGCCAAAGTTGAACCAGTGACACGTGGAACGCCGTACAAGTGCGCTCTCCTGTATTATCCCATAAATAAGTCATGTTGCGACACTTGGCATAACTCTCTCTCAGAGAGTCCAATTGAGGTCAGACCTATCATGATGGAAAGATAACAGGCCGATATATCTCAGGAAAGTTTTTCAGAGGCCGAAGGTCAAACAGTGACACGTGGCACGCCGTACAAGTTCGCTCTTCTGTTTTATCCCAAAACAGGTCACGTTGTGACATTTGACATAACTCTCTCTCAGAGAATCCAATTGAGGTCAGACCTATCAGGATGTAAAGATAACAGGTCAGGCTATCTCAAAAAACTTTTTCAAACCCTGTGGATCGAAAATTTTGGAGGTACACCAGAAACAATCAGGTACATATTTCTGTCAAAACAGAATTATTTTTGAGTACCTTCATTCATGGCTTCCGGAATTTAGGGCTTTGGAGAAAGTTGGAATTTTTGTAATCGGAGACCATGGCTGAATGATACTCATCAAAATAGAAATTTAGAGACCAAGATCAGAATTTTTGGTTGGGAAAAAGGCCGGGCTTGATCAAACCCTAGTTCGGGACTTTGATCAGAAAAGTGGAAAACTAGGGCTTCTGTAAAAATGGGAATTTTTGCAATCTGTGACCACGGCTGGAAGCTCCTTAGAAAAATAGAAGCTTAGAGCTTTGGATCAAACCTTTTGATGGGGCAAAAGAGTGGGCCTCATCAAACCCTAGTTCAGGGTCACGTCCAGTGAATCCGGAAGTTTCAAAGGCAAAATTGAGGAGTGAAACTTTGCAGTTTTCAAATTCTGAATATACCAGTTTGATCAGCTCATCAAGGCGCATATTTCTATCCTTTCGGAAGTTTGAAATTCAAAGTTTGAATTTTTGGGGTTTCTCTGACAAACCCATATCTAGCTCCAGGTCCAGTTCTTGCAAATCAAGTGGATTGGGTTGATCCTAGAAGAAGATGGAGTGATCATCTGCATGAGTGAAGAAGTTCCTGTTTTAGAGGGAGATGAGGCTAAGGCCTTACATAAGAAGATTACAAGCGATCTCGACAGGTATGACTCATCGAGGTATGTTTCAATATTTGTCCATGATTAAGTTTATGGTATGTTTTTCTTCATGTTATTACGGTTAGTACAATTTTGATTTTAGATTTGTCGTATCACCTTAACAAAATTATGAATGCATGATAGAAGATATTCATTGGTTAGGGTGTTGACACTTATGATTGTACTAATGCATTATGGTGTTGTATGAGGTTTATGTTGTCTACTAACATGAAAGGTACACCAAGAAAGACAAATCATGTTCTGGTCCAAGAACATATGATCATGATAACATGAGGACAAAGATTCATCCATTGTCATGGATCTCATAGAAGATCCATTTACGAGGTATGTATAACTTGGTTTTGTAATAGTTAACCTATGAGATATACAGGTTACTAGCACAAGTCATTGAAGAAGAACAAGAAGACATCATGTGAGTATGTTAGACATAAATAGCTAGCATGATAATCCAAGTATGTTTTTCCTATATCAAGATAGAATCCTACCTTGTGTTAGGATCTTATACTGTTGTTGATAATGATTATTCATGAAGTCATAGGTTTGAATAATCATGATTGTATGCATATTATGTTTCTTACCATAATTGATGATATGACTAACCAGAAGAATCATGAAGGTATAGGTTTGAATAATCACAGGTTTTATGCATATTATATCTCTTATCTTGATTGATGATTCAACTAACCTGAAGAGTCATAGGTTTGAGTAATTACAGGTTTAGACATGTTATGTTTCTTATGATTTGACTAACCATAAGAATCCTACATAAACCTTGAATGCTAATGCTTATTATTTTCTGTTTGAAATGATCATGACTATACATGCTTAAGATTATTGTGTTTTAATAGTATGCTAATGAATGTATGATTTTATATGAGTTCACAACGATAACACAATCATGATACTAATAAGCATGCATAGGGATCAAGGATGAATGTAAGTTCAAGGACAGGTAATCCAGGAAGCAAAGATCAAGAGGGAGCACACTCCAGTTGTTCCTGCAAGAAAGCAAAGGAACACACTTCAGTAGTTTTTGCAAGGATGCATATATTCAAAGGGAGTTGACCATATTTCCACAACAGAAAGGTGTAGAAGAAGCTACTTCAAATTAGGACTCCAGCAGCTCCTGTAAGGAAGCAAAGACTTAGAGGGAGTCCACCCAACGAACAAACAAAGATAAGTATTTTCATTTCATGCATATTTGTTTGTTTAAATAAAATTGTTCAAATGATGTATATACTCAGGTTCCTAGACTTAGGATATGTATTGTGCATATTAGAATAGTCACATTGATGAACAGTATACTACTAATATACCTGGGTAAGTGGCCTATGGCACTGTACAACATTCCATTGCTAATTATCTAGAATGAAACCTCTTTGCTGACATGTTGGGAGTTGTGCACACTCTTAACAATGTTCTGGTAGAGATTGAAAGACATCTAGAAAGTTATGGGACATGGATAAATGTTGTATTGAAGAATTGGCTAATTGCATGACTGTATGACATATTTCTTTATGTATAAGAATTTGTTCTAAAAAAATATATATATATATATATATATGAGATGTTTCTAATCATGCAATTTAACCTGTTTTGTAGGAAAGACCATATATCTTCACCTACAAAAAGGACTACAACATTTGTTCCAGCAACAAAGATATATATTGAAAATATTGAAGATATTGAAGTTCCTAGGATATGGAATGAAGAAATGGAATGCCATGATCCGTCGATCATGAAGAATGATGTTTGGGATGTAGTCCCAAGACCTGAAGGGAAGTTTGTTATGACTTCCATATGGATCTATCAAGATCAAGCATGTTGCAGATGGCAGCATAGAGAAATATGAAAGTGATGAAATAGAAGATACACTAGATGGATTTCAAGACAGCTTTCTTGAATAGTTGTATGAGGATAACCTGTTTGTTACAGGTGAAGATAGATTGATTGCCGACATGCAGCGGAAGCTTACTACCGAGTTCGAGATGAAGAACTTGGGTTTGATGCACTATTTTTTTTTGGCATGGAGGTGTGGCAGAGTGATGGAATCTTCCTTGGACAAGGGAAGTATGCAGTAGAGATCCTGAAGAGGTTCGGGATGATGGACTACAAGGCTATGGCCACACCTATGGCGTCGAACCTGAAGCACCTATGTGATGCTTCATCTGAGCCGATTGATATCACTATGTATCGTCAGATGATTGGGTCCTTGATGTACCTGACGAACACGAGACCAGATATTTTCCTTGCAGCGAACACATTGAGTTAGTTCCTGATGGATCCGAGGAGTGTTCACCTGGTTGCTGTAAAGCATGTTCTGAGGTACTTGAAGGGTACAATGGATTATGGGCTCAAGTATGAAGCGAATCAAAAGTTTAACCTACAGGGTTATGTTGATTCAGATTGGGCTGGCAGTGCTGCAGATAGGAAGAGCACATCTGGGTGCTGTTTCAATATGGGATCAGGTGTGATCTCTTGGTTTCGGAGGAAGCAGTCCTGTGTAGCACTGAGTACAGCTAAGGCAGAGTATGTTGCAGCCTGTTCAGCTAGTTGTGAGGCAATATGGCTACGGAAGCTACTGTCTGAGTTATTTGATCTCCCGTTGGAGGCTACTGGTATCTTCTGTGATAACCAGAGTTGTGTGAAGCTGTCCGAGAACCCAGTGTTTCATGACAGGTCGAAACACATAGAGATCAAATATCACTATATCAGGGATATGGTGCAGAGAGGAGCTGTGAAGCTTCTGTATGTTGCGACGGACGAGCAGATTGCAGATGTGCTGACGAAGCCACTAGCCAGAGTGAAGTTCGAGTACTTCAGAGAGAGGCTTGGCGTTCTTCAGATCGAGGACACTTCGAGGAAGAAGTGATGGACACATTTGCTGAAGCCATTACAAGCATGTTGGAAGGAGGATCCTTCACATGGCTGTGGATGTAAGCGCTGGATAATGGGCATCAGGATGATGTTCTGGTTTCTGCTTGGATATGATCAGTTGGATCATTTATGTATGTACGCATCATGTTGGATGCTGGATATGATCAGTTGGATCATTTATGTATGTACGCATCATGTTGGATGCTGGATATGATTAGTTGGATCATTTATGTATGTATGCATCATGTTGGATGCTGGATATGATCAGTTGGATCATTTATGTATGTATGCATCATGTTGGATGCTGGATATGATCAGTTGGATCATGTGTATGTATTTTGTATATGCATCATGTTGGATGCTTGGACCATGTATCTGTATATGTATCAGGTGGATACATTGTATGATCAGGTGGATCATGTATGGTGATATGTATCATGTATCAGGTGGATACATTGTATGATCAGGAGGATCATGTATGATGATATGTATCAGGTAGATACTTGGTATGCATCAGGTGGATGCATTGATGATCAGGTGGATCATGCAGCAGGATGTTGCAGTGATGATCAGGATGATCATGGATGATGAGCTTCAGGATGTTGCTCCAGATGACATGCAGCAGGACGTTGCAGTGATGATGATCAAGATGATCATGGATGATGAGCTTCAGGATGTTGCTCCATATGACATGCAGTAGGACGTTGCAGTGATGATGATCAGGACGATCATGAGTACATCAGGATGATGTATGGTGAGTATCAGGTTGATACTCTGTGGCCGTGGATCAGGTTGTGCAGATGAGCATGTCTGGGAGATCCTATAGGTCGGAGTTGTGTACCCGTAACAGCCTGGGATGCTCTTTCAAGACATTGCTCTGGGAGGACATGTAATTTGTGCCCTGGGAGATCTTTCAGGTCGGAGTTGTGTACCCGTAACATCCTGGGATGCTCTTGCGAGGTTTTGTCCTATGGCATGTAATTTGGGCCCTGGGAGATTTCAGGTCGGATTTATGTACCCGTAACATCCTGAGATGATATTTCGAGGTTTTGCCATGACCACATGTAATTTGTGCCCTGGGAGATTTCAAGTCGGATTTGTGTACCTGTAACATCCTGAGATGCTCTTGCTAGGTTTTGTGGTGACCACATGTAATTTGTGCCCTGGGAGATTTCAGGTCGGAGTTGTGTACCCGTAACATCCTGAGATGCTCTTTCGAGGTTTTGTGGTGGGGTCACATGTAATAGCGCCCTAGGAGATCCTACAGGTCGGAGTTGTGTACCCGTAATATACTGGGATGCTCTTTCGAGGTTTTGTGACGCACGTAATAAGTCCTGAGGATTCCACAGTATGGCCAGTGATGATGAAGACCTGCAGGTGGTGGGCCTACATCCAGTATGAAAAAGGACTGGCTCTGTAGAACTTCCTATGACGAGTAGATTCATAGATTGATTGAGATAGCAGCAGCAGTGACGATGATGATGACTCGATGACGATTATCCAGTGACGATGATCAAGAGAAGATGACTTGTGCTAGAAGAACTGTGCTGAGAAATACCTTCCTAGTTAAGAGGGAGTGTTGATGTTTATGTAACTTCGGAATGTATTTCACATTTATGTATATTGTATTCCTATAGAGATGTTATTATTCCTCTATACGGAAGTGTCATCATTTATATTGTAAGTGTCGTAACTTATACTTGATGGGTTATTAGACCACCTTGTTGGGGTCGGCCCTGTATAAGTCATGTGGGTTAAAGGGTTATTAGACCACCCTATTGGGGGTCGGCCATGTGGGTCGAAGGGTTATTAGACCACCCTATTTGGGGTCGACCCAGTGAGCATTATGTTATGTGGTTAAGTTCGAGCCTACATGAGTTAGGTAAAAAGGCAAGTCAAGTCAAGTATAAATAGAGTGCGGGAGGCACTCTATTTACTCACTCACTTCTCACTCATGCACTCAAGGAGGAGTGGCGCACTTATGGAGGAGGAGGATCTGCTGCTAGGTTGTGTCTATCTCTTATGGTTGGTTGTATCATTGCTCTATCTATCTCTGAGGAAGTTATTGGGATTTTTTCACCTTTATGGTTTTCCCCAAGTAAATCTTTGTGTCTCTTGTGTGCTTGCATTATTGTCTCCATGATTGATATGCTGTAGATATGATGTACATGTTGTTCTCTCAGTTAAGATCCTAGATCAGATTGAAGTAAATTCTGAAAATTTAACACTATCAAGTCTCCTTTAGAGACTGGTCACCTCTAGAGTGAATTACTTTAGCATATGATCATTTGGTCCGAGAGTAATATAATATGATCACAGCACCTGGAAAATATTCTGAGTATAATCTGATATGATAGATAATTAAATTTAACACATATTGACCATGCAGATAAGACAAGATACAAATATAAGATGTGATAAGATATGAGAGAATTCAAATTGCACATAAAAGAATTAATTAAGAGAGAATTTGAATTGTTAAACTTTAGTGAAGACTTCAGTAAATAAAAGGAGAACTCGAATTGATCACTATAGTGACATTAACAAGAAAGAATCAGTTAAGAGAGTTAACTAAGTGATATCAAAGAAGATATAATTAACTTAGTGTTGTTGCATGATGACACTTATGTTAAGAGAGATAACTAAGTGATATTCAAAGAATATCTAGTTAACTAATTGTTATTGCATGACGACACTTATGTTAAACTAAAAGACAACACTTGAGTTGTGACACTTGCATGATGAAACTTAAGTTAGCCACCTAACTAAGTTGACAAGCTTTCAGTTAAGGGGTGAGTTCAACCTAAGAATCAATTCAGTGAGTTAATGCACTGCATGAGAAGTGGGACACACTTCTTCATGCAAGGTTGATGCATCCAAAGGCAGGGTGAGTTCAACCTTAATTCAGAAGCTAAAAATAGAATCTGATGCATGAGAAGAATATATAAATATGTTATACAAGATTTTTGAATTTAGTGTGAAGCGAATTCTCTTCTCCCTTGAAGGAAAGGCACTTCTCTTTGGGTAGGATATTATTCTAAGTCTCTCTTCTTTATCTTTCTCTTGCTCTGCAATTGCACCGGGGGTGCTTGATGTAAAAGAAATTCTCTTCTAGCTATCATACTTATACTCTAAATATATGTTGGGGTTTTTCCTAATCATTATTTTGAGGATTTTCCCCAGGGTACATCTTGTTTTATGGTTGAATGTTTCATGTGATTGAATGATTCATTGATTCAAGTATTTAATATTTCCGCACTTAAAGTTTTAAATTTCAAAGCTCATAATATTTTCTCAAATATTAACATGGTATCAGAGCTCAGGCTGTGAAGGATATAATATTTCTCAAGCGAACTTGATCCTGCATAGATAATGAGGAGTTGAGCACAATACTTGAGTGCCATGGCATCGATCTCTATTTGACCAAAATACTGTCTTGAGGGAACTTTGAATTTGAACACTTGGAAGGCGAGTAGGGATAATTTTAAGGACCCATACTTATTTAAAAGTCTATAAAACTTGGCGAACCTTACCAATTCTTAAAATGTCAACTCTAAAATATTTGGCGATATTTTTCTAAAATTATTTCAATTTTTAAGGATTTTATATAGCTTATATAATAATTTGGCGATTTTTAGAGTGAAAAAAGTTGACCCCATCAAAATTGGGTGAAATGGGGCTTCACAAAATGCAAATTGACGAATCATTTTTCGGAAAAAAAACATGGAAAATAGCCCATGGGCTAAATTTCGCCCCTAAAATTATCCTTGAAGGCGAGGGTGTTAAACATATTGGAGGAACATGACTTGGATTGCTACGTATCCACTATGGTGGAAGAGCCTCCATATAATGAAGGGTGCATCAACTTCAAGAAGAACCAAGCTAAAGCCAAACATTTCATCTATGATTTGGTAAAGCACAATTTGATGTCCGTGATCACTCCGTTGAAGATCACAAAGGAGTGTTTTGATACATTGAAAAACCCATATGAGAAGAAGCCCCCGAGTCAAAAGAGGGAATTGAATAATAAGCTTCGAAACCTAAAGATGGAGAAGAATGAGACAGTGGCCTCCTTCTTAACCAAGATCTCTCAGGTAAGAGATTAGCTTGCTAGTATTGGAGTAGTGATGGATGAAGATGATCTTCTCCAAACCGTTATTGATGGTCTCCCATCCTAATGGGAGACATTCTTGGCTATGTAAATGGCTGAGATGTACAACCTAAATTCGAAAGGTTGTGGCATGATTACCTCCAAGAGGAGGGGCAAATCTAGAGAAAGTTAGTGTCCATCAAAGAAGAAAACCTTGCCCTCATAACAAGGATAAAGAAAGGCAAGAAGAACTTCTCTCAAAAGAATTTTTTCCATTCAAAGAAGAAGGTATACAACAAGGAATTTGACAAGTTGAAGGTTAGATACTACAATTGTGACAAGAAGGTCCATTATGCAAGGGAGTGCAATGCAAAGAAAAAGGGAAAAGGGAGGTTTCATGCTTCTACCACTATAGAAGATGAAACTACTCATAAGAATGCACCCAAAGAAAATGATACAAGGAGGGAGTGTTACCAATTCTCAAGACTTTCTGTATTAGTCGGCATAAGTAAGGAAACACGGTTGGTTGACAATGGTGCATCCAAACATATGACTGGTTATAAGAGCGCTATCACCAATCTCAAGGAGAAAATTTTTGCATACAAGGTAGAGTTGGGAGACAACACAACCTATTTGATCCAAGGATTGGATACACCTCCTTCCAACTGATGTTGGGAGATATTTTACATGTGGAGGACATTCTTTATGTTCCAAGCTTGAATAAGAACCTCCTATCGGTTTCGATTCTTGAATATAAGGGATTCAAAGGTATCTTCATGGATAATCAAGCACTATTATGGCCAAAGAACAAAGACTTGAAGTATGTAGCAGTGATTGGAGTTAGAGAGGGAGGTCTCTACAAGGTACCCAGGAAGTACATTCAAGATATGCTTCACAACACTATCAATCCATGTGAACTATGGCATAGGAGTCTTGGTCACCTCCACTACAAAGCACTTCCAAGATTATACCAAATGGTGAAAGGTATGTTTGTATTTGATTTTGAGCATGATAATGTATGTAGGGGTTGTGCACATAGGAAGAATGTTAAAAAAAAATTCTCTACCAGTACTACTATATCTAAAGGGATTTTAGATTTAATACATTCTAATGTATGTGGTCCCATGTCATCCCCTTCCTTGAGTGGCTATTTATATTATGTACTGTTTATAGATGACTTCTCTAGAAAGCCATGGATTTATTTCCTAAAGGCTAAGAGAGAAACCTTTAGCAAATGTTTTCGGAATTCAAATCCCTAGTTGAGAATTAGACTGGAAATGTAACGTCCCCCTCACCCAAATCCGACCATTAGGAGTGCACACTAGTGAAATACAAGCTCTCAAATTTTGCACCAAAACCATAATACGATTTTCAACAAAAATGTGTGCATAAACTTAAATAGACGTGCACAACGGAATTTAAAATCTATCCACACACATATAGAATGGAAATACACAAGCATAAACATTACAGGCATGAAATAAAAACATTTCAGATTCAAATGCATGAGAATACTTATATTTATCCAACACAAATACAAGCAACTGGCTGTGTAAGATCAATTTTCCACCCAACCATAGGCACTCCATCCAACATATACTCTTTCTGCTAGGAGGCCACCCCCAAGCTAGGATATGAGGCCACCAGGGAGAACGCAACACCTACAGGCTTCTGTGTCTTAGCCCAAAACCCATTCTGCTCTCTATGCTTATCCAAATGCTCATACGAAGCTCTACAAGGGTCTCACTCAGCACTCACAGCCTTGGCTTCCACAATACCTGCCCCACACAACACCCTTCTAGATCAGCCATGCCCTTCACCGATCCATGGTTCTCTTGGGAAATCCATCTTGATGGGTGCTTCCAGTGTATGCATAAAAGAAGTCCAAATTGACATTGGTTGTTATAGAACCACTTGTAGCCTCAACTTGTGGCTTCTCAAGGACCTATGAGCAGCAGAACTCCATGGGTAAGGAGATAATTGGCTTATTCTCATCACATGATAGAATTTTGGGTGAGTTCTAAGGTTGACACTTGGAAGCAAGGATTTATTCACCCATGGACCCCCTTTCCTCTTCCCCTCTGGTGGAATCATAGCCCCTTTGGTGCTCTTTACACAACTATTGTTGGAATAGTTTATTATTTATGCACATAATATTTACATAATATTCTAAATCAACATACAATCCAACTAAACAATCCAAATAAAATATAAACATCATACATGCCTAAACATTCACTAGTTGGGCCTTGGCCTTGAGCTCCGCACTAACATATTTACATCATTTACATAATTTTGGATAAATACATTTCAAGTCAAAACTAGGGGTATTAAAATCCCCTCCCCCTTGGAATAACACTGTCCTCGATGTTTGCTCAAAATTTAGAACAAAAATGGATATGCCTCTCTCATGGCATCCTCCAACTCCCACATAGCCTCATCGAGACTGAAGTGCTTTGATTGCACCTTTACCTTTCTGATGACTTGGTTTCGGAGCAATGTCACTTTCCTTTCTAGGATGCATAGTGGCTCGGTTTGGAACTCTCCCTCGGATTCTACCTGAATCGCATCCCAATCAATCACATGGTTAGGATCATGTACATATTTCTTAAGCAAAGAAACATGAAAAACATTATGAGCTCTAGTGTTAGCATGCAATGCAATTCTATATGCAACTGGTCATATTCTCTCAAGCACTTCAAATGGACCACAATATCTTGGTGATAACTTGGCACAACTTCCAAGCCTCAAGGAACTCATCCTTGGCCTCACTTTAAGGTAAACATGATCCCCAACATGAAACTCTCTATGCACTCAGTTCTTATCTGCATAGCCTCTTGTTCCATTTCCTTAATCAATTCTGGCCCAATTACAATTATGTTCACTGGATTATCCCAAGTAAATGGTGTTCTACACCTTCCATACAAAGCTTCAAATGGACTCATGCCCAACTATGCTTGTTTCTCATTGTTATATGCAAACTCTACCAAATGTAGATAATCCTCCCACTTGGATGGTTTGTCCATCACATACATGCGTAGCATGTCTTCAAGCACCTGATTTACCCTTTCTATTTTCCCATCTGTTTGTGGATGGTAGGCGGTACTAAAGTTCAGCTGCATACGCAAATCAACAAAAAGAGTTTTCCAAAAATTTGAAGTGAACTTCATATCCCTGTCTGAAATTATTGCTTTAGGAAAACCATGCAACCTGAAAAATTTCCTTCATATAAATTTTTGCAATTGCAATCGTTTTATATGTGGATTTAACTGGTATAAAGTGTGTTTCCTTAGATAATTTATCCACAACAAACATGATGGAATCATGCTTCCTAACGGTCACTGGAAAACCTGTAATTCAATCCATGGAAATCAATTCCCATTTCCATTTCGGAATTGGAAAAGGTTGCAACAAACCTATTAGGTGTTGATGTTCAACCTTTACTTACTGGCATTTCATACACTTAGAAGTGTTGGAGGAAGAAAATTCCAACGGGTCTTTGAGACCTGCAAAGAGGCCAAAGTCCCACAAGATCTAAGTTCTTCAAAACTCTTTAACGCTGATCTCTGATTCATTCTAAATTGTTTCACCCTCATAGGATCCCTGAGGAATTCACTGTGACTAGAAAAGGTTACTTCAAGATCTAGATGCTCTCCTATGACATGAAGTTCAAACTGGAATTCCAACTTATAAAAGAATTGCATCCCTATTTCCCACTTAATTTGATTCTGAATAAAATATGAAAAGGCTCGTAACTGAATATCTCCTACTACATGATTGGGATTCCATTCCAATTCATGTTCTAGAAAGAATTTAAACTGATAAAGTTCACACAACAAATCATTTTCCCTTATAGATGAGTCATTATAAATATCCACAAAGTCATGAACATTTCTTATCATGAAATTTTTGTTATTATTCAATCTCATCATCTAAAGGCCTACCCATTGTTCATGCAGGTACATTGAATAAATTCTAGCAGGACTTCTACAAGAAATGTCTTGCTTAGCAAATTGAAACATTTGCCTCTTTTCTTCTTCTTTAATCATTAATTGTTGTTGTAAAGAATATATCTTGGACTTTCACTTTTGTTCTTGAACCAAGTAAGCAGAAAACCAAGTTTCCTACATACGTTGTACTTCAAATTTATATCGTTGTTGATAAATAAGGCCCAAGTCATATAATTCATCATTTCTTCCAGTCCATTTAACAGTATTTACTTCAGTTGATGCTAAAGCCAGGGTATTAGGACATCATCAAGAATTTGATTAAGAAACTCGTAGAGAACTTTTGTGACTTTTTCTTTATCTTAAGAACTTTTAGAGGTACTAGGAAGAATGTTTTGTGCAGTTGTTGTAGCCAATAATTCCAAACTTATATTATCCTCAGCCAGTGGTATTGATTCCTTTAGTACTGATTTATCTCTAAGCAATTTATTTTGTTTCCTCAACCTTTTGTTTTGCAAACTCCATCGGTGAGCCTGACTTCTCAAAATTTTCAATCTTTTCTTAAGAACATCATTCTTTCTTTGTAATGTTGATGTATTTGTAGCTTCGGAAGATATTCACTTGTATATTGTATTTGTATTTTATTGTATCCCAAATGCAGATGTATTATTCCTCCAATTGGAAGTGTCGTCAGTTGTACTTGCATGTGTCGCAAGTTATATTGTAAGTGTCATAACTTATACTTGATGGCTGATTAGACCACCTTGATGGGGTTGGCCCTGTATGAATCATGTGGGTCAAAGGGTTATTAGACCACCCTAGTAGGGGTCGGCCCAATCAACATTATGTTAAGTGGTTAATTTGAGGCCGACCTAGTTGAGTAAAGGTCAAGTCAAGTTAGTGTATAAATAGAGAGTGTGTCTCTCTCTATTTTACACATTCTATTATTCACTCACTTTGCATTAGTGAGAGGAGAGGAGGATGCACACAAGTGGAGGAGGAGCATGCTACTGAAGATATCTATCTCTTGGGTTTGATCATGGTGATCCTTGTACTAATGCTTATTCTATCTCTGAGGAAGTTGCGGGTTTTTTTTCACCTTCTTGGTTTTCCCTAGTGAAATCTTTTGTGTCTCTTGTCTCTTGTCTCTTATGCTTGATATGCTATACATGTTTTTCTTTCAGTTAAGATCCTTGATATATTGAATTAAATGATGAAAAAATAACATGGAATCATAGCTAGCTTGAAGGAAGGCATGATATGGCATTTATGAAACTTGTTGCACTTGCGACAAATTGGAGGCTAGGGCTTGATATAGAAAAAACGAGTCATCATGGAACTTTCGCTATAAATCCATTTTGGAAAAGGTTCAGGATCGGAAACTTCTACAGGTCATAGATAACATCTCCATGTACCTTGTGTCCGAAGAAAAGCATCTAATTCATTGTACTTTGTGTTTTATGATCAATACAATATAGGGTTTCTGCCTCTTCCATATCTCAGTCATAAATAGGTGACCTAGGAAAAACGGTCACAACTTGGGCTAGGAATCTCCAAATGAAATTCTGGAAAAAGTGACAGTAAGAGAATGGACTGTAGTTTCTGTGGCACTCTGTACAAGTTCGCTCTCCTGTTTTATCCCATAAACAGGTCATGTTGCGACACTTGGCATAAATCTCTCTCAGAGAATTCAATCAAGGTCAGACCTATGGGGTTGGAAATATGACAAGTCAAGATACCACAGGCAGAAGTTTCAAACCCTATGGATTCGTAATTTCATATATGCACCAGAAACAATCAGGTGCATATTTCTGTCAAAACAGATTTGGATTCTGAGCACCTTCATTCTTGGCTTATCACTACTGCGGGAATTTAGGGCTTCGGAGAAAGTTGCAATTCTTGGTATCGGAGACCATGGCTGGATGCTCCTCATCAAAATCAAAATTTAGATACCAAGATCAATTTTTTTGGTTAGGAAGAAGGCTGGGCTTGATTAAACCCTAGTTTGGGATTTTGATCGAAAAGATGGAAAATTAGGGCTTCTGCAAAAGTTGGAATTTTTTTAACTTTGTGACCACAGCTGGAAGCTCCTCAGAAAAATCAAAGCTTAGAGCTTTGGATCGAAATTTTTGGTTGGGCAGAAGGGTGGGCTTTATCAAACCCTAGTTTGGGGTCCTGTTCAGTGAATCTAGAAGTTTCAAAGGCAATTTTGAGGGGTCAAATTTTGCAGCTTTCAAAATTGAAGTATACCAACTTGATCAGCTCAGAAAGCCACATTTTTCCATCCATTCAGAAGCTTGAAATTCAAATTTTGAATTTTTAGGGTTTCTCTGACAAACCCTAATCTAGCTCCAAATCCAGTTTCATTAAATCAAAGTGGATTGGGTTAATCCTAGAAAAGAATGAATTGGAAACCTGCATAAGTGAAGAACTTCCAGTTCCAGAGGGAGATGAGGCTGAGGCTTTACATGAGAAGGCTGCAAGCAATCCTGATAAGTATGACTTGAAGAGATACAGGTATGTTTTGAAATCTGTTCATGATTAAGTTTATTATATGTTTGTCTTCACATTATTGAGGTTAGTACAATCTTGATTAATCTTAGACTTGTCTCATCACCCTAGTAAAAGTATGAATGCATGTGAATGATAGAAGGCATTCATTGATTAGGGTTATGACACTTATGATTGTACTAATGCACTATGGTGTTGTATGAGGTTGATGTTGTCCGCTAACATGAAAGGTGCATCAAGAAAGACAAATCAAGTTCTATATCAAGAACATATGACCATGGTGACATGAAGACAAAGACTCATCCAGAGCCATTATAGAAGCTTTACTTACGAGGTATGTATTTTTGGTTCTACAATGGTTAACTTATGAGTTATGCAGGCTACTAAGCACAAGTCTTTGAAGAAGAACAAAAAGACATTATATGGGTATGTTAGACATAACTAGCAAGCATGATAATCTAGGTATGTTTTTCCTATATCAAGTTAGAATCCTTGTGTTAGGATCTTATACTTTTCTATGAATGATAATGATTATTCTTGAAGTTAGAAGTTTAAGTAATCAAGGGTTTATGCATATTATGTTTCTTACTTTGATTGATGATATGACTAACCTGAAGATTCCTATGGTCAAATAAGAATATGCATGAGTAATAGAAGTCCTCCCTGAAACCTTGAATACTAATTCTTGTGATAAATTACCTGTGTGTGAAATAATCATGACCATACATGTTTAAGTTTATTTAGAATTGGAATGTTTTGATAGTATTGAGATTATAATAATGAATGTATGATTATGTATGAGATCTTGAGGATGACACAATCATGACACTAATGCACACTTAAGCATGCATAGTGGTCCAAGATGAATATTAGTTCAAAGACAGGTAATCCAGGAAGCAAAGATCAATAGGGAGCACACTCCAGTAGTTCCTGCAAGAAAGAAAAGACTGAGAGGGAGTCCACCCAACAACCAAACAAAGATACGTATTTGAATTGTCATTTATTATATATATGATTACTTAAATGATGTTGTTCAATCATGTACATACTTAGGTTCCTAGATTTAGGATGTATATTATGCATTCTAGAAAAGTTGCATTAAAGAACCAGATACTACTAATATAGTAATGGGTAAGTGGCCTATGGTACTGTACAACATTCCATTGCTACTTATTTAGAATGAAACCTCTTTGCTAACATGTTGGGAGTTGTGTACACTCTTAACAAATGTTCTGGTAGAGATGGAAGGCATCTAGAAAGTTACCGTGTGAATACGGGATATGGATAAATGTTGTATTGAAGCATTGTCTAAGATAATTGCATGACTGTATGACATATGTCCTTATGCATAAGAATATGTTTTTGAAAAACTATGAGAAGTTTCTAATCATGCAATTGAATTTGACTTGTAGGAAAGATCGTGTACAATCACCTACAAAAGAAGGACTACAACATTTGTTCCAAGCAACGAAGACTATCTATTGAAGATATTGAAGAATCTAAAGTTCCCAAGATCAGGGATGCAGTAATAGAAGGATGCCATGATCAAGGAGTACCAGTTGATCATGAAGAAAGGTGTTTGGGATGTGGTCCCAAGAACAGAAGGGAAGTCTGTTGTGACTTCCAAGTGGATCTATAAGATCAAGCATGCTGCAGATGGTAGCATAGAGAAATACAAGGCAAAGTTTGTGGCTCATGGCTTCTCCCAGAAAAAAGGGATAGATTATGAAGAGACTCTTGCTCTTGTAGCCGATACACTTCCATCAGAACAATACTTGGTATGGTTGTAGTAATGAAGTAGAAGATACACCAGATGGATATGGTGTAGTCGAAGAGGAAGTGTATGTGGAGCAGCCACTCAGTTTTGAGACACATGATAGGGAGTCATATGTGTGCAGATTGAAGAAAGCCTTGCATGGTTTGAAGCAAGCTCCTAGGACTTGGTATGGTAGGATAGACAGCTTCCTATCCAGTTTGGGCTTTACTAAGAGTAAAGTGGATTCCAACCTTTACTACAAGGTTGAGGAAGGAAATCCAGTGATACTACTACTGTATGTGGATGTCCTATTTGTTACAGGTGAGGATAGATTGATTGTTGACACGAAGAGGAAGCTTCCTGCCGAGTTCGAGATGAACGACTTGGGTATGATGCACTACTTTCTAGGTATGGAGGTGTGGCAGTGTGTGGATGGAATCTTCCTTGGACAAGGGAAGTATGCAGTAGAGATCCTGAAGAGGTTCAGGATGATGGATTGCAAGGCCATGGCCACACCTATGGCATCGAACCTAAAGCTTCTAAGTGATGCTTCATCTGAGCCGGTTGATGCCACGATGTACCGTCAGATGATTGGGTCCTTGATGTACCTGACGAATACGAGACCAGATATTTGTTTTGCGGTGAACACATTGAGCCAGTTCTTGACGGATCTAAGAAGTGTTCACCTGATTGTTGCAAAGCATATTTTGAGGTACCTGAAGGGTACAGTTGATTATGGGCTCAAGTATGATGCGAATCAAAACTTTAACCTGGAGGGTTATGTTGATTCAGATTGGGCAGGAAGTGCTGCATATAGGAAGAGCACTTCTGGGTGCTACTTCAGTATGGGATCAGGTGTGAACTCTTGGTTTAGCAGGAAGCAATCCTGCGTAGCACTGAGTATAGCCAAAGCAGAGTATGTCGCAACTTGTTTAGCTAGTTGTGAGGTAGTATGGCTTAGGAAGCTACTGTCTGAGTTATTTGATCTCCCATTGGATGCTCCCTGTATCTTTTGTGACAACCAAAGTTGTGTGAAGTTGTCTCAGAACCCAGTGTTCCATGATAGGTCGAAGCAAATTGAGATCAAATATCATTATATCAGGGATATGGTGCAGAGAGGAGCAGTGAAGCTTCTGTATGTTGCAACGGACGAACAGATAGCCGATGTGTTGACCAACCCACTAGCTAGAGTGAAGTTTGAGTACTTCAGATAGAGGTTTGGTGTACTTCAGATTGAGATTCCTTCCAAGGGGAAGTGATGAGTCCAGAGACACAGATGCACATGAGCCATTCTCACATGGTGGTAGGTGTGTCCTCCCATGGTGCAGATATAAGGGTTGGGTCCATTCCGACATGGTTGAACTCTGTCTTCCCATGGTCATTGATGTAAGAGCTATTCCATTCGAGCATGGTTGAAGTGTGTCTTCCCATGGCTACAATATAAGTGTTGTTCCATTCGAGCATGGTTGAAGTGTGTCTTCCCGTGGTTGCGATATAAGTGTTGTGCCATTCCTAGCATGGTTGAAGTGTGTCTTCCCATGGCTATGGATATAAGTGCGATTCCATTCTCGCATGGTTGAAATGTGTCTTCCCATGGCATAGATATAAGTGCTGAGCCTTTCACGGATGTTTGAAGTGTGTCTTCCCATGTCAGTGAATGTAAGTGATGTGTGATGTGCATCTAGGTTCTGCTCCGTGGATAATTTCAGTGATCTGAAGACGATGAGGTGACAGTATGATACATAGGTTTTGCAGAGGCATCTAATTGGTTCTGAGATGCTCTTACAAGTTTTACAGAGGCAGTGTAATCAGTCCTGGGAGATCTTGCAGGTTTTGCATATGCAGTGTAATCAGTCCTAAGGTGTACTTACTTGATGGCTTGCTCGAAGAGATGATGAAGAACTACATGAAGGCTAGGCCTACAACTAGCATGAAAAAGGGATGGATCTGTAGAACTTCCTATGACGAGTAGATTGGAGATTTATTGAGATAGCATCAGTGACGATGATGCTCCGTGATCCAGTTACGATGATCCAACTCCAGAATTGAAGACTTGTGCATATATGTATTGATGACCTGTGTCAAGAGAATACCTTCCTAGTTAAGAGGGAGTGTTGATGTATTTGTAACTTCAGAAGATATTCACTTGTATATTGTATTTGTACTTTATTGTATCCCCAACGGAGATGTATTATTCCTCCGATTGGAAGTGTCGTCAGTTGTACTTGCATGTGTCACAAGTTATATTGTAAGTGTCGTTACTTATACTTGATGGGTTATTAGACCACCTTGATGGGGTCGTCCCTATATGATTCATGTGGTTCAAAGGGTTATTAGACCTGTGAAGATGCTCACAGTAGATCCAAGAGATGATGTAAACCTCACAATGAAAGAATTTAGGAATAACAGAAGAATAATAGAGCAGCGGAACATAGATCCAATGGAGCTCAGATAGAGGTAGAATAATTACACATGTTACATTAATCTGAATAGTAAAACAGTAATTATGCAATGCTCAGGATTCGAATACACTAGGTTGGATTTGAATTAGCCTGCATGGATAGATCCAAAAATAGTGGAGTGTCATCAAAGCACAACTAGAAGTCTATCTCATCATCGGTAGAGTCACCAATGCACAAGTAACTGTAAACCATCAGTCAAACTGAGTCTAACTGAGTGTGGTAGGTGTGACTGAGTGTAACTGGCACATGGAGGCACTAACTGATTGAAGGAGGATCAGTGGAGGGTGCATGAGGAGCTAACTGGATTCAGAATGGGTAGTCTAGTCTCATCGGAGGTCCATCGAAGTGATACAGTCAGTTGAGAGTCAGTTTATCCTTAAATCAAGGAGAGAACTAAAGATAACTCAACTAACTGAAGAGCAACTGGAGTGGTAGGTGAGAAAAGGTGCCCTTCTCAAGTGGTGGGTGAGAAGTGGGCGCCTCCCTATCTAGGAGGGATAAAACTAATTTGAGAGAAGCTCCCAAGGCTAGCTAACTGAGGGATAGGTGCTGGGACTGATGACTAGGATGCATGCAAGACTGAAAATGTAAATAATGGAAATACTGCTAGAACTAGGATGGAGTATAGGAATATCCTAACACACCCCCTTAATTCATCCTAGGACCTAGTAACTAGGACCAAAGGTCACCCATACAATTAAATAAATGATAAAAAAAACTGACCATAAACCGAGGAAATCGGGAAAACCTCATGGGAAAAATACCCCCCCTCAAAAGAACAGTAAAATAACTCAAAGAACCATCATACTAACAAGAAAAGGAAGAAGCTTTCCTTGGTGAAATCTTTTGCAAAAAACTTGGCAAGCTGATCCTCTGTAGGATGCCAATGTAGGTGCTAGATCTGGATCTGGTCTTCTAATGTGCCTCCCACTATGTAGAGAATGTATTGGACGAACCAAGTCCTTCAGGAAATATTTCTGCCACTGGAACGAATGGATTGTGATGAGTCTTCACAAGGGATGGAAGAGTGATCCCCACCATCATGCTGCATCCATCACAGAGAGGTAGATGGCATAATGCAAGGTTGGCATGGTGCTGAAATCTGGTAGTTCTGTGAGCAAATGGATCCTCAACTGTGTTCTCAGTAGCTGCAAGGACTATGTGAGCCCATGTTGGCCTTGTCTCTGGATTGAGAACATGTGTTGGTTTTGGATCTGAATCTGAATGTTCTTGAACTTTGATCTCAACATCAAGATCTTCATCTTCATCTTCATTATAAGAAGAGTCACTTGAATCTTCATCAGATTCTGAAGTATTAGGAAGAGAGAAGGGCAAAAAATGAGAGAACACATATGCCTTGGAGGCATGATTTGCAAACCCTTTCGCTATAGTCTTTCCAGTAGAGATCTCTGTAATCTCAATTGTGTCGGAACCAAAATTCACCTTCTTAGGTGATTCGGTGTGAGTCATATGATATATAGACAACAAATTTGTTGTCAAGAAGGGAACGAATAGAACATTCTTGAACTTGCCATGCTCCATATGTACTGTACCCAACCCTTTGGCAAAGATCTGAGAGTTGTCTCCCATGTGAATAGTAGGCCCATCTTTTAGATCTAAGGAAGAAAATCATTCTTCAGAAGCAACCATGTAGTTGGAGGCTCTAGAATCTATGACGAGGGCCTTTGATTTTGAAAAACCAGTCATCAATGCATGGCAATCCTCATGACCATCATATCCACTTCCAAAATCAGACATCTTTGCATCTTTTGGAATAGCAATTTTGTTCTGTTCAAGAAGCTTGGTTAGTAGGTTTATTTTCTTGTGCATGCAAGCTTTCTCAAGATGGTTTCCTCTCTTGCAGTAGGGACATGTAGATCTATCATGTTTGTCCTTCTTGGAGCTGGAGGATCCTTTTGATGGACTTGACTTATTATTCAGCTTGGATTTATATGACTTCTTATCTTTGTCTTTTTTCCTCCCTTTCACATTCGTCCCACTTGCTTCTCCAACTAGAAGAGCTAGATCTTTGGAGGCCTTGATGGCACCCATTTGAATCAATTTGTCCTCTTCTTGAATGAGAGCTTCAGTGAAGACATCTAAGGTTGGAAACTTCCATCCAAGGATTGACATTCGTCCAGAATGGAAGGTAGATACAAAGACTGAAAACTGAGATCCTAGTTTGCCCAGAATGGAGAGCACCAATTTTTCATCAGTTTTAGTGATGCCACAATGTTTGCATTGCAAAACCAATTTCTGAAATTTTGAGAAGAATTCTTGAATGGTCCCGAAATTGCTAGGTTGTAGGGAAACCAATTAATTTTTGAGAATATGGCCTCTTAGCCCATCTTGTTTGCCAAAAAGACTCTCCAACTTTGTCCATAACTCATTTGGAGTCTTCAATCCTTCAATATGAAACAATAGATCTCTAGACATATGAAGGCATATGAAACCAAAGGCTTCATCCATTTTATTTAGATGCTTGGTTTTCTCTACAGCTGAATGTGGTTCGGTTTCTTTTCCCATTACCAATCTAGATAGCTGTCTATTCCACAAGTGTAATTTCATCTCACTCTTCCAATCAAAGTAATTGAAGGGAGTGAGGATCATAGGAGAGGAAGGAGCATTCGAATTGCTCATCTTGACTGCTGGAATGAGTGGAAAAGTGAAACTGCTGCAACCGCCGGAACTTCGAAATACCTATAAAAAACTCTCAAGAAAGGAGGTAGAATATACTCTCAAATGGCTCTGATACCATGTGAAGATGCTCACAGTAGATCCAAGAGATTATGTAAACCTCACAATGAAATAATTTAGGAATAATAGAAGAAGAATAGAGTAGCAGAACATAGATCCAATGGAGCTCAAATAGAGGCATAATAATTACACATGTTACATTAATTTGAATAGTAAAATAGTAATTATACAATGCTCAATATTCGAATACACTAGGTGTGATTCGAATTAGCCTGCATGGATAGATCCAAAATCAGTGGAGTTTCATCAAAGCACAACTAGAAGTCTATCTAATCATCGGTGGAGTCATCAATGCACAAGTAATTGTCAACCATCAGTCAAACTGAGTCAAACTGAGTGTGGTAGGTGTGACTGAGTGTAACTGACACATGGAGGCACTAACTAAATGAAGGAAGCTCAGTGGAGGGCGCATGAGGAGCTAACTGGAGTCAGAATGGGCAGTCTAGTTTCATCGGAGGTCCATCGGAGTGATACAGTTAGTTGAGAGTCAGTATATCCTTAAATCAAGGAGAGAACTAAAGATAACTCAACTAACTAAAGAGTAACTAGAGTGGTAGGTGAGAAAAGGTGCCCTTCTCAAGTGGTGGGTGAGAAGTGGGTGACTCCCTGTCTAGGAGGGCTAAAAATGATCTGAGAAAAGCTCCCGGGGCTAGCTAACTGAGGGCTAGGAGCTGGGACTGATGACTGGGATGCATGCAATTGCATGCATGCATGCATAATGCATGTTGCATGCAGAAATGCATGCAAGACTGAAAATGTAAATAATGGAAATACCGGTAGGACTAGGATGGAGTATAGGAATATCCTAACAAGACCACCCTAGTAGGGGTTGGCCCAGTCAGCATTATGTTAAGTGGTTAAGTTTAGGCCGACCTAGTTGAGTAAAGGTCAAGTCAAGTTAGTGTATAAATCGAGAGTGTGTCTCTCTCTATTTTACACATTATGTTATTTGCTCACTTCGCATTAGTGAGAGGAGAGGAGGATGCACACAAGTGGAGGAGGAGCATGATGCTGAAGATATCTATCGCTTGGGTTTGGTCATGGTGATCCTTGTATTGATGCTTATTCTATCTCTGAGGAAGTTGTAGGGTTTTTTCACCTTCTTGGTTTTCCCGGGTGAAATGTTTTGTGTCTCTTGTATCTTATGCTTGATATGTTGTACATGTTGTTCTTTCAGTTAATATCCTATATCTATTAAATTAAATGATGAAAAACTAACTCGTAATTGTCTACTCCTCTGTTTTAACTTTTCATTTTCATTTTTAACATATCTATCCAAAACTTGAAATTCACGAACTTGCTTCTTAAGTTTCTTAATCCTCTTCTGTAACTTACTTGAAATTAAACCAGGAGAATCAGGCCTTATCACTTGATTAGATTCGTCTTCTTCCCTCTGAGCTAGGTCTTGAAACTGATTAGCTTCCAATTCTGGCTGGGGTGTTGACTCTAAATTCTGTCTCTGTGTATAACGGGTTCTTGGACGTTTGGGTATTGTCGATAACATATCTTCAGATATTGTAACTTTTTCAATACCTTCTTCATAAATGCATTCTAACCTTGCAGATCTTCTTCTCACCATAACTGAAATTTTATCAACCTCTTCATCATCTCTATGCCTATTTGGAGATGGTTGGGATTGAACTGGTTCAAAAAATGTTGGTGTTGGATCAAATTCTGTCTGAACTCCTAGAGGGGGCAATACAGAATCTTGAGGATCATCATTAACCTGCTCCTGAAACCCTTTTTCCACTAAAAATTGTTCCCACGTTGGGTTTCTCCTTTGTAATTCCTCCACGATCAACATCTTAATTAATCCATGATGATACAAGATATTACTGAGTCAGACAGGCTCTTCCACAAAAAGTATGGAATGTTCATCAATTCTTCTCCTTTAATGTGAAGGAGAAGATGAATATGATAAATAAAGACAAGGCTATATCGTCCTTCACAAGTCAAATATTTCTGCAAAAAGAAAATGACATTACCCCATTTAGTAGTGAAACAGTTGCGCTCAGCTCCCTTCTTCCAATGAATACTAGAATTAGACACTTTCACAAACTGTTTCCAAGAGTTAGGGTTTTTCAAATGACCAGCTTTACACCATCTTTCCCCTGTTTGTGGTAAGCCTACAGCGAGAGCAATGGAGGTTTCTGAAACTGGAAGCAGAAACCTCCGAATGTTAGAACAAGCTCCATCGAAATTGAGAGCAAATTCCTTGGTCACATCTTCGTTGTGCCCTCTAAATTTACTAAAAAATGCATACAATCCAATTTGTTGAAAAATCCTCTTACTAGAGGGATCTTCATCCAATAGTTCAATGGAATATGGCTCCTCCCTATGTGTAGCAACCATGCCAACTGAAACTTTCTCTGTTGAAAGGAAGTTAGGTGATCAAACCGGTATCCTTTAAACCAAATTGGTATTTTCGTGAAGACTTATGCATAACAAAGAAAGCCAACTTTCAAATCGGGTATACATATAATTGTTCAGACATGGGACAAAAGGATAGAGTTAATTACGACAATTGATGCTGTCAAATCAGCATATACCCATTCGTCCAAAAAGCAATGAGTTAACGGTCATTCCATTTATGGAAATTATTTGAACAAAAAGACTTGGTCTGACATGTCACGATATATAATAAGCCATGAAATGAACTTGAAAAGCTAATTGAAATGTATAAAAATCATTCTTATATGCTAGAATTTATACACATTATTAGGAAAAATATATTGAATTTAACCCTACCGGAAAAATACTTGTCCAGATTCAGAGAAGAATTTGAATAGCATACCACATAGGCAGGGGATAAAACCGAGATCCAATCCTTCCAATCATGCAAATACGGATCCTCCATGGATTTTAAAGATATAACTTTGTTGGAAGAAATCATTATATCTACAACTTGAAAAGAAAAATTCCAAATAGAACTGAAATTTTGCTTGTACTAGGAGGGATGAATCCAAGATAGTATCAAGGTTCTGTTCATTTTTCAGGATTCCCCTCCCCATACACGAGACATTCCATTTTACCAACAATCTTTTCATCTTTATGATTTTACTAAAATATTTAAAAAACACAGAAACTGGAGATTCTACAGGCTTGAGCCAAGCCTGTAATTGTCTGCTAAAACATGTTGAACTGCAAATTCTTCAACCAAACCATTCATGATACAATCCAAACCATGTGAATTAAGGTGTTGGAGTAGAACATGGACGAGTAGACATCCCTCCATTAATGTCAATGGGTTTCAAAGCATCAAAGTACAATCTAAGATATATGAATCAATTTTGTTGATGTCGAATACCCAAAAGATCAGATTGCTTATGGATCCATTTTGGAATTATACTTATAAATTGCTAGTGGTTTCTTATGGAAAACCACTAGAGATTTCTTATAGACCTTATGAGTGGGTATTGTGACTAGTATGACCTTGGAAACATATTAATTACAAAGAATCCATAACAATACTAGTTGTCTTAAACCATTATATTCTTTTGTCGAAAAATATAGCAACGCTTACGTAGTGTCGTCAAAAACCAATTATAATGATAATTGGTGACAAACATTTTCTACACTCACCAAAAGTAAAATAAACAAGTATTAGTCAGGGCTACTAAAATATTGTCACCAGAAGTGTCACCAAAGAGAGAATCAATAATGGGCCTTTAACAACCATCACTAAAAGTGTTACTGGAAAGGGATTTGGTGACGAACCTTAAAGGACAATCTCAAAAGGCACCTATAATGACGATGTTTTAAGGACCGTCATCATATGTGACATTCGTGACAACCCTTAAAGGTTCGTCACATGTAGGACCCTCACCAATGACCTTTTTTCTTCTAGTGTTGACTACGAAATTTTATGCCCTACTCCACTTCCACCTCCTTTTGTTTCCAATCATTACATTGAAAATTTTGTAGTTTATGTTTTGTCTGTGCCATTTTAGCATCAAAATACATTTTTTGAATCAATAAGAAAACACTTTATGCACTTCAGCACCGGCTCACTAAAACATTCATCCAAAAAATAGAAAACTCATTATACAAATTAAAACGAAAGAAATCATGCTACAAAATTTGATTTTACTTTTTAACTTTCTAGAATTGTAGCTATACATGGCCATGGCATTTGACTAAACAAAGACACACACCCTACTAGATCAGGATTTTTTCAATGAATAGTTAGGATTAGGATGGATTGGTTAGGGATTTTAGTTATTTTGTGGCTAGCATTTTCGGGATTTTGGGCCATTGGTATTAGTCTTAGATTTTCTAGTAGACACTTGGAGTCCGCTAATCATTTCGATTAGTCTAGTACCAACCAAGCTTTAAAAAAAGTGGGAATCATCGATTTGTCGTACTTCTTTTGGAGATACAAACCCTTCGTTACTAAAGTCTGGCGTTTTACGTGGAATCTGGTTTGGTTTCCGTTTACTTTGGCGGGTCTTTTTTGTTGTTTGTGTATTTTAGTTCATCATTGTTTCTGGTGACCTGTCGGACATGACCCCACAGAGGTCATCCTACAAGGATTCACTGGATGGAGCAAGGAGCACGTTTGTTATGTATCGGGAGGACAAGACACCTGTCTCAGAAGATAGGACAGCAATTCACTTCAATATACCTGATGAATGCATTCGTTCTAACCCTAATGCGATAGTCGAGTTCACGGGCTTTGAGGGAAAGGGATTGGGTGCAGTTCATGCTATGGATGGTAGTAAGAATGCTTTGAGTCACTCAAAGGGTTTTGAGGAGGATAATGTAATACCTTTGACACCTTTAAAACCCCTGGTTTTTTCTACATAGGTGCAAAGACAACAGGCTCTAGTTCACAAAAGGATTTTACAGGGGACAAGGCGAGAAGAAGAAGGAAGCTTAAACAAGAAAATGGTAAAAAATGCAAATCTACCTATGTGCTTGGAAAAGACGTGACCTTCGAGATGGTCATTGGGTTAACAAAACGAACACTTCTGGGGAGGTTTGCTTTCATCTGCTTAACTAGAGCCAAAATTATCAAATGGATGGGAAAAATTTGGAAACCCATCATACAATATATTTTGAGGGTTAATCTATTGGTTAATGAGTGGTATAGTTTTCATTTTCTCATAGAAGAAAGTTTGTAGTTGATTGAAAGTCATTTTTGGGTTATTGGTGAAGGCTCATTAGTGTTCGCAAGATGGCACTCTGGCTTCAATGCCTAGACTAAAAAAATGTTAAACAACATCTATGGGTCATATTGCCTGGTTTTCCCCTTCAATGTTGGTCATTTGGGGGCATTATGACAGTTGCCAACTCCATTGGATGCTTCATTTTAGTGGAAGAAGCTACCCTACTTGATGATGATAGAAGGGAACTGAGGGTTATTGTGGAAATGGTGACATCTCAAGGTTTTCCGGGTGAGGTTGAGGTTATTTGGAATGATGGAGTTTTTGTCCAACATTTGGATTATCGGAGTGTGCCTTTCAAGTGCTTCAACTGTCATAAAACTGGACATTTTAGGGATAACTTCCCTAGACACTTTGTGGACTAGATGGAAGAAGAATGGGATTCATCAGTTGAATGTGGAGATTCAAAAGACTCAGATATTGTTTTGGCTCGTACAGTCCCCTTGGACCACTCTTCGGTGATGGGTTTCCTGGGTAAGTTAAAAGGAACTTTACCTGTACTACAAATATTCATGTCTAAAGAGGACTTAGTTAATTTTTTACTTGAAGTAGTTGTTGGTTTTAATGGTCCCTCCCTTGTTCCACCTACGCCCTCCCCATTAGTTAAGAACTTGGATTATGTTGAGGAGAATGTGGTTAATCTAGTTGAAGTTACCTCGGATGCTTAGTAAGATATAGCCACTCTTGTGGTAGAACCCTCCCAACCTATTACATGTTTGTTGGATTCTCATACACTTCTCACGGAAGAGGAGGGTCGAGGGGATACTTTTTCCTCTCCTTTTATTCATCGGGATATCACTAATCCTTCTGCTAATGAAGGTGGGGTTATGGAGTGGTTTAAAATTCCAATTTATTCGGGTAAACCTGGGGATGAAGATATTATTCCCATTTCCTCCATACATTTGCAGAATGTAACCACTAGAATAAAAAAAAAGGGAAATAAAAATGGAATACAGGGTACTCTCTCAAATGTCACCGATAAAAATCCCTCTTTTGAAAACCCTAAACTCTTTGATGTTACTTATGTTGGGAAAGTAATTTCTAGTTTTCCCTCAAATGTTTCCTATATTGGGGCCCTTAGAGAAAACATGCATCAGGATTATGTTCCTTAATGATTTTCCTAACCCTTAACATTAGAGGGTTTGGCAGTGTTCCCAAGTGAACTGCCCTCAAACGATTGATTGAAGTAATCAAGCCGGATATTATCCTCCTTGAGGAGACCATGATTCCCTCTCTTCAAGCTTGTGAGTTTTTTCTTAAATTATTCCCTACCTAGAACTATTGTGGTAGTGATTCTAATGGATTATCTGAGGGTCTTTTAACTTCTTGGAACCCCCTCAAAGCACATTTTTTTTCCTTTCTAGTGGATGAGGGTATTATGTTGGAAGGAAAACTCAAGGATCTGGATAGGACCATTTGAATCACGAATGTTTATGGTCCTTATAATCACAAGAAATATTTCTGGGAGAAATTATTTCAGAGTGGTAGCCTAAATGATCCCTCCCTTATACTTGCAGGTGACTTGAACCTTACTCTTTCTTCATTGGAAGTGTGGGGATCTGGGAGTAAGGAAGATCCTTTAGTGGGGTTTTTTAGAGACTCCTTCGAAGGTGCAAATCTTATTGATGTTACTCCAGCTGTTATGGTCCCAACCTGGAGTAATGATAGAACAAGAAAAAGTGGTATTGCGAAAAGACTCGACCGATTTCTTATTGCAGAAGATATCAGTAGCCATTTTGGAAAATACAGGAGTTGGTCGGTCTCATCTGGGATTTCATATCATAAATCGGTAATTTTAGAGATTGACTTGGATTGTCCAAAGGTTTGTTTCCCTTGTAAGTTTAACCATAATTGGCTTAATGATAATGAATTTTGCACATTGGTCCAATCAAAGTGGAAGGAATATTCCCAAAAAGTCTTTAATTTCGCCACTCATGCTCTGTTATATAAACTCAAACATTTGAAATTTGATGTGGTAAAATGGGTTAAGGAAATGAAAGAATGTAATCATGTTGATCTTTGTCAAATTTACTTGCAGTTGAATACACTAGATGAAAATGTGGAAGATATTTTCACTGAGGACATAAAAGCTTTGAGGGTTTCTTTAGAAACTAAGAAACATAACCTCCTCCTACAAGATGAAGAAGCATGGTGTTTGAAAAGTTGAGCGATTTGGATTCAAAGTGGTGATAGAAATACAAAATTCTTTTAGAATTTTGCTAATATGAGACGAAACATTAACTCTATTTGGGAACTAAATGATCTTCGGGGAAGGTCTTTGAAGGATAAAAAATCCTTAGAAATTGGGGCGGTGGATTTTTTTAGTGATGTTTACAGATAGGATCATAATATAAATCTTCAAGAACAGTTAAATGTTATTAAAAAGTATCCTCACATCTTTTCACATGAAGATGGAGACGCAATTTGTGTAGAAGTTACTCTAGAGGAGATTAGATCTGTGCTTAAACACTTTGACAAGGAAAAAATCCCTCAGCCCGATGGCTCGACAGTTGAGTTCTTCATACACTTTTTTTATTTGATCGGGGAGGATTTACTTAGCACTATGGAAGAGACCAGGAGGAAGGTATTGTACCTGAAAGGTTAAATTATACTTTTATCACACTTATTCCTAAAATGGATAAGCCATCCAGGTTTAATGATTATAGACCTATTTCCCTATGTAATTTGGTTTATAAGGTGATCACAAAGGTGATTTCTAACATAATTAAGCCTTTTTTAGAGTTCGGGCTTTCAAAAGATCAATTTGGCTTTCTCTCGAATAGGTAGATTCTTGATGCCATAGGGGTCACTCAAGAGTGCATGCATTCAATTAAAAAGAAGAAGATGAAAGTTTTTATATTGAAAATCAACCTAATGAAGGCCTACGGCAGGGTGGATTGGACCTTCCTTCGATTTGTCTTACTGTAGTCCATTTTTCTAGTTGAGGCATCAAACTGGATAATGGGATGCGTTTCGAGCGCAAATTATGCTATATTGGTCAATGGACACCCTTCGGATTTTTTCAAGGGTGCCGCTGTCGCCGATTAGGGGAATTTTGAAGTAAAAATGAGCCTCAAAACAAAAAATGTACTATCAAAATCAACTTTAAAAGAACCAATCACATTTTAGAGGATGACATCATCTATAATAGTTGAGGTGGCATTGGTTGAGTTAAAGGTGTTTATTTGTCAAATTATAAATGGGGAATAAAAATCCATAATTAATCATATCAATGTTGTAAGTAAAGTATTCATAATGAAAATAGTACTTATAAATTACTTTTGAATATAATATAAATGTATTAAAGTACTCTTAAAGTACTTAAAAAGAAAAGTACTCTTTATATTTCAATATAAAATAAATTACAAATACCAAATGCTTTATTCAAAATCAAATCTATAATTACTTTTCAATATACATAATATATACTTTTAAATAATAAAATATAAATATAAAAAACATAAAAATCTCTTCAAAATCAAAATCATCTAAATACTTTTCAATATAAAATATATAATTTATACTTTATAACATATATATTAAATATTATAATACGTATATTTATATATCTAATGTTTTTTATAATATACAATTTATACTTTTAAATAATAAATTAAAAATATAAAAAACATTAAAACATATGTAAATACTTTTCAATATATAATATATTATTTTAAATATTTACTCGTTATCTAATGAATACGCAATATTCAACTTAAAAATCCATAATTATTATGTCACGTGTTATCACATAAAATAAAATAAACTAAATGAAAAGTAAATGCATTAAATTAATATTAAACGAATATATATTATATTAATCTATTGAAATTTTAATTTTATATTTATTTTATTATGCATAGGTATATATGCAATGGAATACTTGTTATGGTTATGGGATCATTGATTCCTATTAAATCCTTTATGTTATTGAATTCAATAAAACAATTGAAATTTATTAATTGTTAAATGGATATTTTAAAAATATTTAAATTTATTAAGTATATTTAAATAATGCACATATTTATATAAATAGATGTTTAATATATTTAAAAATGTTAATAATAATATAAATAAATGATTAAGTTAGATCTATAAAAAAATATAAATACGATTTATATGAATATATGATTGAGTTCTACTTTTGATGAGCAAGGTAGATTTATATAATAAATATATACTCTTGAAAATGATAATTTATTCATAGAAATTTACTTTATGTTTAAAATTCAAAATTCAAAATATATAGTTTTATAAATATATTTTGAATATTGAATAAGTTATATTTCAAAATTCAAACTTATAAGTACATTACTTTATAAGTACATTCATCATATTATATTTAAAACAATTCATGTATTTTAAAGTACTCTTACTTTTAGTCACATCAAAGAAGTTTTTTTAATTTTTTTTTATTTTAGAGATCTTTTCAATCTAAGTTAACCATAGTTACATTCGTTGTAGTGTAAATGTGAGTTGTAAATATACCTCCCTCACAAAATGCCTAACTCATAATATTTTATTATATCTCTTATGAGGCCCATTTTAGACCTCAAAATTCTCTTAATCTGATAGAGGGTTGCGTCAAGGATTCCCTCTATCCCCTTTACTCTTTCTTATAGTGATCGAGGATTTAAGCCTTCTTATAAACTCAGGAAAAAAAGAGAATCTATTTCAGGGTATTCGATTCGCTCCATCCCTTCAAATTTCTCATCTCCTGTTCGTGGATGATGTCCTCATTTTTTGCAAAGGAACTGTTCAAGATTGGCGATAATTCTCAGAAATTATAAAACTTTTTTGTTTGGCATCAGGTATGAAAGTTAGCCCAGGAAAATATACCTTATTATACGGTTCAAAGTTGGAACATGACTTGGATCTGCGTCAACAGATTGAGTCTCTTTTCCCATTTCATTGGAAAAATATGTAGGAAGGTATAAAGTACTTGGGTTTTGTACTTAAACCAAACAAATATAATACTAATGGACTGGTTGTGGCTTATTCGAAGAATTGAGAAAAGAATAAATATTTGGGCTTATAGATTTTTATCCTTAGGTGGAAGATTTGTCTTGATTAATTCAGTTCTGTAGAGTATTCCAGTATACTGGATGTCTCTGGCTATGATTCCTAGAACTGTGTTGGAAGGTATCAGGAAAATAATGTTTCAGTTCTTGTGGTAAGGTAACTTAACTCATTCCAGATTCCATTTAATTGCATGGCATAATATAGCGCTTCCTAAGTGTTTTGGTGGTTGGGGGTTGAAACATATTTTCTGGTTTGAAGAAGCTTTGGGTGCAAAAACACTGTGGAGAGCTCTTATCAGTGATAGTATGTGGAGTGAAGTGATAAAAAAGAAATATTTAAAATATACTCTTCCCACACTCTGGATCAAAAATACTCCTGCTGTCAGTTTGAATGCTTTTGTAATTTGGAAAGGTCTATACAGGAAATTTCCTATTCTGGAAAAAAAAACTATGTTGGAACATTGGATGTGGCATTTGGGCTTACATTGGAATAGACCCGATCATAGGTTTGAAAGAAGCCTACAAGATTTATCCCCAATTGACCACGTCATTACACTCCATAAATATTGATGTCTTAGCAAAGGTGTATAACAAAGATGCAAAGATCTGATCAGCTTTTGTTTGGATGAACTCAGAAGACCTTGGCCTCTCGGGTAGCGAGGCTGGAGAATGGAAAAGGTTTGTCACAAATTTAAATGTTGCGGGTATTCGCCTGACGAATAATATTGACAAACTCGTTTGGGATTGGGAAGACTCAAATGGTATCATTTCGGCTAAAGATGTTTATGATTTCGTGGTATCTGAAAATGATGACATTATGCCATACTGGTGATCCTTAAAGTTTGGAGATGGAAAATCCCACCCAAAATATGTTGTTTTATCTGGCTCAGTATGGAGAACAAAATTCTTACTTGGGATAACTTATTGAGACGTGGTTTTGTTGGCCCAGGTGCATGTTTTCTCTGTATGCAAAATTATGAATCTGTGTCACATATTTTTGTCACTTGTCCTTTTATAAACCATGCATGGAGATCTTACCAAGAGATTTTAAATTGAATAAAGAAATATGGAGCATGGGAATCTTACAGGAAAGTATGAGGTTTTGGTTTCTCAACAAGCCCATATTTTTTTAACTCCCTTTATTTGTAATATGGGAAGTATGGAAAAATAGGAATCGTTATATTTTTGAAAAACAGTTGCTCAACTACTCTCAGGTGGCTTACAGAGCTATTGCACTTTTTAAAGAATTCAGTTCTAAGAAGACAAAGGTAAATTACAGATCTCTTATTCCTCCTTGTTTTGATACCTCTTTCTCCATTGGCTACTTTGATGGTGCTCATAAAGATGGATTTTGCAGTGCAGGAATGGTTTTAAACATCAAGTTGGGTCATTCCATCAAACTCAAGATGAGTGCAGGTTCAGGTTCGAATACACAAGCTGAGGTGCTTGCTTTATGGGGACTACTTTGGATCTCCCCCTGAAAAAAAAAAGGAGTTCAAAATCTTCAGGTTGCTGGGGATTCTCTGGTAGTTATCAACTAGATATCTGGTAAAGCAAACTTAAATGTGCTTCATCTTACTCATTGGATGAACAAAATTATGGAAATAAATTATGACTTTGCACATCTCACTTTCTCTCACATTTACCAGGAGTTTAACAATGAAGTTGATCTCTTATCAAAGGAAGCCATGGGCCATATGGATGGAATTCTTCACTTTGAGAAATTTATGGATGGAATTCCTATTGATGTGGGAATTTTCAAACTGTTTTAGTTTTGTGTTCTTGCTTAAGCATCTGCTTGTAACTAATGGTACAGTCTTTTTTCAAAATGCCTTTAGATTATATTTTTGTGGGGTCATTTTAGGTCCTTGGTAGGAGGCAGGTTGCTCCTTATTGACAATATAAGGTGTTTAACTTGATATTTTGAAAACTAGGGGTATCGATAGAACAAGCAATATGGATAGCAGATCCGTTAGTCTTCCTTTTTATATGTATGTTGATTTGATGTAACTTTGATTCAATCTGAATATCAAGTTTTTTTTTTCAACTTGAAAAAAAATAGATAGACTTGGAAAACAATAATAAAGTAGCAATGGATTGATAGATTTAATTAGACTTTGAAAACAATACTAAAGTAGCAATGGATTGATAGATTTAATTAATGTCGAGCATGGCCAGAAGTGATCAATGGGTATTTAAGGGATACAACACAATGGATATTTAAGAGATGCAACACAACTCTAAAGGCACTATAGACAACAACCTGATCCCATTTTGTATCTTAATATAGTATATGAAAACAATGAAAAAACATGTATGCATCACTTATTTATCTTTTTGTGCAGTACTGTAATCTAAAAGGCATGTTTAAATTATTATATTTTTATCTCGTCTTCGGAGTAAATCCCAAGGATCTCATAAAATCACTTTTTAAAATTCATCTTGAAACCGAATCCAAGGATCTCTAAAACGCAAGGCCGTCACAGAACAACATGCTTTAAGAGAAAAAAAACAGGTTTCAAAAGGTTCTTGCTTATGATAATTTTTTCAAAAGTTTTTATTGATACTTTATCCGGGATATGATGCATCACGAGATATGATGTATTTTTTTGCAATGTTGAGTTTTCATGTTTGATTCAATTTAGTAAAGACTAACGTTTTTTTGCAATGTTGGAGTTTTCATGTATTTTGTTTGGATTTAATTTAGTAAAAATTAATAATTTATATCTTAAATTACAATCTTTGATATGGTTCTTTGATATGGTTTGTATATAATCATGTCACTTTTATTAAATGATAAAGTAATAAAAAATACTATTATTGTTTTTAATGGTTAGTCTTTGCACTTAAATCGTAAGATTTATATTTATAAACTTTTTTGATTATGTATTATTTTTTATTTTTTTTAATATAGTAAATTGATTAAAACTATATATAAATATTCATATTTATTTTCTTATATTTAATGATAAAAAATAAAATTTCACAAACAATTTGAAAAGTAAATTCCAATATTAAATATATAAACTGAAACCATATTTCAATTCAAATACTATTTTGTAAAAAATTGGTGCTTTTATTTATAACATAAATTAATGATTTTAATTATTTATTAAAGTAATTACAGTTAAATTACAGACACTACTTTCATGTAACGAATAAGTAACTAAAAAAGCTAAAATTATGTTCATATACAAATTTGATGACAAACTCTAATTTAATGCATTTGTCCAGTGCAAATTTCTTCAAGCTACATCGACAAGTAATGCTACCATGTAGCCACCTGTTATGTATGTGACATCATGGAACCATTTTCCAGAAACTAACTTGTCTAAGATATTTAAATTGATTTTTTTTATTTTCCATTTCTGAAGTAAAACATTATAACTTGCAATTTGATTTATGTAAATTTTTAATTAACTTATTTGTTGCAACTGATGTCATCCTTGAAATTGTTATTGGTTCAAAACAACTAATGTCATCCTCGAAATCTGGCGTGGGGATTTCAGTTGACACCTGTCCCCCTCACGCCTGTCGCAAGATTTTGGAAATAAAGGTTCATTATTTCAGCACCGTATCTGGTCCGTAATCTGATAGATCGCTCGAGCATTAGTGAAATTAAAAAAAAAAAAAAAAACCCAATGACTTTGAAAACGGTGCCATGAGATAATGTTTATTTATAACTTTGAAAACGTTGCCTAGTGAGATAATCTTAGGGTTGACTATGTATATGCCATGGCTATATTAAAAGAACTTTTATATATACATAAGAACTCTAAACAATAAAAGAAAACCAAATTGTTACTTAGCCATCGGGGCATGTGCCAAGGCGAATAACATGAGTGTTTTATGTGTAAACGATGCTAAGTGGACAATATCTAAGTTGACTATGTATGCTTAATGGTTCCATCGTATATGATAAGGATTCTCATAAATAATAGGAGACATATATGATAAGGATTCTCATAAATAATAGGAGACATAAATAATGTATGAATCATCATAGTATATGATAAGGAATCTCATATATAATAGGAGAGTATTAATGTATGAATTCTCTACTTATATAAGATGAAAGAGTATTATCAAAAAACTATTTTAATATATTATAGTATGGTCTATGCATTCAGTGTATATGTTACGTAGTTTTTAGTTTAAGGAAGTTACATTTTTAAAACCAAAATTACAAGGTGATAATGTTTTTCTAACATTGGTGAAGGTTGGTGATAATGTTTATGTGAGTTTGCTTCTTCACTTGTAATTACAGTGGCACACCAACAAAGAAGACGATATACATATATCAAATTTGATGTTTTTTCCTGAGCTTTATAAGGCTCGATATGAGAGAAGGGTTTGTCATTCATCTCTACAACACTCACTACGATGGCATCATCGTGTCTTTCTTTTAAAACAAAGGGTTGGACCAACCTTGACCACCCTTTGGTGGCTTTCAATTAAACATTGAAAATACAATCAATAATTATCCTGAGTTGAATGGTGGGATTATATTTAGTGTTGGGATCTATTAAGCAAAAGTTTGTTGGATGAGAAACCTTCCACTTTAATGCGAAAAGAGGAATGGATTTGGCGAAGAGGAGAAAATGCCCACACTTTGGGTAAGAAAATGCCTAGTTCTTTTGTCAAGGAAACTTAATGTTTGATAGCAAAGTCAACAATCACTAATTTTATGAATCCCAAGTATGAACATGTGTTGCTTATATCTTTTGGGTTGAAGCCATAGTTTGTAGAACCATGAAATCTCTTGAACTATTCTAACTTGTCAATATCCAACAAAATTTTGATAGCCAATGCTCTAGTTTTAAAGGAAAAAAATCCAAAGACTCAACTAAATTTCAAATAACTAAGCGCTGCAAATCTCCTCGTCTCCAACTAAATTTCAAATATCCTCACTACTCATTTATTATCAACTATCATTTTTCTCTAAAAGATGGAATCTACTATTGCAGGGACATTGCCACTATGTGGCTCTTGTTTTTATTAATTTTGATTTTTTATAAAAATAATGATTCTTTATTTCTATTGGCTTAGAAGATGTGAGGTAATCCTTGAAATCTGGAGTGAGCATTTGGTGGTTGGATGCCTATGACTCTTGCTAATGTTTTCGAGAAAATGTTTCCACTGTACAACAATTGCATTTTTCATAACTTTAGACTTTGGTAACTTTTGAGTTTTGATTCATTCTCGATTTCTGTTGCAGGCAATTTCAATTGCCACATGTCCATTGTCATCCTCGCAACATTGAATTCTATACTATTCTAGAGGTACAAAAAATACTGTCAAATAAGTGGAGACTGATACTCCATATACAAAACCTCACTTCATTTGTGCACGATCTATCCGTTGTTTAATGTATCCTTTGAGGAGATCTATAGTCCTTCTTGGTGTGACATACTGCGTGATCATAGCCATGTTATTATTCCAACAACAATGTGGGGAAACCTTTGACTTCTAAGAGCACTTCATGATATGTTAACACACTCTTGAAGACAATGCTTCATGAATGAGAGCTTAAAACTCTCATCGCAGAATCACTGTGAGCCTACAAAGTTAGTATGGTTCTTGGATAAAATTGCACCATGAAGCAGGCACCTCCACCCACATCCCAGAAAAGAGATTTTTGAGTCAACTCTAATCGCCAACCTTCTTACTTCAATACAATATTCATTGGCATTCTACAGAGTAGGCCCTGCACTACATTCTTTGTTTGCTTTATTTTTTTCAGCTACACTTTAGCTTCACTTTTTCCTAGTCATTATGTTTATGAGAAGCAATGCATGTCTTCTTCTGCCTTTTATGGTTACATGAACGAATCGCAACTGTTTCTCAATAAAATGCAAAAACAAAACTTGGCCATCAAATTCTGAACCAATGAAAAGCAGGCTACACATAGTAATTCAAGATGGATTTCTCTTAGCTTAAACTTGAATTATTCCTTGTTTGAAAACTTCATGGATAATGTTAACACTGGAATTGTCTTTAGTTTTTGTGTGCTTTGCTTTAATGTTTCTACTTTATTTTTTCTTTTCATTTTATTTCATTTCAAATTTTAAACCATTTTGATTGTCTTCTAATTTTATTTTATAGTTTTGGTTTTAATTGTTTTTCCCATAGTGGCTTATTTCATGTTATGTTTCATTTCAATGTCTTAAACAAATACTTACCTAACTATTTTCTAAATTTATATCCAAAGCATAACCTTTACTTTTGAGTTTATATGTCAAAATTGCATATTGAGTTTTCTCACAATGCAAGGTCCAAATTCTATACTCTAGCGCGCTGTAGGAATCCCATAATTATGAAGTAATTTCAGGGTTTTGGATGCCACGACCTCAGAATTGGGGATTTCGAGTTTCAAAGTTGTAGACACGTGAACGTTGAAGAATCTCTCCCTCAATTCAGTTACAGGAGAATAGGATAGCGAATTTGCAGAGTACGATGTGATTAAGCAAGATGAGCAGGAAAAGAAGCACATACCTAGCAAGGAGTCCAGTTTTATGAAGAAATTCAAAAGAGATGTAGGTGAGAAGGAAATGCAAGATGACTTGCAAGTTGTTGATATACAGGAGTGTGAAAATTCTGGAAACGCAGAGCAAAAAGATATGTGTGAAAAGCAACGAAGCCATACTTTAGAAAATAATACAGAGCAAGCCATTACTCATAAAGACATGGAAGAAGCTGCCAGTTCAAAGGAAGGAATGCATAGTGGCATTTTTTAGGAAGGGAGCTCCGCCCTAATTACTCCTTTCATAAGTGTTAAAGAGAAGATATTCCACATTCCAGCTTTTAGTGTTGATGATGTTCAAGGAGATGAGACTAGAATGTCTATTTTTCCTCTGTTTTAGTCATTATAATTAAGTGCATATTACGAAGTGATGAAAGTGAATTTTGGAAAACCAAAAGAGGCTTTTGTCCACAACAGACTCATTTAAAAAAACTCCCAGTTTTGCAATAGTTGTCATCATTTGAAAGATTTGAATTCATCTTTGTGGCCTATTTTCAGGGTTTAAAATGTTTAATATTTTACTGTTTTAGTCACAAATTTTCGGCACGCTTTCCAATCAATTGGAGAGGAATTTTTAAAAACCAGGAGAGGTTTTTGTTCATCATGGGCTCATTTAAAAAAACCTCTCTCAATTTTCTAACAGGTGTCATGAACCGAGAGATATGGAGGCTTCTCTGAGACCCTGTTTTTTCTAGAAATTCACCATTTTCCCCAGAATCCGATTTTGTTAGTTTTGGTTAATTAGTCTTTAATAACCACTAAGCGTAACTGCTGAATATTTCAAAACTTGACCTAAGGAAGTAGTTATGGAACTACTACATCTTTGTAATGATAAAAGGAGGACAAGCATTCAGTGTGGTGGTGGGATTTTTGTTTCAAGAGGCAATATAGAGCTTGGAGCATTAATTTGGAGCATTGAGATATACTTTCAAACTGATGCAATTGATTTGATGTAACTTTTTAAGACTAAGACTGATATATATATGAACATAAGCCACTATAATTTCTTGACTAATTTTGTTTATGGTCATTTTGATCACTCAATATATGATTCCATTCCTTGTTTAAGGTTTTTTCTCATGTGAATGATCATTTATTGTGGAATGAACCAGTGCAAATGAATGTTTGTAATTTATGTTTATCATCTTACACCTTCTTGGTACTTTGATGTTATGACATGATTGAGTTTTTTCATTTGTTGATTGATAGATTATCCTCTTGAATATGAAACCCTCAAACCATAAAATCATAAAAACAAACGCTATTTTCTGCTTATTTCTTTGAGATTGTACTAGCTTGTTCCCTTTGTAGTATAGGGACAATTTCTAGCACAAACATCTTTGGCGCCGTTGCCGGGGACGTAAGTGAAGTTATATCTTCCCTGGGGTATCTATATTTTTCTGGTTTTGAGGTGAACAGGATCAAAAATTATTTCAGACTACAAGTTTTTCACCAGGTGACTCCACAGGGGAAGGATTTGTTGGCGACTCTATGTTTGAAAAATTCAGAAGCAACTTCACACCTTCAGAATGTCAAAGTATTTTGCTGCTATGTTGGCACAAAGGTTTGCTCCTTTTTGTTTTGTTGATATTCCAGGATTTCCAAATGATGTACTCACTATGGATGAATGAGGAGACTTCCTTCCAAGATTTAGAGGAGATGATCATGACCATTTGGCACAACACTTGATTGATTTTCATCAATACATGGACCAACTCGATATTCATCACGAGTATGTATTGTTGAAAATGTTTATGTACTCCTTGGAAGGAGAGGCCAGACAGTGGTACAGGTCTCTTCCCGTGTCTAGCATCTCTTCATTAAAATATTTTCATGTTCTCTTTCATTCATATTGTAAGATGATTTATCTTGCTGATCTCCTTTTAGAGGACGGTTGTGAGCAATTTGAATATAAGAAATCTCTTAGCAATAATGATCAGGATAGCCTTACTAATGAAATTTATGAAGAAATAGTTCAAAATAATGAATTTCAGGAGGTATTTGACAGTTTTCAAGATTCAATACATCATTATCATGCAACGTTTGTTATTGAAATCCTTGTGAAGATCAACCTTTTGTTGAAGAAACTGTTGTTTTAAATAATTTTGAAGATCATTCTTATGATGAAGATCATGCTTGTAACGAAGAATCTTGGACAAAGCATGAGGAGACTGTTTTTTCAAAAGTAACTAAAGAAGATGGAAGTTCTGATCATATTCATGAGGAATATCAAGAAAGCACAACGCTTTCCTTGTATGTTAATCTGACTGAAGTCTTAATTGAACATAGGGCTTGTCTTTCTCTTGAAGGTGTTGAAAATTTTCCAGGAATCTCAACAAATAAACCTAAGTATGATCAGTATCCATACAATTTAGAGGAACATGAATTTTCATTAGCACACACAACATTATATATCAGCCCTCCTCTATTTGATGATTATAAAGAAACTAATGTTGAAGGTCAATAAAAAGAAACTCACCATTTTCTTGGAAGTCTTTATCAACAGTTTCTTGAGGTCAACGAATTTATGATCCATAAAAATCAAGCCCTCTACATGACAATTGTGACACAAAAGTAGAGTCTAATATGGAAGAGCATATTTGTATATCAGCGTGCATTGATGCTACTAATTAGAACCAGTATATGACTGCTATAAATCAGAATTTGGAGAAAACATTAAAATTTTTCATCAAGAACAAATTTCAATTCAAAATTTCAGAGACAATGGGAGCAGTGCTTAGTCTTTTCTTGTTTCATTCTCAGAGTTTCAGAAGGAAGATAATATTTTTTCTAAGGTATTCTTTCATGATGATCCCATAAATAATTATTTTGAGTTTCTCAATGATGAAGGGGTTACAAAAGAGATAGTTGTTCATGATTTCTATGACTCAGTAGAAACGTATTTAGAGGACTTTCTCAGATCAAAGTTGACATTTACAGGCTATAAGTATCAATTGCCATGTTATAATGATTTTCCATGGTATACAATTTTTTTTTCTAATTAATGACATGGAATAAATTCAGTGTAGGAGACAATTTTTGAAATGGTTACATTGGAAGTCTGATATTACTTAATCAAAGAACCGAGTTGGTTAGATTAGGAGCTATATATAAATAAGCTTTCCATGCAAGCATTTAGTTTGAGTTTGTAGAGTGTAATCATGGATCAGTTCTCAGTGTGCAACTTGTTTTCAACAAGTATGGTTTAGGAGTAAACAACAGAATAAGCTCGCCATATGAGCATGTAGATTCTTTTCAGTATGTTGGCTTGTAGCAGTATTTTATCATCTCAGAGGTATGTGTTCAAAGTTTGAGAAAGTTACAAAGATTTGGTAAATGACTCAGGTTCATATTTTGATTGGAAAAACAAGTTGCATCCTTTGGTTAGCAGTGAATTGTAGACTGGGAACGAGATACAAATGACTCCATCACCTAATGAATAAGGCACAAGATCTACAGGTTCTTGAAACCTCACAAGGAGGCTTTAATCCCTCAATAGGAGCCAGATGTTAACACTGGAATTGTCTTTAGTTTTTGTGTGCTTTACTTTAATGTTTCTAGTTTATTTTCTCTTTTCATTTTATTTCATTTCGAATTTTAAACCATTTTGATTGTCTTCTAATTTTATTTTATAGTTTTGGTTTTAATTGTTTTTCCCATAGTGTCTTATTTCATGTTATGTTTCATTTCAAAGTCTTAAAGAAATACTTACCTAACTATTTTCTAAAGTTCTATCCAAAGTCTAACCTTTAATTTTGAGTTTATATGTCAAAATTGCATATTGAGTTTTCCTGCGATGCAAGGTCCAAATTCTATACTCTAGCGTGCTGCAGGAATCCCAGAATTATGAAGTAATTTCAGGGTTTTGGATGCCACAACCTTAGAATTGGGGATTTTGAGTTTCAAAGTTGTAGACACGTGAAGGTTGAAGAATCTCTCCCTCAATTCAGTTATAGGAGAATAGGATAGCAAATTTGCAGAGTACGATGTGATTAAGCAAGATGAGCAGGAAAAGAAGCACATAACTAGCAAGTAGTCTAGTTTTATGAAGAAATTCAAAAGAGATGCAGGTGAGAAGGAAATGCAAGATGACTTGCAAGTTGTTGATATACAGGAGTGTGAAAATTCTGGAAATGCGGAGCAAAAAGATATGTGTGAAAAGCAACGAAGCCATACTTCAGAAAATAATACAGAGCAAGCCATTACTCATAAAGACATGGAAGAAGCTGCCAGTTCAAAGGAAGGAATGCATAGTGGAATTTTTGAGGAAGGGATCTCAGCCCTAATTACTCTTGTCGTAAGTGTTAAAGAGAACATATTCCACATTCCAGATTTTAGTGTTGATGATGTTCAAGGAGATGAGACCAGAATGTCTATTTTTCCTCTGTTTTAGTCATTATAATTAAGTGCATATTACGAAGTGATGAAAGCAAATTTTGGAAAACCAAAAGAGGTTTTTGTCCACAATAGACTCATTTAAAAAAACCTCTCCTAGTTTGGCAATAGCTGTCATCATTTGAAAGATTCGAATTCATCTTTGTGGCCTATTGTTAAGGGTTTAAAAATGTTTAATATTTTATTGTTTTAGTCACAAATTTTTGGCACGCTTTCCGATCAATTGGAGAGGAATTTTTAAAACCCAGGAGAGGTTTTTGTTCATCATGGGATCATTTACAAAAACCTCTCTCAGGTTTCTAACAGGTGTCATGAATCGAGAGATATGGAGGATTCTTTGAGACCCTTTTTTTTTTCTTCAGAAATTTTCCATTTTCCTCAGAATCCGATTTTGTTAGTTTTGGTTAATTAGTCTTTAATAACCACCAAGTGTAACTGCTGAATATTTTGAAACTTGACCTAAGGAAGTAGTTATGGAACTAATACATCTTTTTAATGATAAAAGGAGGAAAAGCATTCAGTGTGGTGGTGGGATTTTTGTTTCAAGAGGCAATATAGAGCTTGGAGCATTGAGATATACTTTCAGACTGATGCAATTGCTTTGATGTAAGTTTTTAAGACTGAGACTGATATATATATGAACATAAGCCACTATACTTTCCTGACTGATTTTGTTTATGGTCATTTTGATCACTCAATATATGATTCCATTCCTTGTTTAAGGTTTTTTCTCATGTGAATGCTCATTTATTGTGGACTGAACCAATGAAAATGAATGTTTGTAATTTATGTTTATCATCTTACACCTTCTCAGTACTTTGATGTTATGACATGATTGATTTTTTGCATTTGTTGATTGATAGATTATCCTCTTGAATATGAAACCCTCAAACCACAAAATCATAAAAACAAACCCTATTTTCTGCTTATTTCTTTGAGATTGTACTAGCTTGTTCCCTCTGTAGTCTAGGGACAATTTCTAGCACAAACAGATAACCTCAATGGAATCTTGACGTAGTGCAGGCATACGAGCTTCTATATAAACATACTTTAATTATGCACCATTAAAATCGTCATTGAAAACTTCATTGGTGCTAGATCAACTCTTCTAATTTTGCTCATTAATATATTGTTCGCATCCAAGCCAATCCTTGCTTCTCCTCAGGCCATCCTGCAAGTTGTCACAGAGATTGCCACTTACGACTCTTGTTCATTTTATAAACAAAACACTGCACATTACAGTACACCAACATTATGTCAAAATTTACAATTAACTATGTTTTATTTTAGATTTATTTTCTAGTATTCACGATGCAAAATGCGACGCAATTCTTAATGTCATCATATACATCACATTATGTCATGATATTTAGTATCTTTAATTTCGATGCCGAAGTGGATACGCGTCACTCTACCATCAAGTTGGTGTCGCATGTCTCTCAATATGTTGATAGATCATAGTTGCATCTTTTTCTTTGTTGATATATCAGTGCACAAAAATAGATGTGTCACCTGAACATCATGTTGGCGTTGTGGTTGTGCTGGAAACACCACTCTTTTAGTTGTACATATGGTTTTTAGCATGGCATTACAATACTTTGAGAGTTGTATTTGAGTATTTGATATATATATATATATATATATATATATATATATATATATATATCAAATACTCAAATACAACTCTCAAAGTATTGTAATTCCATATACACACACCACATGGATAAGTTTATTTGATTAAATCGTTTGTCTAATGTATGTTATTGATAAGGAGTTCATAGGTCATGAATTAGGAAGTCCATAGGTTACAAAATTTCATAGGTCATGAACAAGGTATTTTTTAAGGATTCTAATATCATACTTAAGTATAGTATTCTAGGCGATTATTTTGGATTGAAAAAAACATATATATAGATAGGTAGGAGAATATTAAATATGAAACATACAATTTACTACTGAAATTTATAAATTTTGGCGAATATTATGATAAAAAAACATATTTTATGTAAATATAGGCGATATTAGAGCCTAAAAATGACCAAATAGCGAATTTATTTTTTGAAAAAGACCCAAAAAAATAGCCAATTGGCGAAATTTCGCCCCTAAAAATTTCCCTGGTCATGAATTCAAATATGGTCAAGTTTTTTAGGGAGTTTTTTTTTCAAAAATATATTAATTAATTATTAATAAATATCAATCAATATTTAGAATTTAGTCTGTATAATTTATTGAAACTAAAATATGAATTGTTGTCCCATTTACTCTTTTGGTTCAAATTAGAAGGTTTAAGGAGGGGTCACCCTACATGAAGTCTCTACCTCATAAACAATTAGAGGTCAAAATTGGTGGGATAATGGGGTGGGAATATAAGATGTTTAAGTTTTTCCTACCAATAAAATGTTGCCAATTCATTTCATGCTTTTTGTAGAAGAGTGATGGAGGGCTTGCTATTGTTAATTATTGTCAAAGAAAACATGCATAGTTATCTATATTGTGCATAGTTGTTTCATTGTGGACCATATTTATATCTATATTGTGCATAGTTGTTTCATTGTGGACCATATTTATATCTATATTGTGCATAGTTGTTTCATTGTGGACCATATTTATAGATAGAGTGTTGACACCTAAAAAGTGCTCACTAGCTCATTTCCCTATTCACATGACCCATTTGTCCACTTTTTCACCATCTGAGCCTCTGAAACCAACAAAAGGTCACCAAAAGACCTGAGTACACCCCTTTTTCCATTAAAAAAGATTATTTTTCCTAAAAAAGCATAAAAAACCCTCAAAAAGGGTCCAAATTCCCAGAAATATTAAAAAGGGAATAAAAATATTAATTTTATTCAAAAAAGAAAAAAGGAGGGAAAAGTACCTAAACCATGTTGGTCAATACCATTTGGTTTCCACAAAACCACAAATGGTATTCCCTACCACCAAAACCTATAAAAAGGTGGTAGGGGCTCCTCATTTCACATCCATCCATTATCTCATCCTCATGCTGCCGAAATCTTCCTTGAGCATTTTGGCCATTGTAAGCAACCTTGGAGAAGGAGACCTCTTGGAGCTTGGAGCTACTCATCTTGGGAGTTGCTCAACATCAACCTTCACCATTGAAGGTATTATCGCAAGCACTTGCTTGCCCCCCCCCATTTTTCAATACAAATTCATTCTTTAATATTTTCTTGTTCTTGTTTTTTAAATGTTTACATTATTTGCTTATATTCTTGCATAGATCCATGATTAGTTTTGTTTAAATTAGTTTCTTGTTTATTTCTATTTGAAACTGCTGCTACTAGTTAGCAGGTGCCCATAGCACTAAGCCTGGTTGCAAAACCGGGCCAACAGTTTTTGGCGACTCCGCTGGGTTTGAACAATAGATCTCTAGTTTTGCTTTTAATCTTAGTTTTTGATTAGTTTTTAACCTTTAGATCCATAGATCTGCCATCTTAGACAGCAGATCCATTGCTGCTCTAAGTTTTGGCCCCATCTATTGCCATTAACAGCCCGAAATTCTCAATTTTCGGGTTCATTTTTCGGCTTTCGTGCACGGCTTTCGCATCGCGGTTTTTAGCCTGACAGTCGCGCGGCTCATCGCGACTTTTTGGATTTTTTCCGCGCGGTTCACCGCGGCTTCGCGGCTGTTTTCCGTGCTGCACATCGTGGCTTCGCGGTCATTTACCGCGCTGCACATCGCGACTGCGCGGCCCCTTTTCCGCGCGGTTCACCGCGGCTTCGTGGCCTATTTGCGCGCTGCACATCGCGGCTTCGCGGACATTTTCCGTGCTGCACATCGCGACAGTGAGCCGAAATCCCGTGCTGTCCATCGCGACTGTTCGGTAGAAACCCGCGCAGTCCATCGCAGCTTTTCTGTCAAAACCCGCGCTGCTTATTTTTTCATTCGGCCATTCCGATTCAAAAATTTATTTTTTTTACTGTACTTTCTGCCCACATAGTACATTTTTACAATATTAAATTCTGCATATTTTACAGCCTTGAAAAAATTTTACTATTTAAAATGCACATCTAGAAATCTTTTTAAAAATTTTTCAAGAAAGTGAAAGAAAGACTTATTTTGCATTTTTATCTAGATTAAAAAAATTTCTGTTTACTTCTTTAAAATCTTGCCCTTCTCAATTTCCTTCAAAGAAGAAATCCATTTATTTCTTTAAAGAAGTCTATTATTTGCTTTCATAATTCAAAAGATCCTTTGTTTTTTGAGTTGATATTTGCAAAGCATTTAATTTCCATTTATTTGAAAAAGTCATAAATATTTGCTTTTTTATTTTCAAAAGCTCCTTTGTTTTCTGAAAATTTCCTGTAAAGCATTTACATTTTTCAAGTTCAGTTTACAATACCTCACGTGCACTCACTCGATCACTTAATTGAACTGAGCCTTAAAACTTACCCTAATTTCAACAAACCTTTAACCCCACTTGGGGAACACTAAAAGAACTTTGTAGCTAGGTAGTATTGAGGGGATAGGTGTTCCAATAACACCCCTCAGTTATTACATCTGACACATAGAAGTTGTCCAATTAGGGAGCTAAAATCTCTTAGTATTTATTGGCGCGGTCACAACCGGTTTGTGGGAAGGCCTCTCCCCTAGGAGGGTTGACGTCGCGAGGATGGTTCCGGAAGCCTGAGTGGAATACCGAAATCCATTCAGTAACCGAAGGGCTACCATTCGCAGTTCTCGGGATACCCCTGTATTGGGATATTGCGATCAAAGGACCAAACGGTAGATTTACCTTTTCTCGACGCGTCATGAACGGAGTATCCTAGTAGCCTTTCTTTAGGATTGATTACCCGGTGTCCCTCCCGGTAGGGGGATATCTAGCCATTGTCTCAACACTCATATTGTCTGACTTGGATTTCATCACCTTGCAAAGGATATCGTTTGTTTGAGTCACAATACTTTTAGCTAGGTGTTTGCATGATTCAACCCACCCTTGGTCTAGTTACACCTATTTTTTCTAGAAGCCGTTTGCATGTTGGTACTCTGACCATTTTTTGCAACCCTCCACTTATTGTAGCACAGCTGCTAGAATAAGTGCCTTTTTTGAGGTTGATTTTTTTGGCCTGAGAGCCTTCTTTTTCACTCCCCTTCTTGCACCCTTGGTTGCATTAGGGTTTTGAGTTTTTTATACATTACCATTTTACACATACAGATTTTTTACACTAAAACTTATTTCTCACCATTGAGAACTTTAGACGCTCTCGTCGTCTCCAGGGAAAACTCCCAGAGTTCAGTCTACTTGGCTCGCCACGTCACTGACGACGAGCATTATCCCTTGACTCGACACATCGTCAGTCAACCAGACAGACATCTAATTCTGACACACCTCACTTCACATTTGATTTAGAGGTAGAATCTGAAAACCCCACAGAGTTATTCCCAACCACCATTATGGCTGGAACACCATTTGACCCTCTATTTACCAACACCATAGGTGAGACATCCACAGACCCTTCAGCTGCGGTGCCATCCATGGCAACAACCACCCCCCTGGGTATGCCCAATATGGGCAATACTCCACATTTAGGAATGCCCAACACAGGGCCACCTCCTATTATAGGAATTCCCAACACAGGGCCACCACCTATTATGGGTATGCCCAACATAGGGGTCACACCCCCTCTGGTTTCCACAAACCCTATCCCAGGAATCCCTACTGCTATTCCTAACCCAGGTGTAACCCATGTTGCACTTGGAGGCGCTGGCCCATACCAGACTACACCTATTGGAGGGCACATACCCTCCATACCTAGCATACCGTTAGGCGCTACTGGACCCCTACATCATACCACAATGACTAGGCAGGTCCCAGTTCCAGTCTCCACATCTGCTAGCTTACCATACATGGCGAGTCTGAACCTGCCAGACTTAGCTAGGCTCACCAATGATCCCATTAGACACGATCCTGCGTGGCCTCACATGCCCACCAAACTCCCCTCTGACATCCCTAAGTTTGAGGGTAAGGCAGGGGAAGACCCCCAGAACCATATCATGTCCTTCCATCTATGGTGTTCCTCCAACTCCATAGTGGACGACTCTGTCCGCCTCTGGCTTTTACAGCGCACCTTCACTGGCTCTGCAGCTAAGTGGTATATCGAGCAGCCCCATGGGACGCATGCCACCTTTACCTCCCTTGCTTTGACATTCCTGCAGTTTTTCCAGTTACCTGTCCGCTATGATGCGGGAGTCGAGATCCTACTATCTTGTAGACAGAACACGGCCACCCACATCACTGACCACATTCATGAGTGGCGTCGACGTCGAAGCCTCTGCAAAATCAAGTTAGACGACCGTATCTTCTTAGATTGGTTTTTGAAATCCCTCCTCCCTCTCATTGCGAAGGATGTGGCATCCGAAAGACCCCCGTCTGAAGAAGAGGCCATCCTCAAAGCCCAACAATTTGATCTCATCTACGCCCAGTCGGGTTATCTATACACAATCATAGCGGACGCCCCATGATGCGACTCTTCACGCAGTGACGCGCCGGGGGCATCTCATGCCGTCGATGTCATTATTGGCGAAATCACACCCCAAGCTAAATCTTTCAGCATGGTGAGTACCATGCCTGCCCCAAACCTCTCTAGGGTTACATCCAGTTCTGGAGCGACAACTTCTTACGCTCCAACAAACCAGACACCTCACATTCATGGACCCTCTTGTCCACAACATTGCTATGGACAAACGCCATCAGCATATGTACCTCCTACATACTATAACCAACCTGCTACACAGAACCCCATTCAGTTCTCGCCACAACCGTTGCAGTACCCACAGCAAGCTGCACCTGCTAATCCAGCACATCCAATATCTCAGGGGTACCAACAACCCCAACAGGCAACTGGACCACCGCCAGCTCCACCTGCATACTACCCACCGCAACCTACTCCCGCACCTGCAACTCCCCAGAATCCCCCCAATGCTCAAGGGCATGTGTACGCACAACAACATCAGCCCCAATACCAAAATAACCAACGCAACCAGGGTGGGAAACCAAACCGCGGAAGAGGACGTAACCGTGGAAACAACCAAAACCAAAATCCACAACCTACCCATCCTCCGCAAAACAATAACGCGGCGCCTGCTCATCAAAATCCTGATCGGCCACCTAAGCAAGCCAAAAATGCTAATTTACGAACAAACCATCCTTGTTCTATTTGCGGGGTCTATGGCCACTATACCCACGCCTTCCCACATCTGGAGCGAGCTCGAAAACTATGGACAGATGACGCCCATCGTCAAGGGCAGGCGGCTCCTCAGCCGCCACCCAACCCTCCACCACCTCAACAACAACCTTTGGTGCTACAAAACCCTTTTCCAACACAAGGAGTGGTGAACACTCAGCCGTTAGATCCCCCACAGGGCAACGTGCCACCACAACAGATCACTTACGCCGCCCCTGATCAACCAATGTTTGATTTAGGTACTCACCACTTATTGATGATGTCCACTGCCGATGTCAACATCCAGACCCGTCGGAACCAGTATGGCCCTACCTCCGAAGCCCTCCCCGCGGATAAGGATACTAACGCTCATCCCACTGATCAGACGTTACGTATACCCCCGCTTCCACTCGAGGGCGCCTCTAAAGCACCTCGCTTCCCACTTCGCCGTATCAACAACAACCCCAATGCATGGGCCGCGTCAAATTACAACATCGTCGATGATTTAGCTCAGTCCCCCACAGCCATGTCTGCGTTAGAAGTCTTAAAAAACTGTTCTACGCAGCGCAAGACTTTACTTTCCGCCATTGGGGCGATTGACCCAAATGATTCGAAACTGATGACCTTTGATTTGGACCAGTCCGAACCACGTCTGCCTTCCACCATAGCAGTCCAAGTTTCCGTTTCTATTCGAAATCTTGTCATCCATCGATGTATCATCGACGCAGGTGCCTCCACATGCGTCATGTCCACATTTGTTTGGCAGAAGTTGGGATCCCCTACTCTCCAACAATCCACCACTGCATTGCGAGCCTACGACGGCCGGTCAGCTCAACCTCAAGGTCTACTACCCAAGGTCCCCGTCCAGTTGGGTGGGAAAACTGTGCTCATCGACATAGAGGTCATTAATGCCCAACTCAATTATAACCTTTTACTTGGCCGCAGTTACATGTACGCCATGAAAGCGGTTGCCTCCTCCGTTTTTCGTACCATGATGTTCCCCCACGAGGGACGCATGGTCAAAATCGACCAACTCACCTACTATGATCCCAATGCCCCTGCAACACCCGAAAATGTTCTCCCCATGATTGAACAACCCGCTTCTAGTGCAACTACCTCCTTTGTTTCTTCTGTGGGACCCGGACTTTACTCAAATACACCAATGACCTCTACATTCCAGGCCATACCACCACCGTCATCGGAGACCCACGTCGCAAACCTCTATACTCTTTCACAGAATACACAAACACCCGGTAGTCAACCACCATTGGTCCGTAGTCACATCGGTGTTACACCCATCCACACCATCCCCTTTCTATTTCCTCCTTCGGGTGTAGTAAGCGCCCCGGTTATGGCTACCCTTAGTCTACCCGGGTTAACATTGGGATTACCCGTGTGGTATATTTCGCCTCCCATTCCACCATCGACACCAAATGTCATCCTCCAACCAGTACAACCTATTGTTACCACTACTCAACCTCCTCCTGGTGTCACACTCCCTTGCTCGTCGACGAAACCATTGCCTGGTCTCACGATCCCTTCGTCGTCAACGAATCCTCCTCCTCTTGTCAAACCTACAGGGGGAAGAGGTCCCCAACCATACACTGCTATACCACCCCCTAAGGCAGTCAAACCCCCACTGGTGTTTCGAGCTCCTCCAAAATGCTCTTTGTGCAATGAGATAGGCCATCCAACTCATCAATGCCCACAGCTACCAGCACTCCAAGAACATATGAATATGTTGGACGATGATACCGGCATCCCAGTCGTTAGACTTGAGCCACCTCCTCATCCTCGCGACAGATCACTGCGCACCAACCATCCTTGTGCCATATGCAGTGTTTACGGCCACTACTCTCACCATTGTCCTGATCTCCCTGACTATAGAGCAGCATTGTATGAGTTAAACAACGTCGATTTAGAGATATCTCCTCCCCTCATCGAAGAGATCTACCCTCCACCATCATCCTCGTCGGAAGAAGTCAATACAATATATATGATTTCAACAACTTTCAAACCAGAACCCCTTGATTTATGGTCTGACTACTTCAATACTGATGAGCAAATTTTGGAGACACTCACTGCACCCGACTACCCTTCGGATGATATGCATCATCGCTCGTACTTCCTGCCGGAAACATCTACTGCATCCAACCAGCTATCGGTCGAATCCAAAGATTTCATACCCACTAAGGTCGATTGGTTAAAGGACCCTATCCCAGCACCGGATGCCTTTGAAAAAGGGAACATGTCTAACATTTCCCCCACTATACAGATAGATATTTCCACAACACCTGGGAAACCTGAGCTCATCTCGCTGGGCGCATCTTGCACTCAAGCAGAAACTCAGGCATACAAAAAGCTCTTTCAAGAGTTCCGTGATGTCTTTGCCTAGTCCTATACCGAGATGCCTGGTCTCGACCCCGCCATCATAGAACACCACATTGATACATGGCCTGAGGTACCCCTTGTTCGCCAGAAACAACGACCATTCATCCTTCCAAACTCCCCGCTGTCAAAGCTGAGGTCGAGAAACTTCGCAAAGCAGGATTCATTTATCCTATTCCGTACACCACCTGGGTGTCGAACCCCGTTCCCGTCAACAAAAAGCAAGGAACCCTTAGAGTATGCACTGATTTCCGTGACTTAAACCACGCTTGTCCAAAAGACAATTTCCCCACGCCATTCATTGACCAACTCATTGATGAGTGTGCGGGCCATGAGGTCCTATCTTTCATGGACGGGTTTTCCGGATACAACCAGATTCACATCCGTAAGGAGGATCAGTACAAGACTGCCTTCACCACCCCATGGGGCACCTTTGCCTACCGCGTCATGCCATTTGGCCTTAAAAATGCTGGTGCCACTTTCCAGTGGGCCATGATATATTGCTTTCACGACTTGGTCCATATCCTGCGAGTCTACCTTGATGACCTCACAGCTCGTTCCCGAAAACGATCAGACCACCTTAACAACCTCCGACAAGTTTTCCTGCGTTGTCGCAAATATAAAATCCGCTTGAACCCACACAAGTGTGTCTTTTGCGTCCCGGCAGGCCGATTGTTGGGTTTCATTGTTTCCCAAGACGAAATCACTGTCGATCCCCTAAAAGTCAAAGCCATCTTAGAACTTCCGCCTCCTCGCACGCTTCGGCAGCTCCAGAGTCTACAAGGGCGGTCCAATTTCCTTAGGCGCTTCGTTCCTGATTATGCCACCAAAGTCCATAGGTTCTTACACTTACTTCGTACCCACATACCCTTTGTTTGGGATGAGAAAGCAGACACGGCATTCGAAGCCCTCAAGAAAGCTCTCACACAAGCCCCCTTGATATCCCCATCGTATTTCTCTCAAGACTTCACCCTTTATGTCTCGGCATCTGAATATGCTGTGTCCGGGGTTTTGGTCCAAGAAGATGCCTCCCACCAAGAGCATGTGATTTATTACGTCAGCCAGACCTTGTCTGGCCCACCTCTGCGTTACCCATACGAGGAAAGATTAGCCCTAGCTGTAGTCTTTTCCATACAAAAATTGCGACACTACATTCTACTCAGTCATACCACGGTTGTGGCCGACTCCAACCCTATGGTCTATCTCCTAACCCGGCGGCTCCTACAAGGTCGTGTTGCTAAATGGGTCATTATCCTCCAGGAATATGACCTCACTTTCAGAACTTCCAAAAGCACTAAAGCCCTCGTGCTTACTCACCTCATCACTGACCTCCCATCCTCTTCGACATCACCCGTTATCCAAACGGACCTGCTTGACGAGCAAATCTTCATCATTTCGTCTGACGACCCTTGGTACGGAGACATTTTGACTTACCTTCGTACGCAAAAATTTTGACCACACATCGATCATGACGGACGCCGTCGCATACGACACCACGCCCCCCGATACCTCTTGTTAGGGGACGTACTTTACCGACGCGGCATTGATACCATCCTACGCCGATGCCTATCCCATAGTGAGGCAGAACAAGTCCTCAATGATTGTCACAGCGGTGCTTGCGGAGGCCATTTCTCCGGCATGGCCACCGCCCAGAAGATCATTTGGGCAGGTTATTTTTGGCCATCATTGTTTACTGATTGCATCACCGCATTCAAGCATTGCCAAAACTGCCAACTCTTTTCCCCCAAAGCAAGAGCCCCCCCCGCCCCCCTTCATCCAGTCATCACTGTTGGACCATTCTGCAAATGGGCCATCGACTTCCTCGACTGCAACCCCACGTCAGCCGGCGGTCACAAAGACATCGTTGTGGCCGTGGATTATTTCACCAAGTGGGCAGAAGCCATGCCGACCTATAATTGCAAAGCCGACACTGCAACGCGGTTTTTCTTCAACCATGTTATCACTCGTTTCGGAGTGCCGAAGCAACTAGTCTCTGACCACGGCTCTCACTTCGAAGATGCCGTCTGGAAAGAATTATCAACCATGTTGAAATTTGAACACCATTTCTCTTCTGCTTACTATCCCCAAGGAAACGGCCAAGTCGAAGCGATCAATAAATTTTGAAGACCATTCTCCAACGTACTATAGACAAGCACAAATCCAATTGGCACCACATGATTTTCCCGGCACTATGGGCCTACCGCACCTCAACCAAAATCGCCACCAGTTTTACCCCTTTCCATTTAGTTCACGGTGTCGAATCCGTCCTCCCTATTGAGTGCCAGATCCCAGCCTTACATATCGCCGTTGAACTCCTACCGGACACTTCCCCGATCGAGCAACGTTTACTACTCCTAGAGCAGGCTGATGAAGATCGGCGCACAGCCATTCAAAACATGGAAGCAGCTAAACAACGATCGAAACTAAGTTACGACAAACACGTCCACCCAAGAACCTTTTCTGAGGGAGACCTTGTCCTCGCTTACGATCAAGCTCATGATAAAACCGGAAAGGGAAAGTTCGTGTCTATGTGGCAAGGCCCCTACATCATACATACCTGCCTCGGGCAGGGGGCATACATTCTGACCGATTCAGAAGGCAATCCCCTACGCAACCCACGCAATGGGTTGTACCTTAAACGATTTTACCCATAGAAAATCTGATGGACACCACCGTCCATTTTAGTATAGGCATACTTTCTTTGTTCACAAAAAATTCAAAAAACCTAAATATTTGTTTTTCTCTGCATGACCATAGATGGATCCTCTTCCACTCTGCCATGTCGGTTTCGCTGATGGTGCAAGCCGTTGGTCTCCCAATCTCGCCTCCGCAGCTTGGGTAATATACTCCCCTTCACATGAGTTAATTCACATTGACGGAGTATGTTTAGGTGCCACCACCAATAATCAAGCTGAATACGATGCCATGACCGGTCTCCTGGCCGCAGCTCTCCAAATGAGCATCCGTCACCTCAACGTTTTCTTGGACTCACAGCTCCTAGTTTCCCAGCTCAACAATGATTACCAGGTACGCGATCCCTGTCTTTTCAGAAAATTCCTGTGCACTAAACAAATGGTTAGACAGTTTGAATCCATTTCATTCACACATGTCCCAAGACACCTCAACAGTGTAGCAGACAATATGGCCAACAATGTCCTCGACTGGCACACCAATCACATCATGTCATATCCATAAACAAAATGCATCCACGTGCATAACATGTGCCTCCACGGGCATACATAAATAAACAAACATACTGCATCCACGTGCATAACATGTGCCTCCACGGGCATATACAAAAGACAAATGTGCATCCACGTGCATACACGACAATATATCCAATATATATCCACATATATATATAAACCATAATAGTCAACATGTCATAGGTGCCCTCAGCACCCGATATACAAAAATACATCTGTCATACAAAAATGCTTCCCCATATGCTCATCAGCATTTGGGGGCAGATACAATATCATCTACTCAGCAGGATCCCTAGGCTCCTCTGGATCCTCCTCTACTGGCTCCGTCGGGTTAGGACGAGCCCACACTCTCCGCTCTGCCGGCCCCGCTGGATCATCCCGCAGACGTCTCATCCCCTCAGCCGGCTCTGCCGGATCATCCCGTCTACCGCCCCTGTGCTCCGCCACAAACACTGTTGTCCTCAACAAGAGAGACCGCCACTCAGGTGGCGCACCGAAGCAACCCTCCAAAATATCCCGATCCAGGTCTCTCCAACCATCCTCAGGGAGTCCTGCTAAGATCCTGGCAAAGGTCTGTCTGACACCCTCTATGGCATCATCTCGAGGGCCCACCCCTCGCCCACGAGCCCCAAATCCTCCACCACGCGGAGGTGGTACCGCTGCAGGTGGATGGGCGACCACCATCGCTCGCCCCTGACGAGACACGTAGTCGGGCGGTGGCACTGGACCCACATCTGCACAAAGCAAGTAAGCCATCATATACTATACAACTATAATCATCGATGATAAATCAAACAACACATGATATAATATCAAATAAAAACACAAAACATACCGTCTAAACTCCAGGCCTGTCCTGGGGCACAAGGCATCTCTGGGTCACCTCGATAGTCCATGCCGGCGTAGGGGTAGTCCTCGATCACCAGGGGCATCTTCTCCCACTGCTCATAAAAATCCTCCATGAAGAAACCACGGACATCACCGCCGGCACGAGGCATCATCTGCCCCCACCGCATCATGCAAGGCTCACTCACAAGACCAGCACGAATGGGTACCCGTGGCCGCAAGGTCGGCACCCGCTCAAAGAAAAAACAACAGAGAAAAGAGGCATAACAGAACTCACCTCCCTCTCGAATGGCCTTGTCCAGATCTCTCCGGACACCGGCCAGAAACATCTGCCCCCAGGAATAATATGTCCCCCGAAGAACGGATTCCACCATCATCGTCTGTCCCCCAGACATACGATGTGGCACAGCAGCACCCAATATTCGCAGTACACATGCCCCAACAGCTCGCATATCCCACTCACGTAGGGATCGCAGACTAATAGAGCTGTTCTGCAAAACAGCATCATCAACACAGAAAGTCTGTAATAGGTCCTCCATATCTACACCTGGAGGGATCCTCGGTAAGAGATCGCCCACCTCACCCAAACGAGGCAACACAGTCAAAAAATACACATCCGTGAGAGTGATCTCTAACCTCTCACCCCCAATGATAAATGCACCCTCCGCCGGCACCCACCAACGCACAAGCTTGTTCAGGAGCCATCTCACTGAACGAATAGGCGGGATCTGAGCGAACTTCAAAAGTCCGCTCATAGCCAGAGTCTGTCTCACCCCCGGATCAGTCTGAATCCTCTCCATAAGATCATCATCGATCTCCCGCTCCCGCCACGAGGACAATGGTCTCCTCAACATCCTGCCAGAAAACAGAAGAAAATTTTAGTCCCAGCATAATTTTTTTTTTTTTGAAAAAATCCCATCGTGGCTTTTCCACAAAAAGCCGCGATGCCCATCACAGCTTTTCCACCAAAAGTCGCGATGACCATCGCAGTCTCCATGCAAAAACCCGCGATGAACATCGCGGATTTAGGTCAGACAGTCGCGATGAACATCGCGACTATCTCCCATGAACTCGCGATGAACATCGCGGGTTCCAACCTCGCAGTCGCGATGAACATCGCGACTGTCAGCCTGAAACCCGCGCGGTTCATTGCGGGAATAGTCCCGAAACCCGCGATATTCCAAGTTGGAGAGTCAACATGGAATTTCGCGGCCTTCGGGGGCCCGCCACAAAACAAAAAAGACATAATTGACAAGGCTAAGGCAAATAGAGTTACCGGCAACTCGCTGAATCGAAAACCAACGGTGAAATCTCCCGGAAATCGAGAAATAGCTCTGACAGCTCTATCAAACTCGCACGTAACAATGACAAGTCATTTGGGCCCCACGCCCTATTTATAGAAATTCCACCAATTTTCCAACAACCATTGCGGTATCATACGAAGTCCATTTCTCAAACCGTTGGTACTGTTGGAATCAGCACAGCGAGAACTTCATGCAGTTTCCTTCCTTTTCCCATTTTCACGGGGTCCATTTTTTGACCATTTTTTGGCCTCTCTCGTGGCCTCGGTTTGCGTGCCACATCGGCCGTCCTCCGTTTTGGACGTGCCATATATCACCGGATTCAATTTTTTGCGCTTGTTATGATGCTTGAGATCATTTCTCGCTGTCACGTCCCGATTGTCAGGGCATTTTTTCCATGCCCCCTCGTCACCTCGGTTTGCGTGCCACATTGGCCGTTCTCCGTTTTGGACGTGCCATATATCACCGGATTCAATTTTCCGCGCTCGTGATGATGCTTGAGATCATTTCTCGCTGTCACGTCCCGATTGTCAGGGCATTTTTTTTCTGTGCCCCCTCGTCACCTTGGTTTGCGTGCCACATCGATCGTTCTCCATTTTTCGACATGCCTTATATCGTCGGATTCAGTTTTCCGCGCTCGTGATGATGATTGAGATCATTTCTCGCTGTCACATCCCCATTTTCAGGGCATTTTTTCATGCCCCCCACGTAGCCTCGGTTTGTGTGCCACATCGGGCGTTCTCCGTTTTCGACAATCCTTATGTCATCGGATCCAGTTTTCCGCACTGATGACGATGCTTGAGACCTTTTCTCGTCCTCATCAATCCCCTTTTTGTTCAGTATAATTTTATCCCTTTTTCGGGCCGATCAACCCCTTTTACGAAAAAGGCACTTAGGGAGTTTCGATTAAGCTCTTTTCTGACTCCTAAAACAATGAAAAGATTGCCGAGCAACCTTGCTTCCTTTCATGCTCGTTAAACGTATCTGAAAGGGCGTCTACCTGGTATAAGTTTACCCCTTTTCCGGACCTCGTAGACTAATTACGAAAAAGGTATACTCTAGTCACATCGGCTAGAAGAGTTCTCCATCCGCATCATTTTATGCTTTTTCGGGCCTTGGAGACTAAACTTACGAAAAAGAAACACCAATAGAGTCCACTTACCGCTTTCAGACTCTCTAAACATCAAAGCAACCATGAGCACGAGCCGTCCTGGGCTCACAAAATCCACAGGAACGTACCATTTTAGAGCACATTCTTGGAGCTCATTAAAACTACGAAGAAGGAATCAATGGTGCCTCTTGGCGCCATGACAGATCACATCTACTCATATGGCAGCTTCCCCATTTTGGTCGCCTTTGTTCAGAGTATTCTGCAGTATGTCACCTTAAAAATCCCCCGACAACACCTATCAGCTCGTCCTCCCCCCCAGAGTCAATATATACCATTCAGTCAATAAAAGCAATGATCCCCACACCGACACGTCAGTTCCATACGCTGCCAGGTCAACCATGTCATCATGCTCTGAACAAAGGAAGTTTGAGTCTACCATCCCCACAAGTATGTCAGTCCTACCATCAGCACTACAGCACTTCAGTTCTACACCTCGCGCTCGTATCAAGGAAACATCATTGCCTTGTTAGTTGCTGGTCTCCCTCTATCGACGACAACCACATTTATTCCAAAGGATAGACCTAGAGGTCCCTGTGTCTTGGACTCATTACCATTTATGATGAGTGCCTACGAATGATTTCGAGAGGAATACTCATTGCCTCTCCAAAAGTTTGTTTCTCACATGCTCGACTTCAACACCTTGATCGCATCGTTGAGACTCGCACAGGACATTGATCCTTTCAGTTATTAGTCGAAGACCCTGGATACCTCCTGACTCCTCCACATTTGAGAATCTTCCGATGGATAAAAACAGTTACACTTTTTCTATAGATATCCGGGTTGCGCATGGCGACAGTATTCAGATGTACCCCAGTTTCATACTCCCTTGAGAACACAGTTACATCAATTCTCAGAGATGACTCATAGTCTTTGAGTCCCTACAGATGTTGGACACCTTCAGTTTCAGCAGTTCATTAGTTATTCCAGTGTATTAGTTATTGAAATCAGTTATGATCAGGAGTATATCCCAAAATAAATGTCCCCCCTGGACCATTATCATATACCAGTAGATTCTTTATGTATTAGATCCTTCTTGGGACTAATTGTTATGTATATGTCTTGATACGAGCATGGGAATGCCCGCCTCGTCCATTATCAAAGATTATACCTCATTCATATTGAGGCCATGTAATATTTTTTGTTTTTGTAGCTTCCAAGGGCCGTGGCTCCAGTCTCCAACCGGTCTCTTCTCTCCCCTACAATCCCAGAAAAAAGACAAAAGAACTATGATGTCTATCGGCCATACGATGAGCTCCTACCCTCACACATCAGGGGGCAATCTGTTGACACCTAAAAAGTGCTCACTAGCTCATTTCCCTATTCACATGACCCATTTGTCCACTTTTTCACCATCTGAGCCTCTGAAACCAACAAAAGGTCACCAAAAGACCTGAGTACACCCCTTTTTCCATTAAAAAAGATTATTTTTCCTAAAAAAGCATAAAAAAACCCTCAAAAAGGGTCCAAATTCCTAGAAATATTAAAAAGGGAATAAAAATATTAATTTTATTCAAAAAAGGAAAAAGGAGGGAAAAGTACCTAAACCATGTTGGTCAATACCATTTGGTTTCCACAAAACCACAAATGGTATTCCCTACCACCAAAACCTATAAAAAGGTGGTAGGGGCTCCTCATTTCACATCCATCCATATCTCATCCTCATGCTGCCGAAATCTTCCTTGAGCATTTTGGCCATTGTAAGCAACCTTGGAGAAGGAGACCTCTTGGAGCTTGGAGCTACTCATCTTGGGAGTTGCTCAACATCAACCTTCACCATTGAAGGTATTATCGCAAACACTTGCTTGCCCACCCCATTTTTCAATACAAATTCATTCTTTAATATTTTCTTGTTCTTGTTTTTTAAATGTTTACATTATTTGCTTATATTCTTGCATAGATCCATGATTAGTTTTGTTTAAATTAGTTTCTTGTTTATTTCTATTTGAAATTGCTGCTACTAGTTAGCAGGTGCCCATAGTACTAAGCCTGGTTGCAAAACCGGGCCAACATAGAGTTATTAGATAATATAGAGAAAGAGCATTACAATAATGAGGTGGTGAATATAGTGATCAAGTCTTGATAGAAAATGAATAGATCATATGACATAAATATAAAAATTAAATTAACATCATTTTTTAACCATAAAAGAAATGATATCAAAATTATTATTTAAGTTCAAAAAATTTCATTTTGATTTTGTAAAAAAAAATATCATTTTTAAAATTAAAAAAACAAAAATAAATACTAAAAATGTATAGCATAAATACTCTATAATATAAACATAATATCATAAATATTAGTAAACATTAACATATTACAAATTAATGAATTTAACATCACCATTTCCATTCACTCTATTCATAGAGCTATCTAGTGAAAATCATGTGTAATACATTTAAGAATAACATTTAGCATTATATATTGTTAGAATGAATAATAAAAATCTTAAATTTAAGGAAATGAAAATCTTAATTTATATATAATTTAAGATTTACAAACCTCAATCTTAGTAGATTATATTTGACTAGAATGGATAAATAAAATCTAAATAAATAAAAAATTTAATTCATATATAATTTAAAATTTACTAACTTAGATACTTTAAAGTACTTTTCTTTAAAGATTTTTTATATATCTTTTTAAAAACATTTGTGTTAACTCTGTAAGCCATTACTTTATAACTCCTTAAAATAATATGAGAGTAGTTGTCCATTTTAATATGAGACTTTGTACTTTATTTTAAAGTTTTTTTATATATATATTTTTAAAAACATATTTCTTAACTACCAAGTAAGCCACTACTTTATAACTCCTTAAAATAATATGAGAGAGTAGTTGCCCACTTTGATATGACACTTGATTTAATTTAAGTGATAGTCTCCTATTCAAAGTTTTCTACTAAAATACATTACTTTATAACTCCTTAAAATAATATGAGAGAGTAGTTGCCCACTTTAATATGACACTTTATTTCATTTAGGTGATAGTCTCCTATTCAAAGTTTTCTACTAAAATTTATTTTAATAATAAAAATGATTTATAGTCTTATATTATTATTTTTTATTAGAAAATGAATATTCAAAGTTTTCTACTAAAATTTATTTTAATAATAAAAATGATTTATAGTCTTATATTATTATTTTTTATTAGAAAATGAATATACTAACTGTTGATTAGTCAAACTGCATTAATTTTATTTTTTAAACAATATTTTTTATAATATTTTACAATGTTATATGCAATTTTATTATTAAACAAAATACTTTGAAAAATACAAATAAATTTAATATTTTTTAAAATATAATATTTTTATTATTCGATTGATTTAATACAACTTTGATGGAACATGAATACATGGAAGAGTGAATTTTATTTTCAAAATTTAAAAATAAATTAAAATAATTTATAGAATTAAAATTTCTAAAAATGCCACAGGTTATTGTGCAAAAAAAACACGTTATACAACCCATCGACGAGTGCTTTTGTTCACTTCCAGTAACTTTGACAATTTGAGTAAAGGAGATTACTTCCTCGAAGTAGCAACACTTCTTCTTTGCAACGCCCACAAATTAAATCCGGAAATACCAAATTTTTCACATGGTAAGAAAGGGGTTTCCACATGTTTTCCCAGCTCACTCACGGTTTCCTATCTTAAGTTTCACCATTTATAATTTTGATATTTTGGTTTTAGGATTTCTAAGTTTCAGTGTGTTAAGTTATATTAAACACTCGACCATATTCCATTTAAGGTTTTAATTTCTATAAATTGATAGTTTCCTTTTATTTGGAATTGATTATTAGAAATATGTGTACAATAGACTTAGCCTCGTAGCATTTGAGGGATGTTTGTTCTTTAAAAATAATTCAAAATGTAATGACAACATGCTTTCTTTAGATTTTTAAAATAACTTTAGGAAACCTTGTGCTATGGAAACATATCGTCTTATTCTTAACATGTGAACTTTTTAAAAGTTTTGGAAACATATGTTTTATTTTTAAGAACGTAAGTAAGAGTGAGATCACTTATACTTTACCAGTTTTAATAGATTTACTATAAAATTTGATCCAATCATTTCTGGACATAGAATTAATTAAGCACCCAACATAACAACTAGTTTAATTAATTTTTTGAGCTCTTAATTGACTCCCTCTCTATTAATTAAAGACCCAACACAACAACTAATTTAATTAAGTTATTGAGCTCCTAATTGACTCTATCTCTATATAATGTCTATGTTGTTTGAATCCTATTTGACAATTGGATCTCTTTCTATATAATGTGTTGATTGAAGCCTATTAACAACTTGGAACGGTTGAGACAAGGATGAAATCTTGGCTGATTCGCTTACTCAATATGTGTTCAGCTTTTTTGAAAATATAGAGAAACCAAATTCAAAATTCAAATACCTTCATCATATACATACCAACTCAAAAAAAAATCAAATACCTTCTTCATACACATAAAGGTTCACCACTCATAAAATAAATAAATTTATGTTTATATCCCAGCCACCCAGCCACGTCAATATCTATACATATTTTTTTCTCTCTCATGAGATCAGTTGCTCTTTTAGAATCTTTTGCTTCGATTTCTTGTTGTCACATGTTTAATAAAATTATTTTTCATATTTTCCCTTGTGCCTTTTACTTTTCCATTTATATTTTTTTATCATTTGGAACTCAAAATATTTATTACAAGGGATCAGTAAAAGGTTTTCACTGGGATCCACCATCATCAGTCAGGTCTATATCGACCTCAATCACTACCATCATTCATGCATACGGTTCCTGGAAGGTCATACACAAAAAGAAGCTAGCCTCAATACTAGATGGAACACACACATTCGGTTTTTGAAATCTTAGACATAAGAAGAAGCCAATCTCAATAACAGAGGGCACACACACAACCGGTTCTCGAAAGGTCACTCACAAACAAATATGAGTTCATTATAAATCAATATGAAACCATTGATCAGGTCCTCCTTCATTCTTTGCAACCATGTAGACCTTAGAATTGTTAAGGGAAAGTTAATCCCATCGGGAACATATTGCAAGAATCTTCCATTTTTTAGTAGCAATCTCTTTGCGGTTGTAGACAAAGGATGCAAGAGAAAAACTAAAAGAATAACTGAAAAAGGAAATTAGATAGAAATTTATGAGCTATTGCTCAATATTTTATCATGCACAAGAAGTTACACCACAAGTCTTCCTTATGCAGCTCTGAAATGATATATTTGTAGCATATTTTACAAGCATATTTGTACTATACTCCTGGCTTCTAGACATTGGAGTTTAATGGCTGGACGGCTAGTGATGATGATGATGATGATGATGATGATGAATATGGTGATGATGATCATGAAGATGATGATGATGAATATGGTGGTGATGATGAATATGGTGATGATGATCATGATGATGATGAAGATGCTGATGATGATGACGACGATGATGATTATGACGATGGTGAAGATGACAATGGTGATGATGATGAAGATGGTGATGACGATGATGATGATGATGATGGTGAAGAAGATGATGATGATGAAGATGTTGATGAGGAATAGGGTGATGACGATGATGATGATGATGATAATGATGATGATGATGATGATGGTGGTGGTGGTGGTGGTGGTTGTGGTGATGATGACGACAACGACAACGATGATGACGATGATGATGGTGAATCTAATGACCTCTCCATACCACCGATGGCAAGAGGCGTTGGATATCATACTTATTATAATGTAATTTCGATAGGATAACCGACGCCCCCTTCGAAATAATCCGATGAGCTCGCCAAACCACCGACGCCAAACGTCGTCGGTCTTCTTAGGTATATGCGTCGGATATCCTACAATGATGATGATGATGATGATGATGATGATGGTGATGATGATGGAGATGAGGATGAGGATGATGATGAAGATGATGATGATGGTGATGATGAAGATGGTGATGACGATGACGATGATGATGGTGAAGAAGAAGATGATGATGAAGAAGAAGATGATGATGATGATAATGATGATGATGATGATGATGACGAATATGGTGATGATGATGATGATGGTGGTGATGTTGATGATGATGATGATGATGATGAATATGATGATGATCATGAAGAAGAAGAAGATGATGATGAAGATGTTAATGAGGATGAGGGTGATGACAATGATGATGATGATGATGATGGTGGTGGTGATGACGATGACGATGATGATGATGATGAAGAAGATGATGATGATGAAGAAGATGATGATGATGATTAAGATGATGAAGACGATGTTGATCATGAAGAATATGATGATGATGAAGGTGTTAATGAGGATGAGGGCGATGATGACGATGATGATGAAGAAGATGATTATGTTGATGATGAAGATGATGAAGACGATGATGATCATGAAGAGAATGATGATGATCAATATGTTAATGAGGATGAGGGTGATGATGATGATGATTATGATGATGATGATGATGATGATGATGTTTGAGTCTGGAAAACCTCCCACACCGTCAATGCATGCGTCTAGTCTAACCATGCCAAATTTTAGTCCAAGCCAGCACATATTTAAAAAATTTCAACGTTGGCCCCATGTAGCACATTAATTAATCTATAGGTATGGTATTTTATGCTCGAATTGTTAGTGTCAGTCATGTTTGAGTCTGGAAACCCTCCCAAACCACCAATCCATGTGTTAGGTCCAACCATGCCAAATTTCATCCCAAGCGAGCACAAATTTAAAAAATTTCAACATTGGACCCGTGAAGTACATGATCAAGCACGCCATTTGGGTTAGCATGATAATTGTGCATTTCCTTACTGAGATTCTCTTTGTTTCAAGAATAATTTAATATTCTCTACTAAACAAGGCCAATGACGTGAAGGTGGAAGCTCTTATGGCCCCTCCCCCCCCTCACATCACTCTCAATTCCCCATAACCCGACAAAATCTATGTAAAAAAAAATTAAATGTGTTTTTTGTCATACTTTATATGAAGCAATGTTTTTAATTATAACATATGCCAACACACATGAAAATGGAAAAAACACTAAGAAACAGTTAATTTATACATACCAATAAAATTCAATATTGCTATCGCAATATTAAATCAAAATATATAGAGTAGATATATTACTGCATACCTCGTACACTTCAATGGAATTCATCATCTTCTTCATCCAATTCATCATCTGTATCATCTGATCCAGAGTCAACATTGTAAGGATTTGCCATGTCATCATCGTCATCGATGTCAGTTACAATCATCATGTCATCATCGATATCATCTTCATGGACATTGTCTACTACATCATCTAATTCAACTAATTCTTCGACATCTTCTTCTGGAACATGATCATCTAACTCATGTTGATCATTTTCAACATCGTCTTCTTCTTAAAGGCCGTATTCATTACCTTCATCTACGTTATACTTTACTTGCCTTCCCCTTGGATTGTGTCTCATAACAAATGACCAACCCGCTCTACTTGGAACCTCAGAGTAAAATACCTGTTCAGATTGGGTTGGAAGAGCATAGGGCTTCGTTCCTGGATCAAACAACCTTGTATTTACCATGGTAAATCCATTATCATGTTCAATAATTGTTTTATCGGGATCACATTGATTCAATCGTAACCTGTACCACTTGACAACGAATAGAACTACCTTAAAGGAGTTAAAGTTACACTAAAGAATATCTTCCAAATACTCATAGTATCGATTTTCTTAGAGTTCTGGATCTCTATCACTTCTAGAGGAAACATTGGTCACCTCAAAGACTGCAAATATCCCACAATCTGATGTTTTCTTCATTTCATCCAAATCTTTGATGCGATATCTACAGCCATTGCATCACTTAGCCTTATGGTGTTTTACCTACAACAAGCCATACACGAAAAGATTACATAATGATCCAATATTTATGATTAAGTGCATGTTTATCCCATACAGGGAAAAAAATCAACGTGTACATCAATATGTTTGTAAAAAAAAAAAGGTGTGGTTGATTAATATGCTTTCCTGCTTATCTTTTAAACCATACGCTAAATCGATTTCCCTTGTGTAAGATTGGTATCTCCATTGCGATGTGCTGCTTTAACCAATGAAGCCACACCTTCCCATGATATTCCATGACTAGATTGTGCATATCATTCAATCCATACCTTCATCTAGTCAAGATTGTTTGCGATGTATAAATGAAGTGCATCCCACTCTCGACCAACTATTTGATGACAATAAAATTAAAATTCAATACAAATGTATATTCACTTAACAAAGTATACACTCTTAATTGATGCAATATATTAAATATAAAAAATAGAATATGTATGATATATATACATAAAAAACAATAGTCAAATGTGTTATATTACCTTTCACCTTCCTCGATCTACCTTTCCCCTTCAGGTACACCCCTTCAAAATTGCTATTGGAGTTTGATCACAAATGCAACGTAAATTGTGCTTTGACGCTAATTTAGGAAAATATTCACTAATATACAACATGTTTTGGTATACCATATATCCCTCCATCATAGAACCCTCAGCACGTGCTCGTTGTCTAACCAAACCCTTCATAAATTTCAAGTGCCTCTCAACCATCCACATGGACCTTGAGCGCACAGGTCCACATAATTCAATGTCCTCAACTTGGTGTATGAGGTAGTGTTCCTGTGCATTGAAAAATGTCGAAGGTAGATGATTATGCATTTCACACATGAGACGATGAATTTCTCTCCTCCAATACTTTATATCTTATTTAGGTATTTCTTTAGATGACAACCATATACAAGTGACGCAACCCAATCATGAGATTTAACAAAAAAAACATTATATTACATAACATGAATTAGTGCACAAAAATAAAATATAAGTTCTACGAGGACTTAAACAAACACTAATTAGCGAATGAAAAAAATCGCTACTTACCTCATGTATTTCCCGAGATTATATATAACTTGTTTGTCATTGTTGTCAAAGTTGTCCGGGAGAGAGAGATGTAGAACATACTGTAACAATATACAAATTGTTTCATTTTTTAAACAAAGAGTAGACAAAAAAAATACCAACAATATTCATTGGAATAAAAAAAAGAAGCAATAATTATATGCATACCATAATAATTACCTTCATGAAGACATTCCAATCATGCGTTTTCACCCTCACAATCACATTTCTTTGTTATGATATTCTTCATGTTTGCACAAAATCCGGGGGAAATTTAATTTTTCGCATGACTTCTTTTACAACATTACTTTGCTGCTCCGTTAACATCCATGGAAGAGATTGTATATTAATTTGTTCTTCGTTGCTATGAAATTGAATGACGTCTTTCATTGCATGGTTGCCTTCTTGAATGTCTTTGCAAATTTTTACAATTTTTTCTTTCTCACTCCTTCCATCCAATATTCGCCATACTGTTTCAGTCACATTCTTTCTGATATGCATTGTATCAAACATATGAGCGATTTGTAGGTGCTCATAGTAGGGCAACCTACTGAATTGTTTAGGATAAATTTTCATTCTTCGTGGAAGCCCATTAATTCCTTCATGATCACGACGACCATCATGAATTGTAGTTTATAAATAAATTACAGAAATCAATGTCAATTATAGTAAACAACACACAATAAAAAATACATAACATTTCATATACGATGATTCATACATACCTTGACGATTTCTATTATATTGCAACTTCCATAGGTGAGGTGTCATTCTCTGTGGTTTTAATGCAGTCTCTTGCTTCTCATTGAACAAATGTTTTTCGGTAGTTCGATACCTGTGATTCTTAGAGAGGAAGTGCATATACTCATCAAACACCTCATTTTCTAAGCTTTTTGAATGACGAGATTTGATCTTAGGACCACAAACTGGAAATGCAAATTTTCCCTTTGTCTGAAGACCAACATAAAGAGATGGAATCTCTATGTCAATTATAATTATATACAAAATGAATGGATTATTTAAAAAAACATGCGTGCATAGTATATTAACTAGTTCATAAAATTAAATGCAATTAAAGTGGAACTTATAATTACAAATCACAAAAATGGGTTAACCCTGGGGCATCATGTATTGTCCATACAATCATTGCATGGAATTGAAATTTTCTTTGTCGTATTGGTCTAGATACGTCATACATAGTGATGCCATTCCATAACTTTAGTAGCTCGTCAATAAGAGGTTCGATATATACATTCATATCTTTAACTTGGTACTTGATTGATTTGAACATATAAAATATATAATTATGAGTACCATTTAGATATATAAACCATGCACAAGAGAAAAATAAAATATATATATATATGACATTATGCAACAAAATACAACAAATGAGATGCCACTACATTAAAAAAAACGTTGTAGACACAATATACCTGGAACAATCATCGACAACATTATGTGCTCTCTCTTTATTAACAACCATGGAGGAATGTTATTGTTGGTAACAAAAATAGTCCACACCTAGTAAACGGATCTCATATCTGCAAATGGATTGACACCATCTGCTGCCAAAGAAATCTTAAGATTACAAGGTTCTTCTTTAAAGTGAGACCATTTTTCCTCCATATCTCTAAATGCAGACCCATCTACATGCATTTGAATAATGTCATCTTGACTTCTGTTCCGTGCATGGTAATCCATAAATTGTGCTATGTTTTTGCACTTGAAAAGTCGTTGCAAATGTGGAATAATGAGAATATAACGAAGAACCTTGCGAGGCACCTTTTTTGTTACTTGATCTGTTCGATATCTACTGATATGACATTCCGAAAATTCTATTGCAAATTCATGCTGATTTTAATATATAACATGGTCATCGAGGCATGCATGAATTGCTTCATACCTCATTCAAATTTCTTTCATGATCGCAGATAAATCTCGATATGTGCGAGGTAAAATATTTGACGGTGGTAACAAAAATTTAGCTATCAAGCTATAACAAATAAAAATAAAAATCTAGTTAATATAATATATAAATAATATTAATGAAACACATTTCATCCATATTAATTTGACTTATGAATTAACAATAAAATTATTAGACGAACGGTGATAACCTTTAGCGCGATCATATATGTTATGTGATGGAATATATTACATACCTTAACATTCGTGTGACTGATATGTTTGAAAGACCATTCATAACCTTCAAGTTCATTGTCAACAATATAGCAGAGAGAAGATTTGTGTTGGATCCCTCATAAAGGGGTTTGTATGCCTTCTCAAGAAGAGGTAAATCATGAATATCATCAAAATGATAATCATTTTCATGATCATGATCATCATTATCCATTCTAACATTAAATGAATCATGGATCAAAGTATTTGTACCATCATCTTCAACTATGTTATCAGTATAATCATCTTCTTCAATATGATCATTAACTTGTTCTCCATTATTCATAGCTCCATGTTCCTCCGGTACTTGTTCTGAAATCACTTCCTCTGGATGATATGCCGTAGGATGTCTTTCCTTTATAATTACATAAAACCATCAATAGATAAAAGTTAATATAAGAAATATTAAAATAATACATACATTTACAAAAGCAATCAATATAAAAACATATACAATGCAAAACTTACAAATGGATGATATTCATGCCCCCACCCCAAGGTGTCCATGTTCCCTACAATGTTTTATGGATGTTGTGATCTTTATTCTTCTCCTCTTAAAGCCCCTGCATTGACTACATGGACAATAACATTTCCCATCACCCTTTCTTTTCAGTCCATCCACAATCTAGCAAGCAATTGTCGATTTTGTTTGTCTAGATCAGGAATATTGTTAGTTGACATTTTCTCATAAAGAGCTTGAATGAAGATTATTGATATTAGAAAATGTAGCTCCACACTTCGCTAATTTATCCGACCACTTGAGAATAGTTACCGTTATGAAATACATGTCGGATATCCGACAACTTGAGCATTGTCAAAGCTGCCAGATATCTGACGACAGTTGTTGAATATCCGACAGTCGTTGTTGGATATCCGACTGCCATCGGATATCCGACCGGTCCTTCTATCGATTAAAAAGAATTTAATCAAATTTCATAATTTTAAAGGTGAAATCCGAGGACACGATCGTTTTCGTCGGATTTTCTTGTCGGATTTTGGGTTCAAATTTTGTAGTGCATGTTGTTTTGAACCCAGATGTTCGAATTTGGAGACCATGCTGCAGATTGGGAAGTGGGTTTTGTTGGTTGCAGGTGAGCAGAGAGGTTGGGAAAGCTAGGAACCCTTACCCTTGAGTTCTGCTGCTCATAGGTGCTTGAGAAGCCACATATTGAGGGCTAAGTGAGACCCCTGTAGAGCTCTGTATGAGCATTTGGCTAAGCACAGAGAGCAGAATGGGTTGTGGGATGAGAGATAGAAGCTTGTAGGTGTTTCCTTCGCCCTGGTGGCCTCATAGCCCATCTTGGGGGTGGCCTCAACAGCATAAAGAGTATATGTTGGGAAGAGTGCCTATGGTTGGGTGGAAAAGTGCTCTTACACAACAAAATTTCTTGGATCTGTGTTGGATAAAGATAAGTATTCTCATGTATTTGAATTTGAAATGTTTTATTTGATGCATGTAATGTTTATTCTTGTATTTGCATATTAGTTATGTGTGGATAGATTTGAATTCCGCTGTGCATATTTATTTATATTTATGCACACATTTCTTTTGTTGAAAAACGTATTATGGACTTGGGGTGAAATTTTAGAGCCTAGATTTTCCCACCATCGCCTTCCAATGGTCGAATTGGGTGAGGGGGACATTACACTTGCCTTGGCAAGAATAATAAGACAAAGAATTTCTTTATGGATATATCATCTAATATTGATTTCCATAAAAAAAAAAATTATACAATATTTAAGGGGTAATAATTTAATTGTTACAATTTCCTTCCTTTATTTAAGGACCAAAAATACATTGAAAAATTCATAATTTAATTTATTGATTCATAACATTCTTCTTAATTTTACATATTGGTAGGGTATTTTTAAGGATTCTAATATTATACTTAAGTATAGTATTCTAGGGGATTATTTTGGATTGAAAAAAACATATATATAGATATGTAGGTGAATATCAAATATCAAATATGAAACATACAATTTCCTACTGAAATTTGTAAATTTTGGCAAAAAATTATGATTAAAAAAACATATTTTATGTATATATAGGTGATATTAGAGACTAAAATGACCTAATAGCAAATTTATTTTTTGAAAAAAACTCAAAAAATAGTCAATTGGTGAAATTTCGCCCCTAAAAATTACCCTGCATATTGGTATGTCAAATCCATACAAATAGTGTATGGTTATCCTTGTCCACCTAGTGTTTGATCAATAATTCCATGGTTTTGTAGCAAATTTCTCTAATGCCAATTCCATGTATTGTTGATGGGATCATAACACTAGATTAAACATTATTTGTTCCACTTAATCCCAAATATCATAACTACATGAAATTAGGGTTGATCTAAAAGTTGATCCACAACAATCCCTTTCATATAACCGAGCATTTGAGCATTGTTTATTAACTATATCAAACATAAATCACCACAATTATAGAATTTCAAAATGTTACTTGCCATATGGACTAACCTAGCCTAAACCTGTTTCTCTCTTTAGCTTCTCTCACAAAGAATATAATATCCCAATACAATTATAGGCCAAATTGTGTGTTTTTTAACAAACATATGTGTTATAGGTCAAATCTGCACTTCTCCATCCGTGATCACATTGCTCTATCGATCACACAAAAGGACACTATGGATTGAAGACCTAAGTTGACCTAGATGACTTAGTGATTGTAGTACACTCTTCAACTGAGAATCTAACTGTTTCTCCTGATTTCACCACATGTACGCTACTATTTTTCTAGCAAACCAGCGCACACCTCAAAAGATGCATTGCTTTCCTCAAGGACAAATAGTGCACACTTTCCAAAAAGTTGCAAACACTTGTTGCAAAGAATGAAAGTTGCTCTCTCTACGCTACTCTTGTTGTATGAAAATCGCGCACATTTTAAGATGAAATAAAAAAAATATTAAAATTACGAATTGGGATTAGTTGAAGTTGGTTCTGCAACTTCTCCAACCTCCCAATTCAACCTCCTCTCGAATCCAACTACCTACCTTGTCCCATAAATACGAGGATCCATGAGAGAGGGACCTAGAAGAAAGGCCTTAAGTGTTCTTACGCTGGAGGAATTTCCAAGTCATTGTGAAGAGCAAGAGCCCAGGACTCGGTTGCAGAAGCATCTTGACCGATCAGGTATATTTGTACTAATTCATGTTTCTTTGACAATAAAAAAGTGGAAATACCCTTCCTATCCCAAATCGAATGTCTATTGGATTGTATGTTCATTTGGTTTAGTATCTGATTGTTGTTGATGTTTAATTGCTTTCAATTTCATCATATTTATTACAGTCAAGATAGGCTAACGAAGGATTCCTTTGTGTTGCAGGTTCATCAAGTGAAAGATCAAGCGAAAGCTAGGACCATCCATCGATAAAAGGTACATTTTTCGATATCTTGATCTCTTTCATTTGTAGGAACTAAATGTAATGCAATGAATGTATTTACCTGTCACCCAGCCCAAGTTGGTAGTGTCTCTCCTCACTATAAGGTATAAATCCTAAACCTAGACCACATGCTGATGGCATTGTGGGTTCAGTCGACTCTATAGTGTTTGATGCCTTAACAAAGCATGTTCATGCCTTTTCAGTCAAATGGTATGTTGTAGAAGCAACTGCTGTTGCATCCTCCCCTTCAACAACTAAATCTGCACAACAGGTACAGACAAACCAAAAGGGCCCTCGGCAGCCCAAGAACACGCAAAATGCCGAGGAGGGTAAAAAGGAAAAAATGAAGGTCAAGTTCCCTTGCAAACTATGTCAAGACGACCACCTTACCCATCAATGCCCTCTAATGGTAGAAGCCCAGAAGTTGATCCATGAAAAGAAACCTGCTGTCTTAAAAGACCCTTTCCCTCATGGACAAAGTTTAGCTTCTGGCAGCTCTGGTGCTGGGGGCACTACTCGTTCCAACTCAGCTGATCAATCATTCATTAATATGGCTAATTCATATGCTCTTTTTCAAACTCGAGCAAGAAATTATAACCCAGACTCATAGCAGAAGGATGTTCTAGAGTCATCTACCCCTCTCCACATCGAGAGATCGGTGGATCCACTATCGAAGATTCCAAAAGGTGTCCTCAAAAGGTTGTGCACAACCCCAACGCGAGGGCTGCCTCCAACTACAATGTAGTGGAAGATTTAGTCCAAACTCCTTGTTCCATGTCCACCTTGGAGGTACTTCAAAGTTGTCCTTTACAACGCAGTGCACTCCTCGCAGCGATTGGAAGTGTAGATTCATCCAACATGTTTTCCCGTTTTTATATGAAAGATACCAAGTTCCAGTTGCCATACCACATCGCTCTCCAGATAGAGGTCGTTCATGGTCCCATGACCATTTGACGAGCTATGGTAGACGAGGGCACGTCGACGTGCGTAATGTCTATTTCTTGCTGGAAGGCTTTAGGTCACGAGGGCTGCACTAGAAGGAAATATAATATCACGTTCATTCATATTGCGGTATTAAATATTCATGAAAACCTAAAAATTATATTGCTTATATATTAAGGGGCAAAGGGTTTTTTTATTTAATGTAACAATACAAAAATACTTTGGGGTGTTTTTTATATGGGTGGGCTGACAAATATCCACCATATGGAGATGGTGGGATCACAGTTGGATGAGAAATTGGGTTGAGGCAAGGCTCGGGCTTACCAGTACGTAGGGAAATCGCTTCTTGAGGCATGCTCAAGGCCAGGGGTTTTGTGGTGAAGTGGGTTTCCAACCGATCATAGTCGAGAGACAGTGGTCATTGACAACGAATTGTTACTAATAACACTCATCCAGTTTTTACCAATAGCCTTGGGAGGCTCTAAGCCTCTAGGGCTTGTTATAGGCCCTCGATAGGCCTTGGGGGCTTGAATACCCAACCACTTGTGCCTATTACAAGCCTTTGTAGGTTTAGTCATCCTCCTAGAGCTTGTTACAAGCCCTAGGGGATTGGATACCTAGCCCACAACAGGCTTATTCAGCGATTGGAAAACTGCAACATGCAATCTAAATGTTGTACTATGTGCATTGGCTCTAGTGACAGACAAGAAGTGATCTCCTATCTCTTCATTAGACCATTAGATGTTGCAAATCATAATGATATGTGGTTTAGTAATGTCATTGTGGGTGAATTAATGTGCATCCACAATATACATTGAAAGAAGCAAGGTGCATTGTAGAATGCATATGGGGTCATAAGAGGGGTATCATATCAATATACTAGGTAGAAATATAAAGGGGTATAAAAAATGTTAATGAAAAATTTAATACATACAATATTTGGTGAAAATAGGTGTTTTTTTAAATTGGGAAGGCATATTGGGAGGGGGTAAAAAAATTGATTTTGGAAGGTATTTTCCAATATTTAGTGAAATTAGGGGTATTGTTTCATATGCCACGAATGAACGTGCTATGATAGTGGTTTATTGAGTGAAGCCCCTGTGATTTAAGTGAGCCTGAGTTAGCCCCCTCTAATACGGTACTTACCGCCTTTGATGGAAGATCTTTCCGTCCACATGGAGTCTTACCATCATTTGATGTTGAACTTGCGGGAAAACTAGTATCGGTAGAGGTTGAAGTTTTGGATGCTCCGTTCGATTATAACTTGCTGTTGGGTACGAGTTGGACATATGCCATGTAGGCAGTGCCGTCAGCTATTTTCTGGATCATAGTGTTCCCTCACGAAGGAAATATCATCACAGTCGATCAACTTTCATTTTCCCGGAAGACCAACCAGACTTCTTTGGATTCAACTATCCCATTGGTTGATCAGCCCTGCCCAGTTAGTGAGAGTTTGGGAGTAGTTATCTATGGGTCATTAATAGGCACTTTTGACCTACCTTCTCCCATTCATTTTGTTGGTTCTGAAGAATGTTCTTCGTCTGAGACTTCCACGGTCGGTTTAACGACAGATCCGCGGATTCTCGCTACTGAATTAGAACCAGTTGTGCCTATATCTGTTGCAGAGGTAACCTATTTGGATTCACAACATACTGCAACAGAACATATCATGACTCTGTTGGTCTCTGCTGAGTCAGATATGGACCATGCACTTGCACAGTCGCTAGACTCTACCCACTCTTTTGATTGTTTAGACACAGTTTTGCCTTATGATGAAGCGGTTTTAGAAGCTATGATAGGCCTAGACCACCCTCGGGAACATATGCACCCCAGGTCCTACCTACTTCTCGTTCTAAACTTGATAGAGAGAGGTGAGTTTTCTCCGAGACCTAGTGAGAATGTTGATTTGGCTTCTATCCCTTCTATTTCACAAACTATTTTTGTCGAAGGGAATATGGCGAATACATCGAGAACCATCCCGATCAACATTTCCACCGAACCTGGAGTCACGAAAAATATTTTTATTGGAGCAGACTGTTATCTTGAAGATATCATTCTGTATACCAATATTTTTAACGATTTCCGTGACGTCTTCGCCTAGTCTCATGAAGAGGTTCGAGGCACCGATCTTACCTGAAGTAGTACTACACTCAAGCATCTGTGCGTTTTCATGTATTATAGCTGTACATTTTTGTAGAGTTAATTTTTGTTTACGGTTGTAGTTACGTCTTATGCATCCATTGTTTTGTGTTTCAAATGTCGAATGAACACTTTATAGGGTTTGCTGATGGCGCTAGCCGCCACACCTATCAGTTGGCCGTAGCTGCTTGGGTTATTTACTCACCAACTGGCCAACTGGTTTCTTCCAGAGGGGCTTGTTTAGGTCCCACAATGAACAATGTGGCTGAATATAGTGCAGTCATAGAGCTACTCCGAGATGCTATGTTCCATGGCATTTCACATTTGGAGGTACGGCTCGACTCACAGCTAGTTGTTTTTCAGTTACTGGGTGTTTATCAGGTTAGAGATCTTACTTTGCTACGTCAATTTCTGCGCGTTAAGTTGCTTGAGAGATAGTTTGATTATATCACATATCAACATATTCCAAGGAACTTGAATGCATTAGCTGATTCATTTGCAAACTACGTTTTAGATTGGCATTTGCATCATTCACACACATAATAATTCATGCATAAAACACAATAACACACATGTAAATAACTGATACTGTATATATATATATATATATATATATATATATCCGTATCAAAAAATAGTATGAGTTTGGATCATAAGTCTGTCACAGAGTCATGTCATAAGATACAAAATTGGGCTCGATGGCCTCAAAAATATACATAGAATATCCTTCTCCTATGGAGAAGGTGGGGCCTCATCTGCCTCTGCTGCCTCTCGATAGCATATGACCAGCCTAGCTACTTTCAGCAGTAGCCTAATCCAGGCTGGGGGCACACCAACCACATCCTCCTACATGTCGAGCGGCATCCGCTCGATCCTGTAAGTCGGAACACCATGAGTCAACCGACTCATCTTTCTCTCTATGTTTCATAGCATGGCATTAGCTGCACCCACTACCACTAGTCTCACGAAAGTATGGGGGTGTCCCTCGGGACGTACTGGTCCAACATCTGCATATGACACTTTGTTTCAATACTTCAAACTCATCATAAAAATCATATATACAAAAATTATAAAAGTTTAATAACTTTTCAAAAGCATAAACATACCTATCTCTCCCCAGGCTGATCCTGGAGGAAGGATCAGCTCAGGATCATTGCAGAAGTCTATACCCGCATATGGAAACTGCTCGAGAGCTAGCACTTGTCTTTCCCACCAACCCCATAAATCATCCTCATGGTAACAGAAGTTTCTCTCCCCACCACCCTGACGGAGGAAGATCTCACCCCAATGAGACAACATTGGCTCACGAGGGTTGAACGGGGGCATAAGCATGCCCGAACTCGTAGAAGGCACCCTTTCAAAGAAGAAGGTGCAAAGTATGCTTCCGTACCCAAAGTTCTTCATCCTCATGGTCTTACAACCCGAGAGTTGAAGTTTCATGTTCGCCAAAAGACTTGAATACCAGTCATATACTCTGCTGTGCAAACATTCAATACCTATGTGCATATAATGCCTTGAATAAAGATGTTGCATAGCACTTCCCCCCATCCAATTAAGAACACTTACGATGACTTTGAGGGGGAAGCTTGCAATAGTCAAGATCATAATTTGACTACCGGATTTCTTAGTTCCTGGTAGGCTGTAGGCATTCACATACTCTTGCACGGACAAGGCACCCACATTGCGTGAGGACCCTTACAAGTTCACAATGTCTCCCCTTCGAGAGAGACCCGTGATAAAGTAGATGTCGTCTACGGTGATTTCCAATATTTCTCCTTGGATATCAAACACCATTGCCTCGGCATCCCAGTATTGGAAAAGCCTCTCAAGCAAGCAGTTTAGTGCATGCATGTTGACCGTTCTATAAAATTTCAATAGTCCACATCTTCGGAGCGCATGAAGGGTCGCTGGATCTTTGTAATGCTTCTCAATCCATGTCCTCATGCTCCCTTTCACGCCATACAAGAACCATCCCGCCAAGCAACAATCAAATTTTTAGTCTTTTCCACTTTTTACCTCACTTTCAGGGGTGTGCGCTACTATTTGCACTAGACAGACACGCTTGAACATTGCTATTTCTCAACAAAAACCGGGGCACTTGGCTAGTATGTAGTGCTTTTGCTCAGATATAGTAGCGCACATGCAAAAACATATGAGGAACATTGCTAGAAAGTGATTTTGACCATGAAAATTGACAAAAAATGCTTAAAATAGCAAGTATAGGAGGAATAAACTTACTTGGTGGAAGTAGAAGTTTGATCAGTGGCCCGGTTTGATCGCAGCGAATGGAGGAAGATCAAGGTTTTGCTCCTCTTTTTCCCTAAAAACTCCAATTGTGATATTTGTTTTTTCAATTTGAAATGATTTATATAAAATGACTTTGATTTTTACCCACTTTTTTCAAAAGTGTATAGTTTCAAATTGTCCCTAAAAGGTTCTATTTAATCACTAATATCTACAAGTTTTGGTGAGGAAATTTTAACCTAGGTATTCAAAATTTCACTAGATTTTCAAAGTATTAAACCGGAATTGACTTGTTTTCTTATTGATAGACCAATATAGGTACCATATTGTCATTATTATATCATTGAGAAAATTTGTCGATAGTTACTAATGCAATCGTTGAGATCCTATTATTTGGCAGGTCATGAACTTACGATCCTAGAAGTTGTCTTTTAAGTCGTTTTAAGCTCTTGTTTTGACTATTTAAAAACTAAACAAGATTGTCGAGCATACTTGTTCTCTTCAAGCTCGTTAAAGGAATTGAAGGTACATCCGCTTAGGTATAAGTTTAACCCTTTTCCGGACTTTTGCGGATTACTTACAAAAAAGGAATACTCTAGTCATACGTGGCTAGAAGAGTTCTTCTCTCATTGTTTCAAACTTTTTCGGGGGAGGAGACTAACTATACAAAAAATGACTTTTGGAGCCTTCTTTAGGGTTTTCATGCTCTCGAAACATGAAAACACCAAGCGAGCATTCACCTACTAGGGATCGATGTGAAATCCACAAGAGGGTGTATAGAGGATTGTTTAAGTTTTTCAGAATCTATAAATAGGAAAAAACTGGCGAGCATATACCAACCTGGGCTCGATATTGGAATCCACGGGTAGGTGTATGGAGTTATTGTTTAAGTTTTTCAGACTCCTTAAAATTGAAAACACCGACGACCAAGAATAGATCTTGGCTCGATATTAAAATCCAAAGATCATTACTATAGAGTATTCTTCTATTTTTTCTTCGAACTCTGTAAACAATGAAGAAGCTCCTGAGTCTTCCTCCCATGGGCTCGTTAAAATTTTTACATCGTTGGGATTATTGAGTTTTCTTTCTTGGACTCATTAAAACAACAAGAAGGACATTCTTTTACCAAAAAGAATAAGGGACAAGAACGGTAGATCACATCTTTTCAATTTCAAAGGTAGTTAAGTCAGTCATGTCCTTGAACACAACACCTACTTGAGTCTTTCATGTCAGTTTGGTTTTTAGTTTTTGACCTTAGGGTGAACTTGATCTCCGAGTTTTTACTCCCCCGGTTGGTTATTCTTCCAACCATGTCTGTCAATGTCTCCTACATTGCAGCCTTATATCATTTCCCTTTCATGTTGAAAACTGCCTAAGTCACTTTGTGTTGTGCTCACTGCTCAAGGATACAGCCTCTGTCAGCCATTCTGCAATTTACCTTGACTTCATGTGTCGACCATCCCGGTGTCAGTTTGTTTCATCTTGTTACTTTTCCCACTCCACATCAGCTCATACTTGTTGAGTGTTCCTCGTGTTGGATTATGGAGGATGCATTAAGGCCTCCCATCCAACAGACTTCTTCCCATCGACTTCAGCGCATTATGCTTTGGGAACAAAGTTTAGAGTTTCGGTTAGTACCTTGGGGATTGCAGTCATCAGTGGCAATTTCCCTCATTGTTGAATAATGAGAATACATCAATGTCTCTTATTTGACAGGTTCCTCAAGTGTTCGACTTCAAGTCCACTTATTCACACTTGTTGGATCATACTAGGTACCTTGGACCCCATTATCATTATTGATGGAAGTCCTCGCGTTTGTTAACGGTATACATCAATGACCGGTAATTAAATGATACCCCCCATGTTCGACCTCAACTCATTTACTCACATGGTTAGGGCTTGTACCTTGGGTTGTTTGGATGAAGACCTTGGGGCCCTGATAGCATCACCATATTTATGCTATCATCCAAGCTGTGCAAGACTGAGCCTCACTCATTTTGGCTCTTCATGAGACATAGATCCAGTTTGTTGTTATGGATATGATCTCTCATTTTGACATGGATCCACGCTTGTATTTCAGTGGCCATGCTATATATACATCTCCTAGTTATGTATCGGAGATCATGTTGTATCATGCTACACATCTATATGATGTCAATATTGTAATTGCTCGCTGACCTTTGATCGTTGTTTCAGGTACTTTTGTGACTTAGTTCTGCGGTTTCTTGCTCCTCCTCTGACTTGGAATTATAATGTATTTCGGACATCAGTTCCCTCTAACCTCACACATTAGGGGGCATCTGTTATAGGTCAAATCTGCACTTCTCCGTTCATGATCACATTGCTCTGTCAATCACACAAAAGGACACCATGGATTGAAGAGCTAGGTTGACCTAGATGACTTAGTGATGGTAGTACACTCTTCAGCTGAGAATCTAATTGTCTCTCCTGATTTCACCACATGTGCGCTACTATTGCTCTAGCAAACCAGCGCACACCTCAAAGGATGCACTGCTTTCCTCAAGGACAACCAGTGCACACTTTCCAAAAAGTTGCAAACGCTTGTTGCAAAGCATGAAAGTTGCTCTCTGTGTGCTACTCTTGTTGTATGAAACTTGTGCACATCTTAAGATGAAATAAAAAAATATATTAAGATTACGAATTGAGATTAGTTGAAGTTGGTTCTGCAACTTTCCCAACCTCCCAATTCAACCACCTCTCCAATCCAACTGCCTACCTTGTCCCATAAATACGAGGATCCATGAGAGAGGGACCTAGAAGAAAGGCCTTAAGTTCTATTACGCTGGAGGAATTCCCAAGTCATTGTGAAGAGCAGGAGCCCAGGACTCCGTTGTAAAAGCATGTTGACCGATTAGGTATATTTGTATTGATTCATGTTTCTTTGACAATAAAAAGATGGAAATACCATTCCTGTCCCAAATCGAATGTCTATTGGATTGTATGTTCATTTGGTTTAGTATCTGATTGTTGTTGATGTTTAATTGCTTTCAATTTCATCATATTTATTACAGTCAAGATACGCTGAGGAATGTTTCCTTTGTGTTGCAGGTTCATCAAGTGAAAGATCAAGTGGAAGACCAAGCGAAAGCTAGGACCAACCGTCGATAAAAGATACATAAGTTTCGATATCTTGATCTCTTTCATTTGTAGGAACTAAATGCAATGCAATGAATGTATTTACCTGTCACCCAGCCCAAGTTGGTAGTGTCTCTCCTCACTATAAGGTATAAATCCTGAACAACAATATGGAAAAGCATACAAGAAATGGAGAGACAACTTGAGTTTTTATTATTATTATGAAAGAACTGAGATTACAAGCTCTAATGGATGCTATGGTAGATGAAAACAAATAATAAGCAAATCAAGCACCGAGAATACAACGTCTCTTCTACTACTAACTAGTCACTTCCCCAAAATGATGTCAAACCAAAATATGAAGCTCAAGTGGAGACCCTGGATGGATCCTCCTCCTTGTCTAGCTAGGGTGGATATCTCACCACTGAAACTAAACCACAATGGATGGATGTAGTTTTCCAATCCAAAACAAAAACTTTGGATAAACCCCCAAACGGTCACAAGAACTCAATATCAAATCAACATGTCCATAATGGATGAGTTCCTTCTCTTTACAATTGACCATTTTATGGAAGGAATCCACTCATGTTCACTTACCTCTTCGGGGGATCCCTCGTCCACTCTTCCTCTCCTGTCTCTGTTTTCATCACTGATATTTTCTGCTCCACTATGTTCGATGTGGCAGCCGAGCTCCACATACCCACATACGTATTCTTCGCTTGCTCTGCTTCTGTGCTTTCACTCGCGTTATCCATTCCCAAGCTCGCCTCAGAGATTCCAATTTCGTTTAAGGACGTCGATTTTCCAATAGAGGTACCGGGCACTCCGCCAATCCCTGGCAGAGATATGCCGAGTCCCCTTCTGGACAGGTCTGGTGAAGGCTTTTATTGGCTTCTGCACCATGCCTCACGTCTGTGGGAAGTGACGGGCATTTTGATAAACACTTTCGAGGAGCTGGAACCTGAAGCGGTTAAAGCTCTTGTGGAAGGGAAGATCTCTAATCCGACTGATGTTGGTCGAATGCCTCGCATTTATCCAGTTGGGCCGCTCATATCATCGTCGCCGCTTGAAAACAATGAGAAAGACGGAGGGCCGGATTGCCTGAAATGGTTAGACAAGCAGCCGCCTTCGTCGGTTATCTTCGTTTCGTTCGGAAGCGGAACCGGTCTGCGAAGGCGCAGGTGACCGAACTCGCCCAGCTGGGACTGGAAGCAAGTAACCATCGCTTCCTGTGGGTGCTGCGCAGTCCGTCGAGCAGCTTTCTTTCAGTGGAGGAAACAGAGATTTCCCAACTCTTACCCGAGGGATTCGAGAGTCGAACCAAAGAGCGAGGGCTTGTTGTTGCTTCATGGGCGCCTCAGATTCCCGTTCTTTCTCACCCTTCCACGGGCGGTTTCATTTCTCACTGCGGTTGGAACTCTACGCTGGAGAGCATCTCACATGGAGTGCCAATAATCTGTTGGCCTCTATTTGCGGAACAGAGGATGAACAGGCTTCTCCTGGTAAAAGTGTTTAAGGTGGCGATCGCAGTAGAGATGGAAAGCGATGATTTCGTACGAAGAGGAGAAGTGGAAAGAGCAGTTAGGGAGTTGATGGAAGGAGAAAGTGGGATCAGGGTAAGGGCGACGGTGAAAGAATCGAAGAAGAAGGCCGTGACTGCGCTGGAAGAAGCGGGCAGTTCATACGAAGCCATGGGCGCTGTAGTCTCTGAGTGGGCAGCCATAGTGCCCAAAACATAGATTTTCAGTTGGGAAGAACAACTTCCTGTTAGGAATTCTGTATGTCCGCATATTCCGATCGTTTTATTTGGCCTAGATTAAGGGAACTAAATGGAAATAAATAGCGTGGAAAAAAGTTATCCCTATGAAAAATGTTGTACGACACCACATAAAAGACGTAAGAAAATTGTGTGAAGTTATTTGGCCTAGATTAAGGGAAGAACAACTGCCAAAGGTAACGTATAATTTTTTAAAGAATATATTAGTACAATTAATGTTTATTCGTCCAACTAAATAATTGTTAAGAATTTTGGAATATTACTGTGTAGTAATTTTGATAGATTCGTCCAATTAAATAGTTGTTGTGTTAAGAATTTTGGAATTTTGGAATATTACTGTGTAGTAATTTTGATAAATGCAATTTCTATCACAATTCAAAAAGAGAAACTTTTACAAAATAAACTATTACCCGATACACTGAAAGTTTCAAATTTATTTGTCCTCAACATATTTGCAAAGTTGTAAATTTTTGTACTTTTAAAAATTTTGTAAGTAGAAACAACGCTTAAATACCCGGTGGCTTGAAGGCAAATCGGCTTGACAGAACATGATACATAAAATAGTAGCATCCGTTGAAGAAAAGAAAAGCAGGAATGTTAAGGTATATGAGAGTCCAGTATGAAACCACAGACGATCCTCTGGGTGACGACGATATGGGTGGCATTTTTGTGAAATGTGACGTTGAGAATCCGTGAATATTGCAATGACGGTGTGCATAACATCAAATAAGTTTAAATAAATTCAAATATTTAACTTCACACCAAGATATTTAACTTTATTTAATTCCATAGTGTCATTTCCGGTATGAACCTTTTTCAGTAGAAGCATTTCCGGTATGAACTTTTTTTCAGTAATAGCATGTCCGACGTGAGCTTATCCAACTCTTCGTTTTCTCCACGTTTTCTCTTGTAGTATCTCAATGTCTCCCTTTGTTGTTGCCAATTAAATGCTAAAATTCATATCACTCTATAAGGATTGTGATTTACATTAACTTATATAAGAATAGAAAACGTTGAGGAAGCGGAGTGATGGAAATGACTAAAAGTTTATACCCAGGGTCACAGTACAAATCCAAAATGGAGTGTGAGAGATTTTGGGAGGTTTTACTTCCACAATGGAGTGTGAGAGATTTTGGGAGGTTTTCCTTGCTCACGTAGATGTTAACGTTATCTTGTATTTATTTTTATTACATTGCATGTTATAGAAATTAATTAAATTAAATTTGTAATTAAAAGATTTTACAATTTTTGTTTGATTATAGTAATAAAGAAGATAAATAGGATATACTAGGTAGTAATTGAACTATAGTGAGAGAAAGAGCTAGACTCATAATGAACCATGACATTGGGTTGTTTAGGAATTTAATTATCTTATAGTGTTTCTTGAGCTCCAAGGATGATCTTGTCATAGGCATTAATGGTGTTTGCAGGTTGAGCTTAGAGGAGGATGAGAAAATGTGATAAATTCTGAAAATAATTGCCATGGACCTAAGCAACAAAATAGGAAAATAATAGTAGAAACAACCGAATATAACAAGATTTTAGAATGAAAATGGTAGAATTACCATAACAATAAATCATTATAGATAATCAAACACCACAATATAAATACATTTATGAATAAAAGCGATGTTCACTTGCTTTGATATAAGTTTTAGTGAAGAAAATTTATAGTAGACATAACCTTCTAGTAAGTCTTCATACCAAAGTTTGTGTCTAACCTCCTAGGAAATTTCCAGTGAAGGAACTTTATTGTAGGTGGAACCTTCTAGTATGCATTTTTACAAATATTGCATTCACACTATATCTATTACATCGGAATCATTTAATATAGATGGCTTCAATACATAATAATCTATCTATATATTTAAGGAGGTTAAGTAGGACACTAACATGCCCTCCCCCTTAAAAAGTGGAATTGTACTCAAGGCTCGAGATGTAGAAATTCTTGAAGTACATTTGTTGAATCCAATGTAGCATCATTAGGTTGGGTATCTTTCCACTACATCACGACCTCTTGGAAGTGTACTTGTGGAGATGACATTTTTGTTTACATTGAGGACGACCTTGGGCTACAACCAAATGGAACCTTCTTCACCCAATTATGGAAGGCTAGTTTGAATATGACAATTACAACCAACCACTTTCTTCACGTAGGATACATGAAAGATGGGATAAATATTAGAGTGGCTAGGTAGCTCCAATTTGTAATCCATTGGAAAAACACATTTGATGAACTTATAGAAACCATAAAACTTAGGAGAAAACTTCTAGTGGTGTTTGTCCTTAAGTGAGGTTTTCTTATATGGTTGCAGGTGGAGGAATTCTTGATCCCCTTCTGCAAAATGGTGTTCAAAATGATGTTGATCAACCTGTTGATTCATCATGTTTTGATCTATGAATATATTATCTTTGAGAGTGCGGAGAATGCCAACTAGAGCTATGAATGTTTTTTCAGTATCTTGTACCTCAAAGATGCTAGCTAGTAAGTAGGATAATATTGAGGGGGGGTTTTGGCCGTATAAAAATTCAAAGGGATCCATTTGAGTGGCATCATGATAATTTGCATTATACCATCATTTCGCTAGAGGTAATCATTGATCCCATTAGGATTTCCTCTCTAAAGTAAATCATAGCAAATATAATTCTAGGCACTTGTTGATAGCTTCAATCTAACCAATATTTTGGGGTGAAAGGTGGTGTCAATATTCAGTTGAGTTCCTTGGATTCAAAACAATTTTTACCAATAATTGCTAGTGAGGTCATGGTCCACGATGATAAGCTATGACATCCCATAGAATTTGAAGATATTATCTAGGAAATCTTGAGCTACCATATAGTGCTTGAAAGGGTATTGTTGGCACATTGTAGGGCACACAAATGCACATATTTTGAAAGGAAAAAAACCACAGCTATGATTACAGACTTATTACCATATTTTGGTAATTCCACAATGAATTCCATAGAAATCTCATTCCATATCATAGGTGGAATGGGGAGTGGTTGAAATTAACATAGAGGTTTCATTGTCTCAACTTTGCGCCATTGTAAACTGTCACATTCTAGCACAAAGGTATGAATGTCCTTCTTCAGGACTTCCCCAAAAAATGATCATTTGATCCATTCGTACACTTTTATGAAATTATGAATCACTAGCTGTGGAGTATGAATGTAGGTCAGACAACAAACCTTGATTTCAATGCTAATTTATTGTGCAAATATAGATGTGTTGACCGAATTGCGAACTCAAAGTCGATAGGGGTCCACCGACTGTCGACCCATATCGCAGTCTCCTTGGGCACCGGCCCGGGTAGGTTTGAACCCACCCAGCAACACCCACAGAGCGGATGAGGTCTCACCCGAGGCATCCAGGAAGAGTAGACAGAACCATGTTTCCGTCGAGGGAGGAGGCAAGTTGCGGCACTATGATACTAACAGTAACCCCAATTATTCACCATGAAGTTCTAGCACACCGCAGCATTTAACATTACCAGAAACAGAGATCGTATGTTACTTCAATCGCAACATTTTCACATAGACAGATAATGCATTATCGCAGCATTCACATTATAGCAATAGACAACAGATAACTACATTAACAATAAGCAATAACATAGAAATTGAGCAACATTACACATAGATTGCACCAAATCATCATCCTTATATTACTCGCCAAACCAAAAGCAGTACATAACCATCCGCACTATCTCTGTTAATCTTCGCAGATATCACTTATCTCTATCCACTGCTCCTCTCTAAAACTTACAATTCTCCTCTATTTATAGGCTTCCGTCGATTACAATACTTGTCCACTTTCCTAACTGACACTATGGACAATCTACTAACTGACTTGGTCTAATGACCCAAAAACCCGCGTACCGCAGTACAATGACTCGATATTACAAAATATATGACCAAAAACCCGCCAACTGCGGTATACTTGACGCACTATTACAAAATACGTGGTCCAAGTGACCCAAAACCCACCAGCTGCGGTATCCTTTGGCCCAAAATACTCCTTTCGCGCCTTCATCCAACGTGTCGCGGTGTCCGCAGTGACACGATCTTTCCTCATCAAACCGCCTGCCAACAAGATGCCCTTTATAGAGAAGCTCTTCATTTTTCCAAGTGTAGCCCATATATGCACGTGGTTCCATTTGAATTTGTTGGATCATGCTAGCGATCTTGGTCCATCCATGAACCATTTGTTATAAATGCATTCAACCAATATGCAATAATGAAGGAGAGGTAATCTTCTTATTCATACAGTTAAGAGAGGTCATATACTACCATATTCTCATTTCCCTTATATTCATTTATCTCATAGTCATATCCCAATATTCTGGTGATCCATTTTTGTTGCTCAAGGGAGGAAGTTCTTTGTTCTAGAAAGTATTTTAGGCCACAACGATAATTTTTGATCTAGAAATGTTGCTTAGGTAGGTATGGATGATAAATTTCCATATCATGCAATATGGGCATCGTATCTTTTTCATAAGTTAATTTTCCCATGTGCTACTCACAGAGTTGTTTTCTAGTAAAAGTTAATAGTATACCTTCTTGCTTGAGTATTGCTATGATGCATCTACCTGAGATATCACATTCTAGGACAAAGGTTTTAGCAAATTTAGGAAAAGCAAATATTGGGGTAGTACACATAACCTCTCCTTTATGTCCTAGAAAGAGTTTTTTGTCAAGTATCATTCCAATTGAAAGAATTTCTTTTCTATAAAAGTTGTGAGTGGAGCTACAATCTTACCATGTAGTTCCTTATGAAATTTTTATAATAACCAATGAGACCTAAAAAACCTGTTAGTATTTTAAGAGTCTTGAGATGAGGTAAATCCTTCATCACTTCAATTTTATTTGAATCCACAAGCACACCCTCCTGGATGATAATATGGTCCAAATATTCCACTTTAAAGACACCAAAGGAAAATATGGAACTTTTAAGAAAGAGTGGATGATCCACAAGTAGTTGTAAGACCTGATCCACATGAGCTACATGGGCTTGCCATGTTTTATTGTAGATCAAGATGTCATAAAAATATTACGTAGAAAGGGTTTAAATATTTTGTTCATGAGATTTTGGAAGGTGGATGATGCATTGCAAAAGGAAAAGGGAATCACCAAGAACTTTTAATGGCTTTCATGAGTGAGAAAAGTAGTTTTGGGAATATCTACCTCCTTCGAGCAAAATTAATGGTAGCTTGAGCAGGGACAAGTTTGGTGAAGAATTGAGCAGCATTGAGCTCATCTAGAAGGTCACCAATGAAAGGAATGGGAAACATATCCTTGCGAGTCTAAATAGTTAAAAAAAGGTTAACGAGAACACAATATGTTTAAAATGTGATTATAATATTAATGGGTCAAGTTCAAAAAAGTAATAAAAATATATATTTTTCAAAAAAGGAAATAAATTGCAATCTACTACTATGTAGATCATCCTCATATGTTTTATTTTTGAAAATTATATACTGAACATTGAATCAATTGACATGAACAAAACCCACTTATTAAATTTTCCATACCAAAATCCACTTGCTAACTTTTCCATAAATTTGCAAGGACAAACATTTAATGAAATGTAAATTTGACACATTAAATGACACTAATATTTTAAAAAAATAACATTAAAAATACAACACAATTCCTTACAAGTTTTTTTTTCAATGTACATAAAAATTCACAAAGCTTATATGAGTTTTGTGGGCTTCATTCTAAAAAATATGTAAAATACTAAATTTTAATCACCACATTCTATTGAAAATTGTTACCCATTTTCATGAACTCACCCACTAATCAAGAGAGATCCCCTCATTATCCTATATCTTAGCCATGACATTGTCAATATCCATGTCTAATATCTCTAACTAAAAGGTATTATTGTAAGGCTCCGCCACTATGTCAAATATCTCCCATATTGAGGCTTTTGAGCATTCCATATGGTCAATACGCTTAGTGGCACAAGTGCTAGTAACTCTCTCATTCATTGACATTCCAAAAACATGTGTAACATGATTGTTCAACATCTAGGTCCTAATATAATGCCCACAACATCTTTCATTTTTTTAACACCATTCTACACTCCTACATGCAAATGTTAGTCAAGTCAATATCCTTGGTTTACACATCCACCAAATTCATATTTTGCTTCTTATTTAATATTTTACTCTAAATTGACAATGAGTTATCTAAAAAAAAATTATTGATAGACCTGTTAAAAAATCGGAATTAACAAACTTTTAATAAAAACAAAAATTAATCAATAGTACAAATACAAACTACAAAAAAAATTCACATCAAAACAACCCTTAACCATGAAAAACAACAAATTAAGAATTTTACTCAATACTCATTTTATTAACAAAAACAATGCACAATACAATATACAAACATTACACAACATAAACCACTAAATGATATTAGATTATAATGGCTTTCATTGCTAAATTACAAAGCCTTGACATAAAAATTTAGAGTTGTACTCCTTATTATACATGTTGATAGGTAGTGTATCAATGTGATCAATCCATGGTTGACTGAATATTAGTTAGGTTGATCGCCTATTAGTTTTACATTTTGTTTTTCATTTTATCCAAACTTTTCACATGTATGATTTTATGCAGTGCACTTATCCTCAGTTTGCAAAAGCTTAACTTCCACGCTATCGACTAAAATGTTTGGGGTGTTATTGCCCAACCGGCGATGGAATGCTAGGTTCCGAGTCGAGCATTGAATAGACATTTGAAATCAGAATTGAATTAAAGCTAGTCGATATTTATGCATCGTCTTATGCACCATGCACTGCACCGCCTCGCTAAAGCACCGCCTTGATGAAGCTTCCAAGCACCGCACTACCTCACTGAAGCAGCGCCTTGCTAAAGTTTCCACACCACTTTCACTTCATAATAGATCAAATCGAAATTGGAATAAATGAATTGAACAATAGAAATGATAACACAATGTTCTGCATTTTGGTTTCCATGGAATTTGTTGTCCAATGTTCTAGCATTGTTCTCAAAAGTTATTCCATTAAGAGATGCATGATTGCCATACCTTCTTTGCTTTTGTTGGACATGTTTATGTTGTTGTAATTGAATCTATTACAACTTCAGTTGTAGTTTTTGGTGATGTTGCTCCCCATGGAAATTTTGATTCTGAATCTATAGAATTCCTCTACCTTATGTCCAATCAGCAAAGGCACCAAATGTATAAGCTAATGAACATAACGGAAACTCTTCATTTTATTATTTGTCACCTTACCATAAATTGGATTGTTCGGGGGATACAAATGAACTGATCTAAACCCTTTGCTTGAGCGGTACATCGAGTGAGAAGTAGAACGATATGAAGCCTTCCTATCCGTTGGATCACTGATTGCTGTTAAATGTACAACATCACGAGTCATTCTCCAAGCCAATCTTGTGCATCCAGGATTGGGCCTCATGTGTTGAGGTAGGGAGCCTAAGTTGGAATAAGGAACTTGGACTAGATTCTTGAGTTGGAGTCAAGAATGACTAAGCCTTTAGTTGTAAAAGGTTATTCCTCATGTGTTGAGGTGAATGATTTGATGTATCAAAGTGATGATGTTGTAAAGTATTGGTGGACAAGGCTCAGGAGTTGTGTGCCAAGTTAGTTTCTCATGTGGACCTCCAATTATAGTAGGTACCTAGGGGTGGCCCTCTAGTTATAGAGGGGTAGATGCTTTGCATGTTGAAGCATTAATGTTGTGTGATGTATTACTAACCATGGTCATAGATTACTATCAATTCTCCTTTAGAGAATGGCCACCTCTAGAGTGAATTAGTTTAGCATATGTTCATTTGGTCTAAGGGTAATATAATATAATATGATCACAACACCTGGAAAATATTCTGAGTATAATATGATATGATAGATAATTAAAGTTAACACATATTGACCATGCAGATAAGACAATAGACAAAGATAAGATGTGATAAGATATGAGAGAATTCAAATTGCACATAAAAGAATTAATTAAGAGAGTGTTGAGCCCAGAATTGGCCCTTTTTAATCATCTTCAATCACCTTTCCTGCCCCTATCTTACACCATTTATCATGCTACTTAGACCTGTTGTCCTCACTTTATTTCCCCAAATTACCAAGGTATGACTAATCATTGTTTTATCTTATTAATGCTTATGATTGTGATAATTAAAGCTGTGCATCTCTCAATTGTGCTAACATGTTACGATTTATGAAGGTAATTGAGATAAATGGACTGCAGGAAGATCGGGGCTGAACAAGTCGTGAAAGAAGGGATGTTCGTTGCTTGTAAAGGGGTCCTCGGGGCTCAAATCATCAAATTAAGGCACAGCTGTGACAGGGCAGCTGTAACAGAATGCTCTATCTTGAGTATGATGCTGCTCAAGTCAAGCTGTGATCTAGAAGGATCGCCACTCTTGGGTCAATTGATAACTTCCTCATATTTTGATGTCTCTGTTCTGCCACGTATTGTAACAGCTAGTTATTTAGGGCACCTGAAGATCAGAGATCTTCATGGCTGCCCGATTATAGGATTTGATGTTATTATTTATATGTATAAATATGGGGAGCTGCCTCGACCCAGGGGTTGAACAATAGATAATCATTTTCATTGTATTAGCAGCCGAGCAAAACTGTGTACTCATTCTTCTGTTAATATAAGGGGTTGCTTCTGAGCTAACAGAATTTTCCAACCAGCGTCTCTGTGTGAAGGCTGGGCCCGTCTTCCACAGAGATTGCTGAGTTAAAATAGGATTTTGAATTCATTATTGTGTGATGCTTTGTTTATTTTGTACGCAACAGTAACATTTAGGGTGTGGATTTTCAGTACAATTAATATTAGAGTCCCTTGAATTTGGCAAGTAATACAGAGTGACAGTCGACTGAGTAGAAACTCTATGCAATTCGTGTGACAATTATACACAGCCTTGTTCATCTTGCAGCTAAGTTGTGACCCCATGAGCCCTTGCAATTTATCTTTCCTGTTGTGTGTGTTGTTGATTTCCATTCTGCAATTCAATTTCTTAGAACAGTTGACTCAATCTTTTGCAATTGGATTTCTAGATTAATGTTCAGTTTATGCCTCATGATTTTCCAGAGTGATTAGATCAGACAGGTGATTATTCTAGAATATGAATGAGATTTCTTTCCTGCAATTGTTGATTAGATCTGATACCATTTCTTATTGATGAATGATAGAGAGGAATTGAAGTGTAGCAGTTAGAAGGCAATTGGGATTGCATAGATTTTTGGGGTGAACATAGATGATAGAAGATAAAAGTATTCAATTCTAATGGTTTGGTGTTTAAGCATAGATTGTGCACTTATCCTTTGAAATAAAAAGACTTTCTCGGGTTGACAATAAATCTCATATGCTCTATGTGTATTGGTAACAATTTATCTGCATATAGGGTGCTTGACATTTTGGCGCCGTTGCCGGGGAAGGATAAAAATTAAACATTGATCATTAGTTGCATCTGGTAATTGTTTCTAGTCAGTCTTTTCTTTGCTGAAATGATTTGGTTCGCATAAATACAAGGAGCGTAAAACGCGATCACCTCCCAACTCCCAAAACTCCACAAATTACTAACAGCGCAGGTGGTTCGGGTCGTGGTCGAGGACAACAATTAGGCAGAAGAACATTCATCGATGATCTTGTTGACAGAACTGATTCATCCACCAGGGCTCGTCATCAAGAAACTCTTATCATACGAAACCCTGCCGATTTTGGAACGCCAACGTCCACGGTGGAGAATACAGGAGCAGTCGTGACTCCCTCATTCACCCCTGCTAAGGAAGGTACAACAGACACAGCTGTTACAACTAGGGAGTACGCAGCTGTTACAACTGAAGAATACGCAGCTGTTACAACTGAAGAATACGTAGCTGTTACAATTGAAGAATACGCAGCTATTACAATTGAGGAAAGGAACGCAAGAACAAACGAAGAAGAGGATACAGAAGAAAAGATGAATAAAAGACATGAGAACGAAGAGGAAGAGGCAATGGTAGAATACCATCATGAAAATTACTCCCTGCCAGAGGGAACCTACGGCTACATTACAATTTCCAATACAACATCTAGAAGGGACAGCCCCTATGAAGAACATTTCACCATCGGTGTTGCCTCGCTTCCATGGCAGGGCAGCAGAAGATCCAGACGAATTCCTTTTTGAATTTGATATCCTTTGTCGCAGCTATGATTATGTTACAGATGCCCAAAAGCTGAAACTTTTTCTCGCCACCCTGAAGGACAATGCATTACGATGGTTCATGAGCCTTGGGGGAGGAACTGTTGCTAATTGGAATAAGATGAAGCAAGTATTCCTGGAGAAATATCAAGAATATTGCAACACCAGGGACAAAAGAGAGGAACTATTCAAGATGGTGCAGAAGGAGGATGAAAGTCTGGAGGATTTTGTAGAAAGTCTGCTGTACAATGTGCAAAGAGCTGGGCAGACGAACATGGGGCTGGACGTGCTCAAGATAATCTTGCTTCGAGGGATCAGGGATGATTGTTTAGACATGTTAAATCTGTTAGGAAAGGGAGATATCTCTAAAGAACCCTTTGAGACGATTGTGGAATTATGTAAGAGATACTCCAGGGGATCTTCCAGGAATAATAAGTTGGATAAACGGGATAAGCTGGAACGTGATGTATTTGATAGAACTCAGAAGTCATCCAATGGAGGAGCTACACGCGCAGAGATAGGCAATCTCATTGAAAATTTTAAAACAGAAATGATGAGTTCCATCTCTTCGGAGATTGATGTCCTGAAGGCGAAACAAAGACAGGAAGTGGAAGATCTCACTCTAGGTGTGTTCTGTCCCCGATGTAGAAAGAATCATCCACCGAAAGAATGCCCTCTTGACAAGATACAAGTATGTCAGCTGTGTGAGCTGAACCATGACATGAAGGAATGTCCCACACTTCCCCAAGTGAAGGCTGTTCTGCAGGCATCAACTCCAGAAGTGGAATCATCCTATTTCATTGCACAGAAGAAACCTTGGCAGCCTCGAAATCAAGGTATGTCTCTGGACTCGTTTCCATTTTTGAATAGTATGAGCAATTGGAATAATAATATGCAAAATGTGAATACACAATTCCCTTCAAATTATGCTCAGTGGAATCCTCCCCAACCTGCAACACAAAACTTTAATTCATGGGGTCCTTGGGCACAGCCACCACATCAACCTACGTCGTGGTCTCCTGGGTGGAGGAACTTCCCTCTTGGGAACCAATTCCCTCAACCACCCCCACCTCAACAGTCACCATATTCTCCTCCATACCCTCAATTTCCTCAATTTCCTCAATATCCTCAATACCCACCTCAGCAGTCGCAGCTGCAGCTGCAGAATAATCATGTTCCTAATATACCATTACGGCCTCAGCTGCCTGCCCAACCTAATCCTAACCCGAATAATAAAACAGTCCATCAATTGGAGACTGTCAATATGCCGACCTACTCTCTCTCCCCTGTACCTTGTAATGATATTCGTCTACGATCTGGGAAGATAATAGAACCTGTAATTAAAGAAGATATTCCACCTTCTGTGCATGAAAAAGGAGAGAGTTCACAACATCCATCTGATCCGGTTCCTATCACTGAAGGTGCTGAGCATCCTTTAGATGGGACAGCTGAAACATTGAATGAGAAATCAGATAATACACAGCCTACCCAGCTGGTAAGGCAACCACCATACCCTGAGAGACTAATGCTACCAAAAATAAGGGGGCAACCTCAGTTCAACCTCCTAGGAGAGTTGAAGAATCTTTATGTTAAAATCCCCCTTCTGCAAGCCCTTCAAGACGTGCCTATTTATGCTAAAACCGTTCGGGACCTGTGCACTAAGAAACCAGGAAGGAAACCTAGAGACCCTCCCACTGTTCACGTCATAGGGAATTTATCTGCTTTAATAACAGGAAAAACCCCTGTGACCAAGTATGACGACCCTGGCAATCCTACTATCACTGTACATATAGGACAAACGCAGATACCCAACGTGCTAGTCGACTTAGGAGCAGCGATCAATGTCATAACAATTGAGACTGTGAGGAAGCTTGGACTCACTAATTTTAGGCCGACCCCTACCATTTTAGAATTGGCAAACAGATCCACCATTAGACCCGAAGGGATTCTGGACGACCTTGTCATCTCAGTAGATTCATGGGAATACCCTGCTGACTTTTTGATATTGCAACCAAAATCACAACTGGGGGGACATCCATTGATCCCGGGGAGGCCTTGGTTGGCCACAGCTGATGCTTGCATCAGCTGTCGATATGGGTCCATGACTATATCTGATGGTATAGAGATTAAAAACCTCACCGTGTATCCTCCAGCTCGGCCAAGTTTAGAGGCTGAAACTTCTCTCTGGATAGAGCAGGAAGAGGAGGAGGATGTTCAGCCACTATTAACAATAGGGAAGGCCTTAACTTTTAAAAATGAAACAGAAGACGATGCCATCAGTAATTTCATTAGCGAACCTGCTTCAGTGGATAAAGAAGTTTATCAAATCCTGAACATTACCCTTGGTAAGGAAGAACAAGAACAACTTACGGAGGAAGCACTAGTCGGTGACGCAAACATAATCCCAGTTTTGAAAAACTCAAGAAGTATTCCTATTGAGGTAGAGCCTGGAAGAACTTTGAATATCAACCCTGGTCTCTCCTCAGAAGAACAGACGCGCCTAATCAGTCTCTTGAAGGAACATAAGGGGGCATTCACCTCGGAGTATACAGACATGCGGGGTATCCCTTCTAATCTGTGCACTCACCATATTTACATTAAAAATGACTCCCGGCCTGTGTGTCAACCCCAACGACGCATGAACCCCAATCTGAGGGATATAGTGAAGGAAGAAATCCAGAAACTTTTGGAAGCAGGATTTATCTACCCTATTTCAGATAGTGAGTGGGTTTCCCCACTTGTAATTGTGCCCAAGAAAAATGGTAAATGGAGAGTCTGTGTTGATTATAGGGAGCTGAACAAAGCTACACAAAAGGATCATTTCCCTCTGCCATTTATTGACCAAGTACTTGATACCCTATCAGGAAAGAAGTTCTTCTCCTTCTTGGATGGGTTCAGCAGGTACAACCAAATTTAGATTGCTCCTGAGGACCAGGATAAGACCACCTTCACTTGCCCCTGGCGAACGTTTGCCTACAGGGTGCTTCCCTTTGGTTTATGTAATGCACCAACAATGTTCCAAAGAGCTGTAATTGGCATATTCTCTGAATTAGTTAATGATAGCATGGAAGTCTTTATGGACGATTTTACTCCCTATGGCAAGGACTTTGAGGAAGCACTGGAAAATTTAAAGAAGGTTTTAATTCGCTGTGAACAGTCTCGTCTTTCATTAAGCACTGAAAAATGCCATATGATGATGAGTGAGGGGGTGGTATTAGGACATTTCATCTCTATCGATGGCATTCAGGTGGATCCTTCAAAAATTAAGGTGATAAAAAATATACCTACTCCTTCAACGCAGAAAGAAGTGCGAACTTTTCTGGGACATGCTGGATATTACAGGAGGTTTATAGAAAACTTCTCCAAACTTGCTTCCCCTTTGTTTTTGTTGTTAATGAAGGACGCACAGTTTGTGTGGAGTGAAGCATGCCAGACAGCATTTGATAAGCTTAAAGAGAAGCTGTCCACAGCCCCTATCCTAAGGGGACCTAATTGGACCATACCTTTCCACATTTCTTCAGATGCTTCTGATACCGCCATTGGAGCAGTACTAGGACAACAGGATGGCCAAGTAACTTATGCTATCTATTATGTTAGTAAAAACTTAGCCCCTGCTGAACTTAATTATACTATTACTGAAAAAGAATTCCTGGCTATTGTTTATTCTATTAATAAATTTCGGCATTACATTACTGGGTATCCTACATTTGTGCACACTGACCACTCTGCCATTAAGTATTTGATGAACAAACCTGTCACCAATGCCAGAGTAACCAAGTGGCTCTTGTTATTACAGGAATTTGATATTACCATTATAGATAAACCTGGAAAAGAAAATGTTGTTGCTGATTTTTTATCACGTTTTACTAACAGTAATGACAGTTCTCCTGTTGAGGATTCTTTTCTAGATGAGCATCTATTCGCACTCTCATCTCATTCCCCCTGGTATGCAGACGTTGCTAATTATTTGGTTGCAGGAAAGCTCCCGCCACATATGTCTAAACGAGAGAAAAGAAAAATCATCCAACAAAGTGCCAGGTATTGTTGGCTTAATGGTCATCTCTTTTACACAGGACCCGATCTTGAGATTAGGAGATGTGTAAAGGAAGATGAGATCTTTCATATACTGAAGGCCTGTCATGATGAACCTTGTGGAGGACACTTTGCAGACAAAAGAACAGGGCATAAAGCGTTGCGGATGGGATACTATTGGCTGACACTATTCAGGGACACTAAAAGATATGTTCAGTCCTGTGACACCTGCCAAAGGATGGGCCAACCTAATAAAATAGATCAGATGCCTTTACAGGCCCAAGTGGTACTAGAACCATTTGATAGATGGGCATTGGATTTTGTTGGCCCTATCATCCCTCCTTCCAGACAGAAGGTTTACATTCTGGTGTGTACAGATTACATGACCAAGTGGGTAGAAGCTGTAGCTTTGGCTAAGGCTAATGACCAGGCAGTGATTGATTTTCTGTACAATGAAATCTTTACCCGCTTTGGGGTACCAAAGGAAGTAGTCACTGATGGGGGACCGCAATTCATCTCACACCAATTTGAGTCCTTGCTCCGGAAGTATCATGTGCAGCATATGATAGCTTCACCTTACCACCCCTAGGCCAATGGTCAGGTGGAAAGTACTAATAAAGTTATTGAAGCAATCCTTACTAAAATAGTTAAAAGCCATCAAAAGGATTGGGCTGACAGGCTTCCAGAAGCACTATGGGCATATCGCACAACTTGGCGCAACACAACAGGGTTTTCTCCCTATGATCTGGTGTATGGAAAGAATGCCATCTTTCCAATTGAATTTGAGATCAAGACCCTGAAAACAGCCACCGAAATGAATCTGGATGTAACAGAAGCCCAGAAGAGAAGATTGAATCAATTAAATGAATTGGATGAGAAACGGTTAGCTGCAGTAGACCAGACTGTGCTGCTTCAGCAACAGAGATCCAATTGGCATGACCGATTCATCAAAAAGAAAATCTTCCGTGAAGGAGACTGGGCGCTATTATACGACTCCAAATTCAAGAAGGATTTTAAAGGAAAATTATGTACAAGATGGCTGGGTCCATATTTGGTCGACAGGGTATTTGACAATGGCACTGTTCGCCTAGTGACCATTGATGAAAACCGTATATCATTACTTGCTAATGGCCACAGACTGCGACTGTATCGTAAGCCCATCTCGAAAGATGCATTCATTTTGCAAATTGCCGCCGATCCAGATTATCAGCTGGCACCAGAGCAGGAATTTCTCTCTGCCTTTGCCAATCCTTAAACTGAAAATTGTATTTTCCGTACATAAATAATTTCCTGCTATAGCGTATAATTGTTGTTTTTTTTCCCTTGCATTTGATCTTTTTCGTTTGCTGTTATTTTTTTCAAAAATTTTCAGGGAAGCGCCAGGAGAACAATCAGATTGGGCCCATCAAGCGAAATTCTCCCTGTAAAAAAAAAATAAAAAAATAAAAATATGGCAGCTGCGACATATTTTCCGGCAGCTGCAACATCTTTTCCGACAGCTGCAACATCTTTTCCGGCAACCGCGATATCGTTTCCCATCTATCGTAAAACATTTTCCCCATGGCCACAAATCCTCTTTTCTGGCAGCTACAACATCGGCAGCTGCAACATCTTTTTTCTGCAGCTGCAGTATCATTCCCCAACGGCTGCCATCTTATTCCCCAGCGGCTGCCAGCTCATTTCCCAGTAGCCGTAATATCCTTTACCCGCCTGTCATCAATCTTTTCTGGCAGCTGCAACATCGGCAGCTGCAACATCATTCCCCAGCGGCTGCCACCTCATTTCCCAGCACTGCCATCTCATTCCCCAGTGGCTGCCACCTCATTTCCCAGCAGCCGTAATATCCTTTATTCCGCTTGCCGTCAATCTTTTCTGGCAGCTGCAACATCGGCAGCTGCAACATCTTTTTCCGCAGCTGCAACATCATTTCCCAGCGGCTGCCACCTCATTTCCCAGCAGCTGCTACATCATTTCCCAGCAGCCGTAAACTTTTTTTTCCCGACAGCTGCAACATCTTGTCACAGCGGCTGCAACATCATTTCCCAGCATCTGCATTATCATTTTTCATCGACCGTAACATCATTTCCCGGCAGCCGTTAATCCTTTTTCCCGGCGGCTGTGAATCATTCCCGGCAGCTGCAACTTCTTTCTAGTGGCTGCAACATCATGTCACAGCGGCTCCAACATAATTTCCCAGCGGCTGCATTATCATTTTCCGTCGACCGGTAAAATCTTTTTCCCGACACTCGTGAAATTTTTCCGACGGACGTGAACTATTTTCTGACTGCCGCAACCATTTTCCCGTAGCTGCAACAACTTTCCCGACAGGATGCAACATATTTCCCATAGTCGTAAAACTTTTTCCCGCCAGCTGTAATTTTTCCCGCTGCCATAAAACTTTTCCGTGACAGCCGTAATTTTCCCCGATGCCGTAAATTCTTTTTCGGGTTGCCGTGAATTCTTTTCCGGTGGCTGCAACTTCTTTCCCAGCGGTTGCAACATATTTTTTTTTTGGCGACTGCAACACCTTTTTCGTCGGCCGTGCTATCATTTTTTTTGGCAACTTGCAGTGGTAACTCCTGTGTTAACAGAAGAATTGTTCCAAACCTGCTAAATCATGGTGCTGACTCACTTCAGTCGTGCCGGCGAACTCATCATTCTGACCCCGAGGACGCGATGGTTTTTGTTTCACCGGCGGAAGAAATTATTGCCTTATCCGAGTCATCATGATCACACGTCTGACTGTGCACGAGTTCGGCTCCGCGATGTCATCAACTGCATGCTCCACCATTTTCCGCAGCATTTCGATGCACAGTCTTATGAGGTATGGCTTTCATTTATCACGTGATTAAGCATTAATATCATTTAAACGATATTAGTCGTACCTTCACTCGTACCACCATTATACCTAATTAAACCTTTCCCTCGTACGATGTAAACACTAATAACTGCCACCTTCCCCAATTCGGCATGGAAATTTCAAACACTGTTCTGTGCTCAACTTTCCAAATTTTCCCATTCTCTCAACGTCTCCGCTCAGCGATTCGTGCATCCTCTGTGCTGCAACTTCCATTCTGGGATCCTGTAATCTGTGGAATAGCAACTTCAGCTTGCAGCCAGGACCATGGGGATTCCAGTTCTCCATGAACCTTTCAATACATGGGAACTCAGGCGAAATCTTCAAGTTCTTGCCATTTTTCAAGCTGTCGGCTGGCTCGAATTCTTTGAGCGACTAGACGGATTCGATCGGGACGCAGCCCTGCAATTTGCTTTGAATCTTACCAAAACTCACTCCATGGTGTGGGGGCTGCGTATAGAAGTCTCCGAGATCATTATATCCGAGGTTACAGCCATCCCGATGGTGGGGAAACCATGGTTTAACCGACGAGTCCCTGCAACGGTTGCACGAGAAGAATTTTTAGTCGTAGGGGAGCAAGTTGAAGCATCCAGAAGAGGGATTGCACTGAACTCACTGCCGCGGCCATGGGACCAGGTTGCTGTCTTTCTCAAGAAGTACATTACTTGTGAAGGTAGATATCAAACTGTGTATAACTCTGAACTTCCTTTGCTTTCTCATCTCCGCCATGGTATTTTATTGAACATTCCATACTATTTATTGCACGACTTGCGTCATATGGCGACATTTGTTCAGTCTGCTAAGCACCCACTTTCCTCTCTCACCCACCATGGCCTTATCAAATTAATAATTGTAAGAACCCTTTCCCAACATCATATAACTTGGGAACAATTCATAACCCGACCTCAGCAACCCGTTCCCTTGCGGGTCGTCCCATTACAACAAATACAGGTTCCACCACAATAGGAGGATCAGAGTTCCTCCATTGAAGTTGGGGGGAGGGATGACATGGAAGAACAACAGCAATCGGGGGCACAGGCAGGTCCATCCGGGGTGAGTGAAACCACAGTAGAAGAATAGCAACTGGGGGCACAAGCTGGGCCATCTGGGGGGGATGAAACTATATTAGAGGAAGAACAACCAGGGGTACAATCAGAGCCATTCGGGGGAGATGAACCTCCGGCACAAGCAGAACCATTGGGGGATGAAACTGCATTTGAAGGAGAGCAATTGGAGGCACAAACAGACCCATTAGGCGATGGTGTAGATAAAACCTTTGTGGAAAACCCAGATAACAGGGCAGCTCCGATAGCAGAAGGTGAAATTGGAGCAACATCAAATGCTGCGACAACGGAACCTAAAGATGACGGAGCCAGGGCAATGGAAGAAGACATTGAGTTGGTAACAATTGAGTCTTCACCTGAGTGGGTAGGAGGAGGAGCTATAATTGAAGAAGAACAGCATGAGGAGCAAGGAAACATTCCTTCGACCTCAGCTTTGGTTCCCTATGTCCCAGTCCACAAAAGACAACACCACAAAAGAAAACACCACAAAAGAAAAGAAAGAGAGCCACCAATGAATTTAACCTAATATCACCAATCAGAAAGAAAAGAACTCGATCAGCTAGAGCAGCAAAGGCAGCCAGGAAAAGATGGGCAACCCTAGAGGCACAGGTTGAGCCCCCAATCCTTGTACCAAGACCGATGGATGCTCCACAAAGGCCAGTGGAGGAAGAACCTGGAACTGAAGGAATTCTGGCTGAGAACGCAATGCTGAAAGAGGACCTCCAAGTACTTAGAAGAGAGTTGGAAATCTGGAAGGAAACCTGCAGAAAGCAGGGTGAAAGAAAAATGTACACATTGATAGAGGCTGCAGAACAACTGGAGGGATTAGATTCTGCTGAAGCTGGGCAGGAGGATGAACGAATACTTTGTCCCACCTGTGGAGAAATATTCAAGGAAGCATGTCACAAAATTATACTTAATACTTACTCAGCACAACAGCCCGCAGCTATAATAAAGGAAGCAGCAGAAAAAGAAGGTGCTGCCACACAAGAACCAACACCTTTGAATATCCTTGTTGAAGCTGCCACCTCTCATGACACAGAGATTAGAGAACAGAGAGGAGAATAACATGGGATGGAGGACACTCTGAAACCTAATAAAGAATATACTGCAACTCTAGAATGTTCCCATGATACAGAGATTATAGAGCAGATGGGAGAAGAACCTGGAATGGAGGTCACTCTGGAGGCCAATGAAGAATTCTATACTGTAACCCTAGAATGCTCCCAGGCCACAGAAATTCTAGAAGAAGAGACACAAAGGCAAGATAATGATAAGCTGGAACAGGATGCTGTAACACAAGAACCAACAAACCTGAATATACTTGCCCAATCGACCAAACAGATGGGAGAAGACCCCGGGACAGAGGACACTCTGGAATTCAATGATGAACTCTGGGTTGTAACCCCAGAGGACTCCCATGACACAGAGCTTATAGGAGAAGAGTTGCAACAACAGGAGGATGAAGAGACAAGCCAGGATGTTGCTACACAAGAACCAACATCCTTGGAAGCTGCAACAGGAACTCCTGAATTCCATTTAAAAGATAAACCTGGAGTGGATTTCATTCCTGATACATAGTGGGGTGAAGATGAACAGGTACAGACACCATGCTCAGGTGACACCGAAATCTTGGAGGAGGAGCTGCACAATGAGAAAGAAATCCAATCTCAGCAGCAGAAGGACAAGGAAGACACTGTTACACAAGAATCAGTGTCTCTAAAAGAAATGATGGTAGCTGCTGAAGAGGGCCTAAAGGATGTTGCTATCACACAAGAACCAGCAACTCTCTTATTAAACTTAGATGTGCTAGAAGACACTGCCCCACAAGAACCAGTGCTTCTACCTCCTATAAATGTTATTGATTTAGATTCAGATTAAGGATTTCCTTCTAAGCCCCCAGGCACAGCATAATGAGACTGCAGGATGATTCCCACTACACCAACTGCATTTCCAGATACCATCAATTAGTAGTGGAAGGGGAACAGTGATGAAGGGAGATGTTGGGTTATTCACAGAGGCTGTTCAAAAGATAGATAAGGTGCCTGGGTTTCCTACAATTCTTCCTCTCTCCATGAATAAAGCTCAGCACAGGACTCAGATTCTGAATAATGCAGGTTGTTGCACGAGGACATGCAACAGGGTAGTTGGGGGGAGATGTTGAGCCCAGAATTGGACCTTTTTAATCATCTTCAATCATCTTTCCTGCCCCTGTCTTACACCATTTATCATGCTACTTAGACCTGTTGTCCTCATTTTATTTCCCCAAATTACCAAGGTATGACTAATCATTGTTTTATCTTATTAATGCTTATGATTGTGATAATTAAAGCTGTGCATCTCTCAATTGTGCTAACATGTTACGATTTATGAAGGTAATTGAGATAAATGGACTACAGGAAGATCGGGGCTGAACAAGTCGTGAAAGAAGGGATGTTCATTGCTTGTAAAGGGGTCCTCAGGGCTCAAATCATCAAATTAAGGCACAGCTGTGACAGGGAAGCTGTAATAGAATGCTCTATCTTGAGTATGTTGCTACTTGAGTCAAGCTGTGATCTGGAAGGATCGCCACTCTTGGGTCAATTGATAACTTCCTCATATTTTAATGTCTCTGTTCTGCCACGTATTGTAACAGCTAGTTATTTAGGGCGCTTGAAGATCAGATATCTTCATGGCTGCCCGATTATAGGATTTGATGTTATGATTTATATGTATAAATATGGGGAGCTGCCTCGACCTAGGGGTTGAACAATAGATAATCATTTTCATTGTATTAGCAGCCGAGCAAAACTGTGTACTCATTCTTCTGTTAATATAAGGGGTTGCTTCTGAGCTAACAGAATTTGCGTTGTTCAGCCAGTGTCTCTGTGTGAAGGCTGGGCCCGTCTTCCACAGAGATTGCTGAGTTAAAATAGGATTTTGAATTCATTGTTGTGTGATGCTTTGTTTATTTTGTACGCAGCAGTAACATTTATGGTGTGGATTTTCAGTACAATTAATATTAGAGTCCCTTGAATTTGGCAAGTAATACAGAGTGGCAGTCGACTGAGTAGAAACTCTATGCAATTCGTGTGACAATTATACACAGCCTTGTTCATCTTGCAGCTAATTTGTGACCCCATGAGCCCTTGCAATTTATCTTTCCTGTTGTGTGTGTTGTTGATTTCCATTCTGCAATTCAATTTCTTAGAACAGTTGACTCAATCTTTTGCAATTGGATTTCTAGATTAATGTTTAGTTTATGCGTCATGATTTTCCAGAGTGATTAGATCAGACAGGTGATTATTCTAGAATATGAATGAGATTTCTTTCCTGCAATTGTTGATTAGATCTGATACCATTTCTTATTGATGCATGATAGAGAGGAATTGAAGTGTAGCAGTTAGAAGGCAATTGGGATTGCATAGATTTTTGGGATGAACATAGATGATAGAAGATAAAAGTATTCAATTCTAATGGTTTGGTGTTTAAGCATAGATTGTGCACTTATCCTTTGAAATAAAAAGACTTTCTCGTGTTGACAATAAATCTCATATGCTCTGTGTGTATTGGTAACAATTTATCTGCATATAGGGTGCTTGACAGAGAGCATTCGAATTGTTAAACTTCAGTGAAGACTTCAGTAAATCAAAGGAGAACTTGAATTGATCACTACAGTGACGTTAACAAGAAAGAATCAGTTAAGAGAGTTAACTAAGTGATATCAAAGAAGATCTAGTTAACTAAGTGTTATTGCATGACGACACTTATGTTAAGAGAGTTAACTAAGTGTTATTGCATGATGACACTTATGTTAAACTAAAATATGACACTTGAGTTGTGACACTTGCATGGCGAAACTTAAGTTATCCACCTAACTAAGTTGATAAGATTTCAGTTAAGAGGTGAGTTCATCCTAAGAATCAGTTCAGTGAGTTAATGCACTGCATGAGAAGTTGGGTGCACTTCTTCATGCAAGGTTGATGCATCCAAATGGAGGGCAAGTTCATCCTAAAGTCAGAAGCTAAAAATAGAAGTGGATGGATGAGAGGAATATATAAATATGTTATACACAATTGTTGAATTTAATGTGAAGCGAATTCTCTTCTCCCTTGAAGGAAAGGCACTTCTATTTGTGCATGATATTATTCTAAGTCTCTCTTCTTTATCTTTCTCTTGCTCTGTAATTACACCAGGGGTGCTTGATGTAAAATAAATTATCTATTATCTATCATAATTATACTCTGAAGATATGTTGGGGTTTTTCATCCTCATTATTTTGAGTATTTTCCCCAGGGTACATATAGTGTTATGTTTGAATGTTTCATGTGATTTAATGGTTCATTGATTCAAGTATTTAGTATTTCCACACTTAAAGTTTTAAATTTAAAAGCTCATCATAATTTCTCAAATCCTGGTCCCTTATCATCCAGTAAATGTCACTCCATTGGGCTTCTGGTAATGCATCTGTGATGCATTTAGTGTCCTAATAAATGGTCTCAATCCTCACTTCTTCAGTGGATTCTATAATAGCTCCCTTTGACTTTTTCTAGCACCTTTAGTCATTTTTAAGTATTCCTGCCTCAATGCACAACGTCAGTCATAAGAAATTAGAACGTGAGATGAGTGGCCTACATGCAAACATGTCAAACAATTTTCATAGTTGTTTCTATATATATTTATAGAAACGTTAAAAACTGCTTCCTGCCGCTTTAAAATATTGTTGCTTAAACGTGCAGGCATCAACTTTGAACAATAGTGTTTGCAAGCCATATGGTTTGATATCAAAAAATGAATTAAAGTCAACCACTCTGGACTATTATAAATATTTTGACAAGGAGTTTTCATTGCATGTTGGCAAACAAAATAGGAATATAAAATAATTTGTTATTTGTCTTTTACCAGGGTACTGTGCTACGCTGCACTTTAAAACAGGTTGTAATTAAAGAATAAAAACAAATTGCGTTTCCAAAATTTCAGGGAGAAATAAAAAGCTTTGAAAGATGGATATTATGCATATGCTTTCATAATTTAAATATAGATTTGTAAATTAAATAAAAAAGGAAAGGGGAAAAGAGAAGCGAATTTATCCGGGGCTGTGGGTGATTTTATGTAACTTAAGCATAACAATTCATCGGAGAAGAAGGAAAGGTTCATCTGCCCTTTTATGGAAGAGTTGATCGGAAATGTCTGCCGTTGCGGAAAAATTTGTTGAGTTCCTCTGTCGTTTTGGAAAAAGAACAATAACTCTTCCATCGTGCCAGACTTGTTCGTCAAAAGAGGGTGTTGCGGTAGACTTAGGTGAGTTTCTCCACTATTGCAGAAAAATTTGGTGAGTTCCTTGGCCGTTTCGAAAAAAGAACAGTAACTCTTCCGTCGTGCCAGACTTGTTCGTCAAAAAAGGGCGTTACGGTAGACTTAGGCAAGTTTGTTCGCCATTACGGTATACTTAGACGAGTTTCTCCGCCATTGCGGCAGACTTAACCGAGTTTCTCCACCATTGTGGTAGACTTAGGTGAGTTTATCCGCCGTTGCAGAGGACTCTAATTAAAACCTTCTGCAATTTCGGAGACATCTAGGTAGGACGTTCACATCATTTATGAGGATGATTGAATAAGTAAAAGCTACTACGTAATAAAAAGAACATTCCTATACCTTATGTGTCATTAAATTAATTGAAGTAATTACTTTTCAAATCATATCAAATATGATCGGTTAACAATACACTTGTAACCTATGAAACAAATTTAATTGCAATTTCACTTTTATTTCAATTGTGCACAACATATCAATACTTTTATAGAATTATAAACTGAATCTAAATACCAATTCAATTTTCGATTCAAATATTGAAACCTATTAATAAATTTTTTAAAATTATAAACTAAATATAAATACCATTTATTTTTCATTTTGAATATTCAGAACATATCAGTAATTTTATAAAATTATGAATTGAGTCTACACACAATTTCATTACAAATATACCTAACATATCCATTCTTTTATAAGATGTAAAAATGGGTTAGGTTACTTTTCAAATTCTTTAAGAATGTGGACCTTCTATTTATATACAGGCGTGATGAAAAAACTAAGCCATATACTTTATAGCCAACTCATTCAATGGTAACGTTGTCGGAGTATTGGACAGGAATACCAAATCTCAAAGTTACAGGGTCGCGGGAAGTTTCTGGCTGGAAAAATGGTTGTGGGAATAACATATTTTGAATAAAGACGATGATACATTTGAAAAATTTAAAGCAAGAGAGTGTAAGAAACCTCCATTGCAAAGTCATTTGGCATCGGTCATAATCCCCACATCTAAACTTGGGTATCTATACAACCAGTTTTGTACCGGTTTTGTATGTATAACATCACTGAGCTTCCTAGTTTTGAAATTTTTTATTTCCGTGGTATCAATTCTAGATTCATCGTTGGGTGAGAAAGTATCCTACGAAGGGGCTAGTTCCCTGGGGTATATCAATCTATGGGTAAATCAATCTAACGTAATTCCTTTCTTAAAAAGAAGAGGCAGGGCATGTTGGTAGAATAAACAAAAGCAATGCGTTGCATGACCAAATCAAAATGAAAATTATGGGCAAAGATGCCATGAAAGAGATAACAGGAAACAGTAATGTACCAACCTGTTAAGACGGGGATGGTTACTGGTGCGACGGTGTCGAATTCCTAGAGCAGGTGCGCGCGAATTCAAACGGAAATGAAAAAAAACTTTCAATGAATGAAAACAATGAAATTCTTCAACGGGTTTATCGCCTATATAAAGGATCTGATGCATGCGGGGCATTAATAGGGCATGTGCGAAAACTAAAAATGGGGTTAAGTGAGCCGTATGGACAAGTCAAATCGATTCTTTCAGTATTAAATGCGATCGTCAAACCGAAAAAATAAGGCCAAATGGTTCTGCCGTTGTGGAAAAGATAGGTGGATTTACCTGCCTTTGCGGAAAGTGAATGCAAGGCGGGTAAGTATGCATATCTTTTCCGAAATGGTGGAACCATTTGGCTAAATTTCCCATCTTACGCTTTCACGCCTGTCCATAGTGAGCAAACTTGGGTTCTCTTTCCGCAAAGGCAGGCAAGTCCACGTATCTTTTCAGCAACGACGAGCAAGTCCGCGTATCTTTTCCACAATGGTGGGCAAGTCCGCGTATCTTTTCCACAACGGCGGAACTATTTGGCCGTTGATTCCTCGCCCTTCCATTTCATGTTTCTGCAAAGGTGGGAAAGTCCACGTATCTTTTCCGCAACAGTGAGCAAGTCCGCGTATCTTTTCCGCAACTGCAGGCAAGTCCGCATATCTTCTCCGCAACGGTAGGCAAGTCCGCATATCTTTTCCGCAATGGCAGAACCATTTGGCTAAATTCCCGCCTTACGCTTTTGCACCTGTCCACGGTGGGCAAACTTGGGTTCTCTTTCCGTAAAGGCAGAAAAGATAACCGAAATTAGTCGGTGGTGCGAGCGATTTTATGTAACTTAAGCGAAACAATTCATGTTAGAAGAAGGAAAGGTTCATCTGCCCTTTTGCGGAAGGGTTTATTGGAAATGACCGCCATTGCGGGAAAGATAGGCGAGTTCCTCTGATGTTTTGGGAAGAGAACGTTAACTTTTCCATCAGGCCAGATTTGTTCATCGGAAAGGCTGTTGCGGTAGACTTACCCGAGATCCTCCGCTGTTACGGAGGACTTTAAGTGAAACTTTCTGTGATTTCGGAGACATTTAATCTATTTCATCCGACAAAGCAGACGAAATGTCTTAAACCTTCCGAAATGTCCGTTTTTTCTAGGAAACATAGGCGAGTTCCTCCGCCGTTTCGGGAAAAGAACCTTAACTCTTCCGTTGGGCCATACTTGTTAGTCGAAAAGGCCGTTGCGGAAGACTTACGCGAGTTTGTTCGTTGTTGCGTAGGACTTTAATTCGAACCTTCCATGGCCTCGTAGACATTTAATCTATTTGCTCCGACAAAGTGGACATAATGTATTAAACCATCCGGCGTTGCGGCTCAGATGCTTGAGTTTTACTTAGTTAAAAAGGCACAAATGAACTCAAAACTGAAGCAAGCAAAAGAGCTCTTTCAAGAAAAACCAAACAAGGAAAAGTAAGATGGCTTTAGACTCCTAGAAAAACAAAGGAGGGACTGCTACATAAATATTGTATCCAGTTATATTGATTGTAAGTAGGCATATTCATTGTTCTGGGTAAAGTTGCATTTTCAATTTTTTTTTGGATCAAATTGGTCATAAATTCCAAATTGAATTTTGCTTGGGATACTTTTGAATTGCAAATAATTTGAATTGAAATTGTTCACCATCATGACCGACCAACATTAAGTTATTTTACAATATGTGCCTATTGAATTTTAAATAATTTTCCTTCTGCTTGTACTTGGTAGTAATGTTTAAGTTTATATCAGATTAAACAAATTGTGTCTAGATGTTGGACATTCGATGAAGTATGACAGTTGATGGAACTAATATATATGTCAAACATAGGTGAAAATCCAAAGCTATCTAGGAGAGGAAGAAAAAATTCGAGGTTGTAATAAAAATAGTTGTAAACTTTTATTTGATTGCTGTGTGTGACATCAACACAGATTGCTGAATCAACAAGTGGATAATATAGAAACTTTGAGGCAACGGTGTGGTTAAGACAGGTAGAAGATAACCTTATGAGAATGACTGGTAGGGTCCTTGAGCAGCTTTGTAGTTATAACACATGCTTCGAATCCATTGTGGTTGAGCTGTTTGAATTGAATGGAAAATGATATGTATTTGTAAATGTTGTAAAAGAATTGGAACATGGGGTGTTTATTCATGTGAAGATAGCACATTCCCCCTTAGTTGTCACATTGAAGAAAGATTTGCATTATTGTCCTATACATTCCATTTTAATTCAACTAAACACTATTGAACATAGTCAATGTATATAACTGATATATATATACTTTTAATTTTGTGAGGCATGAAAATTCTGCATTAATGTCTTCTTTTTGTTGATAAAGGGTTAGGTTTGATTTTGCAGCAACGAAAAGTTTGTGTGAATGTTTTTTTTTTTAACATTTTGTCTCCTACCAAAGTTGCCACTTTTGAAAAGTTGATCTTTTATTTTCTCATAATTTTGTTGTTTCCTATTGAAATTCCGTGTTGGTTCTGTTCCTTTTGTCTTGTCTACTTCAAATTTATTTTTCACATCTTCTGTTCTACACCACATATTATTTTTACCAAGATACTCTTTACTTGTTCCAACTTCATTTAAACCTGCATCTTATAACTTTCTATCATGTGGATCGAGCTGTCTTCCCACATTTGCAGCTTCACTGAGATAAAAAAAACCATATATGCATTAGCTTTTATTTGTTGCAACAACGACAGGTGCTTGAACTTCTATTGACCTACCACTACAACATAGTCAAAAGGTGTTGTAGTTCCTATGCACTCACCTAGATTGTTCTTAGTTTCTTCAACAATGCATATGTTTTTTTCTTTCATTCTACATTCTCAAATCATAAATATGAATATCAGATTGGATACCTACACTGCACATTAGAACATCTTTCCAAGCAAAGCATATTTTGTAACACAATATAGAATATATAAAATACATGAATTGTACATTGTTACCAGCTTACTAACAAGGCTTACGTTCCAAGCAAAGAGCATCAAGTATTTCTCCCAAGTCACTACTCAACCCATTGTCACAATGATAAGAAAATGTGTTACTCATCTGTTTCAGAACTACAAGGCCCCAAGATATATCACAAAACAAGACCTAGAAAGATATCTAGCTATAACAATTGCCACCTTTCTATGGAAGCAGCTACCCTTTAATTTCAAGAGTGTTTACTTTCATGTTCCCCACTATCAGTTGACTTGCTATCTTGTAAAAAAAAACTGTCTTAGTGCGATACATGACCACAAGAGATTGTTCCTATTAGTCAAAGATCCTAAAAGGATCCATCTATTTCCATCAAGCAATGAAGGATACCACTACAACCAAATTAAATAGAAGGTTGATTTTCTTGCCATCAAAGTCAATTGTTCTGATTTTCTGTTCACCATACCAAGTATTCTATGTAACCTCTGTAACTCTATTTTCAAAAGATATTCCTTCTATGAATGAAAAAGGCATTTCAAAGCACAGGTTTCCACTTCATTGATTCACAAGAGATGTCTTTGCTACATATGTATACCCTGTTTCATTTTCAGCAGATTCGTTCCAAGTTCGCTTAAAGTGTGATACTGTTAGAACAAGTTGTCATACATTTTTATATGAGAATTCCCAAGACTGTAATTCACATTCTACACCATCAAACTGATATTTCTATCTATTGTGCCCTTTTTCCTATGTTCTTAAACTGGTAACTTGAACCCAACACCTTTTTTTCTTCTTTTTACATGCCAACTACTCCAAGCAGGTTCAATCATCAAAGTCATGTAATGTACATGCAACATATTGCACAATTCCATGTATGGTTTGATTTCTACCTCTTGTTTTAACTTGTTTTAGATTGCACTCCCAATCAATCTATAGTTTTTTTACTTATACTTACTTACCTTAATGCTTATTGCCAGGATGGTCTCATTGGACACATTTGAAATTGTCACTTCGGAAGCAGCAATAGTCGGAGACCCATCACTTTTCAACTTTACCCCCAGCTTTACCTCCCCTAGCAGTTGAGTTGTTCCAAGAATGAACACCATTGATCCCCAAAACCCTTCACTTGCCATGCCTTGCTCGCAAAACGCAACCACAAACCCTATTGCAGCTTCTCTTCAGCAAAGGAGTAGGAATGTAACTTTATGGATTATGTGGCTGCAAAGACATGGAAGAAAGCAAGGTCTCTTCTTGTATTCTGCGGTGCACATATGGACTATCTTTCATCCGTGAATACCTACAGAAGGAAAAAGGTGGAGATATGCGAAGGCTTGACAAAGATTTAACTCTTGATATTGCAGTGAATGTAAGGCCTTGGTGGTCAATGTTGCCAATGTCTATTGTTGCATTTTGCAGAGTCATCCCTTGTGCTTTATGGATTGTCAAACCCCATGCCATTCGAAGTGGTACTTGCCTCCGTGTACCCCTTGTGATAGGAGTGATGGGGACATAATTTGGATTGGAAGAATCCCATGGGGGTGCTTTGTAGTGTAGAAAGTCGATCACAACATAAGATGGTAATCTAGGAGGTTGATCATTGGAGTTGTAGACAATTGCAATAACTTTCCCAATTGAGCCATTTACAAGTCCTGCAAATACACACAAGTTGGATGTCAACATGACTTCTTGACCAATTGCTAGTAGAACCTTCAATGGAAGTTGTTCATCATCTATTGAGGTTTGCACATGTTGTTTCTTTTGCTCTGCAAAGCAATGTGCAATTGGCATGTTTAGGTCTTTCTACATTTACTTGTTGTGCAACTCAACAGAGCTATTAGTTGCATACAAATGAGTGGAACTGTCAAATGCATTATTCTCTTCATGTGAAAGGGATGATGTTGTCCTTGATGTGAGGAGGTCCCAATCTTCAAGAGTTGGTGTTGCATTTCGGAGATTGAGTAGGAGTTGACAGAAGGAAACTTGAGAAGGGGTGTTTCATTGTTGTCGAAAGATGGTTGAAAGAGTGACAAAAGTGTCAAATGTGCGCCAAAGAGCATTGCCTTAATATGTGCCAGCATACATGGGGATGTCCTTTACAGGGGGTAGTTGTCCAAAATCACCAAGGAAGATGATGGAGCAACCACCAAAGGGGGTTGTACACTACGAAGGGAAGGCCTGACGTAAGCAAGAATCAATTTGGGATAGCATTTTTGGGCCAACAAAACTCATTTCTTTAATGATGATGTATCGGATATGGCGAAATTGTTCTTGGAAAGTTGAAAGGGATTGGCCTTCAAGTGGATGCATGTCAACAATGGGTATGCGAAGGGAAGAGTGTATTGTTAGCGCATCTATGTTAAAGGCAGCAATGCTGGTGGAAGCAAGGAGGAGTAAGGGGGAAGGGTTGTTGCTCGAGAGATGTTAGAGTGCGGATCGAAGGCAAGAAATCAAAAAAGACTTTCCTATTCCTGCTGTTCCTTGAATGACCATTTTGAGTGGGGGAAGGTTTGTAGCATTTGTGGAGTGTGCAAGGATAAGGTCAAAGGCCATGCGTTGTGTGGGAGACAAAGAGGCAGAAGAACACGAAATTGAGAAGCTATCTTGGGGTATTTGGGAGGACAATCGTGCATGATCAATGAATGATATGGCTGTTGCATGCATGTGTGAGGAAATATGGTTTTCAGACCAATTATGTTCTTTATCAAAGTCACAATGGCCAAGCATGTCAAGGTCATCAACAAAGAGGTTGTTTCCAGGGTGGAGTTGAGAAAGGAGTTCCCATTCATCCATGGTAGGTGCTAAGGGAATGTGGTTGGAAGCAGAACTAGAATGATCAGAGGGAGGTGTATTGGGGGTTTTTGGAAAACGATCAACATGCCATGTAGTGTATGTGTCTTTAATGCGAAGCCAATTAGAATTTATGGCCAATTCTTTGGAACCAATGTCATCGTGGAGATTGCGAAATGGTTTGTATAAGAGGAGCTCACTCCAACAAAAGGAAACAAAGGAATTTGCAATAAAGGGTGGAATGGTAGTGAAGTGAGGAAAGACACGAACAATTTTGGCAGGGATGTTTGGTTTCCATTGGGAATGCTTTCTACGAGACGAGTATGACCAAGAACGTGCAGCTTCAAGAAGGGTAAGATGTTCGAGTGCAGTGGGTCGTTGCATGTATTAAAAAATGAAGGTTGGTGTTGGTGGGGTATCAAGAGAGTCATTGGAAATACGTCGTAAAACACTCTGGATAACGTTCAAGGATAAAAAGGAATGGCTATAAAGACAAAGAGGGATCTTTTAGAGCATGTGGCAAGTCTCCTGTGCGCTAATGTCTCGATCTGCACCAGTTTCGGACATGAAGCGTCTTATTGGTTGAAGGACTGGTGAATTATGTGGACTTGCATGTGCAAGACGAGAAAGAAGTGCATGGTAGCTTTCTGAATTCGGCTCTGCCTTTGCTGTTAAATTTTGAGCATTAATTCACAATACTCTAGGATATTTACTAAGAGAAAAACATGTATAGTATATCAATGCATATCAATCATAACAAGAATGTCAATCATCATAAGAAGCAAAAGCATGAGAGACAATAGACACATAGAGTTTCCGTGGGGAAAACCCTAAGGTGAAAAACCCCACAACTTCCTCAGAGATAGAAAGAGCAATGGCTCAACCAAAGTACAACCAAAGTACAAGAGATAGACTTCTCTTAGCAGATGACCCTCCTCCTCACAAGTGGGCCACTTTCTGAGTGAAGGAAGAATGATTTTCTGAGTGATCCAAATAGAGATCTCCCGATCTCTATTTATACTTGTTCTGTTTTCCCAATAACCTTATGGGGCCGACTTGTCTAGCTAGGTACATTAACCACATATTACATAATTCTCGGCCGACCCCTTACAAGGTGGTCTAATAACCCATCGGCAAGTTAACACACTTGCGACACTTGTCAATACAAATGACGACACTTCCTTATAGAGGAATAACACATCTCTATAATGGTACAATAAATATATAACTGAAATACATTCCGAAGTTACATATACATCAACACTCCCTCTTAACTAGGAAGGTATTTCTCGACACAGATCTGCTAGCACAAGTCTTCTTCTCTAGATCATCATCATCGATGCATCATCCTTGAATCATTGTCATCATCACTGCTGTTGCTATCTCAACCAATCTCTGAATGTACTCGTCATAGGAAGTTCTACAGAGCCAATCCTAGATGTAGGCCCACCACCTATAGGTCTTCATCATCACTGGCCATACTGTGGAATACTCAGGACTGCTTATGTGCCACAACAAAACCTAGCAAGAGCATCCCAGGACTGATTACGAGCACACCGCTCAACCTATTGGATCTTCCAGGGAGTTATTACATGTTGACCTTCACAAAACCTACTCAGAGCATCCCAGGATGTTACGAGCACACTGCTTAACCTGTCTGGATCTTGATAGAGCATCCCAGGATGTTACGAGCACACCGCTCTACCTGTCCGGATTTTAAAGGATCTTTTCTATGTGAACTTTCGCAAAACCTACTCAAAGCATCCTAGGATGTTACGAGCACACTACTCTACCTATCGGGATCTCGATAGAGCAACCCAGGATGTTACGAGCACACCACTCAACCTGTCTGGTTTTTAAAGGATCTTTTCTATGCGAAAACGTAGCAAAACCTCATCAGAGCATCCCAGGATGTTACGAGCACACCACTCTACCTGTCCGGATCTCGATAGAGAAACCCAGGATGTTACGAGCACACCACTCAACCTGTCCAATTTTTAAAGGATCTTTTCTATGCGAAACCGTAGAAAAACCTACTCAGAGCATCCCAGGATGTTATGAGCACACGACTGTACCTGTCTGAATCTCGATAGAGCAACCCAGGCTGTTATGAGCACACTGCTCAACCTGTCCATTTTTTAAAGGATCTTTTCTAAGCTACCTACACAACCTGTCCACAGCCATAAAGTATCAACCCGATACTCATCATACATCATCCTGATGTACATCATCACATGATCAACCTGATCATCATCATAGCATCAACCTGATGCGTATCATCTGGAGAAACATCCTGAAGCTCGTCATCTGTGATCATCCTGATCATCATCATAGCATCATTCTGATGCATATCATCTGGAGAAACATCCTTAAGCACGTCATCTGTGATCATCCTGATCAAACAATATATTGAACTGATGCATACAAAGTATCAACCTGATACATATCATCATACATGATCTACCTGATCATACAATGCATCCATCTGATATACATAATGCATCCACCTGAAAGTACATGATCTACATGATCATACAAGTATCCACCTAATAGATATACAAATACATGATCTACCTGATCATACAAGTATCCACCTGATACATATACAAATACATGATCTACCTGATCATACAAGTATCCATCTAATACATATACAAATACATGATCTACCTGATCATACAAGTATCCACCTGATATATATACAAATACATGATCTACCTGATCATACAAGTATCCACCTGATACATATACAAATACATGATCTGCCTGATCATATCCAGCATCCAACATGATGCGTACATACATACATATAAATGATCCAGCTGATCATATCCATCATCCAACATGATGCGTACATACATACATTTAAATGATCCAACTGATCATATGGAGCAGAAACTAGAACATCATCCTAATGCTCATCATCCAGCGCTTACATCCATAGCCATGTGAAGGATCCTCCTTCCACCATGCTTGGAATGGCTTCAGCAAATGTGTCCATCACTTCTTCCTCGAAGTGTCGTCGATCTAAAGATCGCCAAGCCTCTCTTTGAAGTACTCGAACTTCACCCTGGCTAATGGTTTCATCAACACATCTGCAATCTGCTCATTCATCGCAATATATAGGAGCTATACTTCCTCACAACTAGCCGAACAAGCTGCAACATACTCAGCTTCGGCCGTACTCAGTGCTACGCAGGACTGCTTCCTGCTAAACCAAGATTTCACACTTGATCCCATACTGAAGCAGCACCTAGAAGTGTTCTTCGTATTTGCAGCATTGCTTGCCCAGTCCGAATCAACATAACCCTGCAGGTTAAACTTTTGATTCGCATCATACTTGAGCCCATAGTCAACCGTACCCTTCAAGTACCTCAGAATATGCTTTACAGCAACCAGGTGAACACCTCTAGGATCTGTCAGGAACTGACTCAATGTGTTCACCGCAAAGCAAATATCTGGTCTCGTGTTCACCAGGTACATAGAGGACCCAATCATCTGACGATACATAGTGACATCAATCGGTTTAGATGAAGCATCACACAGAAGCTTCAGGTTCGATGCCATAGCCTCGCAGTCCATCATCTTGAACCTCTTCAGGATCTCTATTGTATACTTCCCTTGTCCAAGGAAGATCCCATCTGCACTCTGCCACACCTCCATACCAAGAAAGTAGTGCATCATACCCAAGTTCTTCATCTCGAACTCGGCATCAAGCTTCCGCTGCGTGTTGGAAATCAATCTATCCTCACCTGTAACAAACAGGTTATCCACATACAAAAGTAGTATCACTGGATTGCCTTCCTCAACCTTGTGGTAAAGGTTGGAACCCACTTTACTCTTGGTAAAGCCCAAACTCGATAGAAAGATGTATATCTTACCATACCAAGTTTTGCACATATATGACTCCTGTCATGTGTCTCAGAACCAAGTGGCTGCTCCACATATACTTCTTCTTCAACTACACCATTCAAGAAAGCTGTCTTGAAATCCATCTAGTGTATCTTCCATTTCATCACTTTTATATTTCTCTATGCTGCCATCTGCAGCATGCTTGATCTTATAGATCCACATGGAAGTCATAACAAACTTCCCTTCAGGTCTTGGGACTACATCCCAAACATCATTCTTCATGATCGACGGATCATTCCATTCTTCCATTTCTTCATCCCAGATCCTAGGAACTTCAATATCTTCAATAGATATCTTTGTTGCTGGAACAAATGTTGTAGTCCTTATTTTGTAGGAGATGGTATATGATCTTTCCTACAAAACAAGTTAAATTGCATGATTAGGAACATCTCATAGTTTTCAGAACATATTCTTACACATAAAGAAATATGTCATACAGTCATGCAATCATCTTAGCCATTGCTTCAATACAACATTTATCCATATCCTGTAACTTTCTAGATGCCTTCCAATCTCTACCAGAACATTGTTAAGAGTTTGCATAGCTCCCAACATGTCAACAAAGAGGTTTCATTGTAGATAAGTAGAAATGGAATGTTGTACAGTGCCATAGGCCACTTACCCATCAAATGCATATTAGTAGTATACTGTTCATTAATGCAATCATTCTAATATGCACAATACATATCCTAAGTCTAGGAACATAAGCATATACATCATTGAACAATATTATTTAAACAAACAAATATGCAAGAAATGATAATTAAAATACTTATCTTTGTTTGCTTGTTGGGTGGACTCCCTCTGAGTCTTTGCTTCCTTGCAGGAGCTGCAGAAGTAGCTTCTTCTACACCTTTATGTTGTGGAATGTAGAAAGATGGTCAACTCCCTCTGAATCTCTGCATCCTTGTAGAAACTACTGGAGTGTGCTCCTTTTTTATCTTTGCTTCTTGGATTACCTGTTCTTGAGCTTATATCCATACTTAATCACTATGCATGCTTATTAGTATCATCATTGTGTTATCCTCGAGGTCTCATACATAATCAAACATTCATTAGTATAACCATCAAAACACAACAATCTTAAATATGTATAGTCATGATTATTTCAAACATAGATAATAAGCATTAGCATTCAAAGTTTATATATAGGACTCTTATAAGGAACATAATATTCCTAAACTCGTTATTACTCAAACCTATGACTCTTTTGGTTAGTCATATCATCAATTAGGGTAAGAAACATAATATGCATGCCCCCATGGTTATTCAAACCTATGACTTCATGAATAATCATTATCAATCATGCCATGTATACTTATATAAGAGATCCTATGATATAAGAAAAACATACCTGGTCATCATATTCGCTAGTTATGTCTAGCATTGTTTTCTTGTCCTCTTCAATGACCTGCATAACTCATAAGTTAACCTTTGCAAAAACCAAATTATACATACCTCCATGTGATCCATGACTATGGATGAATCTTTGTCTTTATGTCACCATAGCATGTTCAGGTTGTCCCTTCAATTTATACAATCCTCCCTCTTGCTCTCCAATCACCACTGCATCATCTATAGTTTTACCTTTTGGCCACGTTAGGACTTGGCCATCTACAAATGCAACCCTCATGCCTTTTGCATCCAATGCAGAGATGGAGAGTAAGTTCTTCTTGAGCCTAGGTACATATAGAACCTCTTTCATCTTCAAATACTTCCCAGAGTCTAGGTTGTAGGAAGCTTCCCCACTTCCTTTGATAGGGTATTGATAATCATCCCCAAGTTTCACTTTATGGGGTGATTCATGTTCAGATAGGTTTACAAAAGATTCTTTAAACCCAGTCATGTGTTTAGAAGCCCCACTATCAATTAACCAATCATTACAACCATGAGGGATAGTACCTGTGAGAGCAAAGACTAGAACATACTCTTCTTCACTTGATGAGTCATCATCATCACTTTCTTCTCTAGCTTTCTTCTTGGGAGGTTCATCATCTTTAGCAGCATGAGCATGATACCTTCTTTTGCTGCCCTTCTTCTTCTTGTTGAAGTTGTTGTCTTTCTTCTTCTTGGGGAAATTTGAAGCAAAGTGTCCCACTTCATTGCATTCGAAACATCGAACATGAGATAGATCTTTCTTCTTGTGATGAGGGTGAGAATGTTTCTTATGAGATCTCTCCCTCTTAAACTTGCTTCCCTTGGTGTGAGCTATGAGAGCTTGATCTTCATTCCCCATCTTTTCTTCTCTTGCCACAATCCTAGCTTCTTCTTGAGAGCATTCCTCCCACAGTCTACTAAAAGAGACCAAATTCTTTCTTACACAGATTCCTTGAATAAGGGAGTCCCATGACCTAGGTAGGCCATTCAGAGTGGTCATAAAAACTTCACCATTGTCCACTACTTCATCCACAGCTTCAAGTTGTTCCTTGATCTGAGAGACCTTGGAGAAGTAATATTAAATGGTCTCTCCATTCAATAGCTTGACCTCTTTCAATTGATTCTGCAGGGTCATCTTCCGATTTATGTTCTTCCCTTCAAATAGCTTGGTCAAAGAGTCAAACATCTCTTTGGGTGTCTTCAGAGATGACACATGTGGTATGAGATGGTCTTTGATAGAATCAGCAATGATTCTCTTTGCCTTGACCAAGTTCTTCTTATGCAATAGCTTAGCTTCTTCATCCTCTAGGATAGGGATGTCTTCTTTTACATATGAGTCCAACTCATTCTCTTCCAGGATTAACCCAATCCTATACTTCCAGGCTCGGAAGTTATCATCTCCTTCAAGCTTGTCCTCAAGATTGGGGTGGTGAGACATCTTTAAAGAGTACTTCAAATGGAAATAGAAAAAATTTAGATCTTACCACTTGATTTGCTGAAAACTGGATCTGGTCCCAGAATAGGGTTTGTCGGAAAAACCCTAAAAATTCAAAATGTGAATTTCAACTTTCTGAAAGGATAGAAAGATGCACCTTGATGATCTGATTAGCTTGGTGTATTCCGAATTTGAGATCTGCAAAGCTTCACTCTTCAAAAATTCCTTTTTGTCTTCCCGGGTTCACTAGAGAGGACCCTGAATTAGGGTTTGATTTTCCCGGAGTTCTATCCAACCAAAAATCTCGATCCAAAGCTCTAAACTTCAATTTTTCCAAGGAGATTCCAGCTATGTCTTTAGATTTCAGAAATTCCTATTTTTGTGGAAACCCTAATTTGTAGGGCAAAATCTGAAAATGCTCAGAACTGAATTTTGATTGGACAGATGGATTCTCCTTGATGAGTTGAGTCAATCTACTATACTGCTTTTCCAAAATCTTTGGAGAGAAACCCAATAAACAAGAAACCCTAGTTTCCATCACTACACAATGTCTTCTTCTCAGGTTAGCTCTGATACCATGTTAAATTTTGAGCATTAATTCACAATACTCTAGGATCTTTACTGAGAGAACAACATGTACAGTATATCAATGCATATCAATCATAACAAGAATGTCAATCATCACAAGAAGCAAAAGCATGAGAGACAATAGACACACAGAGTTTCCCTGGGGAAAACCCTAAGGTGAAAAACCCCACAACTTCCTCAGAGATAGAAAGCGAAATGGCTCAACCAAAGTACAACCAAAGTACAAGAGATAGACTTCTCTTAGAAGATGATCCTCCTCCTCACAAGTTCGCCACTGTCTGAGTGAAGGAAGAATGAGTTTCTGAGTGATCCAAATAGAGATCTCCCGATCTCTATTTATACTTGTTCTGTTTTCCCAATAACCTTATGGGGCCAACTTGTCTAGCTAGGTACATTAACCACATATTACATAATTCTGGGCCGACCCCTTACAAGGTGGTCTAATAAACCATCGGCAAGTTAACACACTTGCGACACTTGTCAATACAAATGACGACACTTCCTTATAGAGGAATAACACATCTCTATAAGGGTACAATAAATATATAACTGAAATACATTCCGAAGTTACATATACATCAACATTTGCTGCATATTTTGAAATATATTTGAGTACAACATGTCTAGAGAGAACAGGTTGGCAATCAACATTAGCTCGCCAAATTGAGAGCATGGTAGGGTTGTGAATATTTAGGAGGGAATTGTTCCTTGCAGGGTTGTATGTTTTTTGACCGTTTGCATCAATGAATAAGGAAGAGGTAGGTTGTATCTCAAATGGAAATCCGTAATGACATTGAAGAGATGATCCTTTGTTGTGGAGGCAAGAAGATTTAGAACATTTTGTGTGCCTTTGGACACAGTTAACAAGTTCTTCATAGTCATCGAGGTGATTTGTTGCAAGTATGGAGTCTGATCCAATGGAGCATGGATCATTTATAGCATAGGCTTGCAAAGATGGGGTTTGAGAATGGTTGACACAAGGATTCCATGCTATAACAAACTTGTCAAAGTATTGTTTTGCATCTTCGACCTTTGCAACATTTTCCCAATCTAACGTGTCCATACTGGGTGCATTGTCCAACCATAGGAAGCCATGTATATGTGCTGATCCCCTGTGTTGCCATTCATACCTACATGGAAAATAAAAGTGTTAGGAACAAATATTTGAGGTTTTGAATATATTGAAAATCCACGATACTATGGTTTGTTAGCAACCTGCACCAGTAGTCTTTTGTAGAAAGGCCTTTTTGAAGAACTTCTTCCAGGAATATTTTGAATCTTTTGTCCATGTATTGAGATGAAATGTGTGGATTGGATATAAGGTTGCGAATTCTCCATTGGTATTGTTGATGTGAATTAGCTGGAGCTTGTCCAGGAATCAAAGAGTGCAAGTCTGGCCACTTCGTGTCAGCTGCACTAAGTGTGAAGAAGAATGTTGGTGTCCTTTGTTGTGCGATCATGTCAGTTAGTTACCCTCTGCTTTTGTTCTAGTACAAGTGGGTCCCGTGGAGGGTGGAGCCAAACCGCATGACCTGCTCAGCTATTTTAGCATTGGGCACATCTTGTAATTGCTGTTGAAGTTCTGCGACTGTTGGAGGCAACATATCTTCAATGTTACATTTTACAAACAAGGAAGCAGTAGCATGGCTACGGTGGCGCATCATGAGGTTATATATGTAATAATAGAAACGAGGATGTTGGCCAAATCTATTGTCGTGGTATCGAAGTAGGTGTAGTGCATAATTGTCGATACTAACCTATTGAATGTGTGGTTGTTTAAGCATTGCAACTCCAGTGGGAAACAAGGTTGGGAAGGCCATTGAAAGAAGGCCTATTGTGTTGTATTCATTGATAGGGGAAGTATCTATTTGGGGCCAGTCAATGCAAGGTGGAGTGGGTGCATTGCTTGTGCTTAAGATGCGTTTGATTTCATCAACCTTAGTTCTACAATTTGCTTGTGTAGATATAAATGAGGAGGATTGTTCTTCATGGGGTCCAAGGAAGGCGAGTGATTGAATAGCAGCATTTGAGGCATTGGCAACAAGTGGGGTTTCTTCGGCTCTGACATGCCGAAGTAGGGAGGAAATGTCGGTTGGTTCAAGAGGCAAAGAAGACAATGCAATTGAGTTAACTTGAACATCCTTGTAGTAGGGTTCATTTGAAAGCTTGTATTCAAGAGCAGCAAGAACACGTGTTCGGCTAACAAAGAATTCATAAGGCTTCTTGTTAGGATTGGATTTACAAACAATTAGGATGTCAATGTCTGAGAGCAAGCGAGGGAGGAAATTGGCAATGCTTGAAATGTTTTACGGGAAGCTAATAGTGTGGCCAAAATATGTATATTGACCTCCACGAGCATGAGTGACCTGTAAAATTGGGTTAACATGAGAAATAAGCATTTCTTCAACTTGAGTAAGGACAGCTAGCATAGTTGGTTGTATCCCTGGGTCCATGTTGTTTGCTAAGGAGTAGCGATGGACATTTTTTTCTACAATACAACGAGAGCATGCAGATGCACCAGAAGAGTGCTTTGTTTTAATTCCACGATAAGACTCCATGCATATAGAGCATACATCCATGCTAGATAATTTGTCAACCCTTTTACGGAATTGCTGTTGCACACTATCTAGGTGGATATTTGTTGGATGTGTTGGGGTGGTTGTGCATGGTGTTGAGGGTGGTAAGGAAGCTTGAACAACGTGAAATGGAGAAGGGATATGAACAAGTTGGCGAGCAACTCTATATAGAAGGCATTGGCGTTTATTGTTTTGTTTTTTTCTTTTCAGCATATACAATTCTTTTGCGTGCATTGATTTGATCATTGACATCATTGGCTGACATGGCTACAAAAAAAATTGTTTCATGGTTATCAACTTTATTGTGCCTTTGTTGAAAGACAAACATAGTATATATTGAATAATTGAACAAGTAAACAAAGATAGAGTGTAAAAGATAAATGGAGCATGGATAATATATGCCAAGTTATTGCAAGAAGTATAAAGTTGACAAAGTTAGCATCATTTTAAGTATAAATGTGAAATTGGAAAGATAGGTTCCAATGAATATGTACTTTGACAAAATGTTACAACAAAAGCAAATCATATAATATTTAAGATTGTTGATTGATGGTTACAAGTAGTAGTTAAACAATGTTCATTCTAAGTAAAAAATTGTTAAACAAAGAAGTATAAAGTTGACAAAGCAATCTTTATTAAAAGTATAAATTTGAAAGTGGCAAGATAGGTTGCAATGAATATGTAATTTGACAAAATGTTACAACAAAAATAAATCATATAATATTGAAGACTGCTCATTGATGGTTACAAGTATTAATTACATAGCATTGTCTATACAAAAAGTATGTAGTGGATAAGTATCAAGCAGGAAGAGGAACAAACTACATTTGAATTGCACAAAATTGTGTGACAAAGGGTTATCAAAGGTAGAGTTCAAAGCCTGCGAGCAATTGAGCGTGTATTAAGCACAATGGCTTCGCTTGGATCAACTAAAGAAACAGGTGGTGGTGACGATGAAGCCTCTTCAAACATAACAAGAATCACCTTCAAGCGAGCATTTGAATTAAAAGTCGTTGTCTTCACCGATAAGGTTAGAAGGTATTTGTGAGCACAAACACGTTGAAAAATTTCCGATAGAGATGCTGGATCACTTGAGAGAAGGCATAAATCCTGTGCAGATATGCCCATGAGTTGTTGCGCAGAATCATCGAAAGCTATGACACTGTACATTTGTCCAGTGGGATCAAGTAGATCAAGTTTTAGTATGTATCGATAAGCACATTCTGTAAACTCCCCGTCACATTTTGCACAATGCGATACATTACCAACTTTGTGGGAAATTTTTTTCGTGCATTGTATTCCATCAACAAATAGAGGACATGCAAGGAAATGGAAGTCATTGATGTTAATATGGGTGATTGTAGCAATAAGTGAATACCAAGTTGTTTTTTCAGGAGGTTGCAGAGATTGAAGCACAGAGATGGAAATGTGTTTGCAAGAGCTAGAAGAAGGTGAGGTTGATTTTCTGCTCAAAGATGGCGAGGCTGAACGAAAGCCATTGTCATCAAAACATGTTTGGAGAAGATGAGCTTCCTCAATATTTGGGTTTATAATGAGGTTGGTGTTTGAGAGGGTTCAATGGTTTTTCCATTGAAGTCTGTAACACGGCCACCTTTAATTGCAAGGATAGGGGGACTAGGAAAACCTCGAAGGATTCCAAGGTGGGAACCCTCGATTGTGCAGTGTTCATTCCAAAGTGTTATGTCTATGCTATACCCCGACATGTCCCTCAACCCAATTGTTCGTTGAATGGTTTCAGAGCCATCCATTTTGCGTATAGTTGATGCAGGGGAAACATAAATCACAATTCCAATAAGGTCAACCATGGAATTGATAGGTGTAGTTTTGATGTCATGGATAGATTTAAAGTGGAAGCAATGAAAAGGGATTAATGGGTACTCTTCCAAACATGGTTTAATGGTTGAGGAGGGATTAAGAAAAACCTCAAAAGAACTCGTCAAATGGTTGTATGTTGGGTTGACTACTTTAACTGTGCCATTTGAGATAGTGTAGACTGTGCCAACTTGTATTTGGTCATATAATGAGGTGGCCAGTTCATTGAAAGTAGAGATATGAATCTCATCTTTGATAGCACTAACAAGGTAAAAGCCAAAGAGTTGACCAGGCCCTTTTTGATTGGTGTAGGTTGTCATACTAGTCTTTGCAGTAACGCGACCTTGAATCGACCAAATTTTGTTGGAAGGGTTGAGTGATGTGAATTGAAGAGAAGGTGCAATAGGGTTTGTGGTTGCGTTTTGCGAGTAGGGCATGGCAAGTGAAGGGTTTTGGGGATCAATGGTGTTCATTTCTAGAAAAGATGAACTGCTAGGGGAGGTAAAGTTGCGGGTAAAGTTGAAAGGTGATGGGTCTTTGACTATTGCTGCTTCCGAAGTGACAATTTCAAATGTGTCCAATGCGACAATCCTGGCAATAAGCATTAAGCTAAGTAAGTATAAGTAAAAAAAACTATAGATTGATTGGGAGTGCAATCTAAAACAAGTTAAAACAAGAGGTAGAAATCAAATCATACATGGTATTGTGCAATATGTTGCATGTACATTTGATGACTTTGATGATTGAACCTGCTTGGAGTTGGTGGTTTTCCATAGCACTGTTGTAGCTAGTTGGAAGCAATGTATTGTGGCAATGAATTCCATCAGAGATACAGATTCTGAAGCAGGCAGTTGTTGAGTGAAGAGAGTTGACTCGTTTGAGAGCAACAACTTGTACAAGTGGGCAGAGGTCAACAACACCATTCATCAAAAGTGAAACAACGTTTTTAGTTAATAGAGTCTCCATACCGGCGTACTGAAAATAGTGGCACTACAAAAGCAACCTGGAAAAGGGCTAGATTGCTATTAGCAATGAATGTTTCTATTGGAGTAATAAGGAAACATGTAGAAACAACATCATAGATTATTTAGTTAATTTTGAAACTTAAACTATACATTATTGAAAGACTTAAGATTTGGTAGAAGGTTAGAAGAGTAGTTGGCATGTAAAAAGAAGAAAAAAAGGTGTTGGGTTCAAGTTAGCAGTTTAAGAACATAAGAAAAAGGGCACGATAGATAGAAATATCAGTTTGATGGTGTAGAATGTGAATTACAGTCTTGGGAATTCTCATATAAAAATCTATGACAATTTGTTCTAACAGTATCACACTTTAAGCGAACTTGGAACGAATCTGCTGAAAATGAAACAGGGTATACATATGTAGCAAACACATCTCTTGTGAATCAATGAAGTGGAAACCTATGCTTTGAAATGCCTTTTTCATTCTTAGAACGAATATCTTTTGAAAATAGAGTTACAAAGGTTACATAGAATACTTGGTATGGTGAACAGAAAATCAGAACAATTGACTTTGATGGCAAGGAAATCAACCTTCTATTTAATTTGGCTGTAGTGGTATCCTTCATTGCTTGATGGAAATAGATGGATCCTTTTAGGATCTTTGACTGATACGAACAATCTCTTGTGGTCATGTATCTCACTAAGGCAATTTTTTTTTACAAGATGGCAAGTCAACTGACAGTGGGGAACATGAAAGTAAACACTCTTGAAATGGAAGAGTAGCTGCTTCCATAGAAAGGTGGCAGCTGTTATAGCTAGATATCTTTCTAGGTCTTGTTTTGTGATATATCTTGGGGCCTTGTAGTTTTGAAACATATGAGTAACACATTTTCTTATCATTGTTACAATGGGTTGAGTAGTGACTTGGGAGCAATACTTAATGTTCTTTGCTTGGAACCTAGGCCTTGTTAGTAAGCTGGTAACAATGTACAATTGATGTATTTTATATATTCTATATTGTGTTACAAAATATGCTCTGCTTGGAAACATGTTCTAATGTGCAGTGTAGGTATCCAATTTGATATCCATATTTATGATTTGAGAATGCAAAATGAAAGAAAAAAACATATGCATAGTTGAAGAAACTAAGAACAATCTGGGTGAGTGCATAGGAACTACAACACCTTTTGACTTTGTTGTAGTGGCAGCTCAATAGAAGTTCAAGCACCTATGGTTGTTGCAACAAATATAAAGCTAATGCATATATGGTTTTTTTTTTATCTTGGTAAAGCTGCAAATGTGGGAAAACAAATTGATCCACATGATAGAAAGTAATAAGAAGCATGTTTAAATGAAGTTGGAATGAGTAAAGAGTATCTTGGTAAAAAAAAATGCGGTGCAGAACAGAAGATGCGAAAAATAAATTTGAAGCAGATAGGACAAAAGGAACAGAACCAACAAGGAATTTCAACAGGGAGTGAGTAGCACGAATAGGTTATTGCAGAACCAGGCAACAACAAAATTCTGAGAAATAAAAGATCAACTTTTCAAAAGTGGCAACTTTTCAAAAGTGGCAACTTTTGTAGGAGACAAAATGTGTTGCAATGCAAGTATATTTGCCCAAGTTAGTAGAAACATATATTGGTAAACACAAGGAACTGAATATATATCAATCAAGCACGGTTGCATGTGAAACCAGTAAACAAATCACATACATGATTAAATTCTAAATTTAAAAGTTGAACATACAAGTGAACGAGTAAATAAATTACAGTGTATGACACGAACATCCTATACCTTCCAGAAAAAAGAAAAAAAAAAAAAATACAGCAGAACCTTCTTGGTTGTTATAACAACAAATATGAGTTTGGTTTGAGAGGAAAACCTTGATTTTGAATAGAAAACAAAAAGCTTTGCCTCCTGAAGAGGACCGTTGCTTCGTAAATCTATGGGGATTCCAATAAGTGAGCTAATGTCACAATAACAGTAGCAAACAACAATACAATCACAGAGGCTTGACCCATTGAATTTTATAAAAGATTACGAGGAAAGGCGGTGGTGCATTGGTGTCTGAGCACATTTAAGCATTCTTGCATTGAAATTTGTTCTTGTATTTGCAGAAGATATAATGTACAGCAGGTCCAATTTGTCAACTTTAGGTCTGCGTCACTAGGCAAAGATCTGTATGACTCAAGCGATATTCATAACTTCGTGATGGATTAAACCCAAGGAAATAAATGTTGATGTGGGAAACCTTATAGAAGGTTGTTCCATGTCCAATCCATAATTGAATGCTCAACTTTAGAAAAAAAAAATTTAGACCTGGTAAGCTTTTGCCATGCAGAGATGGATCGAAGCCTTACACTGGGAATATTATTATTTTTGAAAACTAAATGCATAAAAAAATATTTTATCTGCGGGATATGGATGATTCAATCAAAGCAATGTAGAGGCCCATCTCAGAAGACCAAAACAAAACTGCATTTCTTTCTGCAGGGGGGGGGGGTTTGTTCATTTGGTCGCCGGATCGAATCACATGCCCGGAGGAACTCGCCTATTTTTTCCACAAAAGAGGACATATCCGATCAACTCGTCCGCAAAAGGGAAGATGAACCTTTCCTTCTTCTCTGATGAATTGTTTCGCTTAAGTTACGTAAAATCGCCCGCAGGCTCGGAAAAATTTGCTTATCTTTTCCATAAAAGCGGATAAAACTAGGCTAGATTTCCCGCCTTACGCTTTCGCGCCTATCCACGGTGATAAAACTTGGGTTCTCTTTCCGTAAAGGTGGGCAATTCAGCGTATCTTTTCTGCAACGGTAGAACCATTTGGCTAAATTTCCCGCCTTATGCTTTCGTGCTTGTCCACGGCGGGAAAACTTGGGTTATCTTTCCGCAAAGGCGGGAAGGTCTGCATATCTTTTCCACAATGGAAGGTAAGTCTGTGTATCTTTTCTGCAATGGCGGGCAAGTCCGCATATCTTTTCTGTAACGACGGAACCATTTGGCCGTCGATTCCGCTTCCTTCCATTTCATGTTTCCACAAAGGCGGGCAAGTCTACGTATGTTTTCCACAACAGCGGGCAAGTCTGCATATCTTTTCCGCAACAGCGGAACCATTTGGCTAAATTTACCGCCTTACACTTTCACGCCTGTCCACGACAGGAAAAATTGGGTTCTCTTTCCGCAAAGGAGGGAAAGTCCACGTATCTTTTCCGCAATGAAAGAACCATTTGGCCGTCGATTCCTTTCCCTTCCATTTCATGATCGTAGATCATCTGGATGTGAATGCGCAAGATGTGCAGGCCTACATCATAGGAGAGCACGGCGACAGCTCCGTGGCTCTCTGGTCGAGCATCAGTGTGGCTAAATTCCTAGGCTATGATTCATGCATGTTATTCCCCTTAACCACGACGTGAAGGTGGAAAACATAATTCCTTACTTGTCTATTCAGAACAGGGAATTTAGCCTTCCGAGTCTCCAAACCAACAGAAAACTTGGAAGCCAGACCAAGCTGCCAGAGGGAACCAGGGAAAACCAGGAAAAACCCGGAGAAGACTAAATCGATGACTGCTTCACGAGGAGTTGATCCAACGGACTGAGAGAAACCTCCACATGGCAAGATTCCATTCGCTCCATGAGCGAGGAATCTAGCCGACATGGAGGTTATGGACCTCCATGGTGAAACGCCTATGGCGTAAAAATAAACCAATGACTTTGAAAACAGTGCCATCAGATAATCTTTATTTATAACTTTGAAAACGTTGCCAAGTAAGATCATCTTAGGGTTAACTATGTATATGCCATAGCTATATTAAAAGAACTTTTATATATACATAAGAACTCTAAACAATAAAAGAAAATCAATTTGTTACTTAGTCATCGGGCCATGTGCCAAGGTGAATAACATGAATGTTTTATGTGCAGACGATGCCAAGTGGATAGTTGACTATGTATACTTAATGGTTCCATCGTATATGATAAGGATTCTCATATATAATAGGACACATAAATAATGTATGAATTATCATATTATATGATAAGGAATCTCATATATGATAGGAGTGAGAATTAATGTATGAATTATTTACCTATATAAGATGACAGTCACAGAGCATTATCAAATTTTTTTTTAATAAGATGACAGAGCATTATAAATTTTTGTTTAATAAGATGACAAAGCATTATCAAAAAACTTTTTAATATATTATACTATGGTCTATGCATTCAATGTATATGTTATCGTAGTTTTTAGTTGAAAGAAGTTACATTTTTGAAACCAAAATTACAAGGTGATAATATTTCTATGACATTGGTGAAGGTTGGTGACAATGTTTATGTGAGCTTGTTTCTTTATTTGCAATTATAATGGTACAGCAACAAAGAAGAGGAGATATATATATTAAATTTGATGTTTTTTCTTGAGTTTTATAAGGCTTGATATGAAAGAAGGGTTTGTTATTCATCTTTATAATACTCACTACGATGGCGTCATCATGTCTTTCTTCTAAAACAAAGGGTCGGACCAACCTTGATCACCCTTTGGTGGTTTTCAATTAAACATTGAAAAGGAAATCAATAATTATCCTCAGTTGAATGGTGGGATTATATTTAGTGTTGGGATCTATTAAGAAAAAGTTTGTTGGATGAGAAACCTTTCACTTTAATGCAAAAATAGGAATGGATTTTGCGAAGAGGAGAAAATGCCCACACTTTGGGTAAGAAAATGCCTAGTTCTTTTGTCAAGGAAACTTAATGTTTGATAGCATATTCAACAATCAATAATTTTATGAATCCCAAGTAGGAACATGTGTTGCTTATATATTTTTGGTTGAAGCCATAGTTTGTAGAACCATGAAATCTCTTGAACTATTCTAACTTGTCAATAGCCAACAAAATTTTGATAGCCCATGCTCTAGTTTTAAAGGAAAAAAATACAAAGACTCAACTAAATTTCAAATAACTAAACGCTCCAAATCTCCTCATCTCCAACTAAATTTCAAATATCCTCACTACTCATTTATTATCAAATATCCTTTTTCTCTAAAAGCTGGAATCTACAATTACAGGGACATTGCCACTATGTGGCTCTTGTTTTTATTCATTTTTATTTTTTATAAAAATAATATTCTTTATTTCTATTGGCTTAGAAGGTGTGAGGTAATCCTTGAAATCTGGAGCGGGGGTTTGGCAGCTGGATGCCTGTGACTCTTGCTGATGTTTCGGGAAAATGTTTCCATTGTACAACAATTGCCTTTTTCATAACTTTAGATTTTGGTAACTTTTGAGTTTTTGTTCATTCTGGATTTTTGTAGCGGGAAATTTCAATTGCCACATGTCCACTATCATCTTGGCAGCGTTGAATTCTATACTATTCTAGAGGTACGAAAAATACTGTCGAATAAATGGACACTGATACTCCATATACAAAACCTCACTTCATTTGTGCACGATCTATTTGTTGGTTAGTGTATCCTTTGAGGAGATCTATATTCCTTCTTGGCGTGACATACTGCATGATCATAGCCATGTTATTATTCCAACAACGTGGGGAAATATTTGACTTCTAAGAGCACTTCATGATATGTTAACACACTCCTGAAGACAACGCTTCATGAATGAGAGCTTAAATCTCTCATCGCAAAACCACCATGAGCCTATAAAGGTAGTATGGGAATTGGATAAAATTGCACCATGGAGCAGGCACCTCCACCCACATCCCAAAAAAGATATTTTTGAGTCAACACTAATCGCCAACCTTCTTTCTTCAATACGATATTCATTGGAATTCTACAGAGTAGAGCCTGCACTACATTCTTTGTTTGCTTTTGTTTTTCAGCTACACTTTAGCTTCACTTTTTCCTAGTCAATATTTTTATGACAAGCAATGCATGTCTTCTTCTGCCTTTTATGGTTACATGAATGAATCACAACTACTACTCAATAAAATGCAAAAACAAAACTTGACCATCAAATTATGAACCAATGAAAAGTAGGCTACACATAGTAATTCAAGATGGATTTCGCTTAGATTGAACTTGAATTATTCCTTGTTTGAAAACTTCATGGTTAACCTCAATGACATATCAACGTAGTGCCAGCATACGAGCTTCTATATAAACATACTTTAATTGTGCACCATTAAAATCTTCATTGAAAACTTCATTGGTGCTAGATCAACTCTTTTGATTTTGCTCGTTAATATATTCTTCACATCCAGGTCAATCCTTCCTTCTCCTTGGGCCATCCTGCAAGTTGTCACAAACATTGCCGCTTACGACTCTTGTCCATTTTATCAACAAAACACTGCACATTACAGTACACCATCATTACGTCAAAATTTACAATTAACTATGTTTTATTTTAGATTTATTTTCTAGTATTCAAGATGCAAAATACGACGCAATTCTTAATGTCATCAAATGCATCACATTATGTCATATTTAGTATCTTTAATTTCAATGCCGAAGTGGATATGCGTCACTCTACCGTTAAGTTGGTGTCGCATGTCTCTCAATATGTTTTTTTTTGTATATAAGCTTGAAACCTTCTATTAATGGGGCAACATAAAATATGTTACAAAAAATTACAAACGAGCTACTCCGGCTCGTGCCACCCGCAGAGACTTGGCGTGGCCGACTACACAGAACATATCATAGGGGGTGCATATTACACACATTCTGAGTGCATGCTCAAGAATGGACAATGGAAAATCCCAAAATTACATAAGAATCAACTTCTGCATAAGATCAGAACCACGAGAAGAGCTAAAAAATGGACAACACGATAACCAAAAGTTACCAAAACAAGAACAGCTGAAAATCAAAAATAACCCTTATGAGCCGTCGGTAAAACACTGGAACCTTCCGAGAACTAGGAGAGTCATCGACTACTTACCACAAATCAGATACAGAATCGATCGAAAACACCAAATGCCAGGGACGCGAGATAGAACCAGACCACCAAACCTAAGAAGCCGGATTTCCTGCGACAGGAGCTTCCGTCTCTTCTCTTATGTTTTTGCGAGGGGTCTCTGTCGCCTCCTTCAATGCTTTCTTCATCAAACAGAGCCCAGAGGAATTGGCCTGCTGGCCCCCTTTCATAATATTCAAAGCTTCGCGGATACTTTGAACAAGCTAGGTGCGGGCTTGAATTTCTCACACCAACAGGATTCTCGCTGCCCAATAAAGACTCTCCAGCACCTTCCGCCCAAGCCGGGCCTCCACTTAATTCACCAAACTGATTTCTTTATAAGCGATCTTGGAACCAATACAAGATGGATTTTCCTCCAGGTACAGGGCACTCCAATTGAAAGGTTGGGGTTCAGACAAGTCTCAGTTTTTAGAATAACGATGGGACGAAGACGGACCAGCCTCCAGATCCTCGCCACTCAGGCGCCTAGAATTCCCACCCCGTCTTCCTCCTCTGTGACTACACGCTCTCTTCCACATAGCCATGGTATCTCCACAGATAAACGACCAGACCCAAACTTCACGCAACACAAGCGGAGGCTGAAGAATAGAAAAACCACTACAATTGCCCCTCAACAAGATAAAAATGCAAGGAATGCAGCTAAGACCTGCCATTCGAACCATTCTTATACACAGCCCCCATGGAGGCTCAATTACTGCCCACCCAGGGAAATGATACAAAGCCATCACTCCCTCGACGGCTATTGAAAGTCTTTTCAGAAGCTCGTACTTCCTCCTTAAAACAAGATCTCCGCTGTAAGTACTTCCCCATAAACTAAATTTGAACATCCCATTCCTCCATTTATTCGAGGAGCTGCTCAGCCTCCAGTCTGGCGTATAGAGGGGATTTACACCTGTTGGGCACTCATGCCAATTTCGTTCAATCATTCTACTGACAGCTCCTTCGATAAGCCTGCCTACCCCACTATGCCGGCACTTTCGACTTTGATAACTATTCACGCCCCACAATATTGTTTTCCGGCTGCCTCAGACTAATAGGGTCATACGTGTATAACCCGTTGTGACCCACCTCATCTCTATTACTCTTGGGATTCCTCCCATCCTGACGCGTTTCCGTCTGGCTATGATTAAGCCTTTGAAGGTGCCATCTACCTCCATAATTAGATCAAGGATCAAGGTGTCATTCTGATCCAGTGATGTCCTTCGATCCACATGGCTTGTATTGCTCCCACGTCCTTCATCCATGTGACCCTCCATGTGTCTTCTGTCCTCTGCCACCAACTTTTTGCACTTCTCTCTAAGTTCTCCGTCCTCTATTTTCGATAAGGTTACTCCAAGAAAAGAGTTGTTGGCATTAACACCTTTGTTGGATAAGGCATCCACCACCTTATTGCCTTTCCTTCGTATATGTAGAAACTGTAAAGTCGTGGACCCTTGCACCAGCGATTGCAGTCTTCTGAGTTGACTTTCCCATCTCCAGTTATTCACAATTTTATCAATGGCGGATCTGCATTGCACCCTTATCACCATAGCTATTATGATGAAAGAATCTCCTTCCACTTCCAGCGGCATCCACCCCTTCTGAATAGCCCACCTGCAACCACTGACCATGCCTTCCAGCTCGGCCACATTGTTCGTATTTTCCCCCAAGTCACCCCAGAAGACCTCGAGAATGCTTCTAGAGTTATCATGAACAACCCCCGCATAACCATCGTCTCTAGGGTTTCCTTTCACAGCACCGTCAAAGTTGAGCTTGAACACCCCAACCGGTGGACATCTCCAAAGCTCCAGACTAAGAGGCCAAGGATTCAGATTACGTGGACCGCTAATGATAACAGGTAAGTTAATGATTCCCCAGGCATTTAAAATTATTCTTTCCTGAATGTCATTACTCATAACCTCCTGGTTCCACTGTCTCAGGGTGAGGGATTCTTGTAGATAATTTTCCAGAATACTCCACACCCCCAACGGGGTGTTTTGTTTGCCTTCAAAAATTCACCGGTTTTGCTCCTTCCAAGTTATCCACACCACAAAACCCAGGAATAGCTCCCATAACTAGTTCAAGATGTCATTTTTAAAAGCTTTGGCCGACCAATTTACTACCGATAGGTTAGGCCTATATTTAACTCTGGTCATCTTACCGAAACGTTCACCTCCTTTATCCCATAGGAATGAGGCAAACAAGCATGAATCCAGCATGTGATTAATAGTTTCCGAGTTCTGCCTGCACATTGGACATATGGACGGACCTACAAAACCCCTCCTTGTCAAATTATCCCATGTTAAAATTCACCGATGGAGAAGGAGCCAGCATAAAGTTTCCACTTTGGGCCACCATTGCCCCTTCCATATTTTCTTCCATAATTCCTCTTCATCCAGGAAATGGGTACCTATCGAGAGCCCCAGAGCTTCTTTTATATTGAAATTCTCTGAGGAGGGATACCCCCACCTGATCTTGTATGCCCCCTCTGGGATAGGGATTTTCCATTTATTGAGTTCCGAGTAGAATTCCTCAATGTTCTCACCCAGTGATAGGGCCTACCACCATGCCTTGCTTTTCTAGACTCTGAAATGGACATCCTCAGTCTGCACTTCCCAGAATTCCTGCACCATTTTTGGTTGATTATTACCAAAATATGAACGGAGATTTGGGTCTGTTATCAACATTCTGAGACAAGACATCTGCTACCAAGCATCCTCACTAAAACGGGCATAGGGCCCATCTCTGATTTCCCAGCAGAAGTGTTTCTAGATAATGTCCCTGTTCTCTAGAGCAGACTTCCAAATGCTTAACCCCGGGCCCACCGTGTTAAAATGGATAAGCTGATGCTTCGACCAGCGAGGGGCATATTTCATGTGCCATAATTTTCCCCAAGGTTTCGTTGTGTAGTTTATCCACTTCCACCATATTTTGCTGCCCATGATATTGTTGGACCTCACCAGGTCACGAAGGCCTAACCCTCCATTTATCTTCGGTCTGCATAGGGTTTCCTAGTCGACCAAGGCCCATTTCCTCTGACCCTCATAGCCTCCCCAAAGAAATTTTCTCTGAATGTTGCGAATTTGCTTGAGAACCATCTTAGGCATTGCCAAAACAAAGAACAAGTACACTGGCATGGCCTGGAGGACTGATTTCACCAGAATGATTCGACTAGGGAGGTTCAAAGATCTGAAGGTCCATTGCTCCAACTTATCCTTCATTTTTTTTAGAAGGTCTTTCCATGAAATCTGTTGAATGGTGGATTCTGCTAGAGGAGCTCCCAGATACTTGGAGGGTAAGGACCCTTCCAAAAATTCAAGGATGCGGATTATATTCCTTCTGGTGATTCTCAGGGTATTAAAGAAGTAGACTTGAGACTTGTCCTTATTGACTTCCAAGCCACTAGCTAATAAGAATACGTCCAGTCCCTCTTTAATCCCACGGGCTTCCTGTACACTAGGAGGACCCATTAACATAGTATCGTCCACAAATTACTGGTGGGTTTGAGGTTCTAGTCCGTCACACAGGGGCAATCCCCTAATTCTGTTTCTTTCCTTCAAAGAATTCAGCAAACGTCCCAGACCTTCAGCCACAATAATAAACAAGAAAGGGGAAAGGGGATTCCCATGCCTAATACCTCTTGAGGCCTTGAACAGCTTGGAAAGGGTGCCATTCACCAGGATGGAGAAAAAGGCAGAAGAAACCAAGCTCATCACGCAATTAGTCCAATCCCTACTGAACCCAAATTTACTCATAATTTTATCAAGAAATAGACAATTAACTCTATCATAAGCTTTAGAAAGATCAAGATTTAGTAACATACCAAGGATTTTGTCAGTTTTAAGGGAATGAATAATCTCATGTATCAGGATGATCCCATTGGTTATTTGGCGTCCTTCCACAAAACCTGCTTGCTCAGGAGAAATGATAAGCAGGAGAAGAGGACGTAACCTGTTCGCTATAACTTTAGTTATTATCTTGTAGATCACATTATAGAGGGCTATCGGTCTGAACTTCCCTGGGTCTTCAGTTCTTGACTCCTTTGGAATGAGCGACAGGTGGGTAGCATTAAGGGATTTAAGAATAGTTCCTGACTTTCTAGAGTTTTCCACCAAAGCTAACACTTCATCCTTAATCCAAGTCCAACAAGCATGAAAGAAACTAGTGGTGAAACCATCTGGGCCCGACGCTTTGTCCTTCGCCATCTGTTTAACTATTTCCTCCAACTCTTGCATCTCTATATGTATCATCAGCAACAAGTTGTGGTCATCATTTATCACCCTAGGAATAACTTGCAAGATTTGGGCTTGCACTTCACCCCTGAATACCTTTGGTTCCTCCAAAAGATCTTTGAAGAACTCATTTAGAGTATCTTCCATATCTTCCTGTGATTCAACAAAGGTGCCATTCCTTCTTTTGAGACGCACTACGCGATTCGCATGGCGATGTTGGATGGCCGCTCTATGAAAGAATTTGGTATTCTGTTCCCCTTCCTTTAACCATCGGTTCCTAGACTTTTGTTTCCATAGGAGTTCCTCTTGTCTTTCCCACTCATTAAATTCCTGAAGCAGAGATTGTTCTTCCTGCTTTACTTCCTTCAAGAAGCCCAGGGAAATACCTTTCATCTGCACTTCTTTCATTTTTATATCAAGTTGCATTTTTTCTTGGAAGATGTTCCCAAAAGATTCTAGGTTCCAATGCTTAATGTTACTTTTTAAGGATTTTAGCTTTTGTTGGAATTTGTACATCAACGTACCCTCAAAAGCCGAAGTATCCATCCACCACTGTTTGAGTTTCTCGGGGAATTCCTTATTGAGCAGCCAAAACTGTTCAAATTTGAAGGGTCTACAGAGATTTTCCCCGATCCGCGACCATTCCATACTGACAAGCTAGTGATCAGAACCTGCATAAGGGAGAATAGCCAATGTAAGGTCCCCCCCCCGCCAACATGATCGATTATGTGACTAGAAACCGGTCTAGCCGACAAGTGATGCTTTTGTCCCCTGTCCTTTTATTATTATAAGTAAAAGTACCATTTGTAGCTCTGATATCCACAAGGCCCAGGGATTCAATAGTGTCGTTGAAGTGTTCATTGATGGGACTTAGCTGACGTATACCCCCTTTTTTTTCCTCAAGATGACGAATCAGATTGAAGTCTCCTCCCAAGATCCAGGGAGAAGGTCCCACCTGATCTTTGAGGGACTGTAAAGAGTTCACGAAGTATAGTTTCAAATTAAGCGTTGAGGGACCATACAAATTTGAAAGGAATCCATAGGTTCTCGTTCCCAACACCTGAAACGCAGCCATGAGATAAAACTTGGAGGCAAAGAAACCTGACAAAGACACTTTCCTTGGGTTCCACAAAATCCCCATGCCCCCTGCCGCTCCTCTTGCTCCTATCGCCATAACTTCACAGTTATGCCACACCTTCCTCACGATATCCTTAAGTTCTTCTACTGTACATTTCGTTTCTTGAAGTAACATTGCCATAGGTTGCTCTACTTCGATTTTCCTTTTCAGAAGACGGATTTTAAGAGGGATTTTGAAACCTCTTATATTCTAGGTTGTGATCCGCATTATTAGACTATTTGGGGTTGCTCGCAAGAGCTACGACAATAGTCGGGTATTGACTTGAATTAATCAGCTGTGAACCAAGAAGCTGAATTCTCTGCGCATTGCTGTGTCTTCCTTGTTTATCCTTCCTTCCTTTCATTCCCCCCCCCCTTCAGACTCTTTCATGGGATCCGAAATGATTCCCAATCCTTTGGGTTGCTTCGTTTTGAGAATGGATTTCTCTAACAGGGAGATTTGACTTTGCGAAAGAGGATTTGGGGTCTTCGTCGAGACTACCGCCTCAAGGGATTCCAGATCTAGCCCTTCGAAAGTCATTTCCTCTCCTTCTTCATCCCAATTTTCCACTTCTTCCATTGCTTCTTCCAGTGCTATATCTGGTATCGGATTTACCTCGGCTCCCGGATTTTCTAGAGACTGATTGCCCAGAGAGGTAACATCTCCCTTTTCAACCTGTAGGACTATTATCTGTTTTGGGTTTGAGCTTTCTTGTTCACCTCAGGTCCATCTGCCCTTTTGGCTGATCTTTTCTTGGTAGTGACTTTGGTGAACCCATCTTCTTGTTTCTTCTCCTGGTTACTGACCCTTCTTGGGTTTTTGTTTAAGGGGCAATCCCTGAAGAGATGGCCATGTTCATGACACTGTCTGCATCTAAAAGGTATTTGCTCATAATCAATGGCCTGAAAGCACTCCTCATCATCCCATGAAATATCAATTCCTTCTGGAAGGTCCTGGGAAATGTCCATATATAGACATATTCTTGCATACGAAGTGTATCTCATATGCTTTGTCTATTCAGACACTTTAACAAATACTCCCAACATATTTCCAATTTCCATGAGGATCTCCTCTTTCCAATATTTCATTGGAAGGGAATACAGATGTATCCATACCGACGCAATGGTGAGATTCTCCTTATCCGGATTAAAACGTTCTTTCCAAGGCCTTAGATATAGGCCTGCTGATTGAAAGAAGTATGGGCCATTATCAAAAATCCTGGTTCGATCGGCTTCATTAAAGAATACCATCATGAAGAACCCTTTAGCTCCAAGCTGGAGATCGAAGTGACCTTGGGGTTTCCGTGTGGTGTTTATCCACCATAATAGGGCTTTCTCAGATGGCCAGATTCCAACGAATTTGCCAACGAGAGCATGCTCTTTCATATGTTGTATATCCTCTTAGATTCGATCTGATTTGATCTGTAGTCTTGGTATCTTCCTTGATTTTAGCATGCATTGCCCTGGTTTTCGTGGTTCAGAAGTTTGTTTAGTTTCTTTAATTACTCTGCTATGACCAGCCTTATCCTGATCGTCTAGGGTTTTTGGAGCTTCCAGCACCCCTTTTCCTTTATTATCAACCACTCCGGGGTCAGGGGGCCGAGCCTCCCCCTCCCCTTGCATCTCCATGCTACTTAACCTGCAACTGCAGGGGATCTGAACCAGTTCCTAGCCTGTTAATGCTTCTGGATCTGACAGTCTATTCTTGCAACACCGTGAAACCTTCCACCTTCATCTTTCTCTCCCTGTGTTCCCGATTTAAATTACAGTTCAGTTTTTTCATGTCTCTCAATATGTTGATAGATCAGAGTTGCATCTTTTTCTTTGTTGATATATCACTGCACAAAAATAGATGTGTCACCTGAACATCATGTTGGCGTTGTGGGTGTGCTGGCAACACCACTCTTTTAGTTGTATATATGGTTTTTAGCATGGCATTACAATACTTTGAGAGTTGTATTTGAGTTTGTGTGTGTGTGTGTGTGTGTGTGTGTGTGTATTTCAAATACTCAGATACAATTCTCATAGTATTGTAATGTCATATGCACACACCACATGGGTAAGTTTATTTGATTGAATCGTTTGTCTAATGTTCGTTATCGATAAGGAGTTCATAGGTCACGAATTAGGAAGTCCATAGGTTACAAAAGTTCATAGGTCATGAATTCAAATATGGTCAAGTTTTTTAGGGTTATTAACCATTACTACAACATGGTTGGGATGCTATCAATTTGAAAATTTTGAGAACACAAGATTCTGGGAGTTTTTTTTTTCAAAAAAGTACTAATTAATTGTTAATAAATATCAATCAATATTTAGAATTTGGTCTGTATAATTTATTGAAACTAAAATATGAATTGTTGTCCCATTTACTCTTTTGGTTCAAATTAGAAGGTTTAAGGAGGTAGAATTTGGTCTGTATAACTTATTGAAACTAAATTATGAATTGTTGTCCCATTTACTCTTTTGGTTCAAATTAGAAGGTTTAAGGAGGGGTCACCCTACATGAAGTCTCTACCTAATAGACAAAGTAGAGGTCAAAATTGGTGGGATAATGGGGTGGGAATATAAGATGTTTAAGTTTTCCTACCAATCAAATGTTTCCCATTCATTTCATGATTTTTGTAGAAGAGTGATGGATGGCTTACTATTTTTAATTATTGTCAAAGAAAACATACATAGTTATCTATGCATAGTTGTTTCCTTGTGGACCATATTTATAGATAGAGTTACTAGATAATATATAGAGAGTGCATTACAATAATGAGGTGGTGAACATGGTGATCCAAGTCTTGGTAGAAAATGAATAGATCATATGACATCATTCATGATACATCTACCTTTCAAAGGATATTATGACATAATCGATGACAAAGGATATGACATAATTGATCATACATCTTTTTTTAATACAAGAATTAAATTAACATCATTTTCTAACCATGAAAGAAATGATATCAAAATTATTATTTAAGTTCAAAATTTTTCATTTCATTTTGTAAAAAAAAATTATCATTTTTTAAATTAATAAAATAAATTTAAAAAAACAAAGATAAATACTAAAAATTTGTATAATAAATACTTTATAAAACATAGATACTCTAGACATGATATCATAAATATTAGTAAACATTAACATATTACAAATTAATGAATTTAACATCACCATTTCCATTCACCCTATTCATAAAGCTATCTAGTGAAATCATGTGTACTACATTTAACATTATATATAATGTTTTCATACTATATCATTATTAAATTTATATGAAAATATCATAGGTTCAATGAATCTTGGATACTATATTTGACTAGAATGAATAATAAAAATCTTAAATTCAAGGAAATGAAAATCTTAATTTATATATAATTTAAGATTTACAAACCTCAATCTTAGTAGATCATATTTGATTAGAATGGATAAATAAAATTTAAGTAAATGAAAAATTTAATTTATATATAATTTAAAATTTACTAACCTAGTTTTGACAGTTTACTTTAAAGTTTATATATATATATATATTTTGAAAAACATATTTGTTAACTCTCAAGTAAATCATTACTTTATAACTCCTTAAAATAATATAAGAGTAGTTATCCAGTTTAAGCCATTACTTTATAACTCCTTAAAATAGAGTAGTTATCCACTTTAATATAAAACTTTGTACTTTACTTTAAAGTTTTTTTATATGTCTTTCTTAAAAACATATTTGTTAACTACCAAGTAAGCCATTACTTTATAACTCCTTAAAATAATATGAGAGTGGTTGTCCACTTTGATGTGAGACTTTATTTCATTTAAGTGATAGTCTCCTATTCAAAGTGTTTTACTAAAATTTATTTCAATAATAAAAATAAAAATGATTCATAGTCTTATATTATTATTTTCTATCAAAGAAGGAATATACTGTTTGTTAGTCAAACTCCATTAATTTTCTTTTTGAAACAATATTTTTTATAAAGTTTTACAATGCTTTGTCCAATTTTAATATTAAATAAAATATTTTAAAAAATACAAATAGATTTAATATTTTTTAAAATACAATATTTTTATTATTCGATTGGTTCAATATAACTTTGATGGGACATAAATACATTGAGGAGTGAATTTTATTTTCAAAATTTAAAAATAAATTAAAATAGTTTATAAAATTAAAATTTCTAAAAATGCCACATGTTATTGTGCCGAAGAGACGCATTCTACAACCCAGTAAGGGGATGTGTAACTTCTTCCGTGCTCATCTTGAAGCTGACTCATGTGTCCTTTTTAAAAATAATAAAATATTATAAAAAATAACACGTTAGCTATTTAAAACATTTACAAAGACATATAAATAAAACTACACAAATTATAAAATTAAAATGCTTCCTCAACATTTGCACTCTAAAAAAGAGTTTGCACCTCGAGAGATTTGATCACTCTCGAAACTTGGTAGATCCCATTTTAAGATGAATCTATGCTGGTTGTAGCATTAAATGTGATTATTAACTTCAAGGGGGGCTTATATATTTAACCTCCACCAAAAGGCATGCACAAAGTCCCTCGAGACTTAACCTATTAAGCCACTAATAAAAAGATTTGACCTGCTGTAAAGTTACTTTAACTTGACTTTCAAAATTGCCTGTAAAATGCTCACATCAATTCCATCATCCATTGATAGGAAGGAATCACAAGGAACCTCCAATATATGTCCTATAGTTCTTTCAAGTTCCTGGTTCTCATTGTCTTTGGTACTAGACATGATATCAGGCTTACAAATAGTATCATTAGCATCACCGCTAGATAAAACAATAACCATACTTAATTTCAGGCTCTTTGATATTCCATCCATATTTAATATCAAGTGAACCTTCTTACGGAGTATTTTGTATGAAAAAGACCTTGATATTCCATTCATGTATGCCTAAAATGCCCCTCATAAACACTTCCTATGTTATTCAAACAATCATTGGCTTTGAAAATAGGGACATCCACCGATGTTCACTTCAAGTAACTTTGACAATTTTAGCAAAGAGGATTACTTCCTCGAAGTAGAAACACCTATTATCTACAACGCCCACAAATTAAATCCGAAAATGCCAAAATTTTCACATGGTAAGAAAGGGGTTTCCACATGTTTTCCCAGCTCAGTCACGCTAGCCTATCTTAAGTTTCACCATTTGTAATTTTGATATTTTGGTTTTAGGATTTCTAAGTTTCGGTGCGTTAAGTTATTGAATCTCCCTTTAAACACTCGACCATATTTCATTTAAGGTTTTAATTTCTATAAATTGATAGTTTCCTTTTGGGAGAATTGATTATTAGAAAGATGTGTACAATAGACTTAGCGTCATAGCATTTGAGGGGTGTTTGTTATTTAAAAATAATTCAAAATGTAAAGACAACATGCTTTGTTTAGATTTTAAACCTTGTGTTATGGAAACATATTGCCTTACTCTTAACATTTGAACTTTTTAAAAGTTTTGGAAACATATGTTTTATTTTTAAGAATTTAAGTAAGAGTGAGATTACTCATACTTTACCATTTTTAATAGATGTACCATAAAATTTGATTCAGTCACTTCAGGACATAGAATTAATTAAGCATCCAACATAACAACTAGTTTAATTAATTTCTTGAGTTCCTAATTGTCTCCCTCTCTATTAATTAAACACCCAATGTTTTTGGACAATCTACTCGAGCGGACGTGAGCATGATCTCCCTAGTCCAAATGGATCTAGAACAAATGGAAACAAAATATAAAACTACTTTCCTAGATCAATAGAGATCAAGGTAATTAGATGCCTTACCTTCAGATTTGTAGATCTTTCTCCTCTTTATCGCTCCAAGCTTCGTGGTCGTCAGATCCGTGGCTGCAAGACTTGTCAAAGCACATAGAGACAAAACAAGCAATAAAAGTACATCTAAACACTAATTGATCAATCTAGGCAAACAGTTAAGGAAGTGAGCTCTAAATATCATTAACATAAATACATTTATGCAAAGAGATTATATTACTGTAAATGAGTGAGTAATACATAGTGGAGTGATGATTACAACCCAAGCCTTAATGCTGCAATCTTCCTCCAACAAGCCAAGCCAATGCCTCCAAATGAAATGTATGCCTCCCAAGAGATGGATAGGGATCACCTAGGTTAATTCCACCAGCATGTAAGTGCTATAGACTTCCTCCCTTTGGAATGGAGAGGAGCTTTGTATATATAGGACCAAGTGGATAGAGTAGGTTGAGGATCATGGGGAGAGGGCTAAGGGATCATCCCATTAGGTTAAGGAACCGAATGCTAACTCACCTAGATGTTAGGGCTAGGCATCCACCCCATCCACCTTTGAGAATTCGCTCGAAGGTTCCATTTATCCAATTTAACCAACACTGGTGCATGCTGCATAAAGGCAACTTGCGCCAGGAAAGGGAAGCGCATGCTGCACAAAGGCAACCTGAGCCACCTGTGCATGCTGCTAGATGGCAGTATGCACTGGGCTCAGTCAAGGGCCTCTTGCTAACGGACAAGCTACGCCGAGCTACCCAAAAACTGTGGAAAAAAGGACCACAACTTGCTCAAGAATACTTTCTGGCTAGGGAAACTTCAGGGATTAAGGCACTGAGTCGACACGGGAATCATAGTGACAAGATTTAGGTGTAACAGAATGCCCCCCAAAGCATGAAGCTGGTAGAGTAAGACATGTGAAATGATTTGAAATATGGATGGCAAAGACTTGCTAGCTGGAAGATGCTGCTGCAGTACAACTGATTCTGAGACACCAGTCTCACATGACTGTCAACATGGTTGCCAACCAATACAATGCAGATCCATGGTAGTAAAGACCGACTGAACACAATCATGGCTACTAAATACAATCATAGATCCATGATGAGTTGATAAGATAGCCACGTTCAATACAAAGTGGATCCATGTAATATGACTCAAACAATCTCCATCGCAACCTAGGAAAGATATGATTTCCCCAGGGTCTTTAAGTTGAACCCACAATGATATGAATCTATCCATGTGATTACAATGTCTTGGAGTCGAAAATGGTAGAAACCACTTAATTACCGGTCATTGGTGTATACCGTTAACAAGTACGATGAAATCAACATTGATGTAAATGATCCCCAAGGTATCATAGTACATATCACCAAGCATGAATCAATGAGTTGAGGTCGAATGTCCAATGAAATATTTCAATCAAGATTCAATGATGTAAACTCATGTTGAAAGCGAGGTAACCTGCCATTGAGGCATGCAGGCCCAAGGTACTTGACTGGTTTCTAGATTCAATCCTTGGATGATGTGTTGAGGTCGACAAGGATGAACCTGTCGAAGGAGGGCCATGATGAACCCCCCATCATCGACATGAAACTCGATAACAGATGTTTGGATTAGATCGGACGATAGAGTAACACGCAAGAATGAATCATGGTAGACCAACATGATGGAAGGTGTGTTGACTGCAGATGATGCGTAATGAATATCTCTTGAACATGGGCATGGCATGACTTGGCAGTATTGACATGACAAGAATGACACCAACCCCCAATACAAATGATGATGGAAACATTCTTTGGATGACCCAAAGGAGTGACATGACTCATGGAATCAGCAGGACTCAAAGACAAACGGATTACCCAAGTACTAAATGCACATGCAAATGAGTGCCATGTTCAAGAGTAACTATGTACTGTCATAAATTATAGTGTAACACAAAATCTTTCATTTTTCCCCATCATGATTGATGAGTGCCTCTCTTGTTTTTAACGAGCTTGAGGAGGGTAAACAGATGCTTGGTATAGCTCATCCCATGGATGAGTCCAATCCCAAATGTTTTACGAACCTAGGATAGGAGGGGTTCGTCCCAAAACGGGCCCTTCTATGTTTAATTTTAATGACTCCAAAGAAGGTAAACTCGGTGTCATTTCATGTTTAGAGAGTCTGAAAAGAACCAAAGAAGACTTCGAAGTTCCTTTTTCATAAAGTTAGTCTCTTCTCTTGGAAAAGGGTAAAACAACGCGAGAGAGAACTCTTCCACCCATGGTTGGCTGGAGTGCTCCTTTTTCGTAAAGAGTTCCTTTTGGTCTGAAAAAGGGGTAAACTATCACCATAAGGATGACCTTTCAAATGCTTTTACAAGCGTGAAAGAATCAAGTTTGCTTGGCGATCTTTTCCTATTTAGGGAGTCTGAAAAGAGCTTAAAGGGGACTCCATGAACAACTTTGTCATGGTTGGTGACCAAGTACGACAAAGGAAAAAGTAAACTCGGCACAGTTCATTTTCAGTAAATAGTCTAGCGAGGCCAGATAAAGTGATAAACCTATACTCATTAGACACACATTTTTACTCAAATTTTTAACAAACACGACAATGGTATCAAAAGCACTCGAATATTTTTCATGCTTGAACCAAAGCACGAAAAAAGTGAAAAGTAAGCTCAAACCTATTTTCATGTTTCAACCAGAGCATGAAAAAAGTGAAAAGTAAGCTCAAACCACTTTTCATGTTTCAACCAGAGTGCGAAAAAAGTGAAAAGTAAGCTCAATACCATCCTACTGTTTTTAACGAGCTCGAAGAGAGGTGAAAATAATGTTCATGATGTCTGATTCATTTTTTAATGAGTTGTAACAGAAAATGAACTATGCTCGGGATTATTTTCTTGGTTTAGCGAGATCGAAACCCAAAAGAAAGTATGCTTGAAAATATTCCCAATGGTGGATTTTTTCTCATCATGATATCCAAAGGTTGGTACATGCCCCTAGCATGATTACTAGAAGTAAGTGACTTAACTCCAACATGGTGTGGAGAGGCGATCGAGTTGACTTCAACATAATGTCCATAGGTTGAATACATGCCCCCCAAGCTTCATTTCATTATCCTAGTCTACATCTTCAATCGATTAAACTCCTAGTTACTAATATGAATATGTTCACCAGAGACGAACGAAGATAAAATGGCATAAGAGGATGAAAATAAGGTTCGGGTACTAAGTCTATGGGAAGACTCCACTCAATGGAAAATGATTTGTTTCATTTTTTAACGAGCTTGAAACAAGAATAGAACTCTGCTCATGATCTGTTTCATTTTTTAAAGATACTGACACAGAAAGGGAACTATGCTCATGAAGTTGGTTTCATTTTTATGCAAGCTTGAAACCAAAGGTAAACTATGCTTGTAAGGGTCTATTCCATTTTTTAACGATCTTGAAATCAAAGACTAATCGATACTCATGGGAACCTGTTCCATTTTTTAACGAGCTTGACACAGAAAGGGAACCATGCCCATGAACGGTTTCATTTTTACACAAGCTTGAAACCAAAGGGAAACTATGCTCATGGTTAAGGCCCATTGACGGGTTCTTTCCCAACATGATATCCAGAGGTTGGTAGATGCCACCAACATGATTACTAGAGGCTTAACATGCCTCCCAAGATTTATTTCGTCTGACTACTCTTCTTCCTTACCCAATTAAAATCTTGGATACTAATATGAATATGTTCACCAGGGGGGTAGGAAGAACGAGAATCAAGTGACACAAGAAGATGAAACGAAGGTTCAAGTCCTAACTCTAGTGGGAAATCTGATTCAATGGGAGGAAGATCTATTTCATTTTTACACAAGATTGAAATAGACAATAACTATGCTTGAAGGGACCCATTTTATTTTTTAACGAGCTTAAAACATAAATAAACTATGCTCATGATAGCCTTTTTCATTTTTTAACGAGCTTGACACAGAAAGGGAACTATGCTCCTAATGTTGGTTTCATTTTTACATAAGATTGAAACCAGAGGTAAACTATGCTTGGACTAGTTCCTACCCAACATGATGTCCAGAGGTTGGTAGTGTGCCGCATAGCATAAGAAGATAGGGGAATAAATCCAACATGATGTCCAGAGGTTGGAGACATGCCCCCCATCCCTAGGGGGAAGAAACCACTAAAAACGTGGAACATTCAAGGAATTCTGATGAATGGGAGTCATGCGATGAGTGGGTGTCACAAAGGAAAGCTGATCAATGGTCACCATGTTCCCATGATGAGGAAAATACATCACTCAAAAGAGTGAGGACACTACAACTTTCATAGCGTAGACATAATCGCGTTTGAGGAGCAGATTAAAATCTAAGGGACCTTGGACTACCATAACATCAATACAGACAATTTTCCCTCCTAAGGTGATAGGTAACTAAGGAAGGATCCCTAAAGGTCCAGTAGGCCTTTTATTAAAATCCAATATCTGGTCAGTGACTGGCATAAGTTGAGGAGAACCTATAGCTTACCAAGCAGTTGAGGATAAAACACTAATAGAAGCTCCCTCATCGAAAGGTGGTTCTGAGATACAGTAATGTCTTCCAACAATTGCAAAGCTTCATCCATGCGCGGACAAAGGTAAGTAAGGTGCATACCCTTGCATAACAAACAAGGATTTTTTACTTTACCTTTCCGACTCTTAACCATAGAGTCACTAGTTGATGGGGTATCATTAGTATGATGTCCAGAGGCTGGCAATATAGGTGGTTTGGAGGATTTAGACCACTCTTATAACACGTTGGAAATACCAGGACAATCCTTGAGAAGGTGATCACCCTTTCAAAGCTTTCAAGGGAACTTGGGTCTACTAAGTGTTCGAATAGGATGAGTGCCATCGGAGGCAGATGGTTGATGCTTAGTTTCTTTCTTATCCTTCTTCTTCTTTATCTTCCTTTTCTTCTTCTTCTTATCCTCTTGATTACTAACACTACTACTTTGATTAGGCGAGGAAGAAGAAACATAAGCAGATGCATCCGACAAACAAGGGGAAGAATCATTTTGGGATTGACACTCTCGTGGTGGAGAGTTAACATTTGAAACATTGGGTACAACCAGAATCACCGGATTGAATAACCATACCGGTAATCCTATGGTTAATCCAGGAAGATTTAAAGTGGCTATAAAGGGAGGACCAATATCTCCAACTGGAGGAAAGAAAAAAAGCACCCCTTGAAAAGGGGTTGTTGGTTGTATAACTGTTCTTGAGGTTTTCTATAAAGACCCAGGTTCTACGTGGTTCGAGAACCAACAAAACCCCCTTTTCACCGGCCCTTTCAGCAACAATCTGCGAACAGACTAAGGTCTCACCTGAGGCGAAGCAATGGGGGGGCTACGAAATCAGGTTTCCACAACTAGATGATGAGTGTTTAAACAAATTGGCGAGCAGTGCGCTATGGGACTTGCACTGCGGACTTCGGACTGCGCGAAGTTCCACCTCTTCGGGATGAATGCTTAGGCTATCGCGCATCCTAGGACTGCGCGATGCAGGATGATTCTTTAATGATAGGACATCGCCACAGAGACTGCGCTTCCTCTTTGGTACTTACCCACTTTAATGAATCTTACTTAGTGTTATAAGACACTTTCAATAAGCATGCTAGACTGAACCTTGCAACCTTATACACTCCAATAACAACAACAATAATATTACTGCGCACTTCCAGTGCTACGCTAAGTGTTATCCTACTAGTTCATGCATTCATCTAACTGCAAAATACTGGTGCATTCAACATTCATTCATACAAGTGATTACTTAACATATTATTCCCATCATTATCCTTATGGAAAATACATATAAAGAAAACACATGAACTCATAAACAAAGCCTTAACCATTCACATAAGCAAATACACAGATCTAAATGCATACAATAATCACATAACAAAAAATTTAAAGTGGTTCACCCCCCAGGATGGGAGCTACGTCCATAGGAACTGTTGTTATATTATCTTTGGGAAGGGTACAATAGTTCCGTTCTACGCACTCGGCTGCAGACTATTTTCTTTCTCAGTAGGTCTCTGCACACGCAGCTGCAGAGCCTTTTACAATGGCATCCTCTTCTTAACACTTAGAAGATTTTACAATGAAGATTATTTAGCTACTAGAGATTAACCCTTTCCCATACAAAATGTGCCATTTTATAAATCGTGCCCGTAGGTCAAGTCTTTACAATGCATAGGCTCAAAAACCCTAAGGTTCTCCCAAACTAGTGCGGTTACCCACCACCCTGCCTGTCACCGTCGACAGCTTGCTCCACTCGCTTTAGGCTGCCTTGCTGGGCCACTCGTGGCTCACATGTTCTTCTGAAAACTGCAGTCATCACCAAAACGGTTACAACTGCATCGTGGCCTGTCGCTTTACGCCCCTTTAGCCTGCCTGTTGCTTTCCGCCCCTTTAGCCTGCTTGTTGCCTTCGACCTCATGGATCAGCTCCTTAACTGTTTGTCGCCACTATCTTGACAAGCTGCTTTCATCTGCCATTATGCCGCTCCCTACCCACTGCTAGGAATCCTGCAGGTGCTCTACTCAAAATGGTCACTTTCTTAGCTCGAGGTTTCCTTATACTCTTTATCCACAATAGCTGTTGCGCTGGTACTGCGCACCAGCTTGACTACGCAATTTGAACTGCGCACTTTGCAAAACTGTGCCATCTGACTTCGCAATCCAAACTGCATAGTTCCCAAAACTGTCCTTCTTCAAAAGTATGCCAACTTGGGCCATGCCCAAAAGGCCCCTAACACTTACTTGTGGCTCATCCCCGAGCCACTTTCTTAGCCAATCGACTTCGTCTGCGCGTCTTCGGTGGTGCTTAGCTTTGCAGTGAAGCTGTGCAAAGTAATGGTTATCTCTGCAACCGTTTCCCTTGCCTTATTCTCGAATTCTTTTGTGGTCTTGTTGTCCAAAAGAACTGTCTTAGGCCAACTAGAGAAAAACAGTCCACACACTCAACTTAGTACAGTTTTGTATGTGTTTGGAATAACTGTTTCTCACAGGATTTAAGGCCCTGCTGCTTGTGTTTTGTGCTCTCAACGATAGAGAGTCTCCCAAGGTGAATAAATCCCCAAAAGAAACTATATGTTAACAACTATCGAAAGAACTTAAACTACTTATGATCTAATCCTAAAAAACTATCTAGAAACTAAATAACAAAGTTAATAATTCCTAATATTACTCTATGATAAGCTAAGTGATACTAATCTATCTAAAGTCAGCATTCCTATCTCGGCCAAGAGCAAAGATTGATTTATTTGACTAAAAGTCTAAAGCAAGGAAAATATTCACTAATTAAAGCTTAGTAAGAAACATACCAAACAATAAAAAATGAATTTAAATTACTTCACAGCAGATAAAATAGAATTGTTGTAAAATAATTTATATATATATGAGAACTTCAAACTAGAGCCAAAATTTACTAACAGGATATGTCATTCTGAAACATGAAAAATATAATTAAAACTAACTTGGAATTGGAACAAGACTGACTTGCAAATTAGATAATTACAAAATTTGATTAACAACTATTGACATCGTGAAAAAGTTCTTCAACATCAAGGCAAATCAATTTATGATTCAGGTGAACATAAACATTCGAATTTCTCATTAAACATTCCACATATAATATGAAGATACTTATATATGAAAAACAAGATAACAAGGGAGAGATAAATCACACAGTATTGATATCCAAAACTTAGCTAAGGTTTCACTATCCTGGCACATTTGAGAGTCATCAGAAGAAGTTCATGAGACAGTCAAAGTGAACGGAATAGAATGATGCTGTATAATAAAGGCTCTCCAATGTCTTAGAAAATAGAACCTTGAGGAGAAAGAGAGTAGAGCTTCTAGGAAATAGCTCCCATCTTTCTTTACAGAGCTCCCCCCTCTTCACGGTAGTGTCTCTTCTCTCTTTGCAAACAGAAAGATTACAAAATAGATAACAGAATCAAGAAAACAAGGTTTCTTTCTTCTGTCGAGACCCTCCCCCTCACAGCAGTCAAATTACTCCTTAAATAGGAAATGAGAGCCTTCTATTGATTGTTGTTTGTTGTCGAACCATTGATCACACCTTTACGAAAGGTATCTGTTGAAAATAACCATAAGTGCGAATAGATTCCACACATAATGGCAGCTTGGAGACGTGGTGGCAGAATGACGAATGAATAATGCAACATTATTCTCGTTTGTTGACCAATAGATCCAATGATCACGGGCTTAAGGTGAGTTTTCCTGTAGCGTCTTGTCTTTGATGGAAACTCCACCGTCTCAACTGACTTCATAACTGATCCCTTCTGCGAGCGCGTAACTTTCGAGCCTGCGGTGATTTTAAAATCCCGATACTTTCACCACCATGATTCAAAGCCTATCTCTACAAATACAAATAAGAAGATAATAATCAGACTCCTACTTCAGATAAATCCGAACATAAAAATAAAACAATGTCATGAAAGATAAAAGTAAAAGAGACTTCCCTTGCCCTTTTAGGTGATAAAATCAGTTACAAAGTCGATTAAATTCTTGTTGCATCTCCAGTTGAAGGATCTACACTTTAATATCCACGATATTGAAGGCGCATCTAACTAGCAGAAGATGTCTCATTAATAAAACAGACTCCCAACAACCTCAGGAATCCGCAATCTTCTGGCAAATTGACAGGTTATTTCTGCATAGAGATCTTCTGATTGAGTGGCTGGCCATAATTTCTTCTCTAGCGATCTAGCATGAGCAACTGATATATAGTGATTCTCTTCTATGTTTTCAATGATCTCATGAGGAGTAATCTGCGTAATGATGCATCCGGTGATACAAAGTGGCGACGACAACCTGGCGTTTCATGTGGTGTGATGGTGAACATCAAAACTTTCTCGAAATTCTCTTCCATATTGAAATTACATGAATTGATAGAGTATTTAAATGCGTGTAATTTTCCTCTCCATAAGTCCTGCACGTAAAAAATAATATTACAAAACCTAGAAAAAGATAAGTGAAAGAGTATTTATCAAAAGGTAAAACGATTGAAAGAAGTAATGAGAGATTTCCCTTTCAACTCGATTGACTCATCATCGATGAAAGACGGTAATTCAATGAGATAATAAACGCAGTAATCAGTCAATTCTTCCATTGGCGCATCTTGGCAACCGTCAGTTACTAGGAACAATCGTTGAGATTTCCTTATACTCAGTTATATTGGCATGTAACTCTGAGTAATTATTGACACAGATCTCGTGCAGTCAATGTGAAAATTCCGTCGAAAAGAATGTGATATTTTCTTCATTGAAATCTAAAATTCTTTTTAATTAATTTAATGAAGTCATTCATGTTCTGTGATTTTTGCGGCTTAACTGGTAACATCTAATCATTTTTGGCAAAACATTTGGAAAACTTAACCTAACTGTGGAATCTTTCCCGAGCTTTTTTTTAGCGTTTAACCAACTGGCATTTAGAATAGGAACCACAAATTCAGATGATCAACAACCAACGATCTGCCAGTCGTAGCATCTTCTTCAATTGCATGTCAAATTTTCTTGTAACTTGAACGATCCTTGCTCCTGGAATTTTGATATCGGCGATATTTCAGTGATTGACATTAATAGTTGATCCTACATCCCACAATGCTGGCGGTCTAGTGGAGATAACTGTTCCTCAATTTAACACATAGGCAGACAGACTCCTTAAAATTCTGCGTTTAGGTACAACTTCTTAGCAATCTGTTGACGGCTTCTTCTGGCTGAGAGTGCCATTAATTTTGGTTTGTCAACCGTCGTGTTTTATTTAAGAGTGCAATCTCCATAAAAATCCATTTCACAACAAAAATGGCGGTCATTTATTTTAGTGCATGATTTGGAATGCGACATTCTCAATGAGACCTTTCAATTTAATATAAAAACTTCACTTCAATGGTAACATGACATTTTCAAAATTCTCCAAAATAGTTTACCAATAACGATATAATAATAGTCCCTTTTCATTTTTAAACTCTGGAAAACTTAGTCATATAAATAATTTTCACTTGAAGAGTATTATTTCAAATGTAAATGTCTCAAAAGGTGGCATAGTGTATGTAATATAAAGTAACTAAAACTCCTTTTTAAATTTAAAGAAAGGAAATAGATGAGGTTATCTTAATTGGTATTTAAGATATAGAAATAATATTTTAACTAACCAAATCCATAAAGAAAATTAGGAATTAAGGTTTTATCTTTACCATAATTCTCATCATATAAAGTGTAAAAGGTTCTTGTTAAAAGCTATAAAAGCTATTAGTGAGGACTAATTATTAAAATTTATTAATAAAAATTAATAAGAAATATATATGTCCCAACTAAGAAACTTCTTTAACAATAAAAATGATTTTGAGATACTTCTCCTTCTTAATGATCAATTAGTTTAGCTATAATTAAAATCATACATTAAAGGAGAAGAACAATTATATTTGAGCATGATATTGCCAAGATTATCTTTGAGAGAAAGCAGGTGTCATCAAGTAGCCATGAAGCAAAAAATAATGAAATGATAGAGATCAATCAAACCACCAAAATCCTTATGAAATGAAAACGAATCCAAGAACAAGAAGCCCAATAAAGGAAGAAAACCATGTAATCAACTACCAAATCAAGCTAGATAAGATAGAAGAAAAAATAAAATCTAAGTATTACTGAAATTCTAATGGGGCCACTTTATTTGCAAAATCAAGGGGAGTTGTTGGGGTGCCAACAAATGGCGACATGCTAGGTGAAGCAGTTATCTCTGCCTTGAAAAGATAGCGTTGTACATGTATAAGAAGATAGGAGATAAGGCTTTTAACAAGAAGAAAGCTTTCTCTAAAACATGTGTACCACATTAAGAAGTCAACCTTTTAAAGATTTACCCAACTGCAATTGATATTTTAATAATGCCCTTCTAACTATCATTTGGAATGCAAAGATAAGTACTAATTGACAAAATATGTTCTTCATTGAAACACGCTCTAAATGAACAATTTGTGATGACAAGAAGATGTTATCTTAATGTTTTTCCTCCAATACCATAGGCATGGCCCTGCTGCCAGCAAGCGTCTATAGCCTCGACAGGTTTACCTTTTAACCCAATAAGCTGCTTTTATTCCATACACGAGTTAAATATGCGAAGCTTATCAATCCTCGTTAAAAGATTTGCATTTCTAGAAAGAAGCTGGAAACCACTGTCTTGATTTGGTGGTCAGATTGTAACAGTGTCATTCACACCAACTTACAGATAATGAGCGGGTTGGATCGTGATGAGACCCCCTGTCTTGCTACCATTTTTTTTGTGGCTACAAGTCAGTATCCTGGCTTGGTGACCAGATATTGATAAAGTCATTCCATAAGAAGGTATGATCATGAAAAGGTCGGCTTATAATAAGACCTCCTTTTTCCCAGCTCACTCCTAGAGATGTTAAAGAAGAGGATTGGGCTACGTCTAATGTTAATCTCATAAGAGATTACTTAATGGATGGGGAAGCGACTTATACTCCTTAAGAGAGCGAGATGGCGTTAAGAGGTTTGAGATGATAACAATGCAAGCCTCACTGATTTTCTCCTAAAGAAGGATCCAATTAGAGCATAATGCAGAAATTAGTTAAAATAACTTTGCGTATTGATTTGTGATAATTAGAAAGATAGCCAATGCTGCTAGGTTTATGTATTAAGGTACAACTTGGAAAGTGTTCCACCACAGGAAAATGGATAGCCTCTTCTTGAAAAACACCTTGTAAAGATTCCTTCACATACAAGACTTCAAAAAATGTAGGCTTAGAATGAAAAACTTGCCCCAAAGTATCATTAATTAAAGATCACCAATCCCCTATCAATTAATTTTAGAAAAGGTTAATAAATAAAACATGATTGAAAATAAAGAATTGTAGAATCGATTGGAATCGTTTTTTCAATAATTAATATTTCAACCTTTCCCCCAATGCAAACAATTATTAAACTAAGAAATCCAAGCCTAATCAAACAAACCAAACTAAATATAAAATAAAAAAGAAAACCGAACTCTATTTACAACAAGAAAACCAAGATGAAAAATACCAATGCTAAACTGTGCAGTTTATGGTGATAATTTACAACATGAGTGGGCTATGCTCATAAAGTTCTTTATGTCAAATGAGATTAAAAATTATGAACGCATTCTTTATAATTTACTCCCCTAAAAATTTGTGTTTGCTTTAAAACTGCACATGACCATATGTAAGCATTTTGTCGTTAAGTCTTAATAGTTATTGATGGAAAATAAGACTAAGACCACATGACTAACATATGAAAGCATGGGTAAAATAATAATAAAAATTTGGAAGGGGAGTAGAGTGATGTGAACTTCCCTAAATAGTAGCTTGTCCTCTTGTACTCATCCTGAAAGCATGATATTGCTTAAATAACTGCACATTATTCAACATAAGTAATCTATCCGCAAAAAAGAAAAACAAAATGAAATTAAACTAAATCTACACCCACTCCTACACTACATATGTACAATTAAAAATTAAGTGAAATGAAACATCCAATGAAGCCATGGAAGCATTTTCATTCCTGTAAGAAAAACATCACTTTCAGTTAGTAAAAGAAAATGATATGTTAATAATAGAAAATCAGATACATCGTGATTATCACTAAAACCTTTACTTATATATACATAAATTAAAGCCTTACCATTGAATGGAAACTTCTTGAGGTAAGAAGCCTCAAGCCCATCTGCAACTCTATCATGAAAAATATAAACATGCGGATTAATAGATGAGTGATCAAAGTGAACAAAGTTGCGTGATTGAGAAATTGTACAAGATGAATGAGGATCTTTAGTAATCATTGGTTGAAACTGAAGTAAGTGACTAGAATCAAATGAGGTATCATCCCATATTGTGTTAGACGTGTCTTCATCAAATGAATGGAAATCATGATTGGTTTTAATGAAAAATTCAGTTTCAACTAACTCATTGTTTAAACAAGGAGATCCTTAATTAATTGCGAGAGGTGATGAATCAATAAAAGGTGTTTCAAAAAGTATATGACTCTCATCTTTGCATTTACCAAAAGATTCATAAGAATAGCTTTCTTTCTCTTCATCCCCAAAATATAATTTATCATCTGAAAACCCATGAGAATTTTGTGCATCATGATGAAATTCTATTAGATGTGAAAGTTTATCCTAAGAAGCACAATTGTTAAATAATTTAGGGTATAATGAAAAATAGGTGGACTAAGAAAGAAAATTGAAAGTATCTATTGATAACAAATTTTCTTTGAAAGAAAAGTTTTTCTATTTGAGTATTTGCATTTGATTTTAAATATTCATTAATTTCTTCTCCTAAAATCAGATCAATATTCTTTATTGAAAAATCTGAACATGACGAATTATCTTGTTCATTGAAAATAGGTAAAGGTATAAATGAAACACAAGAACTATCAGAAAAAATGAGATTGGGGAATGGAATCCCTTAAAATAATGTCTTGGTCTTGCTTAATTAACGTAGGAGAATCTTTTTCAATATAGATTTCAGATTTGGTCTCTTCCTTGTGAATGAGTTTAAGGTGGCGATCGCTGTAGAGGTGGAAATCGATGATTTCGTAAGAAGAGGGGAAGTGGAAAGAGCAGTGAGGGAGCTGATGGAAGGAGGGGATGAGGGTAAGGGCGAAAGTGAAAGAATCCAAGGAGAAGGCCGTAACTGCGTTGGAAGAAGGGGGCAGTTCATACAGAGCCATGGCCGCTGCAGTCTACGAGTGGGCAGCCATACTGCCCAAAACATAGATTTTAGAACAAATTCCTGTTAGGAATTCTGTATGTCCGCATATTCCTATCGTTTTATTTGGTCTAGATCAAGGGAATAAATGGAAATAAATAGCGAGCAAAACAGTCATCCCTAAGAAAAATGTTGTACGACACCACATAAAAGCCGTAAGAAAATTGTGTAAAGCTATCACTTTTTGGAGATGAAAGCTTTCTAAGCTTGGGGATTTGAGAGATGTCAATTATGGCACAATCTAATCTCAAAAAGGCTACTTTTGTCTTTTCAATAAATTTAGTTTCATTTATATGTTATTTACGTCAGCTAAATAACCAATTTCTTTTGGGTTCACAATCATGAGAAGTTGCTATATTTATGGAAAAAAATTACAGAAATTTGATGAAAAAACCATTATCTTTTGCTTACAACATGAGATAATCCAATTATAAAATATCATTTGCAATTATCTTTTACCGTACGATCTCACAGTTATATGTTATTAGTTGGCCTTGTTATGCTGTTAGTTGGCCTTCATTGCAGAGCCATTGACCACACGTTCATTCAAATGGTTCCTCTTCTCACTTCTCATTATGCCAATTGAGCCATAAGTTGCTAATCAAACTGGGAACGTACGTCGTCTGCTTTTGCTTCCATATGCAATGTTTCTTGTCTTATCTTTTAAATTTCTCATCTGCGTTTGCTTCCATATGCAATGTTTCTTGTCTTATCTTTTAAATTTCTCATGAGAGCACCCGAAGATTCCTCATCATATTCAACCAAATATTATTGAATTCAGCTTTCTTTGAACAGAAGGCACAGCCGTAGTTAATTTCTGGACTAAGGAAAAATAAAAATAAGACATGAAATATCCGTCAGGACAATGTCACTTGTCTTTCTATCATCTAATATAGAACTCTCGTGCAGCCAAAGGTAACGTATAATTTTTTAAAGAATATATTAGTACAATTAATCTTTATTCGTCCGACCAAATAGTTGTTGTGTTAAGAATTTTGGAATATTACTGTGTAGTAACTGTAGTAATTTTGATAGATGTAATTTGTATCAAAGTTCTAAAAGATAAACTTTTACAAGATATACAGAAAGTGTCAAATTTATTTGTCGTTGAGACTTGCAAAGTTTTAAATTGTGGTACTTTTAAAAATTTTGTAGGTAGAAACAACGCTTAAATACCTGGTGGCTTGAAGGCAAATCGGCTTAAAGAGAACATGATACCTAAAATAGTAACATCCGTTGAAGAAAAGAAAAGCAGGACTGTTAAGGTATATGAGAGTCCAGTCTGAAAACACAGACGATCCTCTGCCACCTATACACTCCCAAAGTCTTGATTCCATTTCACATATGGATGTGCCTCGACTCTGGGTGACGACGATGTGATATGGCGCAGGGTGTCATTTTTGTGAAATGTGACGTCGAGAATCCGTGAATATTGCAATGTCGGTGTGCATAACATCAAAAGTCCACGCCGTGGACCACGGCATCTAGACCCAAATAAATTAAATAAGTTTAAATAAATTCAATTATTCAACTTTCACCAAGATATTTAACTTTATTTAATTCCATAGTGTCATTTCTGGTATGAACTTATTTTAGCGTTAGCACTAGTATCACTATTTGTAAAGGATTTGGAAAATCCTTAATTTTCAAATAGTGGTGCAAAAGTGGTGATAATATGGGGATATGCAAGTGGTGCTAAGATTTATGGTGCAAAAGTGGTGTTTATAAAAAAGTTGATTTTGGTGTTAAATGAATATGTGGCATTCTATGGTGTATGGTGCAAACCACCAAAACCAATCCTACGTGGATTGAGATTTTGTGGTGCAAAACATCAAAACCATTCCAACATGGATTTATACTTTCTCATACAAAACACCAAAAATATTATTATTATACAAACTTGTATATAGTGCAAAGCACCATAAAATAATAAATGGAAAAAAAAAACACATTATATATATATGGCAAAACACCATAAAATAATAAATGATGAAAAAACTATAAATCACATTAATTAATTATATATATATATATTCCCTTCATCATTTTTCTATTTATCTATAAATTTAACACCATCAGTAACTTTCATTAAAACTATATGTAAAGATTTAAGAATAAAAAATTGAATTTTTTTTGTAAAATGTCACACTCTGACATTAAGTTTATGTTTATGGTTAATTAACTAACATGAATAAACAAACGAACTAAAAATTCTTAACACAACCCACTTATTGCTTTCAAAGTAAAAGCTATCACCATGAAAAAAGAAAACCAATTTATAATGGTATAGGAGTTTCCATTTATTAGTTACAAGTTCACTAACATGAACTCATCCTAACCCCATCTCTTAAGCACGTATAAGCATCAAACTACATTTTTCCTTTTTTTTTTTCATTTTTATTTTGTTCGACATTAAATATGTCATCTGTTTTTCATTTTGTGTGATAGCATAACATACTCACACACATTTACATGGCACAACATTACGATAAGAACACCTCATTTCCATTAGTCCAACGAAACATATGAAATTTTAAATTAACCTTATGGAAATGTGTTCAGTACTATTTATGGTCCATTATAAGGACATCCAATCACAATCTGTTTGAGGGTTTTGTGTCCCTAGCAAAAGGGGAGCTTCTATATGCTAGTGAGATGCCACACATCGATTCGAAGCTCAATCCGTGAAGGCATCCGCTGTCTCCACAAACGATAGATAGAAACATATTATGGGAGATAAGGAAACCTGTATCCAATGTCTCTACGTTTAACTAGCATTTATGAGAATATATGCATCAAAACGAATCTCTTTCTTACTGTCGCTCTAACGAGCCCAGCTAGGCGGATCTCTAACGAATCTCTACTTACGTGTGCTGTCCTACCACGAATCTCTAACGGATCTCTAAAGAATTCTCCTGTAAGGTAATCGTTGCTTTAGACCACCATTTATTCAATCCGTTGCCATTTACATTTTTCCAAAAGAAGAATGTAAAACCATATATGCGTTGTGAAGCAAGTTTTTACAGAGGTTGCGATGAAAAGTAATTGTGATGAAAACGGTCCTTTACAATGAAAAGGGATTGTGATGAAAACGGTCCTTTACAAAAATGGCACGCTGATATAATATAATGAAACAAGTTTTTTAAAAAGAAGTTTTAAATTTTCTTTTTAAAATGTGATTTTGCCATGTTCAAAAGTTTCTTCAAAAGGATCATGTTATTATTTGTAAAGAAGATTATGTGAAGAAGGGTATTGTGGGAAGACCCTAAAGTAATTGTTACCTAAACTAAAATTCTATCCACAAAAGAATGTGGTTGCTATTTTAAATTTCCGACTACGTGGAGAAGCCACCACCCATTGAGACCGGAGACAATGAGATACACTTGCGGAATCCGGCAAAAAGAAGAGGAGACCGAGTTAATATTGTCCGAGATTGAGGGCCGTGAAGAACCTGTCATGTAAAAGGCTGCGTTGAAGTCAAGAAAGAATCTGCAAGGTTGAATGGAATTTATGGGTTGAGTGGTGAGTAATTGGCATCTGTGTGTAAAAACCAATGTTGGGATTAATGTTGAGTTCCATCACTAAATGAGATCAATTGTGCAACATCTTGGGAGATTGCACATCCAAGTTGTCTAGAGTAGAGATTTTATAACAGAAACCAGTAAGGAATAGAAGCAAGTTCGTTGCAGACAATAGATTCTCGTTGCCAGACAAAGTCCAGTTGCCAATCACTGACAGTGACAGAAACTTTTATGGCCAACTTATGCACCAAAATTCCCCATCAAAACTCGAGCCAACAATGTTAGGAAATGAGCGACCATGATATCAACCATGCGCAGTGATAATTTTCTATATGATTCGCATGACAAAAAATGAAGGTATGCCTTTTATGATGGAAATTTGAATGTTTGATTTAACATATGCACATATTTTGGACCATAAGTTTAAGATTACGGTGAAGACATTAATAGAAGCCTTCCAAATTTATGATGCTTAGATGTGGAGAAAATTATATGTTAAGTGCACTTTAAGAATAAAGTGTCACTTTATCAAGATCAATTCATTTAAATGGTTTATGATTTCAAATTTTTTGAATGAATAGTAAGGGGGTGTTTTAATGTTTATTTAAGACAAATCTGTAATTGGAGTTATAAGGAGATTTGTTGATGTTCAAAGTGTTTTGAGCACTTCTTTCATTTCAAGTATGGCTTACATTGAAGAACTATTTAAAAAGTTACATGTAGTAATCACAACAACATCAAAATCTCAAATTTCTATAAGTAAAGGGATACTTACAAATGTTGTTACCTGTTTGCACCTAATGAACAAAAAGATGGACATGTTAAAAGTTCAAAACAAATTGTTATCAGATGAGTTATGTCTTGTTCGACGTCAAAAGGATAATGACCATGTACCTGTTGGTTGTGAGCACCAGTTCAATGTAATTTCAATTGATGACATTGACAACAAAAAGGATAAAGGATAAAGTGGATGAGCATAATATTGTTCATCTCTTATATATATATATATATATATATATATATATATATGAGAAAATGGTAGGTAGCATAAAATCCATTCTTCCAAGTAGAGTGGTATGATTATAATAAATTATGATAAAATATTTATAGAACTTAGAACTTAGATATAACACTTTAGGGTATCTATAATATAAATAATTATTTATTTTTATATTTAAACTAATTTGGTAAGTCAAAGGTTTTCCTTTCTATGTAATTTTGCATTTGCAATAAAAAAAACTTATCACAATTACTAAACATCTGAGTTTATACCTTCTTAATCTATATTTCCTTTTATGGGATCAAACAAAATAAAATGCAAAACATTAGAAAATAAAAAAGTAATTATTTAAATAAAGCTTAGATAATAACATTTTCAAAACTATATACTTTTAATTATTTATTATTTACTTACTTTACAGGGGAGAAATGGAGATGATTACGAGATATGCAACCTTAGGCTATATGTTTTTGGCGGCTTGTTTGTTTTAGCAAGTTGTTTATAACTTTCTTCAATTTGCACTTACCAAACCTTAGATCGATAGCCAAGTTTCCCTCTAACTCGATAAGTTGTGCACTAACTCGGTAAAATGTAAAATTCAACCTAATTATGGTAGATAAGAGTAGCAACTCATGCAAATTCAATGAATGAATTAACATGAGGGAATCTCAAACCCAAAATCTACAACACTTTCTTTTCACATAGGTATTCTCATCAACATTCAAAGCTTGTTGAATCCATTTTAGGTATTAAAAAATGGACTTTTACGTGGTTGAATTATACTTACTTTGCAAAGGAGAAATGGAGATAATTGAGAGATATAGACAACCATAGGCTACATGCTATAAGAGATTGTTTGTAACTTTATTCAAGTTGCACTTACCAATTTGTCCTACCCTTCCTAGGGTTTCATGGACTTACCAAAGGTATAAGTCCAAGTACACACACTGTCCTTTGTTATAAAGTTGTTTCACTTGCTATTGATACAATGATCCTTCATTGAACATGACGATTGATCAATAGCTAAGTTTCCCTATAACTATACAAGTTGTGGTGTTGCATTAACTAGACAAGTTGTTGTGTTTCCCACTAATTGGATGAACGATAACTAGATGAGTCGCTATCTTCTACTTCATCCTTTCACTAATGTCATTTTTAAATCTGCCACCCTGAAGGCAGTGACTTGATGCCTTGTAGCTATTCTTGTTACAATTTTTTATTGAAAGTGAAACAAGAAGATTAAATCTATTAAATATACGTTGGTGGCATAGATTTTTCCATAGAAAGATGCAATACGAATTTTCTTTGTACCTACTCATCTAAACTAGTATATCACTAATAGTATTGTCATTTTTTTATTCCTTTCCAAGGGTGTTGTATCCAAGGCATGTTATTTTAGTGTTTAAAACTTTAATATCTTTCTTTGGTCGTCGTAAGCTTAATCAAGTACGGTTTGTTAGAATGAACTTTGCTATTTTACTTTCTTATATTTAGTGTTTGATATGTTCTCCATTGTAGTGGTAGCTCAATTACCTTAAGAAATGCATAATGGTAAGCTCAATTATGTAAGAAATATATGATAGAAAACATAGAATTTCCAATGTGGAGAAAGCATTTAATGGCCTTGAAACACAAAAGTGCCAAGAAAATTCATTCACAAAGCCAAGATTTCAACACGAAAAAATAATAATTTCCCACAAAGCAACAAAAACCCATATGTTTTAATGATCATCTTTTTGTTAATTCCCCACAAAACAACAAAAATTTGTCTTTGTTCATGATGTTTTTGTTAATTCCTTGGAAAAAAACAAAAAACAATCTATCTTTATGATGTTTTTGTTGGTTTTCAGAATAGAGATCGAGTACCAAACTCACTCATAGTCAAGGAGAGACCCAATTGTTGTGAACAAAGAGGGTCAAGTTGGGCTTGTGGCTATAGGTAATGTCTCAGTCGAGCACGACAAGTTGCGCTTGTGGCAATAGATAATGTCTCGATCGAGATGTATAGTGTTAAGAGAAGGAAAATTCCATTCCCAACCAAAGATATTACCTATACCAACCCAGTAAACAAGATTCATGAGCATTAGAGAATTTTCCACACCTATCTATAGAGGTGCACCTAGAGGTTGTAAAAATTATTGGATTTACACCCAAATGTCCATAAACTTACTGCAATTTGAAGCCTAGATATCACGAAAGAGAATTCATTTGCAAACCAGCATCTAGGACGTTGGAGTTTTTTCCCAAAATAACCAATGAACCAACCCATAATTCCACTTGCATTAAAATTCAAACCCATTTTCAATAGATTATACTTGCTACTCATTAACTTTGGAGTGTGCGAAGGTACAAGACTTATGATGCCCATTGGATTTGCTTTGTTATGTGATCGACCTTGCCCACCTTTGAAATGTGACAGACATGTAAAATGACAAATTGGTCATACTTAAAACTATAAAATGGGGAGGAAAGAAGCCCTTTTTTAACCCTTAGAATTCCTTGGATAATCAATCACCCTAGTTATTTGGGTCTGTGAGAGCAAGGTAATATTCAATAATTTCATATTGACTTGGCTCGAGCTCTCTAAGAGCATAAACAATTTTATATCAACTTGCCTCTCTTTGTATTTTGAGTATTGCCTTGGCATGTTTGCTATTCGATGATGATTTTTAGTATTGCGTTGGTAAGTTTGTCGTCGATGACGATTTTGAGTACAATTCCTTGTAATGGTAATACTTAATAGTTCCATATCAACTTGCCTCCCTTTGTATTTTGAGTATTGCCTTGGCAATTTTGCCATTTGGTGATGACTTTGATTACGATTGATGGTTCAGAAGTCAAATGATGATAGTTACTGATAATAGTTGAGTCACCTAGGACAATAGTATTCCTTATGTATCTTGAATCAAGAATTTTCTTCCCTTACTTGATTGTTTGTTGTTTTTTAACCCATTTCTTGATTTTCTTCAGGATCAAAGATGATTTTCCTCGTGCCTGCCACCCCTAGATTTCCCCACCAATCGTAGATTTCCCTTTACAATGTCGTCAAAGAAAAGAATAAATTTTCGTCAAGGAGTTTCTATTCTTTAAATTCTTCTTCTTTCATTTGGATCTACTACCAGTTTGGTCTATGAGTGGATTTCTAGAATGAATTTTAGTTGGGATACATCCCCCATCCGAATGTATTTGAGCCAATCTCTTTCTTCTTGATCCAAAAGTAATGTGTAATGACCTTTCACTCCTCTCACCCTCATTGCTTCAAGTAGGAAACTGGGAGATCGGTGTGGCACTCTCTTTGAATATGGATTTCTTTCTAGCAAGCCATACCTTCCAACAAATTTTTTTTGCTAGCCTTTTAAGAACTAGCTTGTTCAAGAAGGTCCCTTTGTATATGTTTTGCTAATTAGTAAACTCTTCTTTCCAAGAAAGAAGAGGGATAGGTATGTGTTCAATTTCTTCAAAAGAAAATTCAAATCCTATATTTTATTCGGGGATTCAAAGAATATATGTATTTTTTACTACTGCAAATTTGTTGAGATGGCCCTAGGTTCTTAGCAATTAATAGTCTATTATGAGCCATAATCTAGCACATTGAATTGATTTTAAACAATCCATTGTCGTTCCAAATGTGTTTCCATTGAAAGGGGGTTCCAAATGTGTTTCCATATAAATTTTCCCTTTATATTCTATCTTGACTTTGTATTTAGAACCATTTAGAGCGCATCCTTTCCAGTATGGGTTTGTTGTCCGTTGGAGTGCAACCTCTTAAAGAGTGCAGGATTGGAAGAAAAGGGACAAGTTGGGTTAGTGGGAAGAGTGGTGCCCAACCCTCCATCTAGTGTCTTCTTCATGCCATAGTGACAGTCATAGATCATGAATGGTTTTTATTCCTTGTCTATCAAACTTGGATTGGATAGAGATAATATCAGCTATGATCCTCCTCTTACCTTGTCTATGGGGTGTTACAAGCATCTTTTTAGCTGCCTTAGAAATATTTCTTGATGGAAACTTGTTTCCACCAGTGAAGTTTTCAAGTAAGAAAGGGCCATAATACCTTGGTTCGCAATGAAAAATTCATAAGATTTGAATATTTAATCTTATATTTTCATTGCCATTCTTCCTTGGAGGCCACCTTGGATCCCAATGCAATATTCACAAGGGTTGGATCTTTTAAATTCCAAATCACCATTGCCCCTTGGAGCCTTAGACCACATTCCACTTGATTAGATGAAAGTTTTTTTGTATTAGATTTTCTCATTCCACTTGGCTCATACCATCGGTTGGTGCTCAAATGAATCATAAGCACAATAGATAGTTACATATTATGTGCATTATAACTTTTCACACTATTTGGTGCACAAATGGATGTGCAGATGCACCTCTAGCTATGCTCCACTTAATTTAACAAGCATCACGCATGCTATAAATCATATTTGGATGGTGGTAGTATGCACATAGATATATAATAACATTGTATTTTCCTCCACTATTAAGTAAGATTCACTAGTCTATGGTGCTTTTGTACATTCTAAGTGCACTAGAAAGAGATAAGAATTTGTTATCAAATTTCCCACACTCTTCAGTGCACTATTCAGTGTGACTTAGTGTGTTAAAAAATATAATGGCACATCAATGACAATTATATAGTTAGGTAATCATGGCACACTCAAATATTATATACACAAGAATAACCAATATCAACATATGTACACATATAATTATGGTAGATGTGTATATATAACCAAGAGTAATTATGCCCTATGTGCAAAGATATGTTAGTGTATAGACATTACTTACCCAAGTGATTTCTAGGTTATGCTGGGATGGTTGAGTTTACATTCTTCTAGGGAAGAGGATATTAGGTGCTTGTCCCTTATGACCATGGGACTAGCACATCATACCACTAATGGAAAATGCATTAGTTTCCCTATGTTGTACTGTGTAAATGGTTTATCTTACAGGCCTAGACTAATCAAGTGGTCTACCATTATTTAAGACTTTTGTATTGTTTTTATCGCTATCATCGCATGTTGGACGATTGACATCTCTTCCCTTTGTTTGAAACATATTTATTTTATTTCTTAATAGGTTTCATGTGACTTGGATTACATTTTATTCATAAACTACTAGTTCATAGATGTTTCCCAAGAGGCTCCAACTAGAGTACCTATTTAGGCCAATGCGACATCTACCCAAGAGGGTCCAACTAGAGTACATATGTAGGCCAATGTGTGCATATGTTTTGGAAATTTTAGGTAGTGAGGAAAATCCCATCCTTGATCATGTACAAGATCCTTATGTAGGGATGGGTGAGAAAGGATGTGCAAATATTAAATTTACTAGAGCTAAGCCTACAAATACAAGCTGTAATATTATCATTATATATTAATTATTTTATTTGGATATTATTTTTCTTATTTAATGACATGTAATTGATTATAAGATTTTGTTTAAATTTCTAATTATTGTTATCTAGTTTTTTCTAAACATTAGCGCGTATGTTGGTGAGGGACCTCCTCTCCATATTGATGCAAATATGGAGGAGACCAAAAAGATGAAAATGAGATATTGAGTTTAGTCAATAATCTTGGGGTAGGGTTTACTAAAATTATGGCCCCGCCAAGAAATTTATTACCTTACCTAAACCACTCATAAAATCATTTTTTCTAAAAACATTAAAGCCACATATAGGGATAGAAGCCCAACATTTTTAAGGTTGCATATAACCTAAGGGCACTAATAACATAGCTTTAGTTAAAAACTTCTAATTTTTTACCAAAATTTCATAAAAGTTGCAAGTGCTAACAACCATTTTAAACCTCCTGTAGCAAATAGGTGAACAAGAACTTTGCACATTAAGTAGCGCAACCTATTAGACAAACCGAAAAATGTGATATAGAATCTTGGAACTTGACTAGAAATAAAAAAAAAAATTGACAAGTAAATTTTCATGCTAATAGAACCATTTTAAGATATGATTTCAGCCTCACTGGAACACTCTAGTTTTTAATATTCTCAATATTCACAACCCTCTCTCCTCTCTCCGCCAAATGTCAATCCATAAGTTGTATTATGACTATTTGCATTTGCTTGGAGACACTTGAAAAATGACTTGAGTCCTCAAACAATGTTTTGACCACATTGTTTTGTAGTGATGAAGTATTTTTTACTTGATTGGGAAGAGTAGTTCATTAATGGTTTTTGCTCCTTCTTTCAATTAGCACTGCATTTTACTTCTCTGGAATGATTTTCACCTTTGCTTAGAAATCCTTTGAATTGTGAATTTATTAACTATTGTGACATCAATATAGGGAATCTGAACTCAAGGCAGTTGAAGGTAACATTTGGTAGACCATATTTTCATGAAAACCTAGCTCAAGATGATCTTTTTCCTTTTGCAAACCAAAAATTGTAGTCACCCAAAATGTTGTATCTTTTGCGTGTAAACCCATACGATTAAGTGAAACATCCTCTAGTGAAACATCCGCTATGCAGAAGTGATATATATGCAAGGCCATACCTTAAGTTGGTGGCAACTCTAATGTTAAAAGATAAGTCTAGTCATGAAAATAAGGCAATTGTGTGCAAAGATGCCGTAATGTTCAACATGAAGTGATACTTTTCTACCCCAAATTCATCATTTTTCTCAACACATCCTGATGAAAAATACAACTTTCTAATGCGACATCCCATGATTCTTTGGCATCTTCAATACCATCCCATTTTGCACTAGGTAGGTATGATAGCATGGATGAAGAAGAAACTGTGATTGTTGGTTGATTTTGTTAGGTCAAAAAATGCCCAGAATTAATCCTTCTTCTGTTATTAGTTTAATTGTACACGTTTGCACCTGGAAGCTACGTACTAAAGTACTCTTCACAAGGACAATGTGCTTTCAGAAAGGTACATGACCTCTAACCATCGAAATTCCTCAGTTATGAGGAAAAATTTAGACTTCATCAATACTTAATTTGTCTTCTTCATGACTGTCCAAATTAGCCCAAAACAAAGAATCTTATTCAATGTCCTTTATGCATCATCTTCAAGTACTTCTTCATTGGCTTCCATGTCCTTTTAATGGTCAAAGTTGTTCCATAACAAAGTAGGCTTGTTGCAAGGTAGATCACCACCATCTATGGTTTTCAAACTCATCAATTGATATCCACATTTTTCCATAAGGTCTTCCATATGTTCTTGATTGATTTGGAGTGGTATTAGGGATTCGACATCTTCTAATGAGTCTCGGATCATTACCAAATCCGATCAATATTCTTTGCCAAGTTTATTAGGTCTCCAAACAACTTGATAATCTAGCTCTTCAAGAAGCCATCATATGTCCTCAATATTTTGTCTTCATCTCTGCTCTAGTTTGTCCTTGATTTATTCTATCTCTCATATACTCTAAGTCTTCTTATCTTCTTCTTCATCATCATGCCTTCTCTTTACTCTGTTTCTCATACATCAGTACTCAAGCCCTTCAATCTCTGTTCAAAATAAGTCATTTCATCACACCTAGACCTTATGTGTTTTTCCATCTTAGTAAGTCAACCGTTCACTATTTGAACCTTTGATTATGAAAGTTTCTTAAATGCAGGCCTCAAGTGAGTTACATCAATAATGATTCATACAAGCTTTCAATCAAATTTCAACTAATTTGTCAAATCAAACCTTTCACAACCAAACCTTTTGACCCTTTTCGAAAAGATTCCATATCAGTTCTTAATGACAGTCCATCCACTTCTCATAGATTATTAATTTCTTTGTAATTATGGTAATGGAAAGATCCATCTCTTCTAAAGATTGAACATGTACTTGAGATTCATCTTCTCTTTTCTTTTCCAACTGTTTTGCAAATTTAGTAACCTCCAAAGGTTTCACTTTGCCATTTCTTTTTCCTATCATAATTGATATTGTTGCTAGTTCTTTCAAATAAATTTCCACCTCCGCCATCTTATTCATTTGATTGGAACTACTCTGTGATATGTGAGTAACATGTGGAGATTCTTCTCTAATCTTACTGGTTTTGTTGGAGTTTATGTATTGAACATCTTTGACAATTTGAATGGAAACTGGCGCCTTTCTTATCACTCTCCTTAGGATTATTTTCTTTGATGGTTTCAGCTTCTCTTATGGAGATTCCAAACTCCATAATCCATTTCATCTAGGTCTTGGGAAAATATGATTTCTATTAAATTACAACAGTAAATCTAGATTTGTAAAACAAAAATTAAACGGAAGTTTTTTAATGTTTTGAGGTGGTTGAAAGAGAGGGAAAGTGCCTAGATTCTATATTGGGAAAATGGGGTCAATCGGATAGACTTAGAGGGTAATGTTTACAATGTTATCATCACAAACCAAGCTGCAGAATGCATACTACAACAATCTTAATATGGCTGGAAATTAATGTAGAAAATTATTAGGAACATACAAACTGATTTGCATAATAGTTTCCTAGTTCAAGTTAAAACACAATGGCTATATATTCTTATGAAACCACTTCCTTTTGAACCATCTTTAGATTGGTTTTAGTGCTCAAGCTACCATTTATAATAATTTTACATAATTTTCAGTAAACAACTAAATGGGGAAGATTGGATGTGGAACAAATTGAACATGCTCTGCTAGGCCATTGGTTCTATTTCAGGTTCTATGATGGAGGATCAAGTACATCATGTTAGTTGCAAATGTTATTTTTGGCCTTTTATATGGGTCAGTGCAAGCTAATGAGGGTCACTTTTGGCGCATTAGATGCAATAGAAAACTGAAAAATCAGGCATCCCTCAACTTACTTGGATTTTTTGAGATACTTACGTAAAATATCTTGCATTGAGTAAAAAAGATGAAATGTAGGAAATTGAATCACGTTTCCGAATATATAACTTTTATGTATTGAAAATTTGCATATCTATGTCAAGTTTCATTTTTCCTAACAGACACTTTTTATTTTTCAAGAAAATGATAAGGTATATGTTTTTGTGGGTGTAGCCTTTGAGGGCCTAAATGATGGAATCAAGCTACAAAAATGGGCATGCATGTAGAGAACATATAGAACTTGTGCACCATTATTTTTAGAAAATTAAATTAGTAATTTTATAATTTTTTTATAATTTTCTAAGTGATCAAACCTCGAAAATAGTACCTCTTTTGTGGGTGCAGCCTTTGAAGGTCTTAATGCAAAAATCTTGAAATGGGTTTTTCATAGAACGTGGAGGTTAGTGTCCTCTTGTGCACCATACAATTTATTTTTGAAATGATCAAGAATTGAAAAAGTTATGGAAGAAACACTAACAGTGTGTTTCACGAGTTAAGGAGGTAGGACACAAAAGAAATTGAAAGAAAATAGGAAAAATTAATATTTTTAAATAAAAGTTACATATTTGGAATCTGCAGAAAAAATGCTATTTGTGTTTAAGATTTCGTCGAAAATGACTATTTGTAGCATACTATAACGAGTGGTTAAGCACATGCTTCTCCAGAAACTGGAAGAAATACCCAATTAGCTTTGGTTTATCATTAACATAGCACAAGTTTGGAATTACCGAAACAAACACCAAAGCATACACATAGGATTATTGTTGACATGCAAGCAAGTGAGTCGGCTTAGTTTAGGCTCTACAAAACACGAGTGCATTCTGTTTAAATTCAAAAATATTGACGTGCTTTTAGAATTCAATAACGCGCACGCGTTATATAAATACATAACGTGTACGCGTTATGTAGTTCCAAAATGCGCTCGCATTATGTAAATCATAAAATATATGTTTAATACTTGAGAGAGAGAGGGTGTGGAAGACTCAAGGGAATTTTTGGTTAATATTTGAGAAGGGGTGGGGAAGGGTCAAGGGAATCTATATTTAATATTTAATAGGGGTGGGAAAGGGTCAAGGGCTTAGAAGGATGTTGGAAGCTTGAGTGGGGAGAGATGAAGGGAATGAGAACATGATGGGATACAAGGGGTGAAGGGAAGTGGATCTTGAGAGCACTATTAGGAGTAGAAGAGGTTTTGAAGAGGTATAGGGTTAGAAGTTGAAAGTGAGACTTGAGTGACAAGGGGGAATGGATGGAGGCAAGGGGGATGTGAGAGAGAAATAAAGAATACAAGGGGGGGAGAGACATAGAGCGAGGGAGGGAGAGGGACAATGGGGAGGAATGGATTTAGAGGGAGTGAGAGATAGATGGGGATAGAATGAAATAAAGAGATAGGAAGGGAGGGACAGAAAGTGTTGGTGGGAGACATGCAAGGAGTGGTGGCGATGGAGGGAGAGAGAGAGAGAGAGAGAGAGAGAGAATATGAGAGGAGGGGGAAGGGACATAAAGTGAGAGAGAGAGAGGGAGTGATGGATAGATGGGGATAGGTTAAGGGAAAGATAACATGAGGGAGGGATAGAAGGTGAGATAGAGAGGCAATGAGAGAGGGAGGGAGAGAAGGTAGGGTAAGGGATGGAGGGGGAATGGGTTTGAAAATGGAAAGGGACATAATGTGTGTGTGTGTGTGTGTGTGTGTGTGTGTGTTTGAGAGAGAGAGAGAAAGATTGATGGTTGGGGAGAGAGATACTAGAGGGAGGTGTGAGCTACAAAGAAAGTGGGAGGTTGTGTGTGTGTGTGTGTGTGATAGGGAAGGAGGAATTAGTGGGTTGGCAGGGACGAAGATGGTGTAAGGGAGAGAAAGCGACATAGAGGGAGGGAGGTAAAGGGAGTTATGTACATATCCAGGGATAGATCTAGAGAAAGAGATAGGGAGGGAGGGATACAAGGTGAGAGAGAGAGGGCAGGGGGGAGGGATAAAGGCACATAGGGTTAGTGATTAAGGGCGAACGAAGGGAGAGAGTTCTATAGGGACTTGGATAATTGTGAATATATACATAAGGTGGATACCCTCCTCGTCATCATCTTCATCACCATCACCATCATCATCACCATCATCACCATCATCATCATCATCATCAACATATTCATCATCATTGTCATCTCTAGGTTCCTCGTCAACATCTCCATTATCATCATCTTCTTCATCCTCATAATCTTGATCATCATCTTCATCACCATCACCATCATGATCAACATCTTCATTATCACCATCATCATCACCATAAACATCTTCATCATCATTGTCATCTCTTCCTTCCTCATCAACATCTCCATCATCATCATCTTCATCATCATCATCATCATCATCATCATCATCTCCATCATCATCATCATCTTCATCATTGTCTTCATCATCATCACCATCATCATAATCATCAACATCTTCATCATCATTTTCATCTCTAGGTTCTCCATCAACATATCCATCATCATCATCTTCTTGATCATCATCATCTTCATCACTATCATCATCATCATCAACATCTTCATCATCATCACCATCATCATCATCATCATCTTCCTCATCAAATCAACATCTCCATCATCATCATCATCATCTTCTGAACATCATCATCATCATCATCTGAACATCACCATCTCCATCATCATCAACATCTTCATCATCATCACCATCACCATCATCATCAAAATCTTCATCACCATCACCATCACCATCACCATCTTCATCATCATTGTCATCTCTAGGTTCCCCATCAACATCAACATCTCCATCATCATCATCTTCTTCATCATCATCATCTTCATCATTGTTATAGGTCAAACTTGCACCTCTCCGTCCGTGATCACCTTGAGCTGTTGATCACACAAAAGGACAATTGGGATGGAGGAGCATGTTGACCCTAGATGATACTTTGACTTACTCCATTTCCTGACATTTCTGGAAAAACCATAAAAATATCATTTTGAGATATGAGCGCTACTCTACCTCAATAAGACTAGCGCCTGTACGCTACTCCAGTGTATAATAGTAGCGCTCAAGGCCTTATGAGCGCTACTCCTTCTCAGCATAGTAGCGCTCAACATTTAAAAATCGATGAGCGCTAGTTGACAAGCACCATAGTAGCGCCCTAAACGCTACTTCACTAAACAATAGTAGCGTATATCTTAAAAAATGATTAAAAAATAATTAGTTTCACGAGGAGGATTAGTTGCTGGTAGTTTCCCAACTTCCCCAACTTCCTCCATAACCATATATCGACCTGAACTACTTCTCTGATTCTATAAATATAGAGAAGACTAAAGAGAAAGGTTAGATGGATAGATGGAGAAACTTAGAGACATAAAGACCTAAGAGAGAAGTTTGCATTGAGAGGAGTTGATGCTGAAGATATCCAAGCCTGAGAAGAGCAAGAGCCCAGAATCAAGTTGCAGGAGCCTGCCTCAAAGTCAGGTATACTTGTACTTCATTTTACATTTGACAATAAAGGTTGAAGTGTCTTTCTTGTTCCAACTTAAATGTTTTCTAAAATAATATTTTAATTTGGATCTGTTTTGGTCAATATCAAATGTTTAACATTGCTTTTGTTTCCTTCAAACATTATATATTATCCAAGGCACGCTGAGAAATGTGTTTGTTTTGCAGGTTTACTGAACAGAAAGTGGATTTGAGGACTAAGCGAGGAATCAAATAAAATCTAGGATCAAACGCCGGTTAAAAGGTATGTTCTTAAGGTCCATAACTCATTTCTTTTCATCAATATCTTTGCAATACAATTAATACACTTACCTGTCACCCCATCCAAGTTGATAGCATTAGTTTCCTTGCTATAGGGTAGTTTTGCCCGCCAACAGACTGGCGACTCCACTGGGGATAGTTGTGTTTTTGCTCTAGGAAACTTTTACTTGTTTGTCTTCCCGGAACTGTTTTGACTCCCTTTTTCGTGCTGAGAAACCCTGTAGGTATTTCTTGCCTATTTTTCTCTGCTTCTCTCAGTCTTTTGGTATCTTTTCAAAGTCAGTTTTTAAACTTTTAAGATATGAGCGCTACTTTGTTGTACATACAATAGCACCCATACGCTACTGTGCTATACATATAGTAGCGCCCATCTCTGTAACGGCACGAGTTTCCCTAGCACAGTATGGTACAATTCCTGAAGCCTGTTGTTAGTGGTATGCTTGAGTTTTTAACCCTTTTTGGTGGTTTGCTGACTTTGCTTTTAGATCTCCTTGACTGTTGTTTGAGGTTTTAATTGTCTTTTAAGTCATAGAACCTTTCTTTGAGTCTTTTTACCATCCTTGGATCACTTGTTTACCTTTGGAACGTTTGGACTGTTTGTAACTTCTTGGAAGACTAGGTTGTGTCTTGTGGTGAACACTTCCACTTTTTAGGCCCTGAATGTATGTTGTTGGTTTACAAACCTGCATACTTTTGTATCTGCTGTTTGTGGAAACGTTTGTCTACTCTTTACCTGTCCTATCCTTTGTGTTAGGGTTTGGTCCGTTTTAGAGCCTCTAGGGTGTCTTTCGAATTTGTTGATTTCCAATCTTCTTGGACTTATTGTTTTTTTTCTGGTTTCAAGTGTATTTAAAGTGCTTTAGGCTGATTCATTTCTCAGTTCTTTGTGTTAGTAGGGTAATTGGCAGCTTGCTTGTCTACTTTTTGCTTGGCATAGTGGTCTTGCTAGGGTTAGATGCTTTAGGTCAGTCCTTTTGTATCTATCTCCTTTGTTTTCTCCCACTTTGTTTCTGAGTTTAGAGGCTTTTTCTTTGCAAAAAAATTGTAGATCAAGTCTTTTTTGAGCTAGTGCCTTGACAGCTATAAGCTTAAGAACCTTGTTTAGCCATACTTACACACATTGCACAAAAGTCTTATCTTGCTTTCCATGTTTATAGTTCTTTTTCGTTTATAATAACAGAAAAAGCAAAAAATTGGTAGTTTAAGTTTAATAAGGCTTTTTTTTGTTACAAGATAGCATAGGTTGTTTTGTACAATTTCAAAAAAGAAAACAAAAAAGAGATTTAAGTAGATTTGCTTAGTTTTTTCAGTTTGGAAAAGAAGTAAATGAAAAAATAAAAAGAGCTTTGTTGTAGAAAGTTTGAATTTATGCATTTTTGTTTTCCTGTTGCAACCACGCCACACAAAAGCACTACCTTTTGAGTAATAACAGCCCTAAATTTTTTTTTAATAAAATGAAATAGAAACAATTTTTCTTTTATAGGGATACACTACACCAACTAGTCTTGGTTAGGATCTTGAGTTTAAATCACCTTAAACCACTCAAGATCACACATTACGCAAAAATCATAGTTCAACTGTCACAGGTAAATCCATTTCACTCAAAGATTGCCTGGGATCTATGCAATAGGTCATTGCGAGATCAGATTGTTGGGAATACTCCTCCTACTTTATGTTTCAAGCATACGCCAGGATTGGATCGCATTTGGGGACTCTTTCGAGTTTCAGGCTTAGTTACACTGCCCATGCCTTCTGATTCAACCGGTGACTGTTCCCCCATGAGTTTTCAGTGTTGTGGTATCTTTAGTATCTGACTTTAGGTTCATACACAGGTGACAGCAGAGGGTATATCTATTGTACCTAAGACAGACGTTGGAGGAAATCCCTTGCATGTCTTTGGGAGGGCGGTTGGGTGATTCCAGCGCTTGCACCCTTAGTCATTGTATTGTGGACCCCGGGTAACTATCTTTCTTCCTTTGTTGATCTGTTCTGGGCCCTCATCATCCCAGAATCTTCTCCGGAAGGCACCTTGTTTGCCTGGTTTGCATACTTAGGACTTTTTAGTTGGCGTGCTGTTTGCCCCCTAGTTGTAGTGGCCACTAGGTTCTAGTCTGTTATTTTATATATATAATCACGGAGAATCAAGAACTTCGTAGATCAAGAAGGTTTCAAAACCTTCCACCACTTAGAACAGAACCTTTACAGCCAGCTAGACGACAGCGGGTAAACCCCGGTATTTCTTCAGAAACTACTCCTGAAACAGAATTTCCTGAGGAAATTCTTACAACAGAAAATCCTGAAATAGGAATTCCTGAGGAATTACAAATTGAAGTTGAGTTTCCTGAAGAAGAACAAACAGCAATAGAAAACCTTGAAATAGAGGTTCCTAAGGAACCACAACCAGGTACCCCAGATCAGCGACACTTTAGTTCAGTTGAGATTGAAGATCTTACTTCTGCAGAGTATAGCACTCCCTTAAATCCTCCTCTAACCAATCCTAGAATTCCGCTTCTGTCACCTGTTGGTTTCCAGCAGCCCCATTACAGTGCACATAATTCCTTGCCCGGACATCTGATGTCTACTCTAGGAGGTGAACAGGGAGTTCCCCAAACTCCCACCATAGGTATGAACACTAACACAGTAAATCCTTCTTTTACTGCTACACCGAGTCAGGCACAGGCAACCTCTGTGTCTACTTTGTCTTTCAGTTTTAATACTGGTACATTAGGTATGCCAAGTTCAACAACGATGGCATCTATCCCTACACCTACTGTTGGACCTAGCAGTACAACCAACTTTGCACCACCTCCTGCTTTTCAACCGTTATATCAGATACCTAGTACATGGATTTCCACACCTGCTGTAGGACCAAGTGCTTCTGCAACCGTGCCGGTCATGAGTACCATGACTGCACCGTCTACATCAGCTACCACTGGTTTCAATACCTTTGCAGGCCCTAACATGAATCAATGTAATATGCCTGCAGGTAATGTCCCTTTTTCCTTATTTTCAGGGGGAGGGGGTAATATTTTTAACCAGCAATATGGCGGGGCTAATACCCAGCCACAGTGGACGAACCCACAGAGCACTAATCCACTTTCATATGGGTTTGGGAAATTTCAATAATTCTTTCGTACAACAACAGATGGCAGGGGGAAACCCCTACCAACAAGTAGCTGGGGGCAACCCCTATCAACAGATGGTAGGTGGAAACCCCTATCAGCATATGGCCGGGCAACCCTTATCAACAGATGGTTGGGGGAAACTCCTACCAGCAGATGGCTGGGGGTAACCCCTACTAGCAGTTCATGGGTCAAACTATGGGTGGTTCCCCTTTTTCGACCCCAGCTTATCAAGTACCGTCTTACCGGCCTCGTTTACCTTTTTTGGCAATTTTAAATTTGCCAGATCTTTCCAAACTGACCAACGATCCAGTGTATCATAATGCTACATGGCCATCAGTTCCTACCAAGTTACCTTCGACATTCCAAAGTTCGAAGGCAAAGCAGGTGAAGACCCTGGTGACCATGTCACTACTTTCCACTTATGGTGATCCTCAAATTCATTAAATGAAGATTCCATTAGATTGAGACTGTTCCAAAGGAATTTAACCGGTGCTGCAGCCAAATGGTACATTGAGTTACCTGCAGCTACATTCTCTAATTTTGGGGATCTCGCAACTGTCTTTCTGAATCACTTCCAGCTTCCTGATCGGTATGATGCCGGAACAGACCTTTTGTCTACATTTAGGCAAAATAAAGCCACTCATTTATCTGACCACATTCAGGAGTGGCGAAGACGGAAGAGGCTCATTAAGGCCAACATACCTCTAGAATTCCTTCTTAAGTGGTATTTGAAATCACTCCTTCCTTATATTTCTAAGGAAGTAGCTACATCTGGAGTATCTAACGAGGAAGAAGCCATCCTACGAACCCAGAAGTTAGATCTTGTTTATGCACAATCCGGGTTATTGTATGAGATTATACCTGATGCACCGTGATCGAATACCGATCTGAGTAGACCTAAACCTGGACCACATGCTGACGGCATAGTGGGTTCAGTTGACTTTGCAGCTTTCGAAGCATTGACCAAACAGGTCCATGCCTTATCTGTCAAGCAATCGACTGCAGATATTTCTTCCGTCAGAACCTCTCCTTCTACTTCTGAGCCTATCAACCAGGTTCAGAACAATCAAAAGGGCCCTCGGCAGCCCAATAACAAAAAGAAGGGCAAGAAAGGAGAGGGGAACCAACAAAAGCCCAAAAACGAGAATGCTGAAGAGGGTAACAAAGAGGAAAAGAAGGTTAAGTTCCCTTGTAAACCTTGCAAGCAGAACCACCTTACTCACCAATGCCCTCTGCTTGAAGAAGCCCAGAAGCTCTTAAGAGAAAAGAAGCCTGTCATCCTGAAAGATCCATTCCCTAAAGGGAAGAGCTCAACTTCTGGCACCTCCAACACTGGGGGCACTACACATGCTACGGTTGATCAAAATTTTATTAACATGGTTAATTCGGATGCACTCTTACAAATGAGAGCCAGGAACTATACCCTAGACACACAGAAAAATGATAAAGAGATTCCAGAATTTTCCACTCCACTCCACATACCTGTGGACCCAATGCCCAAGATTCTGAAAGGTGTCTTGAAACGGGCATCGCACAATCCCAACACTAGGGCCGCTTCCAACTACAACGTGGTTGAAGATTGAGCCCAGACCCCTTGTGCCATTTCTACTTTAGAAGTCTTGCAAAGTTGTCCTTTACAATGTAATGCACTTTTGGCAGCTATTGGAAGTATGGAATCCTCTAACATGTCTGCGCGATTTGATATGACTGATGTCAAATACTGGTTGCCCTACCACGTTGCTCTTCAGATTGGAGTCGTCCATGGTCCAATGACCATCAGACGAGCTATCGTAGATGAGGGTGCGTCGACTTGCGTAATGTCAATTTCCTGTTGGAAAGCTTTAGGCTCCCCCGAGTTAGCCCCTTCTAACACACTGCTTACTGCATTTGATGGCAGAACTTTCCGTCCACATGGGGTTTTGCCATCATTTGATGTCACATTGGCCGGTAAGACAGTTGCTGTAGAAGTAGAAGTTCTGGACGCTCCGCTTGATTACAATATGTTATTGGGCATGAGTTGGACATATGCCATGCGATCCATTGCATCGGTAGTTTTTTGAGTTGTTATGTTCCCATTTGAAGGTAAGATCATTACAGTCGATCAACTTTCTTTCACTCAGAGAAACAACCAGACTTCTTCAGAAACCACAATTCCATTGATTGATCAAACCACCCCGGTTGGTGAAAGTTTAGGAGAAGGACTTTACGGGTCACTAATTGGCACTTTTGACCTACCGGCTCCTACCTTATTCGTTGGTACTGAGGGATGTTCATCGTTTGAAACTTCCATGGTTAGTTTAACAACTGATTCTGGGTTTCTCCCAACTAATACAAACCCCTCCGAGCCCACCCCTGTTGCAGAAGTTACCCACCTGGATTCTTATCAAACTGCAACAGAACATATATTGACTCCATTGGTGTCTGTTGAGTCAAATATAGATTGTGCTACTACTCAGTCACTAGACCCGATCCACTCTCTTGACAGTTCAGATACTACTTTACCTTCTGAGGAGGAAATGTTAGAAGCCATGACCGACCTGGACCATCCTCGTGAACAAATAGATCTCGGGTCCTTCTTGTTTCCTTTTCTTAACTTGATAGAGAGAGGCGAATTTTGTCCAACACCCAGTGAAAATACTAATTTCACTTCCTCACAAGTTGGTTTTGTTGAAGAGAATAGATTGAATACCTCGCTGGTGAATATTTTCACTGGGGTCACTGGAAACATTTTTATTGAAACGGGCTGTTATCTCGATGAGATCATTCCGTATACCAATCTTTTCCGTGATTTCCATGACATCTTTTCCCGACCTCACGAGGAGGATCCAGGAATTGACCCTACCTGAAGAAGTACTACGCTTAGGCTGAAGTACTTTTTCTTGTAACATAGCTGTATATTTTTGTAAAGCTAGTTTTGCTATGCTTGTTAGTTAATCTTATGTGTGTTTTTCGTTTTGTGTACCAGATGTCAACCGAACATTTCTTAGGATTTGCTGATGGCACCAGTCGCCACACCTGTCAGTTGGCTGCAGCATCCTAGGTCATTTATTCACCCGCCGACCAACTTGTCTCTTCGGGGGGGGTTTGTTTGGGTCCTACCACGAATAATGTGGCTGAATACAGTGCAGTTATAGAACTTCTCCAAGATGCTCTCAGTCATGGCATTTCACATTTGGAGGTAAGGCTTGACTCACAATTAATTGTATTTTAGTTAACAAGTGTCTATCAGGTTAGAGATCCTGGATTGCTACATCAGTTTCTACGAGTTAGACTATTGGAAAGACAATTTCATTCTATTATATATGAACACATTCCAAGAAGTTTAAACACATTAGCTGATTCATTAGCAAACTATGTGTTAGACTGGCATTTGCATCATACATTTTCATAAACAACATTGTACACATACACATGTAAATAACCGATACTGTATATAGCCGATACTGTATCAAAAAATATATGAGTTTTGGGTCACAAGTCTATCAAGTCATCTCATAAAAGTACAAAAACTAGGCATAGTAGCCTCAAAAATATATACGTAGAATGTATCCCTCTCCTATGGAGAAGGAGGGACATCATCATCATCTACTGCATTGCGATAGCATATGACTAGCCTAGCTATCTTCCGCAGCACCCTAAGCCATGCCGTGGGAACCCCAACAACATCTTCCTGCATATCAATAGGTATCTGATCCATACGGCATGCAGGAACTTCGTGAGTCAACCGACTCATTTTTCTCTCTAAGGTTCCCAACATAGCATCTGCTGCAGCAATATCAGCTGGCCTCACAAAGATGGTAGGATGTCCCTCAGGACGAACAGGGCCAAGATCTGCATATGACACTTGATTAGCACTTCAAAATTCATTCATAAAAATCAAATACTTGAAAATTTTTGAAAAAATTAAATAAATCTCAAAATTTAAACATACCAATATCTTCCCAGGCTCCACCTAGAGGAAGCACCAGTTCTGGATAATGACAGAAATCCAATCCAACATATGGAAACTGCTTGAAAGCGGGCACTTGCCTCTCCCACCACCCCCAGAAATCATCAATATGATAACAGTAGTGACTTTCCCCACCACCCTGGCGGAGGAATATGTCACCCCAACGGCCTAGTCTGGGCTCACGGGGGTTAACTTGAGGTAGAGGCATCCCCAAACTGATAGCAGGCATCCTCTCAAAGAAGAAAGTACACAAAATACTACCGTACCCAAAATTCTTCATTGTGCCGGATTTGCAACCTGTTAATTGAGATTTCATGCTTGCCAGTAAACTAGTACACCAATCATAGACATGACCGTGTAAGCATTGTACACCAATATGCATAGAGTGCCTAGAAGCTAAGTGTTGTGAGTCACTACCTGCCACTCGGTTGATCATGCTCACTATCACTTTCAAAGGGAGGCCTTCAATGGTTAAAATCAAGACTTGGCTTCCCGATTTCTCAGCTCCGGCAACACAATATGTATTCACGTACTCTTGCACGGATCTTACACCCACACGAGAAGACCCTTTCAGATTGATTACATCTCCTCTCCGTGAGAGACCAGTAATGAAATATATGTCATCAACTGTAAGCTCCAAAGTTTGCCCACGGATGACAAAAGTATTGGTATCCATATCCCAATACTGAAGAAGTCTTCAAAACAGTTTGTTTAAGGCCCTCATGTTTACGGTTCGGTAAAACTTCAATAAACCGCATCTTCGGAGAGCGTGGAGGGTGGCCGGATCTTGCATGGCCAACCTATCCATGTCCTCATGTTCTCTCTCCCTCCATTGAAGAACCATCATGCACAAAAAATGAAATTTTTTTGAGTGTCGGCGCTTGTATATAGGTTTTCAAGAGTGAGCGCTACTGTGTATGATACACAGTCACGTATGGGCGCTACTCTGCTTAAGCACAATAGATCCCATCTCGTTTACACGCTACTATTACTATTACACAGTAGCGACCGCACAACAAAGCTTGTGAGCATCACGTTGCAAGATATTTTTTGGTCAAAAAATGAAAACTAAACCATGAAAATGCAAGTTGGGTGAATTCTAACTTACTTGGTGGAAGAAGAATGACGTTTGGATGCTTGGTTTGATCGCCACGGAGATTTGAATTGTAAAAGGTTCCCCCAATCTTTGCCCTACAAAACAATTTGGAAATTGATTTTTAAAATGAAATTATATATATGAATTGGAGTTTGATTTTTACCCACCATTGTTTAATTTTCTATAGTTTCAAAATTTTCAAAAAATCCCTAATTAATCAATTGAAACACACATATGGTACAATACTAATCCAAGCTCAATTTTCATCTAATTTCTGTCGGATTCATATCCTAAGTTCAAAAACTCTTGATGTTAGACCTTGTCAACTAGTTAAATAGTTCAAATTCATATATCATTCGAGATTTTTTGACGCATCGACTAATATTTTGTTGAAGACCTAGTTTTGGCAGAGTATGAAGCTATGATCCTAGAAGCTGACCTTTAAGTCATTTTAATCTCTTGTTTGGACTATTGAAACCTAAACAAGATTTCCGAGCAAGCTTGTCCTCTTCGAGCTCGTTAAAGTAATCGAAGGCTCATCCACTCAGGTATAGAATTACCCATTTTCCGGGCCTAGGTGGATTAACTACGGAAAATGTATACTCTAGGTATACTCCTGTATGCGCTAGAAGAGTTCTTCTTCCATTGTTTTATACTTTTTTGGGGAAGGAGACTAACTGCACGAAAAAGGACCTTTTGGAGCCTTTCTTTAGGGTTTTCAGGCTCTCTAAACATGAAAATACCAAGCAATCATTCACCTACTCGGGCTCGATGTGAAATCTACGAGAGGGTAAGTAGAGGACTGTTTAAGTTTTTCAACTCTATAAACAAGAAAACACCGGCGAGCACAGACCAATTCGGGCTCGATATAAAATCCACGGATAGGTGAAAAGAGGATTGTTTAAGTTTTTCAGACTCTATAAACAGGAAAACACCGGCGAGCATTAATCTGCTTGGGCTCGATACTAAAATCCACGAGCAGATATATGGAGTTATTATTTAAGTTTTTCAGACTCCTTAAAATTGAAAACACCGACGAGCAAGAACAGATCTCGGCTCGATATTAAAATCCAGAGATCAGTAAATATAGAGTAATCTTCTATCTCTTCTTCGAACTCTATAAACAATGAAGAAGGTCCTGAGTCTTCCTCCCATGGGCTCGTTAAACTTTTTACATGGTTGGATCTATTAAGTTTTCATTCTTTCTTGGACTCATTAAAACAACAAGAAAAGTATTCTTTTATCTAAAAAGAATAAGGGACGAGAAAGACGTATCATATCTTCATTGTCAAAAGGCAGTTCAGTCCGTTCTATCCTTGAACACAGCACCTACTAGAGTCTATCTTGTCGGTTGGGTTTAGTTTTTGGCCTCGGGGTGAACCTTTCCTCCGAGTTGTTTACTCCCCCGGTTGGTTATTCTTCCAATCATATGGAGGGTCTGATAATGTCTCTTACATTTCAAACTTATTATTTACCCCATTATGTCAGAAACTGCCTGAGTCACTTTGTGTCATGCTCAATGTTCAAGGATATACCATGTGTCGGCCATTCTGCAATTTACCTTGACCTCATGTGTTGGCCTTCCTAGTGTCAGTCTTGTTACATATTATTCCATATCGGCTATTACCAGTTGAGTGTTCCTCGAGTTGGATGATGGAGGATTCCTTAAGGCCTCCCTTCCAACGAACTTCTTCCCATCGACATCAACTCATTTTACTCTGGGAAAGAAGTTTAGAGTTTCGGTTAGTACCTTGGAGATTGCCGTCACCAGTGGCAATTTTCCTCGCTGTTGAATGATGAGAATACATCAATGTCTCTTCTTCGACAGGATTCCCAAGTGTTTGACTTCAAGTCCATCTATTCACATTTGGCGGATCGTACTTGGTACCTTGGACCCCATCATCATTATCGGTGGAAGTCCTCGCGTTTGTTAACGGTATACATCAATGACCGGTAATCAAACGATACCCCCCATGTTCGACTGTTAACTCATCTATTCACATGGTTAGGGTTTGTACCTAGAGTTGTTTTGGATGAAGACCTTGAGATTTTGGATGACAGTACCTCATTTTGTTATCACCCAAGTTGCACAAGACTGAGCCTCACTTATATTCGACTCTCCATGAGACATAGATCCAGTTTGTTGTTATGGCTATGATCTCTCAGTTTGACATGGATCCACGCTTGTATTCCAAGTGGCGATGCTTTATATACATCTCCTTGTTATGTATCAAATATCATGTTGTATCACACCACACATCTATATGATGTCAAAGCTGTAATTGCTCGCTAACCTTGATCTTTGTTGCAGGTGTTCTTGTGACTTGTTTTCTGTGGTTCTTTGCTCCTCCTCTGGCTTTGGATTATAATGTATTTCGGCCATCGTTTCCCTCTGACCTCACACATTAGGGGGCATCTGTTATAGGTCAAACTTGCACCTCTCCGTCCGTGATCACCTTGAGCTGTTGATCACACAAAAGGACAATTGGGATGGAGGAGCATGTTGACCCTAGATGATACTTTGACTTACTCCATTTCCTGACATTTCTGGAAAAACCATAAAAATATCATTCTGAGATATGAACGCTACTCTACCTCAATAAGACTAGCGCCTGTACGCTACTCTAGTGTATAATAGTAGTGCTCAAGGCCTTATGAGCGCTACTCCTTCTCAGCATAGTAGTGCTCAACATTTAAAAATCGATGAGCGCTAGTTGACAAGCACCATAGTAGCGCCCTAAACGCTACTTCACTGAACAATAGTAGCGTATATCTTAAAAAATGATTAAAAAATAATTAGTTTCACGAGGAGGATTAGTTGTTGGTAGTTTCCCAACTTCCCCAACTTCCTCCATAACCATATATCGACCTGAACTACTTCTCTGATTCTATAAATACAGAGAAGACTGAAGAGAAAGGTTAAATGGATAGATGGAGAAACTTAGAGACATAAAGACCTAAGAGAGAAGTTTGCATTGAGAGGAGTTGATGCTGAAGATATCCAAGCCTGAGAAGAGCAAGAGCCCAGAATCAAGTTGCAGGAGCCTGCCTCAAAGTCAGGTATACTTGTACTTCATTTTACATTTGACAATAAAGGTTGAAGTGTCTTTCTTGTTCCAACTTAAATGTTTTCAAAAATAATATTTTAATTTGGATCTATTTTGGTCAATATCAAATGTTTAACATTGCTTTTGTTTCCTTCAAACATTATATATCATCCAAGGCACGCTGAGAAAGGTGTTTGTTTTGCAGGTTTACTGAACAGAAAGTGGATTTGAGGACTAAGCGAGGAATCAAATAAAAGCTAGGATCAAACGTTGGTTAAAAGGTATTTTCTTAAGGTCCATAACTCATTTATTTTCATAAATATCTCTGCAATACAATTAATACACTTACCTGTCACCCCATCCAAGTTGATAGCATTAGTTTCCTTGCTATAGGGTCGTTTTTCCCACCAACAATCATCAACACCATCATCATCATCTTCATCATCAACATCTTCATCATCATCACCATCATCATCATCATCTTCCTCATCATATCAACATCTCCATCATGTCACCATCATCTTCATCATCATCATCATAATCATCTGAACATCACCATCACCATCACCATTAACATCTCCATCCTCATTGTCATCTCCATCATCAACATCTTCATCATCATCAGCATCATCATCATCTTCATTATCATCATATCAGCATCTCCATCTCCATCATCATCATCATCATCATCATCATCATCATCATCATCATCATCTTCATCACCATCACCATCACCAGCATCACCATCATCATCACCATCACCAGCATCACCATCATCATCAGCATCAACATCTCCATCATCATCATCGTCAACATCTTCATCATCATCACCATCACCATCATCTTCAACATCTTCATCATCATCATCATCAACATCTTCATCATCATCACCATCACCATCATCTTCAACATCTTCATCATCATCATCATCATCATCATCGTCATCAACATCTTCATCATCATCACCATCATCACCATCATCTTCCTCATCAGATCAACATCTCCATCATCATCATCATCTTCTTCATCGTCGTCATCATCATCTAAACATCATCATCACCATCACCATCAACATCATCATCACCATCACCATCAACATCTTCATCATCATTGTTATCTCTAGGTTCCTCATCAACAGCTCCATCATCATCATCTTATTCATCATCATCATCATCTTCATCATCATCACCATCTTCATCATCATCACCATCTTCATCAACATCAACATCTTCATCATCATTGTCATCTATAGGTTCCTCATCAATATCTCCATCATCATCATCATCTTCATCATCATCTTCATCATCATCATCATCATCATCATCTTCAACATCTTCATCATCATTGTCATATGTAGGTTCCTCATCAACATCTTCTTCATCATTATCTTCATCATCACCATCACCATCACCATCACCATCATCATCTCCATCATCATCACCATCATCACCATCATCATCAAAATTATCATCATCATCCTCATCCTCATCATCTCATCATCATCATCATCATCTCCATCATCATCATCATCATCTTCTTCATCATCATCATTATCATCTTCATCACCATCTCCATCACCATCATCATCAACATATTCATCATCATCACCATCATCATCATCAACAACATCTTCATCATCATTGTCATCTCCCCCTTCCTCATCAACATCTCCATCATCATCATCTTCATCGGCATCATCATCATCATTGTCATCTCCCCCTTCTTCATCAACATGTCCATCATCATCATCTTCATCATCATCATCATCATCATCATCATCATCATCATCACCATCACCATCATCATCAATGTCTTCATCATCATCATCATCACCATCATCATCATCCTTTCCATCTTCATCATCATTGGCATCTCTAGGTTCCTCATCAACATCTACATCATCATCATTTTCTTTGTCATCATCATCTTCATCACCATCACCATCACCATCATCATCATCATCTTCATCATCACCATCATCATCACCATCATCATCATCATCAACATCTCCACCACCATCATCATCATCATCATCTTATATCCTCCTCTTCATCATCATTGACATCTCCCCCTTCCCCATCAACATCTCCATCATCGTCATCTTCTTCATCACCATCATCGTCATCCTCATCACCCTCATCATCATATTCAACATCTTCATCATCATCACCATCATCTTCATCAACATCATCATCTTTATCATCTTCATTGTCATCACCCTGCTCCTCATTATCATCTTGTGCACTTATGCACTTAGGGATTAATGTGTATTTAAATTGATTTTAGATTTACAAAATGCGTACGCGTTTTGTAGTTCTATAACGCATACGCGTTCTGGTTACCTAACCTACATGTCTAATGACATGTCAGGCTCGGGTTTTACCATACCAAGTGCTAAGTATTAGAAACGCGTTATGTTTTTATGTATCAGAAATGAGTTTTGAAAAACTAGGATTACATCTAAAGTGACCCTCATCTTCTTGCACACACCCATATTTGTTTATTGGGTTTTATTTCAATAGGCTTTAAGGATTTCTTCATTCTATTAAGGAAAATAGAGGCCATGAAATTGCTAGTTTTTACAACAACAAGAAGCATGGTAATGTGGTAAATTACTTTGAAACATTCAAGTGTCGTGTTTAATTATGTGGGAGAAAGTTGGATTGTAGGCACAATTGATAATATGTACTTTCAAGTTTCTTCCCTGCCCTATTGGATTGACTTGTATTTCCCTAGTGGGTAAAATACTTATTCGGAATGTTCTCCATTATACCTGAAAAAGCATTGCTGCTAGTTTCATCATAAAGCCATTAAATTTTAGCTACATATCAAAAGACTCACAGTCTCTAGGTTTAGGCCTTGTGTGCTTGACATATCATAATGTTTTTACTTTACCCAGATGGGCTTGGAGTCATAAAACATATTATATTTCTAACTGGTGTAGTTGGAATATGTACTCCGAGTCCTGTCCAATGTTCTTTGAAAGTAAATAATTTGTCCTTTTACTAAAGCATGTAAACTTGATGGGGTTCTGACAACATTGTATCTCGTTCCATTCACTCCAATGCTTCAAATTCCAGGAGTAGATAATACTTATTGATCATACTTCATCGAAGTAAATTGTCTTATTGTAATTATTTCAGTTCCAACAGTAATTATGCAGTTAAATAGTTGTTTGGACCACATAACAATGCTCTTGTCACTTGCCCAAAAGTTAGGTATTTCTATGTTCAACAGTATTTAATTTTGATTACATAAAGTAGAATTTTGAAAGAGTAATGTTTTAACTATCTTAATGTGATCGATTTGTTGGGCTTGAATACAACCTAATCTATTTTTGTCTTGAACCAATGGTTGTTCTAATGCTGAATATGATCTTTGGTTTGTGGAGGTTATGGTTTCAAGTTGAAGTATAAGTACATATTCGAATGGCTTAGCATGAAGCTTATGCTTGCATTGGGAGACTCTGCAGTAGTTGTCATTGCTTATTATGTACGTTTACTATGCTTAAATTTTATAAAAAAAATTGTGTTTAGATGATTTTGTTAACTTCTTATATCAAGAAATTTGTGTGGATTCTATTAAGGTTAACCTTATTTTTATTATAATCATTGTGGTAAATATGCAAAACTATTTTCTAGGAATGGTCCCAAGTGCTGGAAGGTAATTTGTCTTTCTGTGAAAATCAATTGCAGATGTCTTCTGGCACTGACAGGAATAGGGATGAGCTAGAATTTGAATTTCCAGAGAACGGAATTGAACAACCTTATGCTTTGCAGACCAACATCTATGCAAAGGGCGTGGTGGAAGGGAGAAGAGCCACATCCTTTGGTTCAATCCAATAATATAGTTTCACACTTAGCACTTTCCACAAAGAAAATGAGGATGTGTTGGCCCATGTATTAGACAAGTTTTAAACTTTAAGAACTTAAATGTGCATCACTCCAGCTTCTAATGAGTGCACGAGGTTGTGAGTATCAAAACATATAGTATATGGTATCGTGTACTCTTTCTAGTTTAGTGTTTTTGAACAAAGACCTATTTTTGAATAATTGTTTTTTAGTTGTCTACATACATGGACACATTACCATGCTTGTGAATGTAGACCATGTTGAGTGCTATCAATTATAAAGAGATTTTTTATCAACTCAATGACATGAATGTATTTTCAGCAAATATAAGTGTGCTTCCTTGGAGAATGGGATGATTATTTACATTTTCAAAGCTCCTTTCAAGAATTGTAGTTTTGGAAATTGTTTTCTCATCTAGATTAAAAAGACTTTGCTGTTAGACTTAAAAAAATATCAGCATTTGTTCTTTTTTTTAGGATGGGATGACTAGTTACATTTTCAAGGCTGCTTTCTAATATTGTAGTTTTGGAAAAAAAATTCTCACTGAGATTAGAAAAGACTTCGTTGTTAGCTTAAAAGATCTATTGGAATTTGTTCTGTTTTTTTAGAATGGGATGATTACTTACATTTTCAAGGTTGTTTAGTTTTGGAAATCGTTTTATAATTGAAATTAAAAAAGACTTTTCTCTTAGATTAAAAATACTTGCTGTTAGATTAAAAAAATAATTGGAATTTGTTTTTTATCATAAAGAATAGAGATTTTAGATTAAAAAATTTGTTTTTAATAACAGAGATTTTTAGGTAATTAGAATCGTTATTTGGGAACATTGAATGCTAAAAACACCTTAAAATAACATTTAAAATAATTTGTTTATTTTTTTAATATAGTTTTTATATCGTCTCTAAAGAGAGAATAGCTGAGATTAAAGACATATGGTCTCTATAAAGACAATATGTCTTTAATCTGAGCTATTGTCTTTAGAGAGACAAAAGTGAAATTGTCTTTATAGAGACAATATTACTTGTATTCTATTTTGTCTTTTGTGTTCTATTTTGTCTTTATAGAGACAATTTTTTAAGACAATAATTTAAGACACTCGCTTAATGACAATATTTAAGACAATACACAAGTTTCTTTTTGTCTCAAGTTAAGACAATTTAGTCAAATATTGTCTTAAATGCCCCCTCTATGTAGTAGTGATATGTGTCACATATTGGGCATTCTCGCAATGTGACATAACCCTTGATGAACGTCAAATTTCACATTGTGAATATGTCGCATCTAACCCTTGATGAATGCCACAACGCAACATAACCCCTGGTAAACATCACAATGCAACATAAACCTTTATGCATGTCAAATTTCACATCACAGCATAACCCTTGATGAATGCCACAATGCAATGTAACCCTCGATAAACATCACAATGCGACATAAACCTTGATGAACGTCAAATTTCACATTGTGAATATGTCGCATCTAACCCTTTATGAATGTCACAATGCAACATAAACCTTGATAAACATCACAATGCAACATAAACCTTGATGAAAATCAAATTGCACATCTTGGGCATTGTCGCAATGCAACATAACTCTTGATGAACGCCACAATGCAAACCTTAATGAACGTCAAATTTCACATTGTGAATATGTCGCATCTTGGGTTGTGTCGATATATGTGTCACATATTGGGCATTATCACAATGTGACATAACCCTTGATGAACGCTGCAATGCAACATAACTATTGATAAACACCACAATGCGACATAAACCTTTATGAATGTCAAATTTCACATCTTGGGCATTACCGCAATTCGACATAACCCTTGATGAATGCCACAACGCAACATAAGCCTTGATAAGCATCACAATGCGACATAAACCTTGATGAACATCAAATTGCACATCTTGGGCATTGTCGTAATGCGACATAACTCTTGATGAACGCCACAATGAAAACCTTAATGAACGTTAAATTTCACATTGTGAATATGTCGCATCTTGGGTTGTGTTGGAATATGTGTCAGATATTGGGCATTGTCGCAATGCGACATAACCCTTGATGAACGCCACAATGCGAACATTAATGAACGTTAAATTTCACATTGTGAATGTGTCGCATCTTGGGTTGTGTCAGCATATGTGTCACATATTGGGCATTGATGTAATGCGTCATAACCATTGATGAACACCACAATGCAACGTAACCCTTGATAAACACCACAATGAGACATAAACCTTGTAAACTTCAAATTTCACATCTTGGGCATTGTCGCATTGCGCCATAACCCTTGATGAACGCCACAATGCAACATAAGTCTTGATAAGCATCACAATGCGACACAAACCTTAATGAACGTCAAATTTCACATTGTGAATATGTTGCATCTTGGATTGTGTCGTCATATGTGTGACATATTGAGCATTGTCACAATGCGACATAACCCTCGATGAACGCCACAATGCAACATAACCCTTGGTAAACATCACAATGTGACATAAACTTTGATGAAAGTCAAATTTCACATCTTGGGCATTGTCGCAATGCGACATAACCTTTGATGAATGCCACAATGCAACATAAGCCTTGATAAGCATCACAATGTGACACAAACCTTAATAAACGTCAAATTTCACATTGTGAATATGTCGCATCTTGGTTTGTGTCGTCATATGTGTCACATATTGAGCATTGTCGCAATGCGATATAACCCTCGATGAACGCCATAATGCAACGTAACCCTTGACGACATATGTGTCACACATTGGGTATTGTCGCAATGTGACATAACTCTTAATGAACGCCACAATGCAAACCTTAATGAATGTTAAATTTCACATTGTGAATATGTCGCATCTTAGGTTGTGTTGACATATGTGTCACATATTGGGCATTGTCGCAATGTGACATAACTCTTGATGAACACCACAATGTAACGTAACCTTTGATAAACACCACAATGCGACATAAACCTTGATGAACGTCAAATTCCACATCTTAAGCATTGTCACAATGTGACATAACCCTTGATGAATGCCACAATGCAACATAAGCCTTGATAAGCATCACAATGCGACACAAACCTTAATGAACGTCAAATTTCACATTGTGAATATGTCGCATCTTGGGTTGTGTCATCATATGTGTCACATATTGAGCATTGTCCCAATGTGACATAACCCTTGATGAACGGCACAATGCAACGTAACCCTTGATAAACATCACAATGCGACCTAAACTTTGATGAATGCCAAATTTCACATCTTAGGAATTGTCGCAATGCGACAGAACACTTGATGAACACCACAATGCAACATAAGCCTTGATAAGCATCACAATGTGACACAAACCTTAATGAACGTCAAATTTCACATTGTGAATATGTTGCATCTTGGGTTGTGTCGTCATATGTGTCACATATTGAGCATTGTTGCACTACGACATAACCCTTGATGAATGCCACAATGCAACGTAACCCTTGATAAACATCACAATGCGACATAAACCTTGATGAATGCCAAATTTCACATTGTGAATATGTTGCATCTAACCCTTGATGAACAAATAACCCTTGTTCAATGTCGCAATGCAACATAACCCTTGTTGAATGCCGCAGTGCAACATAACACTTGATATACATCACAATGTGAGATAGCGCTTGATGAATTTCGAATGTCACATTATTAATGTGTCACATATTGGGCATTGTTGGCATCAAATTTCGCATCATGGGCATTGTCGCAATGCGACATAACCCTTGATGAACGCCACAATGCAACGTAACCCTTGATAAACATCACAATGCAACGTAACCCTTGATAAACATCACAATGCGACATAAACCTTGATGAACGTCAAATTTAAACATCATAATGCAATATAAACCTTGATAAACATCACAATGCGACATAAACCTTGATAAACATCACAATGCAATATAAAATTGGATTTTTTTACTATTAGTTTATATATTATTAACTAATTAAACTATTATTTTGATCAATACATTAGAACTTTCAAAATGAAAGTTCTAATAAGATCAAGTTTTATATCACATTATGTTTAATTTTATTTATTATAAAATATATATACTTTTCTTTATTGTATCTATAATGATATTTAAATTAATTATAAAATTGGATTTTATTATTATTATTTTATATGTTATTAACTAATTAACTTTTATTGTGTAATTATTTCTTGCAATATTTATTGTGGTTTCCCAAATATACTTTTGATTAATATATAATGTTTATAATTTTTTATTAAATAATTATTTCCATTAAAATGTTACATTCTTCTAATGTTTCTTGTGAACATTAATATTAGTTTATATAAGTATCATTGACATGCTTAATGAAAGTAATTACTTAATGCCATCAAACATAGATGAAAGTAATGAAAAAAAAATCATATTAGTTTATATAAGTATCATGACATACTTATCTTTGACATTTTTATAATTATCGTCAGTCTATTACAAAAATACCAAAATATAATATTAATTGAACATTTTGTAATATTACCAAAATATAATATTAATTGAACACTTTGTTGCCATTTAGGTCAAGCTTCATGAACATAGTCTTCAATTAAATTAGAATAATTGAATCTATAGATTTTAAAATAATTGAATCTATAGAGTTGAAGTAAAACCCCAAATTGACAAAAAAAAAAAAAAAAAAATCTGCATAATGAATGTAGATCACATTTTTAAAATGTTAAAGAGGAGATAAATGTTCTTAAATGCACTCTTTCTTCAAAGGGGGCTAAATATTTTAGAGCGAACCAACAAAATATTTCTGAAATTACCTAGTTTCATTTTAAAAAATCAATACATTTTGTTATGCATTGAATAGGTTGGTTGTGGGCTCCGGAACATTCATCTGGTTATAAGAATTGAATTAAAAAAAATCAAAGCGGTTTCCTTCTGCATTGAATACACACTGATTGCGGGCTCCGGTGAACACGCATACTATTGGGCCATCAATACGGTTTCCTTCTGCATTGAATACACTGGTTGCGGACTTCGGTGAACACGCATACTATTGGGCCCCATATGCAAAGCAACTTTCGGTGCTGTGAATATTGGGTTATATGCAAAACTTCGAAAATGCTTCATTACCTCGACAGGATTTTGCAGGATTCTGTAAATTCTAGGCATGCCAGATCAGTTATACTAAACGAAATTTTTGATAGGCCATTAAATATTCACTTCACGACCAAAATTTTATTAGATATTCATTTTACGATCAAAATTTCTTTTCAAATTCAGCAAATTCAGCAATTAATATATTCACTTCACGACCAAAATTTCTTTTCAAATTCAGCAATTAATAAATATCAGGAAAGGTCTCTCCCAGAGTTATACTAAATGAAGTTCCGACAGGCCATTAGATAATCACTTCACGACCAAAATTTCTTTTCAAATTCAGCAATTAATAGATATCAGGAAATGTCTCTCCCAGAATCACAGCATTTTATGATTGGCTTGATATTTTTGTAAACGACACCATTTGAGAGCACACCCATGGATTCGCAGGTACGAAGGAAATCCTCAACCACCAGGGAGGATAAGCCACGCAACAAGGAGGAGACTCATAGATTCAGTGTGCATCAAATCATAGACATAGTGTATGACCTTCCGACAATAAAAATACATGAAACTAACGACGGTGTCAAATGACCCTTTAAAGTATCCAGTTTTAATTTAAAAACACTACAGGAAAACCAACTAAGAGCATTGAATATGGTGGTGTTATTCATGAATTTTACTCGGAAAACCAACTAAGAGCATTGAATATGGTGCTCTTTCCATGTGAAGAAAAATTTACACGTTCCTAATTCTCGTTCTTTTAGTGTCGACAATAGAATTTATTAACGAAAACTGCATATATTTTCTGAACTGTATATATTTCCTGAACTAACGTTACCTGCAAATAGTCCGAAAATGCTTCATTACCTCAACAGGATTCTGTAAATTTTTGGCATGCCAGATCATTTATACTAAACTAAAGCTCCGACAGGCCATTGGAACCATTGGCAGAAGCATAATCACTCTACGACCAAGGATTGAGGGCCGCACAATGCCTAAATCACCCTGTAAATCACCACTTACCACGGTAAGAAACGGATCAAGAATGGAAAATAAATAATTAAAAAAAACTCACCATGTGAAGGTCAAAATAACCGACGTATCCATAGCCAATTCGGCATGACAGATCATTTATACTAAAAAAAAGCTCCGACAGGCCATTGGAACCATTGGCAGAAGCATAATCACTCCACGACCAAGGACTGAGGGTTGCACAGTGCCAGAATCACCCTGTAAATCATCGCTTATCACGGTAAGAAACAGATTAAGAATGGAAAATAAATAATTTAAAAAAACTCACCATGTGAAGGGTCAAAATAACAGACATATCCATAGCCAAGGGAGCGCTGGTTCATGCTATTGCGGCAAACTCAAACAGAGGCGAGGCTTCCCATAAGCTCGAAGCGCTTAGCAAGGTAGACAGTAGAACCGACTTTGGCAGTTTAATACCCATTGAGTGGTTGGAAGGCATGCACCGACTCACAGGCCACACAGTTAATATGTGGTGCTACGTGGTGCTTTATAGTTGATACATGGTAACCCTAACGGTTACCGCCGCCTCCCAAGGCCTCCGCGCAAGTGCAGAGAGCGTAACGATCGCGCAACGGACGGGCACGCTGCTTATGGATCAATGGCGAGTGGATTCCGCAGTCGGTTTAGTGGTGAACGGTTAAACAATGGTGCAGGTTATTGCATTTATTGTTTAGCCAATCTTTAACCTTTAATTAAGCTTAACTAAAAAAGATGACCATTGAAGCCATCCCAATCGCACACTTGTCCCGGGTTACCTTGAATCTAGAGAATCCATAGATCTCAGTCCATTTCCCCCAAAAAAATCTAAGATATTAACGTTTATCGATGTAACCAGAATTATATTTAAAAACATTTGCAGGATAGAATATGTTCAACACTCTTCAACAAAATTTACAATATGATCACCATTAGATATCCTTCAGGTAAAACACAATATTTTAAACCTGACCCAAACAAATGACAAAATGCACAAAACAACAGCAAAGTAAAAAATATATGACCATACATAACCAGTGCATGACAAGAATTCAACATAGAATACTAAACCAAAAGGGAGAAAAAATCTCCAGGATGTCCTTGTAAGAAGCCAGTAAAATATCCATGCTTACTCATTTTTTTTTAATTTCAAAGGACCTCAAGATTTTGAAAAAAAAGAGGGTAACATGTTACCTTTCAAAACGAGTAATAAATAGTTCTAAAGGCATATCCAAAGAAAATAAAACCTGATTTACAGTGCATGGCTCAGAATATCAACGGCATCGATAAGGTCATCAGCTTTCAATGCATTGCAGGCCTTTTGAAACAGAGTATCTGAATACTCTAGGGTTTTATCGACAAGGTCATCATCTTTCAATGCATCACAACCCTTTTGAAACAGGGTATTTGCATCCTCCATGGTTTTAGGCGTGGCGAAGAGATTTTGCTTAGCAGTTGCAGCTTCTCCATTACCAACATCACTTCTATTCATGAGAAACCCCTCAACCGGGGAAGCTCAGGAAGATACGTCACCATCTCCTTTGGATTCATTAACTTTGTTGACCCCGGTTCCAGCATCTAGGCACTGAGGGGTTCCATGTTCCACAGCACTAGATGTATTGCTGTCAACGGGGAGAGCAGATTTGCATTCATTTTTTCCCTCAGCGGCAGCCCAACTCTTGACCCCGTTGGGATCCTATGGAATGGCAGTTTTGCAGTCTGCAGATGGTGAAGACATGGCTAATTCATCTTCAAAACCAGAGGAATAGAGGGAAAGCTTGGGCTCGGGATTTTTGTGGGAAATTTGTGGAGGGAAGGGCAAATTGTATAAGACAAATAAAATCTCCCAGCTAACCATCACCCAAGGGCGGGAAGATGAAAAGTAGAGGAATATACACCAAATGCAATGAGTTCTTGCAAACATATAGTTAATCTTGGATTGGACTCTCGAGGCCTCCAACTTCAGTGGTTTATTTAGCATATGAAAACGTTTGTAGGTCAATGTTTACCTACATTTTAAGTAAACGTTGGATAAATAGCAAAAGTTTATTTATGTCTTAACTACTATTTAAATATATGTGACTAGTGTATTATATGGTTTTATTTTTTTATTTTTTTAATATGATTAATTTATTTGAAGGAATTAATGTCTATGGCTGCTCAGCACTAACGAGTGTCCCATGAATAATAAATGTAATTTAAAGTGTATCAATTTAAGGAAATTAAAGATTAGATGAGCAATTACACCTGTGGGGTAAATAATATTGTGAATAAATGTTAAGGGTGAAAATGTAATATGTTTATTTTGAAGAAATATCGTGCTTGTTAAGTGATCTATTAAAAGTTAGTTATAAATATTATAATTCATTTAAAATAATTTTGAATTTAAATGTTATGCTTAATATAATGAAGTTAAAATGTAAAAAGTTTCATAAACTTAGTTAGGAGTGAGTGGGTGGCTTTTAATCAAGCATCGGGAGCGAGCAGAAAATTGTTGGATTCATTCACAAAGGTTAAGAAAAGGTGGCAAAATGGTTGGCACTTAGGAACAAGAACATAGATCACAATTTGAAAACGATCTCCTCATCGGTTTGTTCAATGTCCTTTTCTTCAAATATACAGGGGAATTTAGTAATTGGCTAAACTTATAAAATTTGTGGAACAAGTGTGAGATTGAATCATGTTTGAAATTCTAGTTCGATAAAGGGGATCTAAAACCTTATATAGTTATCCCATTCTTTATCCTATGGGAGGTTTCATTAAGTTTGAGTAGTCTGACCTTTTCTAGGAATCATTCGCTTAATTTCTAGGTCTATGCTGAGGTGAAGCTGCTTTTTAATTATCTAAAGAACAAAGACACCCATGATTTATCGTGACAGGTTAGGAAACTGCATATTGAGAAAATTTCTAGCCGGGGATTTTATTGACGGAGCTTGCTAGATTTCGAAAAGATATGTGGCCTCAGAGTGATGTTGTATCTCTCAGAAAACCACTATTTTTGTATAAGAGCATGGAATTGTTAAGGTACAAATAATATGGTCGAGCTCTTTGTGTTAAAAATTTTGGTGAGGAAATCTACCGAGTTAGGAGTGCACCCTCTCCAAATCTTCATCAACTCATTGTTGGTTGTTAAATGGATGATAGGTGAGCAAACGATTCAAAATATGGATCTCTAGGAGTTGGTGCCCAGTCTTAAAGAATTTTTTGAATATTTGATCAGTTCTTTATTGCCATGTTTTAAGGAAACACAACCAATTCACCAACTCCCTTTCTAAGGAAATTTTTCATTAATCCTAGTTTTGTCTATCTGGTTGAATACTGTGGTGGGAAAACAACTGAGACTTGTCAATATCTGTGGGTTTAATGATTTGTTTTGGGAGAGTCTCTTGTAGTTTACCTCAAATCATCCATATCCATCTTATTGACTAAGGAATCCTTCTATAACAATGATTCATTGGTTTGGCCCTCACAATTCCTTCTATAGAAATGAGTCATTATTTTGGGCCTCATGCATAGATCATGAGTTGTGAGACCTAAAGAAATGGATACCATGAAATTTCATATTTTCTAAATCCAAACCATGATTTTAGCTAGAACATCCAATTATAGGACATATGAGGTAATATAGGGCCTTCTACATTAGCTATGGAGAGGCATATTTTAGGTCCTACAACCTTAGTTTCTAGTCCAAAAACATGTGAAAGAATTTGAGAACAATAAGCATCACACAAATGATAGTAATGCCCCTTATATGACACATGTAGGCATAAGGGTCACTTTACAATGATTATGAGCTAGCACTAGACCTTATGCATGGTCTATGAGCCATAAATATCTTTCATGCATGAGGTGTTGGTCTTCCTCCTCAAACCATGTCTACATCGTTGATTCCCATATCTTATGCTCAAAAGCTACTAATGGTGTCCATATTTCCACTGGAATAATTAAGATTACCTAGATCAATGTTATGTGATTGATTAACGCATCGTTCATTTCCTTGATCCCTAAATGCTTACTTTAGAGCCTAAGGCTTGGGTTTCCTCTATCAACTGGATGTCTAGTGCCCTAAAATCCCTAATTAGTGCTCAATACTCCCAATGGAACCCATATCCCTTCTTAGATGCTAAATATAACCTAGATAGGTTCAATGTTATTATTAGAGGCATATTGCATGGCTCTGGAGCGATCAAATGTGTTTGTAAGGCCTAAGGCTTGAGTTTCATTTTCCAGGCATTTTCAAGGACTTGTAACCCATACATGGTTCTCAAAACCTCATAATGGTGTCCATATTCCCAATCAAAATCCTAATATCCCTTTGTCCAATGTTATGTTGTAGTCAAAAACTTGATTCATTTACATCAATGCATCAAATATTCCTTTATGGTCAAAGGCTAATGTTTCCTCCTTAAAAATTATCAAGGACTCACGACCCATTTAAACTAGTACCAAAATCCTCCTAATAAACCCCATACCCTGAGTAGAAGACCAAATATCCTCTAAAAAATTATTCTATGGTTATTGAGGCCTTTTTTATGGGCCTGAAGCCCTAGAAAATTTGTTTAGTGACTAAGCCATATAGCTAGAAGACCCATCCACGATGTCACACAACTCCTAATGGAACCCATATACCCAATAAGAGAAGATATTTTTTTGTGATGTTTCGAGACCTCATTCATGGCCTATTAATGCCATCCATACCCACACTTAGAGGATAAATATCTCCAATAGGGTTATTTTGTGAAGTTTTGAGCCTTACGATTTTTTCTCGCCTATATATTTCTAAGGTATTGATAGTTATACTTGGTTCTCAAAACATATTAGTGGCTCTCATATTTCCACTAAGACGCATAATTAGTTCTCAAAACCTCTTAATGTCTCTCATATTTACACTTAGAGGCTCTAGATCCCTTAGAGAGGACCTGTGTGGTAATTTGAGGCAATATTAATGGTCCTTGATTCTTATAAGCTTTCTTTATAAATTAAGTCATTGGATCCTTCCCCAACCATGTATATGGCATTGAGATACATACATGGATATTAAACCTCCTAATGGATTTAATATACACCCTTGGAATCCAAACACCCCCTAAATACGTCCTATGTTGTAGTTTGCAACCTCCTTGCTAACCCTTTATGCTAGGTGTGTATGTTTACAGTGTATGTCCCAGGCTTCCTACATTTACCTTATCTAGACCCAATACTTACATATGGGGATTAAAACCTACTAATTTCGATCATATCCCCATTTAGAGGAAATGTATCCATAGTAGACATGAAGTATTGTGGTTTGAGGCCTTGATCATGGCCCTCAGCCCTAGAAGCTTCCCTTATGACCTAAGACCCAAGTATCATTCTTTGACAATTTCTATATCATGAGATAATAGTTTGGTTCTCCAAACCCCCAAACAATGTCCATATCCCCACCTATAATCTAAATATTCCCTATATAGGAGTGTGTAGTGGTCTAAGGACTCTTTCATAATCCTTGAGCCCTCAAGGTTACCTTTAGGGACTAAGGCTTGGGTTTATTCCCCCAACTATATATAGTCCCTTGAGACCCATACTTGGTGTTCAAAACCTCCTAATTGTGTTTGAATATGCTCACATGGAGGCCTTGTATCCCCTTTATGTATCATGTGTGGTGGTTCAATGTGTCATTCTTAGCCTTCGATTCCTATTTTTTTCAAGAACTAAGGCCTAAGTTATCTCCTTATCTTTGTGTCATCCATTGGGGGAACCTTCTGGATGTGTTGTGGTTTGAGACATCATTCTTTATCATAGATGCATAGAATCTATGTTTATGGCATGAGCAATATTATTCCTCCCTTTACTATTTCAGTGCCCCAAGGACCCTACCTTGTGCTCAAATCCTACTATGGCATGGATATCCATAGCCAAATAAAAAGGATACCCTTGAGAGATCAAGTGTGGTTCCTTAAGCCATCGATCATGGCCTTGGATGCTTAGGAAATTCCCTTACAACCCAAGTCTTGATTTTTATCCCTTATCCATGTTTAGGGTGCTTACATCCATACCTAGTATTTAAAAGGTTCCAATGGGACACCCACTTAAAAATAGATATATCATAAGAGGTCACAATTGATTCTTCAAGGTGTTTTTCTTAGCCTTTGACACCTAAAATATTCCTTTAGGGAATAAGACCCACATTTCCTCTTTTAATAATGTCTAGGGCCCTAAATCCTATGCCTAGTGTTAAACCTCATAATGAAAATGATATCCCTATAGATTGTAGGCTAGAGACATTCTTTGGAGATCATGAGTGGTGGTTGAAGGTGTCATTTATCCTTGGATTCCTATAAAATTCTTTTAGTGGTCATGGCTTTGATTTCCATCCCTAAGCATGTCAAGGAATCAGTATCCATACCTAATTATGCGAACCTCCTAAGGGAACTAACATCCTCACTTGTAGGAAAATGATTTTAAAGGAGGTCAAGTGTGGTCCTTCAATGCATCATTTAGGAATTAGATGCCTGAAAAATTCCTTTATGATATTATCCATGGGATTCATCTGTTAATCATCTCCAGGGCCCCAAGAATTATACCTACTATTAAAAACCACGTAATGCCATACATATACCCATGTAGAGCCCATGTCTGCTAGTTTGAGGTGGCATTCTTTGGATTATATTCCCAGGATCTTCCTTTATTGATTAAGGACCAATTTTCCTACCCCAAATTAACGATGCAAGGTACTTGAGATCAATACCTAGATCTCAAAAATTGCTAGTGGAACCATATTACCACTTAAATGCAAATGAATTGATCAAGAGGTCATGTGTGGTATTTGAAGTCATTTTTCTTAGACGTAGATGACTAGAACCTTCCTTTAGGGAATGAGGCTTTGGTTTCTCACACATGACATGGACCTTTAGTCCAATTATTAGTGTTTAAAATACCCTAATGACATGAATATCCCTTGATGCAACAATGGTTTTTTAAGGGCCAAGGGGATGGTCTTCTTCCTTAGAAATCCATTCCCAATACCCTAGGACATGTACATATTTCTCAAAATCACCTAATGGCACAAACATCATCTATCAATATAGGTCAATGATACCCTCAGGATGTAATGTCCCCATTCGAATAATTGCATAGTAAGACAATCCCATCATTCCTACTAGTTTCCTAGGTTGGATGGGCACATGTGGAATTGTAATAAGGAAGCTAATAAATGATGTTTAGACATTAGAAGGGTCAATTATTTAATAAATAGTTTGAATAAATAAATTCAAGAGAAATTCTAGGTGGCAAGTGGTTTTCAAGACATATGGAAGATGTGGGACCCACACTAGCTTGATTTCTCAAGGACACGTGGCATCTATCTCTTGCCAATTCTAGTTTATGAGAAGGTGAACACTCCTGGGTGAGTTGGTAAGTCATAACACATGTCATTGAGCATCTTAGGTCTAATTGGGATGGATTGGTAACCTCCATGGAAGATAAAGAGTCAAATTGGAAGTTTGTGGACACTTGGGCTAGATTCCCTAGCCCCTATGACACCAATGATTGAGCATCTATGACAACTATGACAAATTGCATACCTGACCTCTGACATATGACCATTATGACATGTCAGACCCAAAAATAGGCTCAAGGAAGGCGCTCATGGGAGTTGGAGAAGCCAAAGAGACTCAAACTCGAATTTGGGAGAAGATGGAAAGTTGGAACTAGGAGACAAGTGGCAAATGGGGAATATTTCCTAAGTGGAAATATCTTGAAGCTATGGAGAGGATTTAGACCCTTAGAAGGATAAAGTTTGTTATAAAATTATAAATCAATTATGAGAATGGCTTTTGATGATTTGAGAAAAATTGCATTTGTGAAGAGAGAGCTAGTGGATGACTAGTTTCTTTCCTTAGCCAATTTCGATGGTGAAAAATTCCCATCCAAGTTGGTGTTTGGAGATGCCACTCAGGTATTTCATGGAGATTTAATGGATTTTTATTTGCAGGTATCAGCTACAGGGAAGCTCTTGGATTTTTTTAGTGCAACACCATCTCTCAACCATTTCCAATTTTGAAGGCATATTCATGCTCCTTGAGGGAGGGCGTTTTTGGTGAGATCTTGTGCTTCTTGGGAGAGATTATCATTATGTATTTATGATTGTAATAGCTTCATATCCTCTGTTCTTAATATTCAGAAAGTCTCAGGTCGAAATACCCACTAGTTGTATGCAAAAATGTTGATTAATGAGCAAAACAATGTCCATTTCCCCACTACATTGATGTATACCATTATAATGCTCATGATTTCGAATGAATGGATGATTCTATGATACATTTGTGATTAATAGACTTCCATGGATGTATTTTACAAGTTTTATGTACTGTACTTGAGCATTTTAAATATTTTTACTCGGTTTAATTGCATTGGGAGAAGAAATAGTGCCATTTCCCCAATGGTCGAATTGGGGGTTTTTGCAACTGAATGGGAGAGGGCTGGAACAGAGATAATAATAAATTAATGGTACATTTTGATCCTTATTAAAATTATTAATACATCCCATACCTATTTTCATAAATTCGAGGGATTTTGGAATCATTTGGGAGGCCATTTTCATTGTTTACCTAGGGGGGATTTGGTGCATAAATTGCTAGTTAAAATACCATACATTGACCAGAATAGAAATCAAATTTGTAGAAGTATTTTGAGGGTTATAAATCATCCCTTAACTTAATATTCAAGTCTAAATATCATTCATACACCCTTACAAAATATTTGGGAGCATTTGGGTTAATTTGGAGGCCAAAATAGTAAAACTAGTCAAAGGTTGAAATTGGGGAAAAATTGGAAAATTGGGCATTTTCATAAAATTTTGAAAAAGGGACATTACAAGTGGTATCATAGCATGGTCTTGGAACTTGATGGTATTAACAAGAATCCAAACAAATCAACCACCACCCTTCGAATCAGTAGTTGAAGAAGTTTTGGTTGAAGAAGAGATAGTAGCAGAAAATGAGTTTTTTTCTAAAACAATGGGTAGAGAGGAGGAGAAAAAATTAAGACATAAGGAGGAATTTATTGAAGACTTAAAACCATGTTTTGATGGAATTACCATGGGTATTCTAGAGGTGATTAGACAAATGATGAAAAGTTTCGAATTGTTGGGTAGCCAACTTTCAGGCAAAGGGATGATAGGAGATAACAGTGGTTCACATTCAGGGGAAAAGATAAACGGGAGTGAGCATATTTTTTCAAGAACAGGACTACACAATAGACCTGATGAATTCCAAAGCACACAAAGGCATACTGCACCTAAATTTCTCACACCCAAAGAAGATCCCAATATTGAGGTGGATTATAAGAAACTAGCAAACGATTGGAATGATTTGAATGAAGAGGGTAAAAGAGGTGTACCATTCAGTGACTACATTGATGCTATAAAAAAAATGAAAAGGAGGGAAGACAATAGGATTCCATTCCAAAACAAAGAATTAAATAGTGCTATTGGAAAAATGTCACTTCCTACTTTTGATGGTTCTTCTCAAAATTATGCTAACACTTGGGTGCAAAAATTGGATGTGTATTTTCAGTTGAATCCTATGTTGGAAAATGATGCATTAAAAATGGCCATTTTGCATTTGGAAGGAGATGCTAATGAATGGTGGTTCCATGGCCTAAGAACCTTGGGTCATGATCAGGTTAAAACATATGGAGAGTTTGTTGACAGGGTACTAGAGAGATTTGAACAAAAGAATCCAGAATTGCCTTTCAAAGAACTAGCTCAACTGAAACAAACTGGGACCCCTACTGAATATATGTTGGAATTTCAAAAATTATCAGTAAATGTGGAAAATGTATCTATGGGAAGGTTGGTATTGCTATTCACTGAAGGTTTAATTGAACCCTTAAAAGGTTTGATCAAATCCCACAAGCCAACTACATTAAAAGATGCAATGAGCTTGACTAGGGATCTCCAAAATGTGCTTCCTAGAACGAGATTTCCTCCCAAGCTTGACTTCAGAATTGAAAAGAAACCTTGGAAAAGAGATGCACCTGATAAGAAGCCATGGAAATAAGATGAATATGGAAGGGATAAGAAAGAGGAACCAATCAGGTAAGATCTCAGAAGGAATATGTTATCTCTCCAGGAGTCTTCCTAGGTTGCACTCGGAAGAGCTTGGTAACGTAAACTTATCTTGAATGATGGCGTATATTTGGATCAAGTTGGATGACTGAGATCAAAACTCACATACTCATAGCATATATGTACACATTCAAATAGACAAGGCTTTTAGCCACTGATGTTCATAAAGTTTGTAAAAGATAGACAAAAGAATTCTTATCGTGCTAGCAAACTCATACATAAAACATATATATATAAATGGCTAATCACAATAAGCAAAAGGGACTTGATATCCAGTTCTCAATAAAAAGATATGATTACAGCTATCTGGCATAGACAAATGGAAACTCATGAAATAGACATTTCACTGCAAGTATGAAATGATAAAAGAGGAAAACTGAACACACATATGGCAAAAGAAGCTTATATAAATGATATGCAACGAGAAGTTTGATAATACAAGTTAAGAAAAGTATCTCCAAAATCAAACCCTTGTTCTACATGAGTCACAGGATTTATAGCCTTTGCAAAAACGTTTAAGATCCTGAAGAAACTGGATCGAATATGCTAAAGATAGAAAATCAAAACCGTTTTCACTAAACTGGGAAAAATACTTTTTAATTTGACCAAACTGCTGAAAAAAGGGGCTCAAAGATGGATTCGATTCTCCCAATCTGTGACACCTGTAAGAAAAATGAGAAAGGTTATTGTTATATGACGTGTTAGGCACAAATACCTCCTCCTGTTTCGCAGAATGATGCTCCAGTCACTCAGAATCATCATTTTAAAATGATGACTCTGCACAGTAAAAATGCAATTTTTGCTGAAACTACTGAAAAAGAGGCTCAAAGATGGGTTCAGTTCTCCAGATATGTGACACCTGTGTATAAAATGAAAGAGTTTATTGTGCATTGATTTGTTTTGAGCAAAAATCTCTCAGATATTTGAAATTCATTTTCATTTTCCCGAGATCTGCATTTCAAAAACATGTGTCAAACAGGCAGATTCTGGGATCCGAAAATTAGGGCTCAGTGACGGATTCGATTCTCCCAATATGTGACACCTGTAGGAAAAATAAGAGAGGTTATTTTTCTCTGACATGTTATGAACAAAAACCTCCGAGGGTTTTGAAAAATGATCCTCCAGTCGCTCATAAACGTCATTTGAAAATGATGACCTTTCATAGTAAAAACGCCATTAATTTCAGTAAATATCATTCATCTTCTCCACCTTGCTGGAACCTTTAAATCTGGAATAGAACCTTGATCATGATGCCTTTAATTATTATATAACATTATAAACCACCCTTGAGGTGTTTGGATCAGCAAAAATCAGATCTATGCAAAAATGGTAACATTCTGTCCAGTTTTTTAGCTTTCGGTAGCTAGGCAAGCCAAAGTCCGAATCTGTAAGCTACCAAAAGCTCTGCTTTCGGTAGCTAATGAACCATCTCTTGGTATGCCTAAGCCACCGAAACTGTTCCATGATACCTGACACGTGCCTTTCCTTTTGGTAGCTGAATATTTTTGTCTTCCATTCTGTAAGCTGCCGAAAGCTGGGTTTTCGGTAGCTAATGAACCATCGCTTGGTCCGCCTAAGCTACCGAAAATTGAATTTTCTTTTTGAAGAAAAAATGATATCCAATGTTGTTGCAAACGTTATTACATGCCTCAAATGTTTATAAAAATGAAGAAATTAAAGACTTCCTATCACTACATAAAATAGATTTGACAAATTTTGTTGGGGAGATAACAGAATAAATTGTGTTACTCATGCTTCCAATCGTGGGCACCAGGACATAAATGTGCTAAGGGAAAGGCCTAATTCATTGAAGTATTTTGTGATGAGGGATATGAAGGGGGAATGGAGGAAGAAGGACATACTTCATCCCAAGAAGAGGGATATACTACAGAAGAAGAAGGGAAACAAGAGGTGAAGCATCCCTCACCCACCAAAGTGAGAATGGCAGTACTTTTAGCAATACCTCGATATCACACAATCCGATGCAAGGATGTGGTACTAGGACAAAGAACTTCAATTTTGGTAGATGGAGGAGCCACACATAACTTCATTGATGCAGACATGGTGGAGAAAAGGAAGATACTTATTAAACCATTCGATGGCTTCACAGTTGTCATTCCCGGTCACAACACAATGGAGTGCAAAACATGGATTCCACAGCTGCAAGTCACCATAGGTAACGATACTTTTGTTGATAGTTTTTATGTGGTTGATGTTGCTGATACTTATGTTATTTTGGGATTACAATGGTTGTATTCAATAGGAGAGCATATAGTAAATTATCAAATTTCGGAAATGAAATTCCAAGATTCAAAAGGAATACTAAGGGTTGTGAGAGGGCAGCACACCTATCTGAATCAGGTAGTTTCTTCCCACAGCATGAAGCACCGGAATAGAAGGGTTTTGGGAAAAATTACTTATGGAAGGAAACCTGATAGAGGAGGGACAAGTTTGCAGCATGGTAAATTGAGATTGCTTGAGGGCAAGCAATCTTGGGTGGGGAGGACTGTAATGTCCCCATTCAAATAATTGCATAGTAAGACAATCCCATCATTCCTACTAGTTTCCTAGGTTGGATGGGCACATGTGGAATTGTAATAAAGAAGATAATAAATGATGTTTAGAGATTAGAAGGGTCAATTATTTAATAAATAGGTTGAATAAATAAATTCAAAAGAAATTCTAGGTGGAAAGTGGTTTTGAATACATATGGAGGATGTGGGACCCACACTAGCTTGATTTCTCAAGGACACATGGCATCTCTCTCTTGCCAATTCGAATTTATGAGAAGGTGAACACTCTTGGGTGAGTTTGTAAGTCATAACACATGGCATTGAGCATATTAGGTCGAATTGGGATGGATTGGTAACCTCCATGGAAGATAAAGAGTCAAATTGGAAGTTTGTGGACACTTGGGCTAGATTCCCTAGCCCCTATGACACCAATGATGGAGCATCTGTGACAACTATGACAAATTGCAGACATGACCTCTGAAATATGACCATTATTACATTCCAGCCCCAAAAATAGGCTCAAGGAAGGCGCTCATGGGAGTTGGAGAAGCCAAGGAGACTCAAACTCGAATTTGGGAGAAGATGGAAGGTTGGAACTAGGAGACAAGTGGCAAATGGGGAATATTTCCTAAGTGGAAACCTATTGAAGCTATGGAGAGGATTTCGACCCTTAGAAAGCTAATTTTGTTTATAAAATGAATAAATAAATTATGAGAATGTCTTTTGATGATTTGAGAAAAATTGCATTTGTGAAGAGAGAGCTGGTGGATGACTAGTTTCTTGCCTTAGCTAATTTCGAGGGTGAAATATTCCCATCCAAGTTGGTGTTTGGAGAGGCCACTTAGGTATTTCATGGAGCTTTAATGGATTTTTATTTGTAGTTATCAGCTATAGGGAAGCTCGTGGATTTGTTTAGTGCAACACCATCTCTCAACCATTTCCAGTTTTGAAGACATATTCATGCTCCTTTAGGGAGGGCGTTTTTGGTGAACTCTTGTGCTTCTTGGGAGAGCTTCTCATTATGTATTTCTGATTGTAATAGCTTCATATCCTTTTTTCTTAATATTCATAAAGTATCAGGTCGAAATACCCACTAGTTGTATGCAAATATGTTGATTAATGAGCAAACAATGCCCATTTCCCCACTACATTGATGTATATCATTATAATGCTCATGATTTCAAATGAATTGATGATTCTATGATACATTTGTGATTAATAGACTTCCATGGATGTATTTTACAAGTTTTATGTACTAGAATTGGGAATTTGAAGTATTTTTACTCAATTTAATTGCATTGGGAGAAGAAATAGTGTCATTTCTCCAAGGGTCGAATTGGGGATTTTTTGCAGCTGAATGGGAGAGGGTTGGAACAAACATAATAATCAATTAATGGTACAGTGGGAGCCTTATTAAAATCCTTAATACATCCCATACCTATATTCATAAATTTGAGGGATTTTGGAAGCATTTGGGAGGCCATTTTCATTGTTTACCCAGGGGGGATTTGATGCATAAATTGCTAGTTAAAATACCATACATTGACCAGAATACAGATCAAATTTGTAGAAGTCTTTTGAGGGTTATAAATCATCCTTGAAATTAATATTCAAGTCCAAATATCATTCATACACCCTTACAGAATATTTGGGAGCATTTGGGTTAATTTGGAGGCCAAAACAGTAAAACTAGTCAAAGGTCGAAATTGGGAAAAATTCAGAAAATTGGGCATTTTCATAAAATTTTGAAAAAGGGACATTACACAGGAGAACACCTTTTTTTGGTGGAGGAAAAATTATTATCCCTATACTATTAGAAGAATCCTTTATATCTTGAGTTACAGGTCTCCTCAATTACCTTGTCCAGGGCCCTAGGACCACAAGACCTAGATACATAGCACCATGGATACCCATGCAAAGTCATGCGTATTTCTTTGAGGAAGTGTACATGGCTCTAAATTCCTTAATAGTTTCTTTATAGACAAATGTATGGTATTCATCCCTAGAATTCCATTCTGAAGGCTCCATGACACCTTCATAATTCTCAAACCACCTAATGCCACCAATATCCTAAATCATAGGCTATCGATACCCTCAATAGGCCATGTGTGGTTGATGGAGGAAACCTACTTAGCTATATATGTGTAGAAGATTCCTTTAGAGCCTGAGGTTTAATTCTCCTCCATTAACCATGTCCAAGAATCTAAGGCCACAAGAACCAAATACATAGTACTATAGATACCACTCCAAATTCATGCATGGTTATTTGAGGAAATGTTCATGGCTTTGAATGCCTAAAAAATTCTTTAGAGCCAAAGGCATGGTCTTCTTCCTTGGAACATCATTCCCAATTCCTTGAGACACTTACATACTACTCAAAACAACTTGTTGTCACCGACATCCTAAATCATAGGATAATAATACACTCAAGCGGCCATGTGTGGTTGGTCGAGACCACCTCCTTAGCCTTAGATGGATATAATATTCCTTTAGGGATCGAGGATCAAGTGTCCTCTATTAACCATGTCCAATTCCCCAAGGAAAAAAAACCTAGACACATAGTTCCATGGATACCCCTATGAAGTTATACATGATGCCTTGACACATTGTTCATGTCTCTAAATGCCTTGAGAAATAATTTAGGGACAAACACATAGTATTCTTCACTATAATATCATTCCAAAGTCCTTGACACACGTATATGTTCCCCATATAGATGCATGTAGTGGTCTAAGTACTCATTCATAATCCTTGAGTCCTCAAAATTACCTTTAGGGCCTAAGGCTTGGGTTTATTCCCCCAACGATCTATAGGCCCTTAAGACCCATACTTGGTGTTCAAAACCTCCTAATTGTGTTTGAATATGCTCATATGGAGGACACATATCACCTTTATATATCATATGTGGTGGTTCAAGGTGTCATTCTTATCCTTTGATCCCTAATTTTTTTTCAGGAACTGAGGTCTGAGTTATCTGCTTAGCTTGATGTCATCCATTCAGGGAATCTTATGGATGTGCTCTGGTTTGTGACATCATTATTTTTCATAGATGCATAGAATATTTGTTTATGGAATGAGCCCTATTATTCCTCCCTTTACTCTTTCAATTCCCCAAGGACCCTACCTTGTGCTCAAAGCTTACTATGGAATGGATATCAGTAGCCAAAGAAAAAGTATACCCTTGAGAGGTCAAGTGTGGTTCCTTGAGGCATCGATCACGGCCTCAGATTCTTAGGAAATTCCCTTACAACCCAAGTCTTGATTTTTGTTTGCTAGCCATGTTTAGGGTTCTTACATCCATACCTAGTGCTTAGAAAGTCCCAATGGCACACATTTCCCCACTTAAAAATAGATATATCATAGGAGGTCCCAAGTGATTCTTCAAGTTTCTTTTCTTATCCTTTAACACCTAAAATATCCCTTTAGGGAATAAGAACCACATTTCCACTTTTAAGAATGTTTAGGGCCCTAAATCCTATGCCTAGAGTTAAACCTCATAATGATAATGATATCCCAAGTTTACCACCCCAAATTAACCATGCAAGGTACTCAAGATAAATACCTAGAGCTCAAAAAGTGATAATGGAATCCATATTGCCACTCAAATGAAAATGAATCCATCAAGAGGTCGTGTGTGTTATTTAAAACCATTTTTCTTGGACGTAGATGACTAGAACCTTCCTTTAGGGAATGAGGCTTTGGTTTCTTACACATGCCATGGGCCTTTAGTCCCATTATTAGTGTTTAGAATACCCTAATGAAATGAATATCCTTTGATGCAACAATGGTTTCTTTAGGGCCAAAGGAATGGTCTTCTTCCCTGGAAAGACATTCCCAATGCCCTAGGAAATGTAGATATTTATCGAAATCACCTAATCGCACAAACATCATCCATCATAGGCCAATTATACCCTCAGGATGCCACATGTTGTTGGTTCAGGAAACCTTCTTAGCCCTATATGGTTAGAATATTCCTTTAGGTCTTGAGCGGTAGGCCTTCTTCATTACCATGTACAAGGACCTAAGACCACAATACCTAGATATATAACACCATGGATACCCATGCAAAGTCATGCGTGGTTCTTTGAGGCGTTGTGCATGGCTCTAGATGCCTCAATAGTTTTTTTGGAGCCAAAGGTATGGTCTTAATCCCTATAATTCCATTATGGAGGCTCTAGGACACCTTCATAATTCTCAAACCACCTAATGGCACCAACATAGGCTAGTGATACCCTCAATAGGCCATGTGGTCAATGGATTAAACATGCTTAGTTCTAGATGTCTAGAAGATTCCTTTAGAGCTCGAGGTTTAGGTCTCCTCCACTAACCATTTCCTAGGCCCTAACACCAAAAGATACAAATACACTGTACTATAGATACCCTCTAAATTCATTCATGGTGCTTTGAGGAAATGTTCATGTCTTTGAATTCCTCAAAATTTATTTAGGGCCAAAGGTATGGTCTTCTTTTCTGGAACATCATTCCAAAGGCCCTGAGATACCTACATACTACTCAAAACAAATTGTTGTCATCGACATCCTAAATCATAGGATAATAATACACTCAAGTGGCCATGTGTGGTTGGTCGAGACCACTTCCGCAGCCTTGGATGGATAGAATATTCCTTTAAGGAACGAGGATCAAGTGTCCTCTATTGACCATGTCCAAGGCCCCAATGAAAAAATCCTAGATACATAGTTCCATGGATACCCCTACGAAGTTATGCATGATGACTTGACACATTTTTCATGGCTTTAAATGCCTTGAGAATTAATTTAGGGCCAAACACATAGTCTTCTTTGTTAAAATATCATTCTCAAGGCCTTGACACAAGTAGATATTACTCAAAATTATCTAATTGTTCTAACATCCTCAATCATAAGACAATTCTACCTTTAGGAGGCTATGCGTGGTTGGTTGAGGTATCCTTCTTACCCTTGGATGGATAGAGGATTCCTTTAGGGCCTAAGGTTCAAGTCTCCTCCCTTGACCATGTCCAATTCTCTAAGTCCTAATGACTTGGATGCACAGTGCCATGGGTACATTCCAAAGCCATGTATGGTGCTTTATGGCATTATTAATGGCTTTGGATGCCTAATAGTTTCCTTAGGGTTAAATGCATCGTCCTCTTCTATAGAGCATCGTTCCCAAGGCCTTGAGACATGTGTCTATTTCTCAAAACCACCTAATGGCATCAACATCCCCAATCATAGAACAATGATACCCTCAAGAATGGTGTTCCTCCTTAGAAATTCATTCCCAACATCCCCAGACAAGTGCATACTCCTCAAAACACCCTAATGTTACTAACATCCTCAATCATAAGCTCATGAATCTCGAAAGGCCATGTGTTATTCATGGATACAACATTCTTATCCCTTGATGGCTAGAAGATTCCTTTAGGGCCTGAGCTTCATGCCTCCTCCCATGACCATGTCCAACCCCCAAGTCCCCAAGACTTGGATACATAGTGCCATGGATACCCTTGAAAAGCCACACATGGTGCTTTAAGGCATTGTTCATGGTTTTGGATGCCTTAATGGTTTCTTTAGGGCCAAAGGCATGGTCTTTCCCGTAGAATTTCATTCCCAAGGCATCAAGACACATACATATTTTTCAAACCCACCTAATGGAATTGTCATCCTTAATCATATGCCAATGATACCCTTAGGAGGCCATGTGTGGTTGGTGGAGGAAACCTTCTTATCCTTGGATGGATAAAAAATTTCTTTAAGGTACAAGGTTCAGGTTTCTTCCACTAACCATGTCCAATACCTCATGGCCCCAAGACCTAGATACAAAGCTAAAACAGATACCCTTGCAAAGTCATGCATGTTTCTTTGAGGCATTTTTCATGGATCTAGATTCATCAATGGTTTATTTAGGTCCAAAGGCATGGTATTCTTATCGAGAACATCATTATCGAGGTCCTAAGACATGTACATTCTTCTCAAAACCACATAATGGTGTTAATAGCCTTAAGCATATGACAATGATACCCTCAAGAGGACATATGTGGTTGGTTGAGGTGATCTTCTTAGACTTGGATGGCTATAAGATTCCTTTAGGGACAAAGGTTCAAGTATCGTCCCTTGACCATGTCCAAGGTCCCAAGGCCCCAAGACATGGATACATAGTGGCATGGATATCCACGCAAGGTCATGCATGGTGCTCTAGGATTTGTTCATCACTCTAGATGACCCAATCATTTTTTAGGGCCAAAGGCATGGTTTTTTCCCCTAAAACACCATTCCCAAGGACCCGCGACATGTAGATACTACTCAAAACCACCTAATGGAAATGACATAATCAATCATAGGCCAGTGATACCCTTAAGAGGCCATGTGTTTTTAGTGGAGGCAATATTCCTAGCCTTAGATGGATAGAATAATCATTTAGAGCTCGAGACTGAGTCTCCTCCACTTACCATGTGTAAGGCCCCAAGGCCACAATACCTAGATACATAGTGCCATATATACCCCTTTGAAGTAATCAATGGTGCTTTTAGGTAGTGTCTTATTTGTCAATATTAAGAATCATAGGTATTTATTTGCTTGAATAATATTAAAAATGAATAATTGAATTGAGCTATTTAGAAAATAAATCTTTGTGAACTTGTTGTGTTTGTGGTGCAAAACCTCATAAATGAATCATGTGAGCTTATTTGTTTAAACAATATAAAAACAATTAGTTGAATTTGTTGTGATTGTGGTTTATAACATCATAAAATAATCATGATCATTTATTTGAATGAAAAAAAATTGAATTATTGTATTACAAAATAACTATTTGTGATGTTGTGTTTATGGTGCAAATTGTCATACTTAAATCCTTTTTGTGCATGTCCATCTGACAAATATGAGGTTAGCACCGCTATATGGTACTTGGCAACATGACATTTCTCTATGCTTAGTATTCCTTTAGTCTAAGCCCTAGGATTGTTCTCTCAACCATGTTGAGGGCCACTAGACCTATCCCTAATGATTTAAAACTTATAATAGTGTGAATCCCCATACTTAGGCTAAGAACACTCTTAGGAATATGTGTGGGGACCTTTGTGTTGTCTTTCTTGGTCCTAGACTCCTAAAAGCTTCTTTTAGGGCCTAGGAAGAGGTTTTATCCATTGATCATATCCATAGATCTAAGACCCATGTCTTGTGCTAAAAACTTAATAATAATACTAATTTCCATCAAGAAATTTAAGAAGATAAAAATATTTTCAAATGAATAATCAAATTTAAATTCAAATAATTTTTATTACTACTTCATAATAGTAATAAATTAAAAATGGTTGTTTATTTATTTATTTGTCAATTGTGTTTATTTGTTTGAATAATATTAAAAAATGAATAATTGAATTGAGTTGTTTTCCAAATATGTTTTTCTGAACATTTTGTGCTTGTGGTGTAAATCCTCATAAATGAAACATGTGAATTTATTTGCTTAAATATTCTAAATATAAATAATTAAACGTATTGGAATTGTTGTGCAAAAATTATTATTTGCTTAAATGTTCTAAATATAAATAATTAAACCTATTGTAATTGTTGTGCAAAAACTCATAAATTAATCTTTGATTGTTTATTTTAATTACACGCTCTACATCCCAGTATGGGGGATATGTTGTAACCTAATGTAATGTTACCAAAAATAATTAAAAATTGGATCCGCTTGATAGATTTGGTTTTAAAATGGATCTTGATAAAACAAAAAATAAATATTGAATTGATTTATTTTCAAAATAATTATTTGTGAATTTGTTGTGTTTATGGTGCAAACCCACATAATTTAATCCTACTTGTACATGTCATCGTGGAAAATAATAGGTTAGCACCACTTTATGGTACTTGCCAACATGGCATTTCTCTTAACATAGATGATGAAAAAACTCAATTTCAAATAATATTAACAAATATAACACCATATTAACACCACAAAATATAAGTGGTGCTAACACCACCATCTTAACACCACAAAATGTAAATGGTGCTAATAACACCACCTTAACACCACAAAAATGTAAGTGGTTCCAATACCACCACATTTACACCACAAAATATAAGTGGTGCTAACTTGTGGTGCTAAAAGATGGATTTTCTTGTTGTGATAATAGCATGTCAGACGTGAGATTATCCAACTCTTCTTTGGAGTCGTTTTCTCCACATTTTCTCCGACGTGATTCAAAACAAGTTTTACCAATAACTGCTAGTGAGGTCATGGTCCATGATGATAGGCCGTGACATCCCATAGAATTTGAAGATATTATCTAGGAAAGCTTAAGCTACCAGAGAGGCCTCGAAAGGGTATTGTTGGCATGTTGTAGAGCACAAAAATGAGCATGTTTTGAAAGGAAAACAATCATAACTATAATTACAGACTTATTACCATATTTTGGTAATTCCACATTGAAGTTCTCATAGAAATCTCATTTCAGATCATAGGTGGAATGGGGAGTGGTTGAAATTCATATAGAGATTTCATTGTCTCACTTTTTGGTCATTGGAAAGTGTCACATTCTACCACAAAGGCATGAATGTCCTTCTTCACGCCTTCCCCAAAAAATGATCGTTTGATCCATTCGTACGCTTTTATGATATTATGAATCACTAGCCATGGGGTATGAATGTAGGTCAGAAAAAACCCTTGATTTCAATGCTAATTTATTGTGCAAATATAGATGCCCTTTATAGAGAAACTCTTCATTTTTCCAAGTGTAGCCCATATATGCACGTGGTTCCATTTGATTTTGTTGGATCATGCTAGCGATCTTGGTCCATCCATGAACCATTTGTTATAGATGCATTCAACCAATATGCAATAATTAAGGAGAGGTAATCTTCTTATTCATACAATTAAGATATATCATCTAATACCACATTCTCCTTGCCCTTATATTCATTTATCTCATAGTCATATCCCAATATTTTGGTGATCCATTTTTGTTGCTCAAGGGAGGAAGTTCATTGTTCTAGAAAGTATTTTATGCCACAGCGATAATTTTTTATCTGGAAATGTTGCTTAGGTAGGTATGGATGAGAAATGTCCATAGCATGCAATATGGGCATCGTATATTTTTCATAAGTTAATTTTCCCATACATACTACTCACATAATTGTTTTCTACTAAAAGCTAATGGTATACCTTCTTGCTTGAGTATTTCTATGATGCCTCTACCTGAGGAATCACATTCTGGGACAAAGGTTTTTAAACCAATTATACTATAAAAAGAGAACTCGACACAGTTTTCGTTTTTCTCTCTCCTAATTTTAGTAGTTATTTTTACCTACGTTTCAAAAAGGGTTGATACCAGTATCACACATTTTCATTTCGAGGCATTTTTTAGGGCCTTTGAATTATCTTTGTCGTAAAATATTTTTAATTTCTATTTTCAAGTGTATTTTTAGAAGTTTAACAAAATAACATACATTTATTAGCAATTTATAATGAAAAACATATAAATTTTGCATTTTTTCTATACAATAAGACATTTTTATGGACAAAATAAGACATTTTTATTGACAAAATTGTAAAAAAATTCAGAAAATAAAGACATTTACAACCATTTTCAATGAATTTTCAGATATTTTTTTATAAAAATGATATGGTTTCATATTATTTTCCGAAAAGTGTCGATTCACATAAATCCAAGAAAAACTATACCATATATTTGTAAAAAAACATTATATATGGAAATATAATTTCTAAAATAAAGTCTGAAAGTCAAAACCAGTAAACAACAAGGTGTAAGGACCAAAAGTAAATCAACCAAGATGGGGAACTATGAAATGAGAACTCGATATAGTTTAAACCATAAACCTACCCCCTAAACCCCCATAATCTATATAATAAAAAAAATTAAAAAAATTAAAACCTACCCCCTAACCCCCTAAACTATATAATAAAAAATTCAAAAATAAAATTAAAAACTACCTCCAACCCGCTAAACTATATAATATATATATATTTAAATAAAATTAAACTAACCCCTAAACTATATAATAAAATTTTTTTACAAACAATTAAAACCTACCCCCTAACCCTTCCCCCCCCCCCTCCTCCCTCCCTTCCCACTCCTCCCCTCCTCCCTCCCTTCCCACTCCTCCCCGCCGCTCCCTTCCCCTTCCCCACGTAGCCCCTCCCTTCCTCCTCTTCCCACCGCCCTCTTCCCCCTCCTACCCCTCCTCCTCCCTTCTCCCTCCTCCCCCTCCTCCCTTCTCCCTCCTCCCCCTCCTCCCTTCTTCGTTCTCCTCTGCCCACTTGGGCACCAAAGTAAGGGGCAGCCCTTTAGCGCCCAAGTGAGCGGAGCTTCACTCACTTCGGCGCCAAAACGCCGCCCCTCATGGGCGGCGCGATGCTGAGAATCATGTCGCCCATGAGAGGAGGCCCTTTGGTTCCCAAGTGAGCAAGGCTCTTCTCACTTGGGCACTAAAGGGCCGCTCGTGAGGGGTGGCCCTTTGGCACCCAAGTGGGAAAAGAAGCATAGATAAGGGAGGAAGGAGGGGGAGAAGGGAGGAGGAGGAGGAGGAAGGGAAGGGCGGCGACAGGAAGGGGAAGGGAGTGGCGAGGAGGAGGAGGGGGGGAGGGAGGGTGCGGGAGGAGGGGGAAGGGAGGGGGCGGGAGGAGGGTGAAGGGTTAGGGGGTTTTTTTAATTTGTTTTAAAAAAATAAATTATTATATAGTTTAGGGGCGTTGAGGGGTAGTTTTAAATGTTTTTTTTATAATTTTTTTAATATATAGTTTAGGGGGACGGTTAGGGGGTGGTTTTTAAATTTTGTTTTTAATTTTATTAATATATACTTTTTTTTGGGGGTCCAGGGTGGTTTTTAACGTTTTTTTTTTTAATTTGTAATATATAGTTTAGTTTAGGGGGGGTTGGGGTAGTTTTAATGTTTTTTTTTAATATTTAATATATAGTTTAGGGGGGTATATTTTAATGTTTTTTTTTTAATTTTTTAAAATATAGTTTAGGGGTGTTGGGGGGTTAGGGGTTAAATTTTTTAATATATAGTTTCTCGATTTTTTTATTATTTTGTTTTATGTTTTTTAATATATGGGTTAAAGGGTTAAGGGTTGGGGGGGCGTTTTAAATTTTTTTAATTGTAATGTTGGAGGGGGTTAGGTGGATTAGGAGGCTAGGTGGCATTTGAGTAGGTTTTAATTTTTTATTTTTTTTTTAAATGAACTAAAATTCGTGGGATAGGGGGGAAAACCTTGCTTCAATTAATAAGTTACATGAATTAAAAAAAAAAAACTAACCCGGGAAGTGGTAGAGCCTCCTCTCTTGAAAGTGTTAGAACCTCATCTATGCAATCTTCTCAACTAGCACAGAATGGGGGCCTTCATCAGGTTTGGCATTTCTGAAATTCATCCCAAATTGTCAAATGTATGCTTCAAATTTATTGTTATTGCAATCATATGTAGAGATTCATAATGCAAGGCGACATAGTAGAGATGTTGATTCTTCTCAATGCTTGGAAGAAATAAAAAAAGTCTATCGAAGATACATATGAGTACTTTGATGTTGTTGATTCTGTTTGGTGGGAGTCTTTTTTCATGGAGCAGAGTGACATAATTTCAAACTCTACGAATGGAGATATATATTTGAAGTCTCCATTTGCTTGGCCACAAAGTTTATCAAATGAAAATGAGGGTAACGAATGTTGAACCTCGAGGTGTTGAGTTTTCTCAAGTATAGGAAAGAGAAATTTATATTGGCTCTAGAAAATCATCTGCAAAGCGTCGAGAGATGGAAGACCTTTACAGGGGCTTAGTACAAGATATCAAAGAGGGTTGCATGATTTCAGTTTTGGCTACAGATGATGCACGTCATTATCCATTCTGGATTGCAAAAGGTATGAAGGTCAATAAATAAAATGAAGAAGTAGTATCAATAGAAGTACATTGGTATGCAACAGATACACACCCATTTGATGGTGTGTACAAGGTAGAGATGGTGGTTGAGAAAAAGGTTTGTAGAAAGAGAAAAAGAAAAGGGTCAAAAAATAAATCATTGTCGCATTGACATCTTGAAATTAGAGGAAGTTGTTATACTTGTTTATGATTTCAAGTTGATAAAGAAAGACACTCTTCGCTCCAATACTATAGAGATTATCAATAGGTTGTTTCCAAAACAAGAAGTTACAAGATGGGAGTCTGTTAAACCAAGTCGTAGATCACGAAGGAATATGACATCTAAAATGATGGGCATAGATGTAGAATCAGATGGTGCACCCATTGATAATAGAGAAGAATATGGGTCATCTACATATTCATCCAGTCCTTCATCTACAGAAAAATGTAGAACTGATGGGGTGTTAGAATCCATGGATGAATTTGAATAATTTCACATGAAGCATTTTAGATGTTTTTTATTGTTATGATGTTTGTAATTGAAACTCTAAAGGAGTTTTTGAATATTTATATGAATCATTTGTTCTTGTATGGTCTAATATATTATTTCATTATGAATCATATCATAATTTCTTTTTTTTATATAGTTAGAGTGGTGAAACTATTTATGAATTTTGTTTTTTTGTTTAATATGCAAGTCTCAAAAAACTTGTAATTTATCTCTTGAAGATTTTTTTTTCCAATTTAGGGGTTGATTTTAAAGTTTTTGTAAACAATAGTATGGGATGTTTAGGCCATGGTTCTATTTTTAACCCTGAAAAAAAAACATGTATACTAGTATCAACACTTTTCTATTTGAGGGGTGTTTTTGGTGGTTTTTTTGCAAAAATCATCGTTTTTATGGCTAGAGTTCTCATTCATAGTATAAAGTTCTTGTTTCATAGTATATGTGGCTTTTAGCATTTAGTTAGGAAAATAAAATACTGGGGTAGTACACATAGCCTCTCCTTTATGTCCTAGAAAGAGTTTTGTGTTACATATCATTCCAATTGAAAGAATTTCTTTTCTATAAAAAGTTGTCAGTGGAGCTACAATCTTACCATGTATTTCCTTATGAAATTTTTATAATAACCAATGAGACCTAAAAAACTTGTTAGGATTTTAAGAGTCTTGAGATGAGGTAAATCCTTCATCACTTCAATTTTATTTGAATCCACAAGCACACCCTCCTGGATGATAATATGGTCCAAATATTCCACTTTAAAGACACCAAAGGAAAATCTAGAAATTTTAAGAAAGAGTGGATGATCCACAAGTAGTTGTGAGACTTGATCCGCATCACCTACATGGGATTGCCATGTTTTATTGTAGATCAAGATGTCATAAAAATATTACATAGAAAGGGTTTAAATATTTTGATCATAATACTTTGGAAGGTGGATCATATGCGTTGCAAAAGGAAAAAGGAATCAACAAGAAATTTTAATGGATTTCATGAGTGAGAAAAGTAGTTTTGGGAATATCTACCTCCTTCGAGCAAAATTGATGCTAGCTTGAGCAGAGACAAGTTTGGTGAAGAATTGAGCACCCTTGAGCTCATCTAAAAGGTCACCAATGAAAGGAATGGGAAACGTATCCTTGAGAGTCTAAATAGTTTAAAAAAGGTTAACGAGAACACAATATGTTTAAAATGTGATCCTAATATTAATGGGTCAAGTTCAAAAAAGTAATAAAAAATATATTTTTTGAAAAAAGAAAGAAAGTGCAATCTACTACTCTGTAGATCATCCTCATATGTTTTATTTTTGAAAATTTAAATACTGAACATTGAATCAATTGACATGAACAAAACCCACTTGTTAACTTGTCCATACCAAAACCCACTTATTAATTTTTCCATACCAAAACCCACTTGCTAACTTTTCCATAAATTTGCAAGGACAAAAATTTAATGAAATGTAAATTTGACACATTAAATGACAACAATATTTTTAAAAAATGACATTAAAAAAACAACACAATTCCTTACAAGTTTGTTTTTCAGTGTACACAAAAATTCCTAAGGCTTATATGAGTTTTGTGAGCTTCATTCTAAAAAATATGTAAAATACCAAATTTTCATCACCACATTCTATTGAAAATTGTTACCCATTTTCATGAACTCACCCACTAATCAAGAGAGATCCCCTCATTATCCTAGATTTTAGCCATGACATTGTCAATAGCCATGTCTAATATATCTAACTAAAAAGTATTATTGTAAGGCTCCACCACTATGTCAAATATCTCCCATATTGAGGCTTTTGAGCATTACAAATGGCCTATACGCTTAGTGGCACAAGTGCTAGTAACTCTATCATTCATTGACATTCTAAAAACATGTCTAACATATTGATTGTTCAACATCTAGGTCCTAATATAATTCCCACAACATCTTTCAAATTTTTAATACCATTCTACACTCCTACATGCAAATGTTAGTCAAGTAAGATATCCTTGGTGTGACAAGCCTGTAATAATTAATTAATGAAAACACACAAGGTAGCAGAAATAACAGAACTCAGAATCACTTTTATATTGATCGCAGGCCACTTCGAGGGGGCAACCTCCTTTGAGCAAGCTCAATACAAATAACTTCAGGGTACCTTCATTGGCCTCAACACACTTATATACTAAGTCTATGCCCAATACTATGGGTCAAAACCATGGAACATATAATACTACGGGACGACTTACAAAGCATATGTGTCCAATACTATGGGTCAATACTATGGGCTAATATTAACTATGGATCAACAAATACTACGGGATGACTTACAAAGCATATGTGTCAACAACAATATACTAACAAAGTAAAGAGAAGGGTTGACACGGGTTCCTAACATCCCCTCTCCCTTAGAAAAATATTTGTCCTCAAAGCTTTAGTTGTGGAAATTGATGCAGAATCTGAAGGAATGGTTCCCCTGTAGTATCCTCGGGCTGCATTTCAGGCCACTGATGCCTTTGGAGTTTCAAGGACAATTGCTTGGAAGGATGTAGATGAAGAAGAACCATATCAGCTACGTGAAAAGTGCGCTTAGAATGGTGCTGAGCAGTGAGTTGTTGCAGTTGAATTCTGTCCATGTGAAGATTGTCCTATAGAATGAGAAGAATCTGATCGCGGTTTCGAAGAATCGAGTCAATTGCCTGAACTGTGGAGCTGTTGAGGGTGTATGGAAGAAGAACTGGCGATGTCTGTCCATAGACTGCTTCATATGGTGTCCTTGTAGATGTGGTATTGTACCACCAGAGCACTTTTAGGAAATCCATAGAAATAGTTGGCCAAATCTGTGTAGGGATGGACAAGGGTTCGAGTAGTCCCAAAATAGTGTCGTTGCACCCTTGTTGACCTGACAAGTATCATAGTTAGCCACCATCCGTTGAATTGTCATTTTCAGTCCCTGCCAAAAGAAGTTACCTTGTTCCCTGTCATACATTTTGAGGAACCCAGAGTGCCCTGCTGATGAAGAATCATGGAGCTCATAGAAGAGAGAGCCATGTTGAACATATTGCAACCAATTCAGAACAAGCAGAGAAATAGCTGTAAGAGAAATTGGGTCATCAAATGTGCGATAAGGAGCAGATGCCACCATATTGTCCTTACCTGTCTTGTAAGTGATCGCATAGGCAGAACCCATGAGTCGGATAACCCATTTCAGGTGTGCTGGGGAGGATACCCATTGTTCCAGGAAATTTTCCAAACTCTCGATATCAGTCTTGAGGCAGAAATAATTCCCTAATAGGTATGGCTGCCACTTCTGTACTGCATGCAAAATAGCCATCATTTCCTGTTGAGATGTAGATGTGGCTAAATTCTTACTGTAAAGGTCTCTTGAAGGAAGAAAGCTCACGGGTTCTGAAAAGACACCTGCATATCTATCCAAGGAAGTAGTGGAGACCATTGATGGGTGCATCTGAATGAAATGGAGTTGAGCGATGACACCATGGGAATTCTTCTTAAGGAACGTTTCCAAGTGATGTGAACTGATGAGGCGGAGAGACCCTTGTTGTAAGCCTTTACATTTGTGTTGTTTCCCATTGACTAAAAACTGCATCCAAAGTTCAGGAAAATCCCATAAGATTGGGCCAAGTGTGCGTAACCATTGAACACCCAAAACAACATCACATCCGCCTAGGGACAAGGTAAACATGTCAGAGCATAGGTTATAATCTTCCAGAAACATACGCACATTGTGACACTTCCCCTTGCAAGGTAAGGTGCCCCCATTGGAAACCATGACTTCAAAGTTGGAGCAAGGATGGACAAAACAATCAGCCTATTTGGCGATCTGAGGATCAATGAAGTTATGAGTGCTACCAGAATCAATGAGTATTGTAAGAGGAAGCTTCTTAAAGTAACCGCTGACCTGCATTGTTTGGGGGGTGGTGACGCCGAATAAAGCATGGAGAGATATCTCTGGGTGGTCTTCCTGAGATGGGAAGTCAATAGGCGGCTCCTGAATGTCGACCTGATCATTCAGTGTATCTGGAGCTTCTTCACCAACTTCAGAGGCAGGCGGAGAATCCACATCCAAGAGATAGAGCTTTTGTTGAACACATCTATGTCTCCGAGTGAATTTTTCATCACAATTATAACAAAGCCCTTTTTCTCTGCCTGCCTGCATCTATGTTTCAGACAAATGCTTGATAGGATTTGGTCGAGGAGCTGGCAGGATGGGAGGTCGTTGAGAACCCATATTTCAGAAGGGAGCAAAAGTGGGTTTAGAGCGTTGTTGGGCGACAATCTTGTCTTCTGCCAACTTATCCAACCCTAGGGCTTCCATCATTGTGTTGGGACATAACATTTTGACCTATGGGCGGATTTCATCCTTAAGACCACTGATAAAACAACTCATGTAGAAGTCATTGGACAATCCTTCTGTGTGGTTGGCTAGTTTCTCAAATTCTGTCTGATACTCTCTCATAGTGCCAATTTGACGAAGTTTAGTGAGTGCTCCAGTGAAGTCATCAAAAGAACTAGGACCAAATAATTGCAAAAGGAGTTGGCAAAAATCTGTCCATTTTGGCTCGTCATGAGCCTTGATGTACCAACGGTACCATTAAAGGGCTTCCTGTTCCAAATGAAAGGATGCAAGTGGAACTTTTTGGACATCAAAAGTGTTATGCAGACTGAAATACTATTCTGCACAATAGATCCATCCAGTCAGATTAGTGCCATTGAAGCGAGGAAAATCAAGCTTCGTACCACGGAAATTGTTGGAAGAAGAGAACCCATTGGTTGCAGAAGCTTCTTCTTGTCGGTGATTGTTCATGGCTGAATGCTGAAGATGGAGGCTGAGAAATTTTTCATCCAGATCTTGGAGTTTAGTTTGGATGGCTGCAAGTGCTTCCTCCATGGTTTTTGCACCTGCACGGGTGACAACCATAACCAGGAGTTTTTTTTTTTTGGGGGGGGGGGGGGGGAATGGATAGAAAAACACAAACAGAAGCTTATTTAGTAAAGGGAAATTGGGATTTGGGAAAAACTCGGATGGGTAATTGGGGTTTGACTAGGTTTTAGACACTTTCTGATGGATAGGGAAGCAGAAAATGAGGATTTCAGAATCAGAGTGAAAGAATGGGAAAATTTGTCAAAGAGGGACAAAGAAGCAGAAATAGGGAGTAGACACGGTGGCAAAATTTGAGGGCGATTGGGTGAAAATCAAAGGAGTTATGGCAAACCCTAAAAATAGACAAATGTGAGATTTCTAGCTTTGGGAAGTGGAATTTGGGATAGGGTCCTCAGGAATGAAATATGCAGAATAGGATTGCAGGGGTGTTAGAGAAGTTTTGAGGAATGAAATATGCAGAATAGAATATGGCAGAAAAACAGAATTTTATACTCTTTTTTTTCGAAATGGATCTGCAACGGCGTGGAAGGGATCGGCAACAGACATATCTGAAACGACACCGAATGGATCGAAAACGGCTAGATTTGGAATGGCTTTCAGAATAGATCTGGAACGGCTTTCAGAATGGATCTGAAATAGCACGGAAGTGATCGGCAACAGTTTAGCTGAAAATAGATATGGACCCCAGGTATGTTTGGCTTCCTAACAGTTCAGGTGTTTCACTCGGCCACCAATGCTGTCTGACGGCTTGCGTATTGGGGCAATACCCCTCACTCCACGGCTCAGGTAAAACCGATAACCTCTTTGCCACAAACGATAGCTCTTAATTTACCTCACGGGTGGGAACTAGTCAATCAGGTAGGGGTCGTTGCCCTCTTCGCTGGCAGGTCCTCTCAATGGGCCAACTACTTTGGGGTTCCTGTGGTACTCCTCACAATGAGTTTTAGGGATTATACCCAAGTACTTCCCACAGTTAAACGGATAGGGACTATTCCCAGATCCGAACTTGCAACAGATGCGAAAATAAATGGCAGAAATTCCACCCAACGAGCCCAAGAAAGTGCTCTGATACCATATGTGACGAGCCTGCAATAATTAATTAATGAAAACACACGAGCTAGCAGAAATAACAGAACTCAGAATCACTTTTATATTGATCGCATGCCACTTTGAGGGGGCAACCTCCTTTGAGCAAGCTCAATACAAATAACTTCAGGGTACCTTCATTGGCCTCAACACACACTTATATACTAAGTCTATGCCCAATACTATGGGTCAAAACCATGGGACATATAATACTACAGGACGACTTACAAAGCATATGCATCCAACAACAATATACTAACAAAGTAAAGAGAAAGGTTGGCATAGGTTCCTAACACTTGGTTTACACATCCACCAAAGTCATATTTTTCTTTTTATTTAATATTTTACTCTAAATTGACAAGGAGTTATCTAAAAAAATTATTGATAAACCTGTTAAAAAAACAGAATTAACAAAATTTTAATAAAACAAAAATTAATCAATAGTACAAATACAAACTACACAAAAAAATCACATCAAAACAACCCTTAACCATGAAAAACAACAAATTAATAATTTTACTCCTTAAGTTCATTTTATTAACAAAAGCAATGCACAATACAATCTACAAACATTACAAAACATAAACCACTAAATGATACTAGATTACAATAGACTTTATTGCTACATTACAAAGCCTTGACATCAAATTTTAGAGTTGTACTCCTCAGTACACATGCTGATAGGCAGTGTATCAATGTGATCGATCCATGGTTGACTGGCTATTAGTTAGGTTGACCGCCTAATAGTTTTACATTTTTTTCATTTTATCCAAACTTTTCACATGTGTATTATTCTATGCAGTGCACTTATCCTAAGTTTGAAAAAGCTTAACTTCCACACTATCAACTAAAATGTTTGGGGTTTTATTGCCCAACCGGTGGCAGAATGCTATGTTCCCGAGTCAAGCATTGAATAGACATTTGAAATGAGAATTGAATTAAAGCTGGTCAATATTCATGCATCGTCTTATGCACCATGCACTGCACCACCTCACTAAAGCACCCCCTTGACGAAGCTTCCAAGCATCGCACTGCCTCGTTGAAGCACCGCCTTGCTAAAGCTTCCACACCACTTTCACTTCATAATAGATCAATTCAAAATTGGAATAAACGAATTGAACAATAGAAATGATAACACATGTTCTGCGTTTTGGTTTCCATGGAATTTGTTGTCCAATGTTTTAGCATGTTCTCAAAATTTATGCCATTAAGAGATGCATGATTGACATGCCTTCTTTGCTTTTGTTGGTAGTGATTATGTTGCAGTTGTTAGGATATTTTTGACACTTAGGAGTTAGTTAAGTTAAACTTGGTCTAATATATATGTTAGGTATGCATTTGTATATATGTAATCCGACGGTCACGATATAAAGTGATTCAATGGTTCAACTTCTCTCGATCTTAAAGGCACTTGATCCGTGGCTTAACATCCGATTGGTCCATGATCTATATTTAAAGAGCATGGAGGTTCACTTCTTGAATGATCCATTGTTGAGAGAAGCTCATGTAATATTTTTCTTTTGCATAATAAACTGCTCCGTCGAAGCTATTTGGTCGGGGCCGTGGACTGTTTCCCTCTAGGGGGTTTTAAACACGTCAAACATCTGGTGTACTGATCTATGATATTTGTGTGTGAGCAGTTTCCTTGGTGTTTGGTCTATGTGGATGTACCTACTATTCAAACATGGTATCAGAGCACTGTTGAGGGTCGTCTCCATTTTATTCCGATCTAGATCTGAAGTCGGTGCAGGTGCATGTGGGATCTGCTGCCGAGATCTACTATTTCTGGCCATTTTTGGATTGTTTTAAGCATTCCACTTTGTTCAAAGCGTTGGTTTCAGTAAGGATCGCCCTTCGTTTTGAACGAAAAGGCTTATGTTTTCAGTAACTGCGGCTTGTTTCACAAATCTGAGGTATACGGTTTTGTTTTCCGCATTTTTTTTCTCTGTCTCTGTTTCATTTTGATTTGTTCCTTTTTTATTTTTTTTCCAGAAGTGGTAGCCTCCTTTTTGCACATACTGGCAGTCTCAGCTGACCATAAACAGCGAGAAAGGAATTCCTCTTACCAGGAAGGACTAACAGAAAACTAACAAAGAGCGGGAAACCCTTCAGTTTTTTTGTTCTTGTTTTTCTGTTTCTGGTGTGTGAAGTTGTTTTGCAGGTTGAAATAGGGGTCTGTGGGGTAAGCATGCACAACAAGGCAAGAAGAGTAAAAAAAAAAAAGTATCTCCTTCCTCCTTTACAATATTTTATATGCTTTTACTATAGCTCACTTGGTTTAAAGTTACTTATTAAAGAGGTCTTAAGTTCAAATTCTGTTAGTATTTGTTGCTTTGATTTCATATATTAAAAAAATAGAAAGTTACTTAAAATCTCACATAAGTTTCTTTCTTTCCTTTTAAGTTTTTTCCTTTTTTTCTTTTCTAAAGCAACTTTATAAAATAAACAAAAACAAAAGTTTCCTTTTATTTTTAAGTTGTTTTTTTCTTATTTTTTTAAAGCAACTTTATGTAAAAATTACCTTCACTTATTTATAGAAGTAAGGCACATAATTTTTTTTAGTGAGATTTGGAGTTAAGTTAGGACTAAAGGGGATTTTTTTATTGCTGAGCACTTATCTCTGCACACCACGTGGTTCCTTGGTTGTTCTTTCAATTTGTTTTCAAAAGGGCATAACGTTTTCATCCGGAAGCTAATTTCAGTGTCGTTTTTCTTGAAACCGCTTATTTGTTCGAGCTCTATTATTTTTTTCAGCTAGTTTTTATCTTTGAAGTCATATTTATTCAGAATGTTAATTTCAAATGATATGCTTCTTACCAGTACTAGCTATTTTGTATGGAAGTCTCGTATGGAAGATATTATTAGGAGCAAAGGGTTATATAGACTTACCCTTGGCATAGAAACTCCTCCCTCTGATATTGATAAACTATCAAAATGGGAAAATAGAAGTGATTCAGCTCGTGGTTTAATTGGTTTATCGGTTTCTCCTGATCTGCAGTTTCATCTTCAAGGCATTCATGCACCGGATGATGCTTGGCAAAAGCTAAATACTGTTTTTGGTATTAAAAATGAGATTAGAGCTCATCAGCTTGAGAATGAGTTGCTTACATTAGATCCTAATAATTTTTCTTGCATGGAAGATTTTATAACAAAATTTAATACCCTTAGAGTCTTGTTGGCTGCATGTAAAGTCATAAAGACATATGATGGCCTTATTTACGCCATTCTTTCCAAATTGGGGACTGCATATTCTGTATTTGTCTCAACCTTTCATTCCACTAGAGAAGCTCTTATTTCTTCAGGAGCTCAATACAAAGCTCCCTCTTTTGATATTTTTTGTGATTTTTTAATAAGAGAATAGGAAAAACTCTTACATCTTGGACTAATTAATACTTCCAGTACTTCAAAAAACGATTTGGTAGCTCAGTAGTCACATGGTCCGAAGAATTACAAGAATCCAAATAATCCAAAGAAGCAATATCCGAAGAAGAAAAATCAAAATAACAAGGGTCCTAAATCTTCTCAGCCTCAAAATTATCCTCAACAAGATAAAGCTACCAAATTTCAAGGAAAGAAGACAGAAAGACATTGCAACTTTTGTAATCGCCATGGGCATGAAGAGTCAAGATGGTTTAAGAGGATGGAAGCTATGGAAGAAGCATCACATTCAACTTGATTCTTCTTCAACTTCATCTTCGGGACAAGCACTTTCAACCTCTGGTTTTGCACTTACATCATCTTCTCGGTCTTCTTCAAATGAATGGATTATAGATTCTGGAGCATCTTATCATATGGATAAGGATAAAACCATATTTTTTTATTTAAATAATTGTAACACCAAACAAATATTTGTTGGTGATGATAGATCACTTAGTGTTGAAGGGTCTGGTATTGTTCATCTAGACAATGGACAGTTTGATGATGTATTATGTGTTCCTACTCTTTCATGTAATCTTTTATCAGTATACCAGATCACTCATTCTGGTGAAGGTAAAACCGTAGAGTTTTCACCTCACCAAGTTGTAATCAGAAATTTAAAAGATTCACGACATGTATTGGCTACTGGAACAGTTGATGATATTCCCAAGTTGTACAAGTTAGACAACTTTGGGTCATCTTCACTTCCATCAGTTTTTGTTGCTCACAGTGATGAACTGAGCAAGATTTGGCATGAGCGATTTGGTCACTTAAATTATCGCTCATTGCAACAACTATGTAAAGAAAATATGGTGACAGGTCTTCTTATGGTCTCTTGCAAGGATGGTGTTTGTTCCATTTGTGTGCTCGGAAAACATCATCGGGACATTTTTGACAAACGTGCCTATTGGCACGCCTCGGCTCTTTTGTAGCTTGTGCACAGTGACTTGTGTGGTCCTCTACTTTATGCTTCCTTCTCTGGTTCCAAATACTTCTTGAATTTCATTGATGATTACTCTAGACGCACTTGGGTTTACTTCTTAAAACTTAAGAGCGAAGTTTTTGGCATGTTCTTGGCCTACAAGGCCCTTGTTGATAAACAATCTGGTCATCAAATTCTTAATTTAAGATCTGATAATGGGGGAGAATTTGTTAACAACATGTTCACTAATTTCTGCAATGAACAAGGAATCCAACAACAACATATTGTTCCATATACACCACAACAAAATGGTGTAGTTGAAATGAAAAACCGCACTCTAAAAGAAATGGCTAATTGTATGCTCCAAGCTAAAGGACTAAGTCTTCCATATTGGGTTGAAGCTGTAAATTGTGCAAATTACATAATTAATCACACCCCCACTAAATCTTTACAAGGGATTACACCAGAAGAATCATGGAGTAAATATAAACCAGATGTCAGTCATTTCTGTGTGTTTGGTAGTGAAGCATGGGCTCATATTCCGGATGGAAAACGAAAATCTTTACAACCTAAAAGTGAAAAGTGTATATTTGTTGGTTATTTTGAAGATGGCAAAGGTTATAGGCTTCTTCTACCACATTCTCATGATATAATTATAGGAAGAGATGTCAAATTTGATGAACATATATTGGCCTATGAGCCTAATTCGGCTCTTGTGCCATCATCTTCTTCCTCTTCTTCACCTATTGATATTTATCCTACTCCAGTTACTTCTTTAGATGATGATGATAGCGAGGATGAAAATCCTCCTCTGCCTGCTCAACCTCCTCTAGCACTAGCTTCATAGCTTCCTAAATGGGTCCATTCTAATAGAGAAGTTGCAGGTGATCTTGTTGGTGATCCTACATATCGACGTCGTACTCGCTCTCAGTTTTAGCAAGCCTCATTACTTCTGGATAAAGTTCTAGAAAATTGTGATCCAGAGACATTTAAAGAAGCTTCTGGCCATCCAGATTGGGATGCAGCAATGGATGAAGAATACAACTCCTTAATGACAAATAACACTTGGGATCTTGTTCCTCTTCCCAAAGGCAGAAAACTTGTCAAATGTAAGTGGGTTTACAAAACCAAATATGGACCAGATGGAAGTATTAACAAACATAAGGCAAGACTAGTTGCTAAAGGATTCTCTCAAGTTGAAGGCATAGACTACACTGAAACCTTTGCACCGGTATCCAAAATGAATTCCATCTGCCTTATTCTTGCCCTTGCCGCATCTTTTCATTGGGAAGTTCATCAAATGGATGCTAAATCTGCCTTCTTGCATGGGAATTTGCAGGAAGAAATCTACATGGAACAACCTCCTGGTTACATTCAATCTGAATCAAGCCTTTTTTTCACCTCAAGAAATCTCTCTATGGCCTTAAGCAAGCCCCTCGGTCCTGGTATGCTAAAATGGACACATTTCTTCTAGATACTAGTTTTTCTAGATGCCATTCTGATTCAAATGTCTATACCAAGAAAGTCAATGACCATCTCATAATCCTAGTCCTTTATGTTGATGACCTAATCCTTACTGGTAGTGACCCCAAAATTATTCATCATGTGAAGTTAAGTTTTAAGCAGTAGTTTGAAATGACGGACCTTGGACAATTGCACTATTTTCTTGGCCTCCAAGTCTTGCAAAACCAGAAAGGTATCTCCCTTTCCCAGTCTAAGTATGCCTGTGATCTTCTCTGCTGCTTTCACATGGAATATTGTAAACCCACTCCCTCTCCTTTCCAGTCTGGAGTCAAACTTTCTACCACTTGTTCAACACCTGAAGTAGATGCCACTTTGTATCATCAGCTTGTTGGTAGCCTCTTGTACTTAACTCACACCCGTCCTGACCTTTCCTTTGTTGTTGGTCTAGTTTCCCTATATATGCAATGCCCTCATGAAATTCATTAGAAAGAAGCAAAAAGAATCCTCAGTATGTTCGAGGTACAATTCAGTTCGGGATACATTACAGTTCAGCGGGGACTCCTTCTTTAGTTGGTTACATTGATTCCGATTGGGCTGGTGACCCTCATGATTGGAAGTCCACTGCAGGATATGTATTCACTCTGGGTTTAGGACCTATTTCTTAGGCTTCTAAGAAACAAAGTGCACTTGCTCTTTCTTCAACCGAAGTCGAGTACCATGCAGCTGTTCATTCTAGTCAGGAAGCCATGTGGCTTCGACAGATCCTTTCAGAGTTTGGGTTCCAGCAGCAGCATTTGACTACACTATGGTGTGACAGTCAGAGTGCCATTTAGTTAGCCAAAGATCCAGTCCAACATTAGCGCAACAAACACATTGAACTTCACATGCACTTCATTAGAAAGCTCCTCCGAGATCATGTTCTTGAAGTGAAATATTGTCAAACAAATGATCAAGTTGAAGACATTTTCACCAAGTCTCTTATAGAAGCGAAGTTTTCCAAACTTCAAACTATGCTAGGAGTACAGGAAGTTGTCATTAAGGGGGGATGGGATTTAATGCCTCCTTCCTTCTCCTAATTTTGTGTCACCTTTGTAAATTCTTCAATCCTATCCCAAGTTGTTCTTAAGGGGGGATGTTAGGATATTTTTGACACTTAGGAGTTAGTTAAGTTCAACTTGGTCTAATATATCCGTTAGGTATGCATTTGTATATATGTAACCCGATGGTCATGATATAAAGTGATCCGACGGTTCAACTTCTCTCGATCTTAACGACACTTGATCCGTGGCTTAACACCCGATTGGTCCATGATCTGTATTTAAAGAGAATGGAGGGTCACTTATTGAATGATCCATTGTTGAGAGAAGCTCATGTAATATTTTTCTTTTGCATAATAAACTGCTCTATAGAAGCTATTTGGTTGGGGTCGTGGACTATTTCCCTCTAGGGGGTTTTAACCACATCCAACATCTGGTGTACTGATATATGATATTTGTGTGTGAGCAGTGTCGTTGGTGTTCGGTCTCTGTGGATGTACCTGTTATTCAAACAACAGTAATTGAATCTATTACAACTTTTGTTGTAGTTGTTGGTGTTGTCGATCCTCGAGGAAATTTTGATTCTGAATCAAAAGAATTCCTCTACCTTAAGTCCAATCAACAAAGGCACCAAACGTATAAGCTAATGAACATGACTGGAACTCTTCATTTTACTATTTCTTTCCTTACCCTAAAATGAACTGGTTGAGGGATACAAATGAACTGATCTGAGCCCTTTGCATGAGTGGTACATTGGATGAGAAGTAGAACGATATGAAGCCTTCCTATCCGTTGGACGAGTGATTTTTGTTAAATGTACAACATCACGAGTCATTCTCCAAGCCAATCTTGTGTAGCCAGGATTCCAAGCCTCATGTATTGAGGTAGGGAGCCTAAGTTGGAATCTGGAACTTGGAGTAGATTCTTGAGTTGGACTCAAGAATGACTAAGAATTCAGTTGTAAAAATTTATTCCTCATGTGTTGAAGTGAATGATTTGATGTATCAAAATGATGATTTTGTAAATTCTTGTTGGACAAGGCTCAGGACTTGTGTCTCAAGTCAGTTTTTCATGTGTACCTCCAATTATAATAGGTACCCATGGGGTGGACCTCCAGTTATAGAGGTAGATTATTTGCATGTTGAAGCATTAATGTTGTGTGATGTATTACTAACCATGGTCATTGATTTCTATCAAGTCTCCTTTAGAGACTGGTCACCTCTAGAGTGAATTACTTTAGCATATGATCATTTGGTCCGAGAGTAATATAATATGATCACAGCAGCTGGAAAATATTCTGAGTATAATCTGATATGATAGATAATTAAATTTAACACATATTGACCATGTAGATAAGACAAGATACAAATATAAGATGTGATAAGATATGAGAGAATTCAAATTGCACATAAAAGAATTAATTAAGAGAGAATTTGAATTTTTAAACTTCAGTAAATAAAAGGAGAACTCGAATTGATCACTATAGTGACATTAACAAGAAAGAATCAATTAAGAGAGTTAACTAAGTGATATCAAAGAAGATATAATTAACTTAGTGTTGTTGCATGATGACACTTATGTTAAGAGAGATAACTAAGTGATATTCAAAGAATATCTAGTTAACTAATTGTTATTTCATTCAACGACACTTATGTTAAACTAAAAGACAACACTTGAGTTGTGACACTTGCATGATGAAACTTAAGTTAGCCACCTAACTAAGTTGACAAGATTTCAGTTAAGGGGTGAGTTCAACCTAAGAATCAATTCAGTGAGTTAATGCACTGCATGAGAAGTGGGACACACTTCTTCATGCAAGGTTGATGCATCCAAATGCAGGGTGAGTTCATCCTTAATTCATAAGCTAAAAATAGAATCTGATGCATGAGAAGAATATATAAATATGTTATACAAGATTTTTGAATTTAGTGTGAAGTGAATTCTCTTCTCCCTTGAAGGAAAGGCACTTCTCTTTGTGTAGGATATTATTCTAAGTCTCTCTTCTTTATCTTTCTCTTGCTCTGCAATTGCACCGGGGGTGCTTGATGTAAAATAAATTCTCTTCTAGCTATCATACTTATACTCTAAATATATGTTGGGGTTTTTCATAATCATTATTTTGAGGATTTTCCCCAGGGTACATCTTGTTTTATGGTTGAATGTTTCATGTGATTGAATGATTCATTGATTCAAGTATTTAGTATTTCTGCACTTAAAGTTTTAAATTTCAAAGCTCATAATATTTTCTCAAATATTAACTTGGTATCAAAGCTCAGGGTGTGAAGGATATAATATTTCTCAAGCGAACTTGATCCTACATAGATAATGAGAAGTTGAGCACAATACTTGAGTGCCATGGCATCGATCTCTATTTGACCGAAATACTGTCTTGAGGGAACTTTGAATTCGAACACTTGGAAGGCGAGTAGGGATAATTTTAAGGACCCATACTTATTTAAAAGTCTATAAAACTTGGAGAATCTTACCAATTCTTAAAATGTCAACTCGAAAATATTTGGCGATATTTTTCTAAAATTATTTCAATTTTTAAGGATTTTATATAGCTTATATAATAATTTGGTGATTTTTAGAGTGAAAAAAGTAGACCCCATCAAAATTGGGTGAAATGGGGCTTCACAAAATGCAAATTGACGAATCATTTTTTGGAAAAAAAACATGGAAAATAGCCCATGGGCTAAATTTCGCCCCTAAAATTATCCTTGAAGGCGAGGGTGTTAAACATATTGGAGGAACATGACTTGGATTGCTACGTATCCACTATGGTGGAAGAGCCTCCATATAATGAAGGGTGCACCAACTTCAAGAAGAACCAAGCTAAAGCCAAACATTTCATCTATGATTCGGTAAAGGACAATTTGATGTCAGTGATCACTCCGTTGAAGACTGCAAAGGAGTGTTTTGATACATTGAAAAACCTATATGAGAAGAAGGCCCCAAGTCAAAAGAGGGAATTGAATAATAATCTTCGAAACCTAAAGATGGAGAAGAATGAGACAGTGGCCTCCTTCTTAACCAAGATCTCTCAGGTAAGAGATTAGCTTGCTAGTATTGGAGTAGTGATGGATGAAGATGATCTTCTCCAAACCATTATTGATGGTCTCCCATCCTAATGGGAGATATTCTTGGCTATGTAAATGGCTGAGATGTACAACCTAAATTCGAAAGGTTGTAGCATGACTACCTCCAAGAGGAGGGGCAAATCTAGAGAAAGTTAGTGTGCATCAAAGAAGAAAACCTTGCCCTCATAACAAGGATGAAGAAAGGAAAGAAGAACTTCTCTCAAAAGAATTTTTTCCATTCAAAGAAGAAAGTATACAACAAGGAATTTGACAAGTTGAAGGTTAGATACTACAATTGTGACAAGAAGGGCCATTATGCAAGGGAGTGCAATGCAAAGAAAAAGGGAAAAGGAAGGTTTCATGCTTCTACCGCTATAGAAGATGAAACTACTCATAAGAATGCACCCAAAGAAAATGATACAAGGAGGGAGTGTTACCAAGTCTCAAGACTTTCTGTATCAGTCGCCATAAGTAAGGAAACATGGTTGGTTGACAATGGTGCATCCAAACATATGACTGGTTATAAGAGCGCTATCACCAATCTCAAGGAGAAAAATTTTGCATACAAGGTAGAGTTGGGAGACAACACAACCTATTTGATCCAAGGAGTTGGATACACATCCTTCCAACTGATTTTGGGAGATATTTTACATGTGGAGGACATTCTTTATGTTCCAAGCTTGAATAAGAACCTCCTATTGGTTTCGGTTCTTGAATCTAAGGGATTCAAAGTTATCTTCATGGATAATCAAGCACTATTATGGCCAAAGAACAAAGACTTGAAATATGTAGCAGTGATTGGAGTTAGAGAGGGAGGTCTCTACAAGGTACCCAGGAAGTACATTCAAGATATGCTTCACAACACTATCAATCCATGTGAACTATGGCATAGGAGTCTTGGTCACCTCCACTACAAAGCGCTTCCAAGATTACAGCAAATGGTGAAAGGTATGTTTGTATTTGATTTTGAGCATGATAATGTATGTAGGGGTTGTGCACATAGGAAGAATGTTAAAAAAAAATTCTCTAGCAGTACTACTATATCTAAAGGGATTTTAGATTTAATACATTATAATGTATGTGGTCCCATGTCATCCCCTTCCTTGAGTGGCTATTTATATTATGTACTGTTTATAGATGACTTCTCTAGAAAGCCATGGATTTATTTCCTAAAGGCTAAGAGAGAAACCTTTAGCAAATGTTTTCGGAATTCAAATCCCTAGTTGAGAATTAGACAGAAAATGTGTTGAATATTGTAACTTCAAAGAATATTATATTTGTACTTTATTATTCCGGAGATGGTTCATTCCTCCGAGGTAACCCTATCATGTATCTGGAGATGTTTATTCCTCCAGGGGTTTGTATTAACTAGGGTTATTAGACCCACCATGTGTGGGTCGGCCCGGAAGTTATATTTTAGGGGTTATTAGACTTCTCCAGGTGAGGTCGGCCCCATTAGTCTTTTAGTCAGTTGGGAGTCAAGTATAAATAGAGGAGGTGAACTCCTCATTAGATCATTCACTCACTTGTGGAAGAGTGCGCACTAGTTGAGGAGATCTGCTAAGGAGTCAAGGAGAAGGAGCACATCTTGTATTTTGGTTGATCATCTTATTGAGGAAAGCTTTGCTGGGTTTTCTACCCCATGAGGGTTTCCCAGGGTATATTGTGTGTCTATCTTGTGATTGTGTTTCTTTCAGAGATCTTGTTTGTCTATTTGGTTTAAACTTAACATGGTATCAGAGCTAGACTGAATAGGACATCTTTCACAAGGTAAGAATACCTCTTTCTCTCTCTTTGGTGAAGTTAGGGTTTTCAGCCCAAAGTTGGTATTATTGATTTTTGGTTGCATGGCTGGATAGCTCTCATCAATACCTTTCTTTTGAGCCATAGATCGAACTTTTTGGTTGGGTAGAACTTCGGGAAAGTCAAACCCTAATTCTACCAAAAGTGCGATACGTCAGATTTTGGTTTCAGAAAAGGTTGTAATTTTTGATTTCTGATTACATGGATGGATAGATCTTCTCAAGAGCATTCTTTTGAGCTATAGATCGAACTTTTTGGTTGGATAGAACTCCGGGAAAGTCAAACCCTAATTCTACCAAAAGTGCGATAAAATTCTGTTCCAGATTCCGGAAAAGTGAAAAGTAACTTCCCAGGTAAGTCTGCTCTGTCTCTTGGACTCCCCCAAGAGAAGATGGCTCCAAATACTAAGCTTGAAGACAAGCTAGAAGGCATAGAGAATTTCCGGGCATGGAAATACAGAATTGGTCTCATTCTTGAGGAGAATGATCTTGCTCATTATATCAAGGAGGAAGTTGCAGAACCAGAAGATGATGAAGCCAAAGAAAAACACAGGAAGGACCTGATTAGGGCAAAGAGAATCATAGCTGATTCCATTAAAGACCACTTGATTCCCCAAGTGTCTTCCAAGAAGACTCCAAAGGAAATGTATGATGCCCTAGGAAGAATGTATGAAGGAAAGAACATCAACAGGAAGATGAATCTAAGGACTCAGTTGAAAAGTACCAAGATGCACAAAGGAGAATCCATTCAAGACTACTTCTCAAGAGTCTCTCTAATCAAAGAACAACTAGATGCCATTGGTGATACTCTTGATGAAGATGAACTTGTGATGACAGCTCTAAATGGTCTCACTAGACCTTGGGAGTCATTCATTCAAACTATGTGTGCCAGAAAAGAAAGTATGAAGTTTGATGTAGTATGGGAAGATTGTGTTCAAGAGGAGGCTAGGGTTGCCAACAGAGAAGCACTTCTCAAAGAGGATGACCAAGCTTTGGCCACCCACACCAAAAGAGGAAAGAGAGGCTACTTCAAGAAAGTGAACCACAAAAGGCCTCAACCCTCTCATAGATTCAAAAAGAAAGGGGGAGACATCTCCACAGTCCAATGCTTCAATTGTCTCAAGCTAAGACACTATGCCAGAGACTGTACCCTACCAGAGAAGAAGAAGAAAAGGTTTGTTCACAAAAGACATCATGCTCATATGGCAGAAGATGACAGTGAAGAAGAAGAAGAAGAAGAAGAAGAAGTGGAGGAAAGGCCTCAAAAGAAAAGATCTAAAGTAAAGAAAGAAGAACCAGAAGAATATGTACTATTTTCTGCTCTCTCTGGATCTGTGTCCCCTGGTGAAGGCACTTGGCTCATTGACAGTGGTGTTTCAAAGCACATGACAGGTCATAAGGAAACTCTCTCCAAGATTGAAGAGAAGTCTTCACCACAGAAGGTATCTCTAGGAGATGATTATCAATATCCCATCAAGGGAATTGGTGAAGCAAGCTACAAGCTTGATTCAGGAACACCTTTGAAGATGAAAGAAATTTTATATGTCCCAGGTTTAAAGAAGAATCTACTTTCTATCTCTGCACTAGACAAGAAAGGCTTTAGAGTAGCCTTCATAGATGGTCAAGTACTCATGTGGACCAAAGGAAAATCAATCAAAGATGCAATTGTCATTGGTGAAGAAGAAGGAGGACTTTATAAACTCAAGGGTCATCCAGAATCTGCCCTTGCTCATGAAGTTTCTAGTCCCAGTGAGCTATGGCATAGAAGACTAGCTCACATTAACTATAAAGCTTTACCATATGTGAGTAAGATGGTTATAGGTTTGCCAAACTTGAAGGTTGATCATGATGGCTCATGTAAAGGATGCAAGAAAGGGAAGAATATCAAGAATCCCTTTCCGAAAAGTGAAACAAAGACTAAGGGTTCTCTAGAGCTAATACACTCAGATGTATGTGGACCTATGCCTACCACATCTCTAAGTGGGTTTGAATACTATCTCTCTTTCATTGATGACTATTCAAGAAAAACTTGGATATACTTCCTAAAGGGTAAGAATGAAGTCTTTGGAAAATTCAAAGAGTTCAAGGCTCTAATAGAAAACCTCTCAGACAAGAAAATCAAGATTCTCAGAACAGATAATGGTGGAGAATATACTTCCAAGGAATTTGAAGAGTTCTGTAAAGAAGCTGGAATCAAAAGGGAACTAACCACTCCTTACAATCCCCAACAAAATGGGGTAGCTGAGAGGAAAAATAGAACCATCATGGAAGCTGTAAAGACTATGATACATGATCAAGACCTTCCCATGTATCTATGGGCTGAAGCAGCCAAGACAGCAGTATATGTTCAAAATAGACTATCTCATAGTGCTCTTGACTTCAAAACTCCAGAAGAAGTCTTTACAGGAAAGAAGCCTGAGGTAAGTCATCTCAAAATATTTGGGTGTCCTGTGTACATACACATTCCAAAAGAAAAGAGATCCAAATTGGATCCCTCAGGTAAGAAGGGAATATTTGTTGGTTATTGTGAAACCTCCAAAGCCTTCAGAATCTACATACCAGGTTTCCATCATATAGAAATAAGTAGAGATGTTACCTTCGATGAGGAAGCAGCCCTCAAGAAATCTAGAAAGTGTCAACTTGAAGAAGTTTATGAAGAAGATACATCTCCCAGAATCTCAGAGAATGCTCACATTCCTGAAGAGGACACACCAGAGGATCATGACATGCTGGAACCACAAGAACCTCCTGTTACAGAATTGTCAAGGAAAAGAAGACCAGCATGGGCTAGAGACATTATTCAAGGAGCAGAAAGATATGGTGCTCCTGAAGGCTCCACTAGAGAAAGAAAGAAACCAAAGTTAGTATCCAACTATATGGCCCTGATGTGTGATCTAGTGGATCAACTACCTACCAGCTATGAAGAGGCAGCTCAAAAGAAAGAATGGGTAGAAGCAATGACTGAAGAATATCAGTCAATAATGAAAAATGATGTTTGGGATATAGTTCCCAAACCAAAAGACAAAAGTGTGGTTTCTTCCAAATGGATCTTTAAAATAAAACATGCTGCGGATGGAAGTATTGAAAAATACAAAGCAAGATTTGTAGCCAGAGGTTTCTCTCAGAAGGAGGGAATTGACTATGAAGAAACATTTGCACCAGTTGCTAGGTACACTTCAATTAGAACTATCATGGCTCTTGCATCCATGATGAAGTGGAAACTACATCAAATGGATGTTAAGACAGCTTTTCTGAATGGTGTAATTGAAGAAGAAGTATACATAGATCAACCACAAGGGTTTGAGGTAAATGACGGAAGGACTCATGTATGCAAACTGAAAAAGGCATTATATGGGTTGAAACAAGCTCCCAGAGCTTGGTACGGAAGGATTGATAATTTCTTAACTAGCATGGGCTTTACCAAAAGTAAAGCTGACCCAAACCTTTATCTCAAGGTGATGGATGATGAACCAGTTATACTTTTATTATATGTAGATGATCTATTTCTAACTGGAAATGAGAAACAAATCATTGAAAGCAAGAAGAAGCTTTCTTCAGAATTCGAGATGAAAGATCTCGGATTGATGCACTACTTCTTAGGATTAGAAGTGTGGCAAGAACCAAGAGGAATCTTTCTGAATCAAGGTAAGTATACTGTGGAAATTCTGAAGAGATTTGATATGTTGGAGTGTAAACCCATGGCCACTCCCATGGACTCCAACTTAAAGATTTTGGTTAATGACTCATCAGAATTAGTGGACCTAACTTTATATAGACAGATCATTGGGTCACTAATGTACTTAACAAATACTAGACCAGATATATGCTTTGCTATAAATACCCTAAGTCAGTATCTAGTAGAACCCAGAAAGGTTCATCTAATAGCTGCAAAGCATGTAATGAGGTACTTAAAAGGTACATTAGATTTTGGTTTACTCTATGATGGAAGTCATGAACTCAAGTTGCATGGTTACTCAGACTCTGATTGGGCAGGCAGTGTCTCAGACAGAAAAAGTACTTCAGGTGGATGTTATAGCCTTGGATCTGCCATGATCTCTTGGTTCAGCAAGAAACAATCCAGTGTAGCCCTCAGTTCTGCTGAGGCAGAATACATAGCTGCTTGCTCTGCCAGCTGTGAAGCTGTATGGCTTCGGAAACTGTTATCTGGGGTGTTTGACTTAGAAATGGATCCCACTATGATTATGTGTGATAATCAAAGCTGCATCAAGATGACAGAAAATCCTGTGTTCCATGATAAGTCAAAACACATAGAGATCCGATACTTCTATATTCGAGATATGGTGCAGAAAGGAGCTATCAAGCTTGAGTACGTGAGCACTGAAGATCAAATTGCTGATATCCTTACCAAACCACTGTCTCGTGTGAAATTTGAATACTTTCGAGACAAGCTTGGTGTAGTTCAAAAGGACTCTCCTAGAAAGGGGGAGTAGCATGGTTCCTGATGACAAGCAAGTCTCATCAACAATGAGACTTCACCTAGTCACTTAGAAATAGTTAGATTTAGGACTATTTTATTTTCATTTAGTTTCACTTATACATGATTTGATGATAGATGTATTAGTGAGAATACATGCTAGATATATCCATGCTTTTGATGTTAGATGTATATATGATTTTGATGATAGATGTATTAGTGAGAATACATGCTAGATGTATACATGCTTTTGATGTTAGATGTATACATGATTTTGATGATAGATGTATTAGTGAGAATACATGCTAGATGTATACATGCTTTTGATGTTAGATGTATACATGATTTTGATGATAGATGTATTAGTGAGAATACATGCTAGATGTATACATGCTTTTGATGTTAGATGTATATATGATTTTGATGATAGATGTGTTAGTGAGAATACATGCTGGATGTATACATGCTTTTGATGTTAGATGTATACATGATTTTGATGATAGATGTATTAGTGAGAATACATGCTAGATATATACATGCTTCTGATGTTAGATGTATATATGATTTGATGATAGATGTATTAGTGAGAATACATGCTTTTGATGACAGATGTATACATGCTTTTAGATGTATTAGTAAGAATACATGCTTTTGATATATGACGTATACATGCTGTTGATGCTAGATATTGATTATGTACTTGTATGGATGAGGATACTTGTACTTGTATTGATGAGAATACAGATTGAGGGGATTGAATCATCCCTGGACTTTCAGTCCTAAAGAGAGCCGTAGACGTGAGGTCTCCGAGAATGAAGTCCTTAGTGGACAGTTGAGGGGATTGAATCATCCCTGGACTTTCAGTCCTAAAGAGAGCCGTAGACGTGAGGTCTCCGAGAATGAAGTCCTTAGTGGACAGTTGAGGGGATTGAATCATCCCTGGACTTTCAGTCCTAAAGAGAGCCGTAGACGTGAGGTCTCCGAGAATGAAGTCCTTAGTGGACAGTTGAGGGGATTGAATCATCCCTGGACTTTCAGTCCTAAAGAGAGCCGTAGACGTGAGGTCTCCGAGAATGAAGTCCTTAGTGGACAGTTGAGGGGATTGAATCATCCCTGGACTTTCAGTCCTAAAGAGAGCCGTAGACGTGAGGTCTCTGAGAATGAAGTCCTTAGTGGACAGTTGAGGGGATTGGATCATCCCTGGACTTTCAGTCCTAAAGAGAGCCGTAGACATGAGGTCTCCGAGAATGAAGTCCTTAGCGGACAGTTGAGGGGATTGGATCATCCCTGGACTTTCAGTCCTAAAGAGAGCCGTAGACTGGGTCTCCGATAATGAAATCCTGAATGAACAGGTAGGGGATTGTATCGTCCCCGGACTGAGGTCCCAGAATAGAACCGTAGACTGGGTCTCCGATAATGAAATCCTGAATGAACAGGTAGGGGATTGTATCGTCCCCGGACTGAGGTCCCAGAATAGAACCGTAGACTGGGTCTCCGATAATGAAATCCTGAATGAACAGGTAGGGGATTGTATCGTCCCCGGACTGAGGTCCCAGAATAGAACCGTAGACTGGGTCTCCGATAATGAAATCCTGAATGAACAGGTAGGGGATTGTATCGTCCCCGGACTGAGGTCCCAGAATAGAACCGTAGACTGGGTCTCCGATAATGAAATCCTGAATGAACAGGTAGGGGATTGTATCATCCCCGGACTGAGGTCCCAGAATAGAACCGTAGACTGGGTCTCCGATAATGAAATCCTGAATGAACAGGTAGGGGATTGTATCGTCCCCGGACTGAGGTCCCAGAATAGAACCGTAGACTGGGTCTCCGATAATGAAATCCTGAATGAACAGGTAGGGGATTGTATCGTCCCCGGACTGAGGTCCCAGAATAGAACCGTAGACTGGGTCTCCGATAAATGAAGTCCTGAATGAACAGGCAGGGGATTGCATCGTCCCCGGACTGAGGTCCCAGAATTGATCCGTAGACTGAAGTCTCCGAGAACTGGAGATTGGATTGTATCATCCATGGACCTATGTCCTAAAAGGAGCAGGATTGATCATCCTAGGAATATGATCGTGTGATGACGATGCTGATGATCGTGTGATGACGATGCTGATGATCGTGTGATGACGATGCTGATGATCGTGTGATGACGATGCTGATGATCGTGTGATGACGATGCTGATGATCGTGTGATGACGATGCTGATGATCGTGTGATGACGATGCTGATGATCATGTGATGATGATGCTGACGATCGTGTGACGACGATGCTGATGACGATGCTGATGATCGTATGATGGCGATGTTGATGATCGTATGATGACGATGCTGATGACGATGCCGATGATCGGATTGATATCGACACTGTTCCAGTAACTGGTTGAGTTACTGATGAAGATGAATTGAAGAAAGCTTCCGATGATTTGTAGATGTATCATATATGATGACTCCTTGCTCTTGCAGATGTTGTTATAATATCCTTCTTGTTAAGGGGGAGTGTTGAATATTGTAACTTCAAAGAATATTATATTTGTACTTTATTATTCCGGAGATGGTTCATTCCTCCGAGGTAACCCTATCATGTATTTGGAGATGTTTATTCCTCCAGGGGTTTGTATTAACTAGGGTTATTAGACCCACCATGTGTGGGTCGGCCCGGAAGTTATATTTTAGGGGTTATTAGACTTCTCCAGGTGAGGTCGGCCCCATTAGTCTTTTAGTCAGTTGGGAGTCAAGTATAAATAGAGGAGGTGAACTCCTCATTAGATCATTCACTCACTTGTGGAAGAGTGCGCACTAGTTGAGGAGATCTGCTAAGGAGTCAAGGAGAAGGAGCACATCTTGTATTTTGGTTGATCATCTTATTGAGGAAAGCTTTGCTGGGTTTTCTACCCCATGAGGGTTTCCCAGGGTATATTGTGTGTCTATCTTGTGATTGTGTTTCTTTCAGAGATCTTGTTTGTCTATTTGGTTTAAACTTAACAAAATGTAACGTCCCCCTCACCCAAATATGACCATCAGGAGTGCACACTAGTGAAATACAGGCTCTCAAATTTTGCCCCAAAACCATAATACGATTTTCAACAAAAATGTGTGCATAAACTTAAATAGACGTGCACAACGGAATTTAAAATCTATCCACACACATATAGCATGCAAATACACAAGCATAAACATTACAGGCATGAAATAAAAACATTTCAGATTCAAATGCATGAGAATACTTATATTTATCCAACACAAATACAAGCAACTGGCTGTGTAAGATAAAATTTCCACCCAACCATAGGCACTCCATCCAACATATACTCTTTCTGCTAGGAGGCCACCCCCAAGCTAGGCTATGAGGCCACCAGGGAGAAGGCAACACCTACAGGCTTCTGTGTCTTAGCCCAAAACCCATTCTGCTCTCTATGCTTATCCAAATTCTCATACGGAGCTCTACAAGGGTCTCACTCAGCGCTCACAGCCTTGGCTTCCACAATACCTGCCCCACACAACACCCTTCTAGATCAGCCATGCCCTTCACCGATCCATTGTTCTCTTGGGAAATCCATCTTGATGGGTGCTTCCAGTGTATGCATAAAAGAAGACCAAATTGACATTGGTTGTTATAGAACCACCTGTATCCTTAACTTGTGGCTTCTCAAGCACCTATGAGCAGCAGAACTCCATGGGTAAGGAGATAATTGGCTTATTCTCATCACATGACAGAATTTTGGGTGAGTTCTAAGGTTGACACTTGGAAGCAAGGATTCATTCACCCATGGACCCCCTTTCCTCTTCCCCTCTGGTGGAATCATAGCCCCTTTGGTGCTCTTTACACAACTATTGTTGGACTAGTTTATTGTTTATGCACATAATATTTACATAATATTCTAGATCAGCATAAAATCCAACTAAACAATCCAAATAAAATATAAACATCATACATGCCTAAACATTCACTAGTCGGGCCTTGGCCTTGAGCTCCGCACTAGCATATTTACATCATTTACATAATTTTGGATAAATACATTTCAAGTAAAAACTAGGGGTATTAAAATCCCCTCCCCCTTGGAATAACACTGTCCTCGATGTTTGCTCAAAATTTAGAACAAAAATGGATATGCCTCTCTCATGGCATCCTCCAACTCCCACGTAGCCTCATCAAGACTGAAGTGCTTCGATTGCACCTTTACCTTTATGATGACTCGGTTTCAGAGCAATGTCACTTTCCTTTCTAGGATGCATAGTGGCTCGGTTTGGAACTCTCCCTCAGATTCTACCTGAATCGCATCCCAATCAATCACATGGTTAGGATCATGTACATATTTCTTAAGCAAAGAAACATGAAAAACATTATGAGCTCTAGTGTTAGCATGCAATGCAATTCTATATGCAACTGGTCATATTCTCTCAAGCACTTCAAATGGACCACAATATCTTGGTGATAACTTGGCACAACTTCCAAGCCTCAAGGAACTCATCCTTGGCCTCACTCTAAGGTAAACATGATCCCCAACATGAAACTCTCTATGCACTCAGTTCTTATCTGCATAGCCTCTTGTTCCATTTCCTTAATCAATTCTGGCCCAATTACAATTATGTTCACTGGATTATCCCAAGTAAATGGTGTTCTACACCTTCCATACAAAGCTTCAAATGGAAACATGCCCAACTATGCTTGTTTCTCATTGTTATATGCAAACTCTACCAAATGTAGATAATCCTCCCACTTGGATGCTTTTTCCATCACATACATGCGTAGCATGTCTTCAAGCACCTGATTTACCCTTTCTATTTTCCCATCTATTTGTGGATGGTAGGCGGGTACTAAAGTTCAGCTGCATACACAAATCAACAAAAAGAGTTTTCCAGAAATTTGAAGTTTACTTCATATCCCTGTCTGAAATTATTGCTTTAGGAAAACCATGCAACCTGAAAAATTTCCTTCATATAAATTTTTGCAATTGCAATCGTTTATATGTGGATTTAACTAGTATAAAGTGTGTTTCCTTAGATAATTTATCCACCACAAACATGATGGAATCATGCTTCCTAACGGTCACTGGAAAACCTGTAATTCAATCCATGGAAATCACTTCCCATTTCCATTTCGGAATTGGCAAAGGCTGCAATAAACCTATTAAGTGTTGATGTTCAACCTTTACTTACTGGCATTTCATACACTTAGAAGTGTTGGAGGAAGCAAATTCCAACGGGTCTTTGAGACCTGCAAAGAGGCCAAAGTCCCATAAGATCTAAGTTCTTCAAAACTCTGTAACGCTGATCTCTGATTCATTCTAAATTGTTTCACCCTCATAGGATCCTTGAGGAATTCGCTGTGACTAGAAAAGGCTACTTCAAGATCTAGATGCTCTCCTATGACATGAAGTTCAAACTGGAATTCCAACTTATAAAAGAATTGCATCCCTATTTCCCACTTAATTTGATTCTGAATAAAAGATGAAAAGGCTCGTAACTGAATATCTCCTACTACATGATTGGGATTCCATTCCAATTCATGTTCTAGAAAGAATTTAAACTGATAAAGTTCACACAACAAATCATTTTCCCTTATAGATGAGTCATTATAAATATCCACAAAGTCATGAACATTTCTTATCATGAACTTTTTGTTATTATTCAATCTCATCATCTGAAGGCCTACCCATTGTTCATGTAGGTACATTGAATAAATTCTAGCAGGACTTCTACAAGAAATGGCTTGCTTAGCAAATTGAAACATTTGCCTCTTTTCTTCTTCTTTAATCATTAATTGCTGTTGTAAAGACTATATCTTGGACTTCCACTTTTGTTCTTGAACCAAGTAAGCAAAAAACCAAGTTTCCTACATACATTGTACTTCAAATTTATATCGTTGTTGATAAATAAGGCCCAAGTCATATAATTCATCATTTCTTCCAGTCCATTTAACAGTATTTACTTCAGTTGATGCTAAAGCCAGTGTATTAGGACATCATCAAGAATTTGATTAAGAAACTCGTAGAGAACTTTTGTGACTTTTTCTTTATCTTAAGAACTTTTAGAGGTACTAGGAAGAATGTTTTGTGCAGTTGTTGTAGCCAATAATTCCAAACTTATATTATCCTCAGCCATTGGTACTGATTCCTTTAGTACTGATTTATCTCTAAGCAATTTATTTTGTTTCCTCAACCTTTTGTTTTGCAAACTCCATCGGTGAGCTTGACTTCTCAAAATTTTCAGTCTTTTCTTAAGAACATCATTCTTTCTTTGTAATGTTGATGTATTTGTAGCTTCAGAAGATATTCACTTGTATATTGTATTTGTACTTTATTGTATCCCAAATGGAGATGTATTATTCCTCCGATTGGAAGTGTTGTCAGTTGTACTTGCATGTGTCGCAAGTTATATTGTAAGTGTCGTAACTTATACTTGATGGCTAATTAGACCACCTTGATGGGTTCGGCCCTGTATGAATAATGTGGGTCAAAGGGTTATTAGACCACCCTAGTAGGGGTCGGCCCAATCAGCATTATGTTAAGTGGTTAAGTTGAGGCCGACCTAGTTGAGTAAAGGTCAAGTCAAGTTAGTGTATAAATAGAGAGTGTGTCTCTCTCTATTTTACACATTCTATTATTCACTCACTTCGCATTAGTGAGAGGAGAGGAGGATGCACACAAGTGCAGGAGGAGCATGCTACTGAAGATATCTATCTCTTGGGTTTGATCATGGTGATCCTTGTATTGATGCTTATTCTATCTCTGAGGAAGTTGCGGGTTTTTTTTCACCTTCTTGGTTTTCCCCAGTGAAATATTTTGTGTCTCTTGTCTCTTGTCTCTTATGCTTGATATGCTATACATGTTGTTATTTCAGTTAAGATCCTCGATATATTGAATTAAAGGATGAAAAAATAACATGGAATCATAGCTAGCTTGAAGAAAGGCATGATATGGCATTTATGAAACTTGTTGCACTTGCGACAAATTGGAGGCTAGGGCTTGATATAGAAAAAAACAGTCATCATGGAACTTTCGCTATAAATCCATTTTGGAGAAGGTTCAGGATCTGAAACTTCTACATGTTGTAGATAACATCCCCATGTACCTTGTGTCCAAAGAAAAGCATCTAATTAATTTTACTTTGTGTTTTATGATCAATACAATATAGGGTTTCTTCCTCTTCCATATCTCAGTCATAAACAGGTGACCTAGGAAAAACGGTCACAACTTGGGCTAGGAAGCTCCCAATGAAATTCTGTAAAAAGTGACAGTAAGAGAACGGACTGTAGTTTCTCAGGTAAGTTTTTCATAGGCCAAAATTGAACCAATGATGCGTGGCACTCTGTACAAGTTCGCTCTCCTGTTTTATCCCATAAACAGGTCATGTTGCAACACTTGGCATAAATCTCTCTCAGAGAATTCAATCAAGGTCAGACCTATGGGGTTGGAAATATGACAAGTCAAGCTACCACAGGCTGAAGTTTCAAACCCTATGGATTCGTAATTTCATATATGCAACAGAAACAATCAGGTGCATATTTCTGTCAAAACAAATTTGGATTATGAGCACCTTCATTCTTGGCTTATCACTGCTGCGAGAATTTAGGGCTACAAAGAAAGTTGAAATTCTTGGTATCGGAGACCACGGCTGGATGATCCTCATCAAAATCAAAATTTAGATACCAAGATCAATTTTTTTGGTTAGGAAGAAGGCTAGGCTTGATAAAACCCTAGTTTGGGATTTTGATCGGAAAGATGGAAAATTAGGGCTTCTGCAAAAGTTGGAATTTTTTTAACTTTGTGACCACAGCTGGAAGCTCCTTAGAAAAATCGAAGCTTAGAGATTTGGATTGATCTTTTTGGTTGGGAGGAAGGGTGGGCTTTATCAAACCCTAGTTTGGGGTCCTGTCCAGTGAATCTAGAAGTTTCAAAGGCAATTTTGGGGGGTCAAATTTTGTAGCTTTCAAAATTGAAGTATACCAGCTTGATCAGCTCAGCAAGCCACATCTTTCCATCCATTCAGAAGTTTGAAATTCAAATTTTGAATTTTTAGGGTTTCTCTGACAAACCCTAATCTAGCTCCAAATCCAGTTTCAGCAAATCAAAGTGGATTGGGTTAATCCTAGAAAATAATGAATTGGAAACCTGCATAAGTGAAGAACTTCCAGTTCTAGAGGGAGATGAGGCTGAGGCTTTACATGAGAAGGCTACAAGCAATCCTGATAGGTATGACTTGAAGAGATACATGTATGATTTGAAATATGTTCATGATTAATTTTATTATGTTTGTCTTCACATTATTGAGGTTAGTACAATCTTGATTAATCTTAGACTTGTCTCATCACCCTAGTAAAAGTATGAATGCATGTGAATGATAGAAGGCATTCATTGATTAGGGTTATGACACTTATGATTGTACTAATGCACTATGGTGTTGTATGAGGTTGATGTTGTCCGCTAACATGAAAGGTGCATCAAGAAAGACAAATCAAGTTCTAGATCAAGAACATATGACCATGGTGACATGAAGACAAAGACTCATCCAGAGCCATTATAGAAGCTCTACTTACGAGGTATGTATTTTTGGTTCTACAATGGTTAACTTATGAGTTATGCAGGCTACTAAGCACAAGTCTTTGAAGAAGAACAAAAAGACATTATATGGGTATGTTAGACATAACTAGTAAGCATGATAATCTCGGTATGTTTTTCCTATATCAAGTTAGAATCCTTGTGTTAGGATCTTATACTTTTCTATGAATGATAATGATTATTCTTGAAGTTAGAAGTTTAAGTAATCAAGGGTTTATGCATATTATGTTTCTTACTTTGATTGATGATATGACTAACCTGAAGAATCCTATGGTCAAATAAGAATATGCATGAGTAATAGAAGTCCTCCCTGAAACCTTGAATACTAATTCTTGTGATAAATTACCTGTGTGTGAAATAATCATGACCATACATGTTTAAGTTTATTTAGAATCAGAATGTTTTGATAGTATTGAGATTATACTAATGAATGTATGATTATGTATGAGATCTTGAGGATGACACAATCATGACACTAGTGCACACTTAAGCATGCATAGTGGTCCAAGATGAATATTAGTTCAAAGACAGGTAATCCAGGAAGAAAAGATCAATAGGGAGCACACTCCAGTAGTTCCTGCAAGAAAGCAAAGACTGAGAGGGAGTCCACCCAACAACCAAACAAAGATAAGTATTTGAATTGTCATTTATTATATATATGATTACTTAAATGATGTTGTTCAGTCATGTACATACTTAGGTTCCTAGATTTAGGATGTATATTGTGCATCCTAGAAAAGTTGCATTAAATAACCAGATACTACTAATATAGTAATGGGTAAGTGGCCTATGGTACTGTACAACATTCCATTGCTACTTATCTAGAATGAAACCTCTTTGCTAACATGTTGGGAGTTGTGTACACTCTTAACAAATGTTCTAGTAGAGATGGAAGGCATCTATAAAGTTACCGTGTGAATACGGGATATGGATAAATGTTGTATTGAAGCATTGTCTAAGATAATTGCATGACTGTATGACATATGTCCTTATGCATAAGAATATGTTTTTGAAAAACTATGAGAAGTTTCTAATCATGCAATTGAATTTGACTTGTAGGAAAGATCGTGTACAATCACCTACAAAAGAAGGACTACAACATTTGTTCCAAGCAACGAAGACTATCTATTGAAGATATTGAAGAATCTGAAGTTCCCAAGATCAGGGATGTAGTAATAGAAGGATGCCATGATCAAGGAGTACCAGTTGATCATGAAGAAAGGTGTTTGGGATGTGGTCCCAAGAACATAAGGGAAGTCTGTTGTGACTTCCAAGTGGATCTATAAGATCAAGCATGGTGCAGATGGTAGCATAGAGAAATACAAGGCAAGGTTTGTGGCTCGTGGCTTCTCCCAGAAAAAAGGGATAGATTATGAGGAGCCTCTTGCTCTTGTAGCCGATACACTTCCATCAGAACAATACTTGCTATGGTTTTAGTATTGAAGTAGAAGATACACCAGATGGATATGGTGTAGTCGAAGAGGAAGTGTATGTGGAGCAGCCACTCGGTTTTGAGACACATGATAGGGAGTCATATGTGTGCAGATTGAAGAAATCCTTGCATGGTTTGAAGCAAGCTCCTAGGACTTGGTATGGTAGGATAGACAGCTTCATATCCAACTTGGGATTTACTAAGAGTAAAGTGGATTCCAACCTTTACTACAAGGTTGAGGAAGGAAATCTAGTGATACTACTAATGTATGTGGATGTCCTATTTGTTACAGGTGAGGATAGATTGATTGCTGACACGAAGAGGAAGCTTCCTGCCGAGTTCAAGATGAAGGACTTGGGTATGATGCACTACTTTCTAGGTATGGAGGTGTGGCAGTGTGTGGATGGAATCTTCCTTGGACAAGGGAAGTATGTAGTAGAGATCCTGAAGAGGTTCGGGATGATGGACTGCAAGGCCATGGCCACACCTATGGCATCAAACCTGAAGCTTCTAAGTGATGCTTCATCTGAGCCGGTTGATGCCACGATGTACCGTCAGATGATTGGGTCCTTGATGTACCTGACGAATACGAGACCAGATATTTGTTTTGCAGTGAACACATTGAGCCAGTTCTTGACGGATCCGAGAAGTGTTCACCTGATTATTGCAAAGCATATTTTGAGGTACCTGAAGTGTACAGTTGATTATGGGCTCAAGTATGATGCGAATCAAAACTTTAACCTGGAGGGTTATGTTGATTCAGATTGGGCAGGAAGTGTTGCATATAGGAAGAGCACATTTGGGTGCTGCTTCAGTATGGGATTAGGTGTGAACTCTTGGTTTAGCAGGAAGTAGTCCTGCATAGCACTGAGTATAGCCAAAGCAGAGTATGTCGCAGCTTGTTCGGCTAGTTGTGAGGCAGTATGGCTTAGGAAGCTACTGTCTGAGTTATTTGATCTCCCATTGGATGCTCCCTGTATCTTTTGTGACAACCAGAGTTGTGTGAAGTTGTCTCAGAACCCAGTGTTCCATGACAGCAAATTGAGATCAAATATCACTATATCAGGGATATGGTGCAGAGAGGAGCAGTGAAGCTTCTGTATGTTGCGATGGACGAGCAGATAGCCGATGTGTTGACCAACCCACTGGCTAGAGTGAAGTTTGAGTACTTCAGAGAGAGGTTTGGTGTACTTCAGATCGCGATTCCTTCCAAGGGGAAGTGATGAGTCCAGAGACACAAATGCACATGAGCCATTCTCACATGGTGGTAGGTGTGTCCTCACATGGTGCAGATATAAGGGTTGGGGCCATTCCGACATGGTTGAACTGTGTCTTCCCATGGTTGTTGATGTAAGAGCTATTTCATTCGAGCATGATTGAAGTGTGTCTTCCCATGGCTGCAATATAAGTGTTGTGCCATTCGAGCATGGTTGAAGTGTGTCTTCCCATGGTTGCGATATAAGTGTTGTGCCATTCCTAGCATGGTTGAAGTGTGTCTTCCCATGGCTATGGATATAAGTGCGATGCCATTCTCGCATGGTTGAAATGTGTCTTCCCATGGCGTAGATATAAGTGCTAAGCCTTTCACGGATGTTTGAAGTGTGTCTTCCCATGTCGGTGAATGTAAGTGATGTGTGATGTGCATCTAGGTTCTGCTCCATGGACAATTTCAGTGATCTGAAGACGATGAGGTGATAGTATGATACACAAGTTTTGCAGAGGCATCTAATTGGTCCTCAGATGCTCTTGCAGGTTTTACAGAGGCAGTGTAATCAGTCCTGGGAGATCTTGCAGGTTTTTCATATGTAGTGTAATCAGTCCTGAGGTGTACTTACTTGATGGCTTGCTCGAAGAGATGATGAAGAACTACATGAAGGCTAGGCCTACAACCAGCATAAAAAGGGATGGATCTGTATAACTTCCTATGATGAGTAGATTGGAGATTTATTGAGATAGCAGTAGTGACGATGATGCTTCGTGATCCAGTTACGATGATCCAGCTCCAGAATTGAAGACTTGTGCATATATGTATTGATGACCTGTGTCAAGAGAATACCTTCCTAGTTCAGAGGGAGTGTTGATGTATTTATAACTTCAGAAGATATTCACTTGTATATTGTATTTGTACTTTATTGTATCCCCAACGGAGATGTATTATTCCTCCGATTGGAAGTGTCGTCAGTTGTACTTGCATGTGTCGCAAGTTATATTGTAAGTGTCGTTACTTATACTTGATGGGTTATTAGACCACCTTGATGGGGTTGTCCCTATATGATTCATGAGGTTCAAAGGGTTATTAGACCTGTGAATATGCTCATAGTAGATCCAAGAGATGATGTAAACCTCACAATGAAAGAATTTGGGAATAACAGAAGAATAATAGAGCAGCAGAACATAGATCCAATGGAGCTCAAATAGAGGTAGAATAATTACACATGTTACATTAATCTGAATAGTAAAACAATAATTATGCAATCCTCAGGATTCGAATACACTAGGTTGGATTCGAATTAGCCTGCATGGATAGATCCAAAATCAATGGAGCGCCATCAAAGCACAACTAGAAGTCTATCTCATCATCGGTAGAATCATCAATGCACAAGTAACTATAAACCATCAGTCAAACTAAGTCTAACTGAGTGTGGTAGGTGTGACTAAGTGTAACTGGAACATGGAGGCACTAACTGATTGAAGGAGGCTCAGTGGAGGGTGCATGAGGAGCTAACTAGATTCAGAATGGGTAGTCTAGTCTCATTGGAGGTCCATCGAAGTGATACAGTCAGTTGAGAGTCAGTCTATCCTTAAATCAAGGAGAGAACTAAAGATAACTCAACTAACTAAAGAGCAACTGGAGTGGTAGATGAGAAAAGGTGCCCTTCTCAAGTGGTGGGTGAGAAGTGGGAATCTCCCTGTCTAGGAGGGATAAAACTGATCTGAGAGAAGCTCCCGAGGGTAGCTAACTGAGGGCTAGGTGCTGGGACTGATGAATAGGATGCATGCAAGACTGAAAATGTAAATAATGGAAATACTGGTAGAACTAGGATGTAGTATAGGAATATCCTAACACCCCCCTTAATCCATCCTAGGCCCTGGTAACTAGGACCAAAGGTCACCCATACAATCAAATATATGATAAAAAAAACTGTCCATAAACCGAGGAAATGGGGAAAACCTCATGGGAAAAATACCCCCCCTCAAAAGAACAGTAAAATAACTCAAAGAACCATCATACTAAGAAGAAAAGGAAGAAGCTTTCCTTAGTGAAATCTTTTGAAAAAAACTTGGCAAGCTGATCCTCTGTAGGATGCCAATGCAGGTGCTAGATCTGGATCTGGTCTTCTAATGTGCCTCCCACTGTGTAGAGAATGTATTGGACGAAGCAAGTCCTTCAAGAAATATTTCTACCACTGGAACGAATGGATCATGATGAGTCTTCACAAGGGATGGAAGAGTGATCCCCACCATCATGATGCATCTATCATGGAGAGGTAGATGGCATAATGCAAGTTTGGCATGGTGCTGAAATCTGGTAGTTCTGTGAGCAGATGGATCCTCAACTGTGTTCTCAGTAGCTACAAGGACTATGTAAGCCCATGTTGGCCTTGTCTCTGGATTGAGAACATGTGTTGGTTCTGGATCTGAATCTTAATGTTCTTGAACTTTGATCTCAACATCAAGATCTTCATCTTCATCTTCATTAGAAGAAGAGTCACTTGAATCTTCATCAGATTCTGAAGTATTAGGAAGAGAGAAGGGAAAAAAATGAGAGAACACATATGCCTTGGAGGCATGATTTGCAAACCCTTTCGCTATAGTCTTTCCAGTAGAGATCTCTGTAATCTCAATTGTGTCGGAACCAAAAGTCACCTTCTTAGGTGATTCGGTGTGAGTCATCTGATATATAGACAACACATTTGTTGTCAAGAAGGGAACGAATAGAACATTCTTGAACTTGCCATGCTCCATATGTACTGTACCCAACCCTTTGGCAGATATCTGAGAGTTGTATCCCATGTGAATAGTAGGCCCATCTTTTAGATCTAAGGAAGAAAATCATTCTTCAGAAGCAACCACGTAGTTGGAGGCTCTAGAATCTATCACGAGGGCCTTTGATTTTGAAAAACCAGTCATCAATGCATGGAAATCCTCATGACCACCAGATCCACTTCCAAAATCAGACATCTTTACATCTTTTGGAATAGCAATTTTGTTCTGTTCAAGAAGCTTGGTTAGTAGGTTTATTTTCTTGTGCATGCAAGCTTTCTCAGGATGGTTTCCTCTCTTGCAGTAGGGACATGTAGATCTATCATGTTTGTCCTTCTTGGAGCTGGAGGATCCTTTTGATGGACTTGACTTATTAATCAGCTTGGATTTACATGACTTCTTATCTTTGTCTTTTTGCCTCCCTTTCACATTCGTCCCACTTGCTTCTCCAGCTAGAAGAGCTAGATCTTTGGAGGCCTTGATCGCACCCATTTGAATCAATTTGTCCTCTTCTTGAATGAGAGCTTCAGTGAAGACATCTAAGGTTGGAAACTTCCATCCAAGGATTGACATTCGTCCAGAATGGAAGGTAGATACAAAGACTAAAAACTGAGATCCTAGTTTGCCCAGAATGGAGAGCACCAATTTTTCATCAGTTTTAGTGATGCCACAATGTTTGCATTGCAAAACCAATTTCTGAAATTTTGAGAAGAATTCTTGAATGGTCTCAAAATTGCTAGGTTGTAGGGCAACCAATTAATTTTTGAGAATATGGCCTCTTAGCCCATCTTGTTTGCCAAAAAGACTCTCCAACTTTTTCCATAACTCATTTGGAGTCTTCAATCCTTCAATATGAAACAATAGATCTCTAGACATATGAAGGCATATGAAACCAAAGGTTCAGCCATTTTATTTAGATGCTTGGTTTTCTCTACAGCTGAATGTGGTTCGGTTTCTTTTCCCATTACCAATCTAGATAGCTGTCTATTCCACAAGTGTAATTTCATCTCACTCTTCCAATCAAAGTAATTGAAGGGAGTGAGGATCATAGGAGAGGAAGGAGCATTCGAATTTCTCATCTTGACTGCTGGAATGAGTGGAAAAGTGAAATTGCTGCAACTGATGGAACTTCAAAATACCTGCAAAAAACTCTCAAGAAAGGAGGTAGAATATACTCTCAAATGGCTCGGATACCATGTGAAGATGCTCACAGTAGATCCAAGAGATTATGTAAACCTCACAATGAAAGAATTTAGGAATAACAGAAGAAGAATAGAGTAGCAGAACATAGATCCAATGGAGCTCAGATAGAGGCAGAATAATTACACATGTTACATTAATTTGAATAGTAAAATTGTAATTATACAATGCTCAGTATTCGAATACACTAGGTGTGATTCGAATTAGCCTGCATGGATAGATACAAAATCAGTGGAGTTTCATCAAAGCACAACTAGAAGTCTATCTCATCATCGGTGGAGTCATCAATGCACAAGTAATTGTCAACCATCAGTCAAACTGAGTGTGGTAGGTGCGACCGAGTGTAACTGGCACATGGAGGCACTAACTAAATGAAGGAGGCTCAATGGAGGGCGTGTGAGGAGCTAACTGGAGTCAGAATGGGCAGTCTAGTTTCATCGGAGGTCCATCGGAGTGATACAGTCAGTTGAGAGTCAGTATATCCTTAAATCAAGGAGAGAACTAAAGATAACTCAACTAACTGAAGAGTAACTGGAGTGGTAGGTGAGAAAAGGCACCCTTCTCAAGTGGTGGGTGAGAAGTGGGTGCCTCCCTGTCTAGGAGGGCTAAAACTGATCTGAGAGAAGCTCCCGGGGCTAGCTAACTGAGGGCTAGGAGCTGGGACTGATGACTGGGATGCATGCAATTGCATGCATGCATGCATAATGCATGCTGCATGCAAGACTGAAAATGTAAATAATGGAAACACTGGTAGGACTAGGATGGAGTATAGGAATATCCTAACAAGACCACCCTAGTAGGGGTCGGCCCAGTCAGCATTATGTTAAGTGGTTAAGTTTAGGCCAACCTAGTTGAGTAAAGGTCAAGTCAAGTTAGTGTATAAATCGAGAGTGTGTCTCTCTCTATTTTACACATTATGTTATTCGCTCACTTTGCATTAGTGAGAGGAGAGGAGGATGCACACAGGTGGAGGAGGAGCATGATACTAAATATATCTATCTCTTGGGTTTGGTCATGGTGATCCTTGTATTGATGCTTATTCTATCTCTGAGGACGTTGCAGGGTTTTTTCACCTTCTTGGTTTTCCCCGATGAAATGTTTTGTGTCTCTTTTCTCTTATGCTTGATATGTTGTACATGTTGTTCTTTCAGTTAATATCCTAGATCTATTAAATTAAATGATGAAAAACTAACTCGTAATTGTCTACTCCTCTGTTTTAACTTTTCATTTTCATTTTTAACATATCTATCCAAAACTTGAAATTCACGAACTTGCTTCTTAAGTTTCTTAATCCTCTTCTGTAACTTACTTGAAATTAAACCAGGAGAATCAGGCCTTATCACTTGATTAGATTGTCTTCTTCCCTCTGAGCTAGGTATTGAAACTGATTAGCTTCCAATTCTGGCTGGGGTGTTGACCCTAAATTCTGTCTCTGTGTATAACGGGTTCTTGGACATTTGGGTATTGTCGATAACATATCTTCAGATATTATAAATTTTTCAATACCTTCTTCATAAATGCATTCTAACCTTGCAGATCTTCTTCTCACCATAATTGAAATTTTATTAACCTCTTCATCATCTCTATGCCTATTTAGAGATGGTTGGGATTGAACTAGTTCAAAAAATGTTGGTGCTGGATCAAATTCTGTATGAACTCCTAGAGGGGGCGATACAGAATCTTGAGGATCATCATTAACCTGCTCCTGAAACCCTTTTTCCACTAAAAATTGTTCCCACGTTGGGTTTCTCCTTTGTAATTCCTCCACGATCAACATCTTAATTAATCCATGATGATACAAGATATTATTGAGTTAGACAGGCTCTTCCACAAAAAGTATGGAATGTTCATCAATTCTTCTCCTTTAATGTGAAGGAGAAGTTGAATATGATAAATAAAGACAAGGCTATATCGTCCTTCACAAGTCAAATATTTCTGCAAAAAGAAAATGACATTACCCCATTCAGCAGTGAAACAGTTGCGTTCAGCTCCCTTCTTCCAATGAATACTAGAATTAGACACTTTCACAAACTGTTTCCAAGAGTTAGGGTTTTTCAAACGACCAGCTTTAAACCATCTTTACCCTATTTGTGGTAAGCCTGCAGCAAGAGCAATGGACGTTTCTAAAACTGGAAGCAGAAACCCCCGAATGTTAGAACAAGCTCCATCGAAATTGAGAGCAAATTCCTTGGTCACATCTTCGTTGTGCCCTCTAATTTTACTAAAAAATGCATACAATCCAATTTGTTGAAAAATCCTCTTACTAGAGGGATCTTCATCCAATAGTTCAATGGAATATGGCTCCTCCCTACGTGCAGCAACCATGCCAACTGAAACTTTCTCTGTTGAAAGGAAGTTAGGTGATCAAACCGGTATCCTTTAACCCAAATTGGTATTTTCGTGAAGACTTATGCATAACAAAGAAAGAAAACTTTCAAATCGGGTATACATATAATTGTTCAGACATGGGACAAAAGGATAGAGCTAATTACGACAATTGATGGGGTCAAATCAGCATATACCCATTCGTCCAAAAAGTAATGAGTTAACGGTCATTCCATTTATGGAAATTATTTGAACAAAAAGACTTGGTCTGACATGTCACGATATATAATAAGCCATGAAATGACCTTGAAAAGCTAATTGAAATGTATAAAAATCATTCTTATATGCTAGAATTTATACACATTATTAGGAAAAATATATTGAATTTAACCCTACCGGAACAATACTTGTCCAGATTCAGAGAAGAATTTGAATAGCATACCACATAGGCAGGGGATAAAACCGAGATCCAATCCTTCCAATCATGCAAATACAGATCCTCCATGGATTTTAAAGATATAACTTTGTTGGAAGAAATCATTATATCTGCAACTTGAAAAGAAAAATTCCAAATAGAACTGAAAGTTTGCTTGTACTAGGAGGGATGAATCCAAGATAGTATCAAGGTTTTGTTCATTTTCAAGATTCCCCTCCCCATACACGAGACATTCCATTTTACCAACAATCTTTTCATCTTTAGGATTTTACTGAAATATTTAAAAAACACAGAAACCGGAGATTCTACAGGCTTGAGCCAAGCCTGTAATTGTCTGCTAAAACATGTTGAACTGCAAATTCTTCAACCAAACCATTCATGATGCAATCCAAACCATGTGAATTAAGGTGTTGGAGTAGAACATGGATGAGTAGGCATCCCTCCATTAATGTCAATGGGTTTAAAAGCATCGAAGTACAATCTAACAGGATATATGAATCAATTTTGTTGATGTCGAATACCCAAAAGATCAGATTGCTTATGGATCCATTTTGGAATTATACTTATAAATTGCTAGTGGTTTCTTATGGAAAACCACTAGAGATTTCTTATAGACCTTATGAGTGGGTATTGTGACTAGTATGACCTTGGAAACATATTAATTACAAATAATCCATAACAATACTAGCTGTCTTAAACCATTATATTCTTTTGTCGAAAAATATAGCAATGCTCACATAGTGTCATCAAAAACCAATTATAATGATAATTGGTGACAAACATTTTCTACACTCACCAAAAGTAAAATAAACAAGTATTAGTCAGGGCTACTAAAATAATGTCACCAAAAGTGTCACCAAAGAGAGAATCAATAATGGGCCTTTAACAACCATCACTAAAAGTGTCACTGGAAAGGGATTTGGTGACGAACCTTAAAGGACAATCTCAAAAGCCACCTATAATGATGATGTTTTAAGGACCGTCATCATATGTGACATTCGTGACAACCCTTAAAGGTTCGTCACATGTAGGACCCTCACCAATGACCTTTTTTCTTCTAGCGTTGACTACGAAATTGTATGCCCTACTCCACTTCCACCTCCTTTTGTTTCCAATCATTACATTGCAAATTTTGTAGTTTATGTTTTGTCTGTGCCATTTTAGCATCAAAATACATTTTTTGAATCAATAAGAAAACACTTTATACACTTGAGCACTGGCTCACTAAAACATTCATCCAAAAAATAGAAAACTCATTATACAAATTAAAACGAAAGAAATCATGCTACAAAATTTGATTTTACTTTTTAACTTTCTAGAATTGTAGCTATACATGGCCATGGCATTTGACTAAACAAAGACACACACCCTACTAGATCAGGATTTTTTCAGTGAATAGTTAGGATTAGGATGGATTGGTTAGGGATTTTAGTTTTTTTGGGGCTAGTATTTTCGGGATTTTGGGCCATTGGTATTAGTCTTGGATTTTCTAGTAGACACTTGGAGTCCGCTAATCATTTCGATTAGTCTAGTACCAACCAAGTTTTAAAAAAAGTGGGAATCATCGATTTGTCGTACTTCTTTTAAAGATACAAACCCTTCGTTACTGAAGTCTGGCGTTTTACGTGGAATTTGGTTTGGTTTCCATTTACTTTGGTGGGTCTTTTTTGTTGTTTGTGGATTTTAGTTCATCGTTATTTTTTGTGACCTGTCGGACATGACCCCACAGAGGTCATCCTACAAGGATTCGCTGGATGGAGTGGGGAGCACGTTTATTATGTATCGGGAGGACAAGACACCTGTCTCAGAAGATAGGACAGCAGGTCACTTCAATATACCTGATGAATGCATTCGTTCTAACCCTAATGCGATAGTCGAGTTCACGGGCTTTGAGGGAAAGGGATTGGGTGCAGTTCATGCTATGGATGGCAGTAAGAATGCTTTGAGTCACTCAGAGGGTTTTGAGGAGGATAATGGAATACCTTCGACACCTTTAAAACCCCTGGTTTTTTCTACATAGGTGCGAAGACAACATGCTCTAGTTCACAAAAAGATTTTACAGGGGACAAGGCGAGAAGAAGAAGGAAGCTCAAACAAGAAAAAGGTAAAAATGAAAATCTACCTGTGTGCTTGGAAAAGACGTGACCTTCGATATGGTCATTGGGTTAACAAAACGAACACTTCTGGGGAGGTTTGATTTCATCTTCTTAACTAGAGCCAAAATTATCAAATGGATGGGAAAATTTTGGAAACCCATCATACAATATATTTTGAGGGTTAATCTATTGGTTAACGAGTGGTATAGTTTTCATTTTCTCATAGAAGAAAGTTTGTAGTTGATTGAAAGTCATTTTTGGGTTATTGGTGAAGGCTCGTTAGTGTTCACAAGATGGCACTCTGGCTTCAATCCCTGGACTAAAAAAATGTTAAACAACATATATGGGTCATATTGTCTGGTTTTCCCCTTCAATGTTGGTCATTTGGGGGCATTCTGACAGTTGCCAACTCCATTGGCTGCTTCATTTTAGTGGAAGAAGCTACCCTACTTGATGCCGATAGAAGGGAACTGAGGGTTATTGTGGAAATGGTGACATCTCAAGTTTTTCCAGGTGAGGTTGAGGTTATTTGGAATGATGGAGTTTTTGTCCAACATTTGGATTATTGGAGTGTGCCTTTCAAGTGCTTCAACTGTCATAAAACTAGACATTTTAGGGATAACTTCCCTGGACACTTTGTGGACCAGATGGAAGAAGAATGGGATTCATCAGTTGAATGTGGAGATTCAAAATACTCAGATATTGTTTTGGCTCGTACAGTCCCCTTGGACCACTCTTCGGCGATGGGTTTCCTGGGTAAGTTAAAAGGAACTTTACCTGTACTACAAATATTCATGTCTAAAGAGGACTTAGTTAATTTTTTACTTGAAGTAGTTGTTGGTTTTAATGGTCCCTCCCTTGTTCCACCTACGCCCTCCCCATTAGTTAAGAACTTGGATTATGTTGAGGAGAATGTGGTTAATCTAGTTGAAGTTACCTCGGATGCTCAGGAAAATATAACCACTCTTGTGGTAGAACCCTCCCAACCTATTACATGTTTGTTGGATTCTCATACGCTTCTCACGGAAGAGGAGGGTCGAGGGCATACTTTTTCCTCTCCTTTTATTCATCAGGATATCACTAATCCTTCTGCTAATGAAGGTGGGGTTATGGAGCGGTTTAAAATTCCAATTTATTCGGGTAAACCTGGGGATGAAGATATTATTCCCATTTCCTCCATATGTTTGCAGAATGTAACCACTAGAATAAAAAAAAAGGAAATAAAAATGGAATACAGGGTACTCTCTCGAATGTCACTGATAAAAATCCCTCTTTTGAAAACCCTAAAATCTGTGATGTTACTTATGTTGGGAAAGTAATTTCTAGTTTTCCCTCAAATGTTTCCTATATTGGGACCCTTAGAGAAAACATGCATCAGGATTGTGTTCCTTAATGATTTTCCTAACCCTTAACATTAGAGGGTTTGGCAGTGTTCCCAAACGAACTGCCCTCAAACGGTTGATTGAAGTAATCAAGCCGGATATTATCCTCCTTCAGGAGACAATGATTCCCTCTCTTCAAGCTTGTGAGTTTTTTCTTAAATTATCCCCTACCTAGAACTATTGTGGTAGTGATTCTAATGGATTATCTGAGGGTCTTTTAACTTCTTGGAACCCCCTCAAAGCACATTTTTTTTCCTTTCTGGTGGATGCGGGTATTATGTTGGAAGGAAAACTCAAGGATCTGGATAGGACCATTCGAATCATGAATGTTTATGGTCCTTATAATCACAAGAAATCTTTCTGGGAGAAGTTATTTCAGAGTGGTAGCCTAAATGATCCCTCCCTTATACTTGCAGGTGACTTGAACCTTACTCTTTCTTCATTGGAAGTGTGGGGATCTGGGAGTAAGGAAGATCCTTTAGCGGGGTTTTTTAGAGACTCCTTCGAAGGTGCAAATATTATTGATGTTACTCCAGCTATTATGGTCCCAACCTGGAGTAATGATAGAACAAGAAAAAGTGGTATTGCGAAAAGACTCGACCGATTTCTTATTGCAGAAGATATCAGTAGCCGTTTTGGAAAATATAGGAGTTGGTCGGTCTCATCTGGGATTTCATATCATAAGTCGATAATTTTAGAGATCAACTTGGATTGTCCGAAGGTTTGTTTCCCTTGTAAGTTTAACCATAATTGGCTTAATGATAATGAATTTTGCACATTGGTCCAATCAAAGTGGAAGGAATATTCCCAAAAAGTCTTTAAGTCTTTAATTCTGCCACTCATGCTCTGTTATATAAACTCAAACATTTGAAATTTGATGTGGTAAAATGGGTTAAGGAAATGAAAGAATGTAATCATGTTGATATTTGTCAAATTGACTTGCAGTTGAATACACTAGATGAAAATGTGGAATATATTTTCACTGAGGACATAAAATATTTGAGGGTTTCTTTAGAAACTAAGAAACATAACCTCCTCCTACAAGATGAAGAAGCATGGTGTTTGAAAAGTTGAGCGATTTGGATTCAAAGTGGTGATAGAAATACAAAATTCTTTCAGAATTTTGCTAATATGAGACGAAACATTAACTCTATTTGGGAACTAAATGATCGTCGGGGAAGGTCTTTGAAGGATAAAAAATCCTTAGAAATTGGGGTGGTGGATTTTTTTAGTGATGTTTACAGACAGGATCAGAATATAAATCTTCAAGAACAGTTAAATGTTATTGAAACGTATCCTCACATCTTTTCACATGAAGATGGAGACGCAATTTGTGCAGAAGTTACTCTAGAGGAGATTAGATCTGTGCTTAAACACTTTGACAAGGAAAAAATCCCTCGGCCCGATGGCTCGACAGTTGAGTTCTTCATACGCTTTTTTTATTTGGTCGGGGAGGATTTACTTAGCACTATGGAAGAGACCAGGAGGAAGGTATTGTACCTGAAAGGTTAAATTATACTTTTATCACACTTATTCCTAAAATGGATAAGCCCTCCAGTTTTAATGATTATAGACCTATTTCCCTATGTAATTTGGTTTATAAGGTGATCACAAAGGTGATTTCTAACATAATTAAGCCTTTTTTAGAGTTTGAGCTTTCAAAATATCAATTTGGCTTTCTCTCGAATAGGTAGATTCTTGATGCCATAGGGGTCACTCAAGAGTGCATGCATTCAATTAAAAAGAAGAAGATGAAAGTTTTTATATTGAAAATCAACCTAATGAAGGCCTACGGCAGGGTGGATTGGACCTTCCTTCAATTTGTCTTACTGTAGTCCATTTTCCAGTTGAGGCATCAAACTGGATAATGGGATGCGTTTCGAGCGCAAATTATGCTATATTGGTCAATGGACATCCTTCAGATTTTTTCAAGGGTGCCGCCGCCGCCGATTAGGGAAATTTTGAAGTAAAAATGGGCCTCAAAACAAAAAATGTACTATCAAAATCAACTTTAAAAGAACCAATCACATTTTAGAGGATGACATCATCTATAATAGTTGAGGTGGCATTGGTTGAGTTAAAGGTGTTTATTTGTCAAATTATAAATGGGGAATAAAAATCCATAATTAATCATATCAATGTTGTAAGTAAAGTACTAATAATGAAAATAATACTTATAAATTACTTTTGAATATAATATAAATGTATTAAAGTACTTAAAAAGAAAAGTACTCTTTATATTTCAATATAAAATAAATTACAAATACCAAATGCTTTATTCAAAATCAAATCTATAATTACTTTTCAATATACACAATATATACTTTTAAATAATAAAATATAAATATAAAAAACATAAAAATCTCTTCAAAATCAAAATCTCCTAAATACTTTTCAATATAAAATATATAATTTATACTTTATAACATATATATTAAATAATATAATACATATATTTATATATCTAATGTTTTTTTATAATATACAATTTATACTTTTAAATAATAAATTAAAAATATAAAAAACATTTCAATATATAATATATTATTTTAAATATTTACTCGTTATCTAATGAATACGTAGTATTCAACTTAAAAATCCATAATTATTATGTCACGTGTTATCACATAAAATAAAATAAATTAAATGAAAAGTAAATGCATTAAATTAATATTCAACGAATACATGTTATATTAATCTATTGAAATTTTAATTTTATATTTATTTTATTATGCATAGGTATATATGCAATGGAATACTTGTTATGGTTATGGGATCATTGATTCCTATTAAATCCTTTATGTTATTGAATTCATTGAATTCAATAAAACAAATGAAATTTATTAATTGTTAAATGGATATTTTAAAAATATTTAAATTTATTAAGTATATTTAAATAATGCACATATTTATATAAATAGATGTTTAATATATTTAAAAATGTTAATAATAATATAAATAAATGATTAAGTTAGATTTATAAAAAAAAATATAAATACGATTTATATGAATATATGATTGAGTTTTATTTTTGATGAGCAAGTTAGATTTATATAATAAATATATACTCTTAAAAATGATAATTTATTCATAGAAATTTATTTTATGTTTAAAATTCAAATTCAAAATATATAGTTTTATAAATATATTTTGAATATTGAATAAGTTATATTTCAAAATTCAAACTTATAAGTACATTACTTTATAAGTACATTCATCATATTATATTTAAAACAATTCATGTATTTTAAAATACTTTTACTTTTAGTCACATCAAAGAAGTTTTTTTAATTTTTTATTTTATTTTAGAGATCTTTTCAATCTAACTTAACCATAGTTACATTGGTTGTAGTGTAAATGTGAGTTGTAAATATACCTCCTTCACAAAATGCCTAACTCATAATATTTTATTATATCTCTTATGAGGCCCATTTTAGACCTCAAAATTCTCTTAATATGATAGAGGGTTGCGTCAAGGTTTCCCTCTATCTCCTTTACTCTTTCTTATGGTGATCAAGGATTTAAGCCTTCTTATAAACTCAACAAAAAAAGAGAATCTATTTTAGGGTATTCGATTCGCTCCATCCCTTCAAATTTCTCATCTCCTGTTCGTGTATGATGTCCTCATTTTTTGCAAAGGAACTGTTCAAGATTGGCGATAATTCTCAGAAATTATAAAACTTTTTTGTTCGGCATCAGGTATGAAAGTTAGCCCAGGAAAATATACCTTATTATACGGTTCAAAGTTGGAACATGACTTGGATCTGCGTCAACAGATTGAGTCACTTTTCCCATTTCATTGGAAAAATATGCAGGAAGGTATAAAGTACTTGGGATTTGTACTTAAACCAAACAAATATAATACTAATGACTGGTTGTGGCTTATTCGGAGAATTGAGAAAAGAATAAATATTTAGGCTTATAGATTTTTATCCTTAGGTGGAAGATTTGTCTTGATTAATTCAGTTCTGCAGAGTATTCCAGTATACTGGATGTCTCTGGCTATGATTCCTAGAACTGTGTTGGAAGGTATCAGGAAAATAATGTTTCAGTTCTTGTGGTAAGGTAACTTAACTCATTCCAAATTCCATTTAATTGCATGGCATAATATAGCGCTTCCTAAGTGTTTTGGTGGTTGGGGGTTGAAACATATTTTCTGGTTTGAAGAAGCTTTGGGTGCAAAAACACAGTGATAGTATGTGGAGTGAAGTGATACAAAAGAAATATTTAAAATATACTCTTCCCACACTCTGGATCAAAAATACTCCTGCTATCAGTTTGAATGCTTTTGTAATTTGGAAAGGTCTATACAGGAAATTGCCTATTCTGGAAAAAAAAACTATGTTGGAACATTGGATGTGGCATTTGGGCTTACATTGGAATAGACCCGATCATAGGTTTGAAAGAAGCCTACAAGATTTATCCCCAATTGACCGCGTCATTACACTCCAGAAATATTGATGTCTTAGCAAAGGTGTATAACAAAGATGCAGAGATTTGATCAGCTTTTGTTTGGATGAACTCAGAAGACCTTGGCCTCTCGGGTAGCGAGGCTGGAGAATGGAAAAGGTTTGTCACAAATTTAAATGTTGCGGGTATTCGCCTGACGAATAATCTTGACAAACTCGTTTAGGATTGGGAAGACTCAGATGGTATCATTTCGGCTAAAGTTGCTTATGATTTCGTGGTATCTGAAAATGATGACATTATGCCATACTGGTGATCCTTAAAGTTTGGAGATGGAAAATCCCACCAAAAATATGTTGTTTTATCTAGCTCAGTATGGAGAACAAAATTCTTACTTGGGATAACTTATTGAGACGTGGTTTTGTTGGCCCAGGTGCATGTTTTCTCTGTATGCAAAATTATGAATCTGTGTCACATATTTTTGTCACTTGTCCTTTTATAAACCATGCATGGAGATCTTACCAAGAGATTTTAAATTAAATAAAGAAATATGGAGCATGGGAATCTTACAGGAAAGTATGAGGTTTTGGTTTCTCAACAAGCCCATATTTTTTTAACTCCCTTTATTTGTAATATGGGAAGTATGGAAAAATAGGAATCGTTATATTTTTGAAAAACAGTTGCTCAACTACTCTCAGGTGGCTTACAGAGCTATTGCACTTTTTAAAGAATTTAGTTCTAAGAAGACAAAGGTAAATTGCAGATCTCTTATTCCTCCTTGTTTTGATACCTCATGCTCCGTTGGCTACTTTGATGGTGCTCATAAAGATGGATTTTGCAGTGCATGAATGGTTTTAAACATCAAGTTGGGTCATTCCATCAAACTCAAGATGAGTGCAAGTTCAAGTTCGAATACACAAGCTGAGGTGCTTTCTTTATGGGGACTACTTTGGATCTCCCCCCCCCCAAAAAAAAGGGAGTTCAAAATCTTCAGGTTGATGGGGATTCTCTGGTGGTTATCAACTAGATATGTGTAAAAGCAAACTTAAATGTGCTTCATCTTACTCATTGGATGAACAAAATTATGGAAATAAATTATGACTTTGCACATCTCACTTTCTCTCACATTTACCAAGAGTTTAACAATGAAGCTGATCTCTTATCAAAGGAAGCCATGGACCATATGGATGGAATTCTTCACTTTGAGAAATTTATGGATGGAATTCCTATTGATGTGGGAATTTTCAAACTGTTTTAGTTTTGTGTTCTCGCTTAAGCATCTGCTTGTAACTAATGGTACAGTGTTTTTTCAAACTGCCTTTAGATTAAATTTTTGTGGGGTCATTTTAGGTCCTTGGTAGGAGGCAGGTTGCTCCTTATTGACAATATAAGGTGTTTAACTTGATATTTTGAAAACTAGGGATATCGATAGAACAAGCAATATGAATAGCAGATCGGTTAGTCTTCCTTTTTATATGTATGTTGATTTGATGTAACTTTGATTCAATCTGAATATCAAGTTTTTTTTTTCAACTTGAAAAAAAATAAATAGACTTGGAAAACAATACTAAAGTACCAATGGATTGATAGATTTAATTAGACTTTGAAAACAATACTAAACTAGCAATGGATTGATAGATTTAATTAATGTCGAGCATGGCCAGAAATGATCAATGGGTATTTAAGGGATACAACACAATGGATATTTAAGAGATGCAACACAACTCTAAAGGCACTATAGACAACAACCTGATCCCATTTTGTATCTTAATATAGTATATGAAAACAATGAAAAAACATGTATGCATCACTTATTTATCTTTTTGTGCAGTACTGTAATCTAAAAGGCATGTTTAAATTATTATATTTTTATCTCGTCTTCGGAGTAAATCCCAAGGATCTCATAAAATCACTTTTTAAAATTCATCTTGAAACCAAATCCAAGGATCTCTAAAACACAAGGCCGTCATAGAACAACATGCTTTAAGAGAAGAAAAAACAGGTTTCAAAAGGTTCTTGCTTATGATAATTTTTTCAAAAGTTTTTATTGATACTTTATCCGGGATATGATGCATCACGAGATATGATGTATTTTTTTGCAATGTTGAGTTTTCATGTTTGATTCAATTTAGTGAAGACTAACGTTTTTTGCAATGTTGGAGTTTTCATGTATTTTGTTTGGATCTAATTTAGTAAAAATTAATAATTTATATCTTAAATTACAATCTTTGATATGGTTTGTATATAATCATGTCACCTTTATTAAATGATAAAGCAATAAAGAATACTATTATTGTTTTTAATGGTTAGTCTTTGCACTTAAATCGTAAGATTTATATTTATAAACTCTTTTGATTGTGTATTATTTTTTTATTTATTTTTTAATATAGTAAATTGATTAAAACTATATGTAAATATTCATATCTATTTTCTTATATTTAACGATAAAAATTAAAATTTCACAAACAATTTGAAAAGTAAATTCCAATATTAAATATATAAACTGAAACCATATTTCAATTCAAATACTATTTTGTAAAAAATTGGTGCTTTTATTTATAGCATAGATCAATGATTTTATTTATTTATTAAGGTAATTACAGTTAAATTACAGACACTACTTTCATGTAACGAATAAGTAACTAAAAAAGATAAAATTATGTTCATATACAAATTTGATGACAAACTCTAATGTAATGCATTTGTCCAGTGCAAATTTCTTCAAGCTACATCGACAAGTAATGCTACCATGTAGCCACCTGTTATGTATGTGACATCATGGAACCATTTTGCAGATATTAACTTGTCTAAGATATTTAAATTGATTTTTTTATGTCCCCTACATTAAGTTTTTCGTCCAGGGCTATTAAGCAGGATTACTGTTCGTTAATGGAGTTTCTAGTGCAAGTTCAAACCTTTGTTCTGGAAAAATCAGGCATTTTCGAAATTGTTTAGGTGTTATTTTTCTGTGGTCTGATTGGCGCCGTGCATGGTGACGCCTGCCTTGGCTCCTGCACCCCAGGAACCGACGGCGCAATGGCGTCATGGTGTGTTAAATGTTGGCGTGGTGGGTTGTCCTCGGTTTGCAGTGTTCAGTTTTTCGAGGCCTAGGGTTTTCGCCTGTTCGAGGCGTGGGGTTTTCGCCTGGTTTTTCTTATGCCGGACGAGGGTTTATGGCTGGTTTTTTTTCCTGTGCTGGATGAGGGTTTTCGCGGTCGTGTTGGTTTTCCTGTGCCGGACGAGGGTTTTGCATTGTAGGTTTGCTGCTGTCGTTGTTGTCCAGACAGTCGTGGGATGGGCCTCTTTTCAGTCCGTTGTTCCTGTTTGCTTGTTTCAGAGGGTTTCTTCTCAGTCGGTGGTTCCTGTTTGCATCTTTCAGAGGGTTTGTGTTGAATGCATCTGTCGTTTCGAATTGACTGGCGACGTCTGTACAAGAATGGGTTTCTGTAGAGTTTCGTTCGGTGGGTTTCGTGAGGGCTTCGCCAAAGTCTACGCAGGGGCCGTTGTCATTTATTTCAGTATGGCCATGGCCATGGTGGCTGGTTCGTGGTTTTATAGCTTACCAGCGTTCGTCTCTTCGCCTTTGATTGCCATTTCAACCTGTTTGGGTCTGCACTCTGTTTCGGCAGTTTCTGTTGCACATTTTGGGAGCTCTGATTCTTGTTGCGGTTGTTATTCACCGGGTTCATCTGCAGTTTCTCGTTTCCAGTTTTCCGTCTCTCACGTCTTTGGTCAAAGTTCAACAACGGGTTCCTTGCATAGGTACGTCTTTGCTGTTCATTGCACAGGTATGTCTTTGGTGTATTTACGGGCTAGCGCCTACTGGTGGTAGAGTGAGGTGTTTTGGTATCCCTCTTGAAGCTATATGCCTTAATACCTTCAGCATTTTAGTTATATGGTTAAAAACGCGTATGTTGGCTGCCCTGCAATTCAAGACTTGATTCTGCTTTAAAGTGCCAAATGTGTATTTTCTTGCTCCTGGACAAATGGCCTCCATACATAGGACAGTATGCTTCATGGTAAGTCTCAATACCTATGATCTCGCTTCATGCTGGGGTTCAAGTTTTAGTTTGTCAGCCAAAACATTTCGAGTTTCAACCTGTTAGCTGCCATCTTCTAGAGTATTGACACATTGGAGTTTTATATTAAATGTTTGCCAATATAATTTGATTTTTCCTTATAAATTGGTCTACGTTTTGACCTTGTGGAAGTGAATTTATCATCTAAAATGATATTTCGAACATCTTTAAATTTGTGTTAATTTGGTTCTAATTTTTCAACACAGAGATGGAAGTACATAATCTCTGCACATTCTGTCTTACGCCCCATCACGTTTTCTATCAATTCCCCAAATTCCACAGGGATATTAATAGTGGGGTATCTCAGAAAACTTTTGTATTATTCTGCACCTTGTCATGAAAAAGCTTGTATTGTTCTAGTTCCTACCTCCAAAATGAAGAATAGGAAAGTGGATTAGTGGGTGTAAATATACATCAAATATATGGAAAGAACAACACCAGTATTGATTCTTTTCATAGTATTTTTGAGTCCATGGGAAGGCACGGTTCCCACATCGATTGTTGCTCCTCCATGCAGGTCCATTTCCTTCTTAAGCCAATTATGCTAAAATGATATCCAACCCAAAGGAGCTTAAAGATGGAATCATGCTTTCCTTCAGTTGGCTTCTGCCACTTTACAAACCCGAATCCCCCGTAGAGGTTTAAGCTTAATATATTGCATCCCTTTAAATCTGATGATTGTATGTGTTTTGTTAATATATATTGTGACTGTAGATATGGTTTCTTTGAAATCCAAAGACCTCTAAAATTGGAATCTTGTAGTTGAAAAAGAATTTGGGGGTTCTGATAGTGGTAGTTGGTCATTATGTTAGCAAAAATATTGATTTTTGGTTTGTCTAAAATACCTTGCAGTGTTGTGTATTTTAAGTCTTAAAGTCCTTGAGCGTGTTGTTTTGTGGTTTTGCAGGCTTCCTACAGCTATTAGTTGTGCTCCTTTCCGTTGTTATAAGAAACACAATGAAATTGTCTTGTATCCAAAAGTCCTTCCAATTTTATGTTGTGTCGAGTTTAGCTTTTCAGTGTCTTGTAATTCGTTGTATCTTTAAGTACTATAAGGAACATACCCTAAGGCGAGTTTCACTTCATAGAGTGGACTTTGGCTAGATGCCAAGCCTGATGGGTAGCTATTACCCCCAGAATCACACTGGATTTTCAACCAGCCTTGCCCCTTTCAAACTCATGCGATTCTGGTGGGGAAGATTATAGCGAGAGTGAAACAAAGTGGATACTCTACTAATCTCACGAGTGAATCACCTTTCTATTGGCCTTGTTGCATATTCTAACAGTAAATCGGCATAATTTTCCTTGCGATGAAAAGTATTGCCAGTTAAAAACTTCATGATTTTTTGTGTAATGGTGTTATCTAGTGTTCTCTGACCTTCATGTACTTATGATAGAAAACACCTCAAAACTAGTTTGGAGCACAGAGCCTTCTAGAGTTAAAATCTTGGCAGGCATGCATGTAAAATTAAAAAATTTGTCTATTGCAACCAAATGACCTTGAAATTAAAATATATACTTGCAGTCTAAATGTTGGAATGTTTTGAAATTTGATAGTCCCCTGATTTGAGCCCGAGGATATTCCATGGATATGATGGGTTTTGCAGGTTTTTTCTTGAAATCTTTTTCCTCTACATAAATCTTTAACAGAGCACTGGAAACATACATATTTTACAGCGAATAATCTAATCTATAGGTTGTGTCCATTATTCTAAATAAAAATAAAGTAAGATTGAACTGCCAACTTGACCTGAGCTAAGCTCTAAGTTCTGTAGTTCCTGCTCTTATCTGAGCTAAGCATAGTTGACCTCTGTAGTTCTAATTAGCTGCTGTAGCTCTGATAATATGACTAATGTAGTGTGGTCCTATTTTGAATATAAAGCCTTTTGTGAAACTCTTGGTTTAGCCTATTTAAACTATCTGCTATAGGTAAAAATCCTATTTGACCCGGGACTATTTTACTATTTAGTTCCAGCTATTAGCCTGGTACATAGACTATTGAAACTGCAGTGAGGTACTCTTTAGGCGTATGCTAGCTATTCGAGTCAGTAGGGAAGGCATAGATTTGTATCTTAAGCTAGTTGCTAACGCTTAGAAGGGAAGTTCCAGGCAAGTAATAAGGGAAGGAAAAAAGGTGTTTTCTATCTTCATTCGTTCTGGGTTTCATTCTTTGCCGCTTTGGCTCTTGCAAGCGTGCAAGGTTATTTGTCTTTTATTATTTCTCGGGCCTCTGCTTCCTCATTGATCCGACGGCTTACTTAGTCACTTAACTTTGAGATCTTACCGGTTTGGCTTGTTGCTCGGGTAGGCAGAACATATGCTAATGCAACATGAAAAGCTACAGAGCACTGGAAACATACATTACTGAAAGCTTCAAGAGTCGTCTTACTTTTCTGCTGTGAATGGCTATAGGTGAATATCAAGTGAATATCACGGTTTAGAAAAGATGAGTTGAAATTGTGAAAATATTATTGACTCTCTTCTCATAGGGATAAAAACAAAGATTCATATTCAGTAATTAAAATTAGAAATGGAAAGAAAAAGATTATGAATCAAAATTAAAATTAAAAATTAAAAGAAAAAAAAATATGAATCAAAATGAGAAAAAAATGTATCTGGCTAATTTGGAAGATTCTTTGCATTAGAAAATAAATTAACCACCTACTCCAATGGCCAAATGGACCCATCGGGAACAACTCCAACTTGATTTTTGATTGCTTCTGTGTATCACTCCAGAAAATTAACAATTCCTTATATTCTTACACTCCTCGTAGATGGCATATTCCAAATCTCGATCATACTTGAGAGCAGTGTAGAAACAAAAGCACTCATAGAGGACATTGTGATTTGCTCCTTAATATCATTGTAAATTTCTTCACAGATTTTATAAAAATTTGATACACTTCTACAGTACTATATACAAAAAAAATGATGACATAAATTATACCTCATTTAATAGAGAATCCACATAATAGATGGTATACATGGATTGTCAAGGATCAGATCCAATATAATCACATCTTGGCTGCACCCCCAGATCTAGTTGCTCTTCTTGTGTATTTTAAAACATTCACCATAATATGTATGTATTTTCAGTGATTCTCCAGCTTGTATAGTTATTAAACAACCTAGACAGTCCACCTCCATATTGCTTGAATCTAAATCAGTCTTTCTTCTCATTGTTATTACAGAAAAGTGGACAATTTCTGAGTCTGATTTTTGTAGGAGTTATCTAGTGCCTTATTGGTGCCCTGGAATGGCCACCTGCTTATGTAGTTATCAGGCCTAATGGTGATGCAGACATTAAGATGCAGAAAAAGGGCTTATCTTGTTATTGCCACTGGGCTTTTGTTATCACATTAGGAGTTATCTAGTGCCTTATTGGTGCCCTGGAACGGCCACCTGCTTATGTAGTTATCAGGCCTAATGGTGATGCAGACATTAAGATGCAGAAAAAGGGCTTATCTTGTTATTGCCACTGGGCTTTTGTTATCAGATTCTGATGTAAGAATTTCTATCAACTACTGACCGATGCAAAGGATTATTAAACAAGTAAAAGCAAGTTGCATACAGGCATTGAATTGAGAACAAATCCATAAAGGGAAATTATTGCCAGTTGCTGCTTAATTCCTATAAAACTAGTTAAGCACTCCACAGAAGAAATTGCAGACAAACTTGACAGTTTTGACTCACTGTTTTGTTTTGTATTTGATATTCAATTTTCCAGCATTGGAGAAAAATGACCAATGCCAGAATTGGAGAAATCTCAGACATAATTTCTCTGACACTCAACAGAAAAATTTCTATGGCATCTGCCATAGAAGAGTGTTAGAGAACAACACTTTTCTGGAACTTATCAGAGAATATAATCCGACAGGAACCCCATATATGTTTAGGGCTTTAATTATAATGAAGTTAAAAATAGAATAGGTGAATAAACCTCCTGGACAGCCACAAAGTATCATTACACCAAAAGCAACTTGCATGTGCAAATTAAATTGAGAATGGAAATAGGAATGGAAATCATCTCTGCCTGGGTATTCATCGTCAGTCAATGGGCAATTAAAGCATTTCTCATTCTAATTAGCAACACACTTCAGATTTTAGATTATATACTTTTCATTTCATAAGCACAGAATAGTTTAAGACAGCAGTCTTGGTTTTTTAACAGTGACCTATATTTTTGTATGAATTCACCAGATAAAAGTGTATGAGGATACTACAAGTTGTTGAATGCTATCTACACCTGAAACATACAGAATATAATAAAGCTTTCTGGAATCTGAATAGCAAAAGACCATTATGGATAAACACCTAAGTTATCCTAACCTAATTGTATTCTCAATTATGCAGCCATTGGTGCTGTTTTTTAGATTTGAGATGAGCTTGACAAATTGATTGAAAAATTCATTGCATGTTGAATTATGTATAAGGCTGGCTGTGATTATTGTCTCCGGTAAATTTCCACTTGCTGTTGAAGTTTAAATTGGCAGATGTCTACGATGTGGGCTAAAATGGTTGAAACTTTGTTCATCAAACCCTGTTCATGATCATATGCAAGCTATACGTAGCAATAATTGTGTTAATGCAACTCATCTGAGGTATTATTTTCTCCGTGATATGCTGTGAGATTATTTCTGTACTCGAGACAAATAGAATTTTGTTCCAAAGCAATTTGGTTAGCTAAACAAAAGCATTTCCAACTCTGGAACTATTTTTCTGAGAGACATCCAGAAATACATTATGGTGCGGCATGTTTTCAAAGTGGACATGCAGTTAACTTCATTGCTAGTATTTGAAGGGAAATTTGGCAATTGAACGTCTATTTAGAACTATGAAGGTTGTGTCAACGTTTCCATGGAATGAAAGATAACTTATGAAAGCAATCTTTCACCAAGTGGATATGTTCATAATTGAGGTTTATTGGTTTTTTTCCTGAAATTATTTTTATTGCTTGATATGTAGGTGACTATGACGCCTGAGGTGACTTCACGAGTTGTCAACAGAGCTGTTATAAAACAGCTAGTCAACCAATTCAGAGATACCCATTTGGGTAGAAGGCTTCCTGCCTATGATGGTCGAAGAAGTCTGTACACGGCTGGGCCGTTGCCCTTTATCAGTAGAGATTTTGATGTACTGCTTGTGGAGGGTGAGGATGGAACTGGTGGTCAAAGATATAGCTTAAGAACTACTTGGGGCTTTGACTTTGAAAAAGGCATCATCATGACAGGTTTCATGACTGCATTGGTTTCTTGATTACTGTCTATGCCCAACAATTGCCCTTAGCCTTTAGGTCTATCTGATTATCAAAATTAATTGAATTTTGTTTTTTTGAAGGATCTCAGTGTTAGCAACATCTTGTACAGCTTTGAAATATGCCACATTATTGATCTATTGTTTAAAATGTGTTTTTGACCGAATTGTTTTTGGAGTCTGGTCATTAACGTTTAATGAGCTCAAAGAATCTAAATCCATGAAGGAGTATTTTGTTTCAGCTCTGGCTGTAAAATTGATTTTTCAAATTTGTATAAAATCTCTATCTGTCCAGCCCAAGGTTACTTAGGAGTGGGAGTGAAAGCAGGAAGCGGGAGTGGGAGCAAAAAGCGAAATTTTCAAAAGATTCTGCTTTAGGAGCATTTTTTATATATTTTGATGCATATATGTGAACAAATGCATGTAGAATGTTGAATTAGTTATGGAAAGCATAAAAAAATGAAATAAACCATAATACCATATAACATCATTCATCAATCATCAATCATCAAGTAATGAAAATTCGTCAACCATAGGTCCAGTATCCATAACATCAACCTTAAAGCTTCAAATTTTTAATATATAACATTTTGTCATCACTAAAGTTGTACTTGTAACCAAACTATAGTCTATAACAGAGAATAACCATGAAATGAAAGTTGAAACAATTCACGGAGCATCATATTCATTACCAAAGGATTATAATATGATTTTATGCAATCAATGACTCAATAATGCAAAGTTGAAAATAATGAACTTCAAAGGTAGGTTCAACTTCAAACTTCAAACTTGAATTGCCATTTAATGTTTACAAAATATACCATAATAAATATAAAAGAGTCAATAATGCAGAAACTTGAAAGTACTATAATCAAGAAAAGACAAGAAAAGTAGATTTTATGGATGTTTCCTCTTGCCACAGGAAATTTCTAATTTTTTTTCCCGCAATCTATGAACGATGAGAGTCTAATTTCTAATTTGCAATCCTGAAATCCTAAAAATTGTTAAGCCTGTTGAATTTTGAATGGAATAAAAAATTCTACTTTTTGCATTTGAAGTCTGATGAGGTTGGAACCACTCTCAAACATCGTGAAACAATTAATGGTAATGTTAAAAATTTAAGTAAAAGTTACTTTAAGAATTTAATATTACTATTTAATGCTAATGATGATTACTATGGTTAGGTTTTTTGCTATTGAAGTAGGCTTTTCCTCTTTTATATAGCATTAGTATGGGGGTTAGTTCTCCCCCACCCATCACTTAACTTTTTGGTTGTTTTTAAAGAAAATTTGAAAAAAAAAACGAGGGAGTGTTTTTTTTGCAACGAAGCGAGCTTCCTGAAAATGCTTCCATACCGGAGCGTTTAGGAAGCACGCTTTCCGAGTGCTTCCTGAATGCTTCCTTCGGAAGCGAGCTTCAAGAGTGGGGGCGGAGGGGTGGAGGGGAGGGGAGCACTCCCATGCAACATAGGTCCAACCACTCTTTCAGATGTAATTGTGAATGATGCATTTTAGATGGTACTGTCCTTATCTGTATTCTAACTAGTCGACAGTTCTAGGCACATCTGAATGAAAATTATACCAACTATACATCAATGGTGTTGAATCTATGAATTAACCGATACCGTAAAATTAATTTCTTATATACCAATTGATTACATATTTTATCTGTAAGTTTCTTGTAAATATTCTGTTGGGGCTGTTGGGGTTTATATCTGTATGATTTGTATGATTGATTTCTATAGATCTTGAATTATTATCTTATATTATGGATTTTACAGAAGGGAACGACGGTTCAGAGTGGTTATACAATTTGCAGCCCGAGCTGATTTGCATCATTTAGGCCAATTCTTATCTGGGAGGCAGGCTAATGCACCTCAGGAAGCTCTTCAAGTGCTTGATATTGTTCTCCGGCAGCTACCAACTGAAAGGTGTCATGATTCATCTCCTGAAAGGCCTCATGAAAGTGTCATTACAGTGTTGGTTATATGATTTAATTCTATGAGTATTTGGTTCCAGGTACACTTCTATAGGGAGTTCATTTTATTCTCCTATCCTGGGGGCAGAGCAGTCCCTTGGAGAGGGTTTGGAAAGTTTGCGTGGGTTTTACCAAAGTATAAGGCCAACCCAAATGGGATTATCCCTTAATATTGGTATGGTCATGTTTTTTACGATGCAAAACTGAGCATGGTGACTAAGGTTTTCAGTATATTTTCAGTCATAGCTTTTATAAAACACACAAGAGAGCCCACCCATACCTCGTCACTTGCCCTCTAACATGCCCTCTGCTACATTGAACAATTCATTTTTTTTAAGGACCATGATCAATGGAATTAGTCAAATTGTGGCGCTTTGATACAAACAATGCATCCAATGGATTCTTCTCGTCATTCTATTAGAATCACTTCCCGTAAGCTAAATATATTTTACAAATGGTCTTGGAAAGATTCTTTCATCTTTTCCTCAAAATATTTGAAGCACAACCTTCTGCAATCTTCCTCGTCTTTATCTTATTGTATTCATCAACTTGATGGAAAAGTTCTAGATTACTGATCTATATTCCATAACAAAAATCCCAACCTTTAGTTTCATCTTGGTTTGACTTAATCGTTCTCTAAGATTATGCTCATTTGCCTTTATGCCCAAGTTATTATCTTCCCCTCCATTGTCAAAAGTTTTTTTTTGTCTTTTGCACAGCCTCCAATCATAAGAACCAACCTACAATATCTGATAGACAAAAGAAAAAAACAAAACGAACTTTAGCAAAATCAATGTGACTTATTCTTGATCCTTGATTCTCCCACAAGGATCAAGAATAAGCCTTTTTCAAAGCTTCATGCCTTCAAATGGTTGCACAGCATGCGAGGTGTAGTTATGGTTTCTCTAACTCTAGTAGAGTTACCACACCTCCTCCTACTGTTGTTCCTCTTGCTATTTTTTTACTATTGTTATTTCTGCAAGCAAGAGAATACATTCTTTATTATTATTACAGAGTAGATTTATGGCATGCATGTAGAAGAGATTCATTTCTGCACTCTGGAGTCGTTTTTTTCTTGTTTGTACACTTGGACATAGTTAAGACCCATAAAAACCACCTTAACCATTCTCTTCAAGTATAAATGAAAGCATTAAGGTTGGGTAGGGATATTAGATCATCAGTATACCATCACATTGGACAAATTGTGCATCAAATGCTTAGGATTTTAACATCCCCTTTTTGGTCAAAAATTTCATCTTTCTTTAATTCTTTGAATTATTCTTCCCTTTTGAGTTGGAAAAGTAGTTGAAGATCGATTGTTTGTTAATGGCATAGGCTGGAGGAACCCATGATAATGTGAAGCAGGAATTGCATCAAAGACTCATGTATATTATTTGTATTTGTTGTTATCTCTTAATACATAGAAGATATCTCCCGCCATAAACAATATGAGTTTAATTTTGTATGCATTGGCTTGTGCTTTTTGTGGAGGAATAATCTTAGCCTAAAACTTAGTTATTTAGGTAGTTATGAATTTAGCATTCTTGTACTAAATTGTTGTAATTATGAGTTAGGATGGTTTGAGAAAAGTGATTCTTGTTGTCTTGTGTGCACATTTCAAATGGAAGTGACTTGGAACAAATAGTAAACCTTGGATAAGTTCACTTTATCAAAAAGGCTAGCCATCTAGCCTGAGATACATTTCCATCATTTTTTCTTGCTAATTAACTCTCTGCTTTAACTAGATGAAGATAATATTAGGGTTTGTTATCCTTGATTTGATATGCTTGTGATTTGACCCTAGTGATTTAGAATTAATTTCCTCAAACACTAGCATAGGTGGGTGGCTAGAGGTTTCATGTATGATACATTGAATCAACAAAAATGTACTTGTGCACATACACATATATGCACTAGTACACTTTATGTGTAAGTGCACCAAATAATGAATACAACATTTAATTCTAAATTATATTTTCTATATTAAATAATTAAAATAATGAATGATGCATTTAATTAAATGTTGATACCTTGGTGCGTCTACATATATGGTGCACCATTATACGATGCATTATTGGACATATTAACTGGTGCACTTGAAATATAAAGCACATAGACTATAGACTTGAAATTTCCTTACATAAATATTGATGTTTCCTTGTGCTACCACATATAACACACCATAGTGTGATGTTGTATTGGACACAATCCTTAATGTCCTCCAAATATAAAGTGCACAAGACATGGACACATTATCAAATAATATAGTTTTTTATATTATAAATTTCAAAAAAACACTATGGTGTGTTTATGTAAACATTCACACCTCGATGTGCAATAAAGATAAATGCACCAATAATTGGTGCATTACTATGTCACGCGCCTCGATGCACGTTATATATTAAGCACACCTACAATGGACTCTACATTACATTATAAATTACAATTTCTATTGACATTTTCAAAAACATAATTACTGTGTTTAGTGAAACATTAATGCCCCAATGCACCACAACTTTGAAAGCAATCTCACCATTGTGCTCCCCACATATAAGTGCATTGTAAAATATTTAAACATTTTTTGATAAAATATATATTTTTATATTACAATTTGAAAATTTTAATGGTGTGTTTAATTTAAAATATATGCCATGGTGCTCCTAGACTAATCTTAGGTTAGTCCACTACAATCCAATACATATGTAACATCATAATGGATCATATAATATCAATAACAATGTGTGTGTGTGTTAGTACCATTCATCCACATAAAACTTGAATTGTGTTATTGTTCATATGCATCATTAAGTAATCACAAGGAATCATCAAAGTTTGTGTGTGTGTATGTGTCTGTGTGTGTTAGTTATTAGTACCATTCATCCACATATGTCTGTGTGTGTGTGTGTGTGTGTGTTATTAGTACCATTCATCCACATAAAATTTGAATTGCGTTATTGTTCATATGCATCATTAAGTAATCACAAGGAATTATCAAAGTTTGATCATCAACAACATAAGTCTAACACAATCAATAATCACCAATGAACCAATAGAGAGACGATGAGTCCAAAACACCATCTCTTGCAACCATCTAACTCAATCATACTGCATAAGAGTGTCACAATAATTATATGAATACAATAAACAATGATGTAGAGTAAAGTATAAATAGGATGCCAAATAAGAGGATCCATGTCTTCCCTTATTAACATCTCAAATTTAATATCGTAGTTTTAATTATTCGAAACCACTAATGCCTGTAGATTAGCCATGCCCTATATTTGGCATGATACATGCATTATCATGGTTGCAGTTTTTACCAATTAGTAAATTAGTCTGCCTTACTAAGCTCCATCATCTACGGACACATTATATTTTTCCTATGGCCAATAAAGTTCTATCGGATTTGAAAAACATTCAAGAAAAAATTGGCTTTTATCAAATAAGAAGGCGAGCAAAATAACTTTTCAAAGTTGAATTTATTAATATCGTCCTTGTCATAAATGCTATATATGAATTGAAAAAAGTTGTAAGGTTCATTACACTTGATTGCTTTTCTTGGATGTTTGGAAACCATGGCCATAAAGTTAATCGCTAAAACTTGAAGGAGACATGCCATAGATTGAATTGAAAAAGCATAACATGACAACTAAAAGCACGGGGGTTATGACGTGGATGCTCCTTTCAAAAAAGACAATTGTCAAAATGACAGCAAGTTTTGATGTGCAAATCATGTAGTTAAGAGAAGACCCAGTTTTATGATTTTGTTGAAAGATAATCTGATCTTTGTTTAATTGTATCATTTCTTTGTTTCATCTACTCGATCACTTTCACTGCATTAAATATATGAATCTTCCTTCAATAATATATAATTTGCTAAAACAACTAATTCAATCTATTAAGATACTGTTGATGTATGATAAATGTCAATGACCTATGTATTTGTTACTTCAAATTGATTTTGTTTAAAAATATATTATATAGTAGTCAAATGTATTTTCTCCGGCATTTACACTAGTTGCATGTCTACAAGTATTTGCTACTTATTAAAAAATATTGAAGGACACTTACAATAACTGTATTCTGATACAAAACCTTGGTCAGCTTTCTTCTTTGCACATAGGCTTCTGCAAGTATTTGCTACTTACTAAAAAATATTGAAGGACACTTACAGTAACTGTATTCTGATACAAAACCTTGGTCAGCTTTCTTCTTTGCACATAGGCTTCTGCAAGTATTTGCTACTTACTAAAAAATATTGAAGGACACTTACAATAACTGTAAACCTTGGTCAACTTTATTCTTTGCACACATATTTCTTCAATTTCTCTTCTTCTTTACAACTTAGTGATATTCATTCTCTGCCTTTTGCATTAGACTTTATATTTTTGATACTGAAAACCATCATACTACACGCAATTACAACCTTTCTCGTCTTTCATTGTTGTCTATACCCAAAGCTATTCATACTGCTCCAGGCCATCCCAAGAACAATTGACATTCTTCAAGTTTATGAAGATGGAATTCACACAAAGCATTTGAAAGATTTCCTACAATACAACGGCCTTTGTAAACCTAAGAGAAGTCTTCCCCATGTTTTCAATTAGCTCCTCTAGTTAACTCAAATGCTTCTCTTCAACAAAAGTTGCTTTCCATAATCACAAATTACAAAATGCACAATATAGAAGCATCATTTTCAACTACAGTGTCGGGGACATTGCCACCTCGTGGCTCTTGTTTATTTTCCATTTCTGAAATAAAACATTATAACTTGCAATTTGATTTATATAAATTTTTAATTAACTTATTTGGTACAACTGATGTCATCCTTAAAATTGTTATTGGTTCAAAACAACTAATGTCATCCTCGAAATCTGGCGTGGGGATTTCAGTTGACACCTGTCCCCCTCACGCCTGTCGCAAGATTTTGGAAATAAAGCCTGTGCTTCTGCACCGTATCTGGTACGTAATCTGATAGATCGCTCGAGCATTGTTGTACACGACTTGAAATTCCAGCGAGGGTTGATTGGGATACATACATTGAGAAATAAACGTTCATTATCTATAAGCCTAAACCTGTAGTGAAATTTAAAAAAAAAAAAAAAAACCAATGACTTTGAAAACGGTGCCATGAGATAATCTTTACTTATAACTTTGAAAACGTTGCCTAGTGAGATAATCTTAGGGTTGACTATGTATATGCCATGGCTATATTAAAAGAACTTTTATATATACATAAGAACTCTAAACAATAAAATAAAACCAAATTGTTACTTAGCCATCGGGGCATGTGCCAAGGCGAATAACATGAGCGTTTTATGTGTAAACGATGCTAAGTGGACAATATCTAAGTTGACTATGTATGCTTAATGGTTCCATCGTATATGATAAGGATTCTCATAGATAATAGGAGACATATATGATAAGGATTCTCATAAATATTAGGAGACATAAATAATGTATGAATCATCATAGTATATGATAAGGAATCTCATATATAATAGGAGAGAGAAGTAATGTATGAATTCTCTACTTATATAAGATGAAAGAGCATTATCAAAAAACTATTTTAATATACTATAGTATGGTCTATGCATTCAATGTATATGTTATCGTAGTTTTTAGTTTAAAGAAGTTACATTTTTAAAACCAAAATTACAAGGTGATAATATTTCTATGATATTGGTGAAGGTTGGTGATAATGTTTATGTGAGTTTGTTTCTTTACTTGTAATTACAATGGCACACCAATAAAGAAGACGATATACATATATCAAATTTGATGTTTTTTCTTGAGCTTTATAAGGCTCAATATGAGAGAAGGGTTTGTCATTCATCTTTACAACACTTACTACGATGGTGTCATCGTGTCTTTCTTTTAAAACAAAGGGTTGGACCAACCTTGACCACCCTTTGGTGGCTTTCAATTAAACATTGAAAATACAATCAATAATTATCTTGAGTTGAATGGTTGGATTATATTTAGTGTTGGGATCTATTAAGCAAAAGTTTGTTGGATGAGAAACCTTCCACTATAATGCGAAAAGAGGAATGGATTTGGCGAAGAGCAGAAAATGCACACACTTTGGGTAAGAAAATGCCTAGTTCTTTTGTCAAGGAAACTTAATGTTTGATAGCATAGTCAACAATAACTAATTTTATGAATCCCAAGTATGAACATGTGTTGCTTATATCTTTTGGGTTGAAGCCATAGTTTGAAGAACCATGAAATCTCTTGAACTATTCTAACTTGTCAATATCCAACAAAATTTTGATAGCCAATGCTCTAGTTTTAAAGGAAAAAAATCCAAAGACTCAACTAAATTTCAAATAACTAAGCGCTCCAAATCTCCTCGTCTCCAACTAAATTTCAAATATCCTCACTACTCATTTATTATCAACTATCATTTTTCGCTAAAAGATGGAATCTACTATTGCAGGGACATTGCCACTATGTGGCTCTTGTTTTTATTAATTTTGATTTTTTATAAAAATAATGATTCTTTATTTCTATTGGCTTAAAAGGTGTGAGGTAATCATTGAAATCTGGAGCGAGCATTTGGCAGCTGGATGCCTGTGACTCTTGCTAATGTTTTCAAGAAAATGTTTCCACTATACAACAATTGCATTTTTCATAACTTTAGATTTTGGTAACTTTTGAGTTTTGATTCATTATCGATTTCTGTTGCAGACAATTTCAATTGCCACATGTCCACTGTCATCCTCGCAGCATTGAATTCTATACTATTCTAGAGGTACAAAAAATACTGTCGAATAAATGGAGATTGATACTCCATATACAAAACCTCACTTCATTTGTGCACGATCTATCCATTGGTTAGTGTATCCTTTGAGGAGATCTATAGTCCTTCTTGGTGTGACATGCTGCGTGATCATAGCCATGTTATTATTCCAACAACAAAGTGGGGAAACCTTTGACTTCTAAGAGCACTTCATGATATGTTAACACACTCTTGAAGACAATGCTTCATGAATGAGAGCTTAAATCTCTCATCGCAGAACCACCGTGAGCCTACAAAGTTAGTATGGTTCTTGGATAAAATTACACCATGAAGCAGGCACCTCCACCCACATCCCAGAAAAGAGATTTTTGAGTCAACTCTAATTGCCAACCTTCTTACTTCAATACGATATTCATTAGCATTCTACAGAGTAGGCCCTGCACTACATTCTTTGTTTGCTTTTTTTTTTAGCTACACTTTAGCTTCACTTTTTCCTAGTCATTATGTTTACACGGGGGGTTCACTCAATGAACTTGTTGCATAGCACGATCGTTCGCGTGATATTAAAGAATACCCCTAATTTCACTAAATATTGGAAAATGCATCCTAAAATTGTATTGTTGAACCCCCCTCCCAATATGCCTTTCCAATTAAGAAAACCCCTAGTTTCACTAGATATTGTAGGTATCCATTTTTATCAACCCATTTTTAACACCCCCTTTATATCATATTATCAAGTTGTAACAAACAGGAGCCCTGCCACATCTTAGTATAAGCAAACACGATGCTAAATAAAATAATAGTATAATTCTAACAATGATCCCACTAGGATCGCAGGGGTGACCGATCAATTTGTAGCATTGGAGAGTGGAACACCCAAAGAAATAAAGTACCGGGGAAGGCAAAATGCATAAAACAAAACCTAGTCAAGGGATCAACATATTAACAAAGAATGTAAAAGACTGATAGTCCAATTGTTAGTGCAATGCTTAGAAAATATGATAATTGCAAATGTTTCACACCACAACCTACCAATCTACCAATTTTATCATGTAATACAAATATAGCCATAGATAACTCATGTTTTCTATATTGTTAATAAATTAATCTCCATAAAAATGCAAAATTGAAACCCTTTTGTGGAAGGATGCCCCTACCTTCCTATAAAAAAAAACATCATTGTCGATGTTTGAACCCAAATGAACATAGAAAAATTCCTTTTACTTTTCAATAACACCATATGATCATGTGCATAGCTTGGATTTGGGTCATTCACAAGATCCAATGAATTGCCTCCACTTCCTCTACATTTATTCTTGCAATCACGGGAATTAACAACATTTAGTTACCTTTTCTTGGGTTATATCTAGACAGGGGAAAATATCCATTGTTGGGTTTCAAGCATGCAATAGTTATAAAGATACACAAATAGTGAAACTTATATGATACCATTTCATGGTAACGATAACACATAGGGTATCTAAATAAGGATTTAGATTTTCACCTATGTTCATGTTAATTCCAATATAATATTAAAACAGATGCCTTGCATATAAGAATTGAAATTAAAATTATGAATGTGCCAAATATAACTCAATCTAACAACTATTCCTAACTGGAAATGTGAAAAAATTAAAGAAGAATGCAAAAAGTTGAAATAAATAATTAGTCAAGAAACATTGATCAAACTTTTCTTGGTTCCAGTGAACCAAGAAAGATTGATCTTAAATTACATAACAGTTTCTCTTAAAATGCCAGCATAGCAATTAATTCATCAAATTACAGAAGTAAAATACTTCATCCCCGCACAGAAAACTATAGTTTAAATACTTATCAATTATTCTTACCTTACTAATTATTTATGAATTGTAACAGTTGTTTTAGACCATCTAGCATCTTGAATATTTCATAATATTTCTTTCTTCGATATCTTTGAATTTTCTTTTCAACAGTTATAAAAATAAATATGTTCCTTTCCGAGAGTCATTATAAGCTTTGAAAGCAGAGTTACAGTATTTACATGCAAAGACATTGCAGAATAGTATTATATAAATCTTAGTATTTATTTTTATTTCATAAAAATTTCTAGTATTTGTTTTCTATCACTTTTTAAACCAAAGGTGAAGTTTGAATCCTTGTTCATATCCCATTATTCTTACAATTTCACTTCAAAACCCTAGGTTGACTCTCGACTTTTCATTACAACTGTTTTAAACATTATTGATAGAAGACACACAGGTAGTACTTGAGCTTCAAAACCCATATCTTCTACATATCAAACCGAGCAAGAAGTAATTCAAGTTATGCTCACACAGGAACAAGGTTTCAACCCTGTAAATAATTTTTTATTTTTTTTTTACATTGTAATTTCGTTTACGACTTTGGAAACAATACTTTGTCACTAAAACTTTAAGGCCTATTTATTAAATTACTTTTCTGATAGTTCAAATCAAAATCTTCAAAACCTCCATTCTTATTTATTTCCAGAATCTAACTACAGAAGTTCATTTCTTTAGATTGAGCGTCAAACTACAGTATTTGCAACAACTTTAACAGTACCGAATACAAAAAAAAGAACAACGCAACATTTCTTTTCTTCTGTAACTAAAAACCAGTATTATAATACCAAGTCAAATGACTTTCAATCCTTTAAAGCGAAGCTTGCAAGCTGTACTATGGCGAAGATGCCATTGTAAAATATTTTCATTTTACAATGTAGGATTGAAGCCTCGGCAACACAAAAACTCAGTCTAAACATTATCATTGCTTACGGATTAACCTAACTCTTTTACTGAGCAGAACATTTTAACTTCTGACGAGTCTAAGGTTATGGATGAACCCGAGACTTACCAGGACGGCGGAGTCCTCGACATTCATTTGTCCAGCAAGCTTGGATGTTAGACCTTTGATTGACCCTGCAAGTGAAACATACATCTAAATAAATTAGAATGAATCAAAATAAAGGATTTATGAAAACTCAAATTTCAATGATGGAACATAGAGATGTATTACCTTGAGTGGAAAGGCCAAAGATCCAACCCCAGCACTGTAAATATAGACTTTCACCCTGAAATAGAAACCATACCAAGGTCGTGGTATCAACTACTGAGCATTCACTTACAGGTCTGCAAAACACCATTAAAATAACGCAGAGGTCGCGGGTTCCAAACTCCAAGCAAACTTGCTAACCCTAAGTTTTAACAGTGTGTCAGCCTCACACTCTAACTCCAAAACGTGAAAGTGAAGACTGAGAAACCCTCCAACATTACTTACAACGAGAATTTAGGGTTTATCATTCAATGACCCAGATCTATTGTGATCGACGAGCAAGAAGGTGACATCCTGATGCTTTGAGAATCGGGCAACCATAACATAAATACCTCATTTATTGTAACAGCTACGACAATGCCAACGCTGCATGCCAATGAGTCAATCCCATGTACAGTTCGGAGGAGAGCTGCTTGTTCACTACGCATAGTTCGATTTCGTGAGTCACATTTTAACCAGGCTTCACGTGGTTTGACAACGTGGATAGACAACATTACACTCCACTAAAGAGTTGGTTCAGAACCATTAATGTTTGGATGAGACACCATCAACCTGTTAGATCGATGCAGCAGTGACATTAATAACCGTCACTTCCTTACCAGTGTCGTATTTAATGCTTGGTGTAATGTCGTATTTAATGCTTGGTGTAATATTATTACAATAAACCATATAAAAATTGTTTATTATAATAATGCACCAATATCACATTAGAATGGTTCACCCTATAGTTAAAAAGGGTCCACACTTATATTGTATTATGTTCTTAAATAAAATATGATTTTGACTTTATAAATATCAAGACTATATCCATATATATATAAATTATAAATGGAGAAAGTAGAAGCTACCATAGTTATCTTAAATAAAATACCAAGCATTGAAATAGTAAGTGAAACTTGATGTTATAATAAAGGAATAAAGTTCAAATTGAATTTGTCCATCAATCGTTTCACCTGGTAGTAAAAGGTTTCATGAATTGGAAAATATTGGCAGAATCATATTAGCAATTCATTCTTCAAATCTAGTAATTAATCTTAAGATTTTTAAGCATAGATATTTCTACCAAGATAATGTACTTTTGAACCCTATTTAAATATTATTAACTTCTGCAACTTGTATTTTTTTTCGAAATAATACATTTAGAACTTGGATAGAATTCCATACCTGAAACAAGGAGGTACTTATAATTTCTTTAACCAAATAAGACGACTAATTGGAAAATATAAATACTCTTAAACATTGTTTTGTCATTGTTATCCTTACCTGCGAATATTCGCAAGAAGGATAGGTACAAATGCTTTAGCTAATTAGCTAAGTAAGTCTCGGGGCACCTCGCAGGAACCCTTTCATCACCATCCCGAAATTAAAACTGTCAGTACCTTGTCAAGGAGAACTCCGTCTTATATTGTTTTGAAATTTCATTTATTACAACTACAAACAAATTAGTGTCGTAATCATTTTTATGGAGGTAAGACACATCACTGTCTTAAAGCATCATTAGTTAAAAGGACATAGTAGTTAAATTGTTATATACATTAATGACTTTATTATTTAATATTGCCTTAACAAGCATTTATTACTTCCGCAATCACAATTTAACATTTAATGCTGGTATAATTTTTTTTTAAATTTTATGAAATTATTGGGATGTTACATTGCTCAAGGACAATAATCCAAGGAGACTTCCATCGTTATTATCATTGGTACACTATTATCAAATTTATTCAAAACTTAGGATCATAAGCAATATCAAATAAAAATGGAAGGTCCTTAAGTCTTAGGTGGGTATGAATTGAGCCCGTGATTTGGACGTATGAATCCATCCCACGATTTGGAGGTTATTCCTCAACACTCCCAAATAAAATAATCCCCAATATTTATATTACTATGTCAAATAAAAAAAACCCCTTGACCCCTTAATACGGGGCAATATATTTTTGAGGTTTTTAAGAGTATTCAACCCCCCAATATGAATGGACGTGATATGATATTGCCTCACTAGTGAACCCCCCGTGTATGTTTATGACAAGCAATGCATGTCGTCTTCTGCCTTTTATGGTTACATGAACGAATCGCAACTATTTCTCAATAAAATGCAAAAACAAAACTTGGCCATCAAATTCTGAACCAATGAAAAGCAGGCTACACATAGTAATTCAAGATGGATTTCTCTTAGCTTGAACTTGAATTATTCCTTGTTTGAAAACTTCATGGATAATGTTAACACTGGAATTGTCTTTAGTTTTTGTGTGCTTTGCTTTAATGTTTCTACTTTATTTTTTATTTTCATTTTATTTCATTTCGAATTTTAAACCATTTTGATTGTCTTCTAATTTTATTTTATAGTTTTGGTTTTAATTGTTTTTCCCATAGTGGCTTATTTCATGTTATGTTTCATTTCAAAGTCTTAAAGAAATACTTACCTAACTATTTTCTAAATTTATATCCAAAGCCTAACCGTTACTTTTGAGTTTATATGTCAAAATTGCATATTGAGTTTTCTCAGAGTGCAAGGTCCAAATTCTATACTCTAGTGTGCTATAGGAATCCCAGAATTATGAAGTAATTTCAGGGTTTTGGATGCCACGACCTCAGAATTGGGGATTTCGAGTTCAAAGTTGTAGACACGTGAAGTTTGAAGAATCTCTCCCTCAATTCAGTTACAGGAGAATATGATAGCAAATTTGCAGAGCACGATGTGATTAAGCAAGATGAGCAGGAAAAGAAGCACATACCTAGCAAGGAGTCCAGTTTTATGAAGAAATTCAAAAGAGATGTAGGTGAGAAGGAAATGCAAGATGACTTGCAAGTTGTTAATATACAGGAGTGTGAAAATTCTGGAAATGCAGAGCAAAAAGATATGTGTGAAAATCAACGAAGCCATACTTTAGAAAATAATACAGAGCAAGCCATTACTCATAAAGACATGGAAGAAGCTGCCAGTTCAAAGGAAGGAATGCATAGTGGCATTTTTTAGGCATGGAGCTTTGCCCTAATTACTCCTGTCGTAAGTGTTAAAGAGAAGATATTCCACATTCCAGCTTTTAGTGTTGATGATGTTCAAGGAGATGAGACTAGAATGTCTATTTTTCCTCTGTTTTAGTCATTATAATTAAGTGCATATTACGAAGTGATGAAAGTGAATTTTGGAAAACCAAAAGAGGATTTTGTCCACAACAGACTCATTTAAAAAAACTCTCCCAGTTTTGCAATAGCTGTCATCATTTGAAAGATTCGAATTCATCTTTGTGGCCTATTTTCAAGGTTTAAAATGTTTAATATTTTACTGTTTTAGTTACAAAGTTTCGACACGCTTTTCGATCAATTGGAGAAGAATTTTTAAAAACTAGGAGAGGTTTTTGTTCATCATGGGCGCATTTAAAAAAACCTCTCTCAGTTTTCTAACAGGTGTCATGAATCGAGAGATATGGAGGCTTCTTTGAGACACTTTTTTTAAAAAATTCACCATTTTCCCTAGAATCCGATTTTGTTTGTTTTGGTTAATTAGTCTTTAATAACCACTAAGTGTAACTGCTGAATATTTAAAAACTTGAACTAAGGAAGTAGTTATGGAACTACTACATCTTTGTAATGATAAAAGGAGGACAAGCATTCAGTGTGGTGGTGGGATTTTTGTTTCAAGAGGCAATATAGAGCTTGGAGCATTAATTTGGAGCATTGAGATATACTTTCAAACTGATGCAATTGATTTGATGTAACTTTTTAAGACTGAGACTGATATATATATGAACATAAGCCACTATAATTTCTTGACTGATTTTGTTTATGGTCATTTTGATCACTCAATATATGATTCCATTCCTTGTTTAAGGTTTTTTCTCATGTGAATGATCATTTATTGTGGAATGAACCAGTGCAAATGAATGTTTGTAATTTATGTTTATCATCTTACACCTTCTTGGTACTTTGATGTTATTACATGATTGAGTTTTTGCATTTGTTGATTGATAGATTATCCTCTTGAATATGAAACCCTCAAACCACAAAATCATAAAAACAAACGTTATTTTCTGCTTATTTCTTTGAGATTGTACTGGCTTGTTCCCTCTGTAGTCTAGGGACAATTTCTAGCACAAACATCTTTGGCGCCATTTCCAGGGACGTAAGTGAAGTTATATATTCCCTGGGGTATCTATATTTTTTTGGTTTTGAGGTGAACAGGATCAGAAATTATTTCACACTACAAGTTTTTCACCAGGTGACTCCACAGGGGAAGGATTTGTTGGCGACTCTATGTTTGAAAAATTCAGAAGCAACTTCACACCTTCAGAATGTCAAAGTATTTTGCTGCTATGTTGGCACAGAGGTTTGCTCCTTTTTGTTTTGTTGATATTCCAAGATTTCCAAATGATGTACTCACTATGGATGAATGAGGAGACTTCCTTCCAAGATTTAGAGGAGATGATCATGACCATTCGGCACAACACTTGATTGATTTTCATCAATACATGGACCAGCTCGATATTCATCATGAGGATGTATTGTTGAAAATGTTTATGTACTCCTTGGAAGGAGAGGCCAAACAGTGGTACAGGTCTCTTCCCGTATCTAGCATCTCTTCATTAAAATATTTTCATGTTCTCTTTCATTCATATTGTAAGATGATTTATCTTGCTGATCTCCTTTTAGAGGACGGTTGTGAGCAATTTGAATATAAGAAATCTCTTAGCAATAATGATCAGGATAGCCTTACTAATGAAATTTATCAAGAAATAGTTCAAAATAATGAATTTCAGGAGGTATTTGACAGTTTTCAAGATTCAATACATCATTATCATGCAACGTTTGTTATTGAAATCCTTGTGAAGATCAACCTTTTGTTGAAGAAACTGTTGTTTTAAATAATTTTGAAGATCATTCTTATGATGAAGATCATGCTTGTAACGAAGAATCTTGGACAAAGCATGAGGAGACTGTTTTTTCAAAAGTAACTAAAGAAGATGGAAGTTCTGATCATATTCATGAGGAATATCAAGAAAGCACAACGCTTTCCTTGTATGTTAATCCGACTGAAGTCTTAATTGAACATAGGGCTTGTCTTTCTCTTGAAGGTGTTGAAAATTTTCCAGGAATCTTAGCAAATAAACCTAAGTATGATCAGTATCCATACAATTTAGAGGAACATGAATTTTCATTAGCGCACACAACATTATATATCAGCCCTCCTCTATTTGATGATTATAAAGAAACTAATGTTGAAGGTCAAGAAAAAGAAACTCACCATTTTCTTGGAAGTCTTTATCAACAGTTTCTTGAGGTCAACGAATTTATGATCCATAAAAATCAAGCCCTCTACATGACAATTGTGACTCAGAAGTAGAGTCTGATATGGAAGAGCATATTTGTATATCAATGTGCATTGATGCTACTAATTAGAACCAGTATATGACTGCTATAAATCAGAATTTGGAGAGAACATTAAAATATTTCATCAAGAGCAAATTTCAATTCAAAATTTTAGAGACAATGGGAGTAGTGCTCAGTCTTTTCTTGTTTCATTCTCAGAGTTTCAGAAGGAAGATACTATTTTTTCTAAGGTATTCTTTCATGATGATCCCATAAATAATTATTTTGAGTTTCTCAATGATGAAGGGGTTACAAAAGAGATAGTTGTTCATGATTTCTATGACTCAGTAGCAACGTATTTAGAGGACTTTCTCAGATCAAAGTTGACATTTACAGGCTATAAGTATCAATTTCCATGTTATAATGATTTTCCATGGTATACAATTTTTTTTCTTCTAATTAATGACATGGAATAAATTCAGTGTAGGAGACAATTGTTGAAATGGTTACATTGGAAGTCTGATATTACTTAATCAAAGAACCGAGTTGGTTAGATTAGGAGCTATATATAAATAAGCTTTCCATGCAAGCATTTAGTTTCAGTTTGTAGAGTGTAATCATGGATCAGTTCTCAGTGTGCAACTTATTTTCAGCAAGTATGGTTTAGGAGTAAACAACAGAATAAGCTCGCCATATGAGCATGTAGATTCTTTCAGTATGTTGGCTTGTAGCAGTATTTTATCATCTCAGAGGTATGTGTTCAAAGTTTGAGAAAGTTGTAGAGATTTGGTAAATGACTCAGGTTTAGATTTTGATTGGAAAAACAAGTTGCATCCTTTGGTTAGCAGTGAATCGTAGACGGGGAACGCGATACAAATGACTCCATCACCCAATGAATAAGGCACAAGATCTACAGGTTCTTGAAACCTCACAAGGAGGCTTTCATCCCTCAACAGGAGCCAGATGTTAACACTGGAATTGTATTTAGTTTTTGTGTGCTTTGCTTTAATGTTTCTAGTTTATTTTCTCTTTTCATTTTATTTCATTTCGAATTTTAAACCATTTTGATTGTCTTCTAATTTTATTTTATAGTTTTGGTTTTAATTGTTTTTCCCATAGTGTCTTATTTCATGTTATGTTTCATTTCAAAGTCTTAAAGAAATACTTACCTAACTATTTTCTAAAGTTCTATCCAAAGTCTAACCTTTACTTTTGAGTTTATATGTCAAAATTGCATATTGAGTTTTCCTGCGGTGCAAGGTCCAAATTCTATACTCTAGCGCGCTGCAGGAATCCCAGAATTATGAAGTAATTTCAAGGTTTTGGATGCCACAACCTTAGAATTGGGGATTTTGAGTTTCAAATTTGTAGACATGTGAAGGTTGAAGAATCTCTCCCTCAATTCAGTTATAGGAGAATAGGATAGCGAATTTGCAGAGTACGATGTGATTAAGCAAGATGAGCAGGAAAAGAAGCACATACCTAGCAAGCAGTCTAGTTTTATGAAGAAATTCAAAAGAGATGCAGGTGAGAAGGAAATGCAAGATGACTTGCAAGTTGTTGATATACAGGAGTGTCAAAATTCTAGAAACGCAGAGCAAAAAGATATGTGTGAAAAGCAACGAAGCCATACTTTAGAAAATAATACAGAACAAGCCATTACTCATAAAGACATGGAAGAAGCTGCCAGTTCAAAGGAAGGAATGCATAGTGGCATTTTTGGGGTACTCTTGTCGTAAGTGTTAAAGAGAACATATTCCACATTCCAGCTTTTAGTGTTGATGATGTTCAAGGAGATGAGACTAGAATGTCTATTTTTCCTATGTTTTAGTCATTATAATTAAGTGCATATTACGAAGTGATGAAAGCAAATTTTGGAAAACCAAAAGAGGTTTTTGTCCACAATAGACTCATTTAAAAAAACCTCTCCCAGTTTTGCAACAGCTGTCATCATTTGAAATATTCAAATTCATATTTGTGGCCTATTTTTAAGGGTTTACTATTTTAGTCACAAATGTTTGGCACGCTTTCCAATCAATTGGAGAGGAATTTTTAAAACCCAGGAGACGTTTTTGTTCATCATGGGCTCATTTACAAAAACCTCTTTCAAGTTTCTAACAGGTGTCATGAATCGAGAGATATGGAGGATTCTTTGAGACCCTTTTTTTTTCTTCAAAAATTTGCCATTTTCCCTAGAATCCGATTTTGTTAGTTTTGGTTAATTAGTCTTTAATAACCACTAAGTGTAACTGCTGAATATTTCAAAACTTGACCTAAGGAAGTAGTTATGGAACTACTACATCTTTGTAATGATAAAAGGAGGACAAGCATTCAGTGTGGTGGTGGGATTTTTGTTTCAAGAGGCAATATAGAGCTTGGAGCATTGAGATATACTTTCAGACTGATGCAATTGCTTTGATGTAAGTTTTTAAGACTGAGACTAATATATATATGAACATAAGCCACTATACTTTCCTGACTGATTTTGTTTATGGTCATTTTGGTCACTCAATATATGATTGCATTCCTTGTTAAAGGTTTTTTCTCATGTGAATGCTCATTTATTGTGGACTGAACCAATGAAAATGAATGTTTGTAATTTATGTTTATCATCTTACACCTTCTCAGTACTTTGATGTTATGACATGATTGATTTTTTGCATTTGTTGATTGATAGATTATCCTCTTGAATATGAAGCCCTCAAACCACAAAATCATAAAAACAAACCCTATTTTCTGCTTATTTCTTTGAGATTGTACTAGCTTGTTCCCTTTGTAGTCTAGGGACAATTTCTAGCACAAACATATAACCTCAATGGAATCTTGACGTAGTGAAGGCATACGAGCTTCTATATAAACATACTTTAATTATGCACCATTAAAATCATCATTGAAAACTTCATTGGTGCTAGATCAACTCTTCTGATTTTGCTCATTAATATATTGTTCACATCCAAGCCAATTCTTGCTTCTCCTCAGGCCATCCTGCAAGTTGTCACAGAGATTTCCGCTTACGACTCTTGTTCATTTTATTAACAAAACACTGCACATTACAGTACACCAGCATTACGTCAAAATTTACAATTAACTATGTTTTATTTTAGATTTATTTTCTAGTATTCACGATGCACAATGCGACGCAATTCTTAATGTCATCATATACATCACATTATGTCATGATATTTAGTATCTTTAATTTCGAAGTGGATACGCGTCACTCTACCATCAAGTTGGTGTCGCATGTCTCTCAATATGTTGATAGATCATAGTTGCATCTTTTTCTTTGTTGATATATCAATGCACAAAAATAGATGTGTCACCTGAACATCATGTTGGCATTGTGGTTTTGCTGGAAACACCGCTCTTTTAGTTGTACATATGGTTTTTAGCATGGCATTACAATACTTTGAGAGTTGTATTTGATATATATATATATCAAATACTCAAATACTTTGAGAGTTGTATTTGAGTATTAGATATATATCTATCAAATACTCAAATACAACTCTCAAAGTATTTGTATATATCAAATACTCAAATACTTTGAGAGTTGTATTTGAGTATTTGATATATATATATCAAATACTCAAATACAACTCTCAAAGTATTGTAATTCCATATACACACACCACATGGATAAGTTTATTTGATTAAATCGTTTGTCTAATGTATGTTATTGATAAGGAGTTCATAGGTCACAAATTAGGAAGTCCATAGGTTACAAAATTTCATAGGTCATGAACAGGGTATTTTTTAAGGATTCTAATATTATACTTAAGTATAGTATTCTAGGCGATTATTTCGGATTGAAAAAAACATATATATAGATAGGTAGGAGAATATTAAATATGAAACATACAATTTACTACTGAAATTTGTAAATTTTGGCGAATATTATGATAAAAAAACATATTTTATGTAAATATAGGCGATATTAGAGCCTAAAAATGACCAAATAGCGAATTTATTTTTTGAAAAAGACCCCCAAAAATAGCCAATTGGCGAAATTTCGCCCCTAAAAATTTCCGTGGGACTCATGAATTCAAATATGGTCAAGTTTTTTAGGGAGTTTTTTTTTCAAAAATATATTAATTAATTATTAATAAATATCAATCAATATTTAGAATTTAGTCTGTATAATTTATTGAAACTAAAATATGAATTGTTGTCCCATTTACTCTTTTGGTTCAAATTAGAAGGTTTAAGGAGGGGTCACCCTACATGAAGTCTCTACCTCATAAACAATTAGAGGTCAAAATTGGTGGGATAATGGGGTGGGAATATAAGATGTTTAAGTTTTTCCTACCAATAAAATGTTGCCAATTCATTTCATGCTTTTTGTAGAAGAGTGATGGAGGGCTTGCTATTGTTAATTATTGTCAAAGAAAACATACATAGCTATCTATATTGTGCATAGTTGTTTCATTGTGGATCATATTTATAGATAGAATTATTACATAATATAGAGAAAGAGCATTACAATAATGAGGTGGTGAATATAGTGATAAGTCTTGATAGTATAAAAATTAAATTAACATCATTTTTTAACCATAAAAGAAATGATATCAAAATTATTATTTAAGTTCAAAAAATTTCATTTGATTTTGTAAAAAAAAATATCATTTTTAAAATTAAAAAAACAAAAATAAATACTAAAAATGTATAGCATAAATACTCTATAATATAAACATAATATCATAAATATTAGTAAATATTAACATATTACAAATTAATGAATTTAACATCACCATTTCCATTCACCCTATTCATAAAGCTATCTAGTGAAAATCATGTGTAATACATTTAACAATAACATTTAACATTATATATTATTAGAATGAATAATAAAAATCTTAAATTTAAGGAAATGAAAATCTTAATTTATATATAATTTAAGATTTACAAACCTCAATCTTAGTAGATTATATTTGACTAGAATGGATAGATAAAATCTAAATAAATAAAAAATTTAAATTATATATAATTTAAAATTTACTAACTTAGATACTTTAAGGTATTTTACTTTAAAGATCTTTTATATATCTTTTTAAAAACATTTTTGTTAACCCCTGTAAGCCATTACTTTATAACTCCTTAAAATAATATGAGAGTAGTTGTCCATTTTAATATGAGACTTTGTACTTTATTTTAAAGTTTTTTTATATATGTCTTTTTGAAAAACATATTTCTTAACTACGAAGGAAGCCATTACTTTATAACTCCTTAAAATAATATGAGAGAGTAGTTGCCCACTTTAATATGACACTTTATTTCATTTAAGTGATAGTCTCCTATTCAAAGTTTTCTACTAAAATACATTACTTTATAACTCCTTAAAATAATATGAGAGAGTAGTTGCCCACTTTAATATGACACTTTATTTCATTAAGTGATAGTCTCCTATTCAAAGTTTTCTACTAAAACACATTACTTTATAACTCCTTAAAATAATATGAGAGAGTAGTTGCCCACTTTAATATGACACTTTATTTCATTTAGGTGATAGTCTCCTATTCAAAGTTTTCTACTAATATTTATTTTAATAAGAAAAATGATTTATAGTCTTATATTATTATTTTTTATTAAAAAATGAATATACTAACTGTTGATTAATCAAACTGCATTAATTTTCTTTTTCAAACAATATTTTTTATAATATTTTACAATGTTATATGCAATTTTATTATTAAACAAAATACTTTGAAAGATACAAATAAATTTAATATTTTTTAAAATATAAAATTTTTATTATTAGATTGATTCAATACAACTTTGATAAGACATGAATACATGGAAGAGTGAATTTTATTTTCAAAATTTAAAAATAAATTAAAATAATTTATAGAATTAAAATTTCTAAAAATGCCACAGGTTATTGTGCAAAAAACACATTCTACAGCCCATCGATGGGTGCTTTTGTTCACTTCCAGTAACTTTTGACAATTTGAGTAAAGATGATTACTTCCTCGAAGTAGCAACACTTCTTCTTTGCAACGCCCACAAATTAAATCCGGAAATGCCAAATTTTTCACATGGTAAGAAAGGGGTTTCCACATGTTTTCCCAGCTCACTCACGGTTTCCTATCTTAAGTTTCACCATTTGTAATTTTGATATTTTGGTTTTAGGATTTCTAAGTTTCAGTGTGGGGTGAGGGTTTCACGGCGATGAAGATGGCGAAAACTGCAGGTCAGGGTTTCATCAGTCTATGCGGCTAAGCACTCGATGGTTCACGGGATACCTGTGATTGTCGTAGACCACCTCAGACGGGTAAGAAATACACATTGCCGTTGATTAAGGGAGCAATATTTTGTATCCTCGACGGAAACTGTTTGGTTGCTCTCCGGGTTAACAAGCTGTAATATCCACCGATATTGGTAATATCTGTCGGCGTAGCTGTGGGGTTTCATATTTCTCTGCTGGGTGGTGCCGGATTCGGGGCTTTTCCGGTCCGGCTTGGGATAAAAAATTGTCAGCAGACAACAGTGTGGTCCTCCGAATCTATCAGCTAATATTCTATAATAATTGGCTGTCTGTGGTTCCAGCTTATCATTGCTAACCCTTGTCAGGAATTTCGGGGTTATTCGACGGTAAAGAACCGTTTTGGCCCGGGATTCAGGGGGTTTTGTGACCGCATTGTTGCCAATATGGATGATACCGGGTTGGCAACCTTTCCACTATCGGAAAACGACCTGAATGTAACGGAGTCCCAGCTTGAGGAGGCTGGACTGTTGAAGCCGGATGCTTTTTTCATAAACCAACTGCAGGAGTTGCGGGCGACAAAACCTATCGGCCGACAGGTGGCATCACAAGGGATGGCAAATAAGCGACACCTGGACACAGGAACGACACTTGGAGATGCTTCGGGCTCAGACCCATCTGCCGGCAACACTAGGTTTCGTCCGGGTCGGGGTGGATGTGGAAAGCTTGGGTCGTCTTCCCGCGCAAATGGAAGGCGTTTGGGCAAATATTTTTGCAGGCCTGGGGAAGCCTAGATGACGGTCGGCTGCGACATTGGCATTGAGGAGATTGTTGATTTCAACATGACAGTGCTCGTTGGAAAATTTTCCTATCATGCCATGAACCGGCGGAATGTGGTAAAGTGGATTGAGGGGCTGTGGAGTCCCATTCTAGACTACACTCCACAGGTATTTGCTATGCCATGTGGGTGGTATGGATTTAAATTTCGGGAGGAGGCTCACTGCACTCGCATCTTGGAGGGTTTGTGGCTCTATGGCTCGGGAAGCTTGATGCTTCAAAAATGGCAGACGGATTTTAGTCCAGAAACGACTACGGTGCGTTTGAGGCATCTTTGGGTACTTCTGCCTGGCCTTCCACTGGCCTTATGGAACCGTGGGGCCTTTGAGGCCATTGGTAACCGTCTCGGGAGGTTCTTGCATGTGGAGGAGGCTCACCTCAATGGATTTGATAGAAGGATGGGGCGACTGCTGGTGGAAGTTGATATTTCAATTGGGATCATTGATGTGCTACACATTAATTGGAGGGGTCGTTAGCTGACACAGATTGTAGACTACTGGGGCATTCCATTCCGCTGCTCTAACTGTAAAGCTGTGGGACACCTTTGGCGTCAATGCACGGCTCCGGCGTCTTCTGGTCGAAACACGGATGGGGGGCCAATGTGGTCCTCAGATGATAGCAGTGATATCGAAATGGATGGAACGGGTGCTCTTGACGGCTTCTCCAACCGGGTGCTCAACCCACTTGCTCCAGACTCGTCGATAATCCGTAAGTTGGAACTACAGGACCCTATGTTTTTCCAGTCATTAAACGAATTGGATATATCTTTTATTAATTCTTTAGATTTGAACCATGGAAACAATGGCAATTATATGAGTCGCATCCATAACATAGATTCCAACTCATCTGGAACGGGTCAGATAACAAATGAAAACTCTGAAAATGATGACCCGGAGTCTGAGACTGAACTATTGGTAAAGATGAACAACCTGTGTTCGGAGAATAACTTACCAAACATTTCGGCTCCCGCTCCTACTATCTTTTCTGCCTCCCCGGGCTTAAATGCACTCGTCGACCCTTCTCGGGATGAGGTGAAACTCTGTGAGGATTCAGAGAATTGTGCTGCTATGATCCCTGGTGCCAATGAGTTTGGGGTTTCGGCATCCTGTGGTATGTTGTCGGAGTCGTTGCCTGTGAAGGAATGCGTCAATGTGGGTAACAATTTTCCTGAAGGGATGGGAGGGAAACAGCCGCTCATACCATCATATTCTGATATGGTAAAGAAAGCGGCCATACCTACATATTTCCGGAATCGGGTGGTGGCTAATATTGAGACTTCGGCAAGTGGTGTGTGGGAACCCATAGATTTGGAGGCTCCTGTTTCAGATGGGGTGGTGGCTAATAATGAGCCATCGGCAAATGGTGTGCGGGAATCCATAGCTATGGAGACTCCTATTTTAGTTGGGGGGGTATGTAAACTTGATACAACAACCTTGCCCGAAACTTCTGGAGATGATGTCACTCATAATGGGGCACATAGGGGTGGACTCGCCTAGGAATTCTCACCACTGAAAACAGGAAGTGCCAGAAAAAACAAAAAGGTCATTCTGGGGGGGATGGAGAATGACCAGAACACGATGCACTCCCCCAAAACTTCTGACTCCCGGGCTCTTAGAGGAATGAAATCCCTTGCGAGGGTTAGAAAATGATTTTCCTCTCACAGAACATCAGAGGGGTGGGGGGCCTACCCAAACAATTGGCCTTCAAACGTGTGCTAGAAATTGTCAAACCTGATTTGGTACTGCTACAGGAAACGATGGTTAGTGGTGAAAAAGCTCGTATTTTCTTTAACAAAATCAAGCCGGGATGGATGTGCTGCTCTGTGGACGCAGCTGGACTTTCGGGTGGTCTATTAGCGGCATGGAATCCCCTTGTTTTGAAGTTAATTCCTTCTCATGTCTCACTTGGCATTCTGCTTTCTGGGAACATAAGGGGAGCGGAGAAAAATATAAACATTATTAATTGTTATGGCCCGTATAGTGACCGGGAGTCCTTCTGGAACCTGGCTGGATCGGAAAACTTGTTAAACCTAGAAAATTTGATAATTGCTGGTGACTTAAATTTTACCTGGGCCGACGGGGAGATATGGGGGGGTCTGGCAAGGAGGGACCCTCTGGGGCCATATTTCACAAATATCTTCAAGGAATTTTCTTTGGTTGATGTGGCTCCTAGGCCGTTGGCACCAACATGGACAAATGGCAGAACGGGGGATCAGCAGATCCAGAAGCGTATTGACCGATTTCTAATATCGGAATCTTTACTTTCATGTCTTCAGAACTATAGATCTTGGATGCATCAAATAAAAATCAGCGACCATCTCCCTATTATTCTGCAATTTGATGATGACCCCTGGCACAAAGCCTACCCCTTCAAATTCAATTCTACGTGGCTTTCTGAGGTGGAATACTGTTTGGGTGTAAGAAATATGTGGATGCAAACAGATGTATCGGGGGGGAGATCGGCCATGGATAAGCTGGCGGTGAAACTCAAGGTATTAAAAGATTTCACAATAAAGTGGGAAAAGAACAAAAAAGCTCTGATGGGAAAGGAACTATCACAGATTGAACTAGAAGTGGAATACCTAATGAACAGAGGTGTTGATTTTGAACTTAATAAGAGTGAGCTCACCAAACTCTCTACTTTGGAGAGTCAGAAAATGAAAATTCTTCTGATGCAAGAAGAAACCTGGCGATTGAAGAGCAGAGCAACCTGGCTCAAGGCGGGAGACATGAATACAAAATTTTTTCATCAGTTCGCTGACTCCCGTCGGATGCAAAACTCAATCTGGGATTTGAATGATCATTTGGGTCGGAGGATCTGGGGGGAGGAGAACCTGATGAATGAAGTTGTTTTTCATTTTCAGGAGTATTATCGTGATCCAAAAAATACTACTCTGGCTGAACAATTCAAACTCATTAAGGAATACCCTCGTATGTTCAATGAGGAGGAGGGTGACAATATTTACCTGGATGTCACCCTGGAAGAAGTGGAGAAAACCCTGAGGGGGATTGCAAAAGACAAATCTCCGGGTCCGGATGGATGGACGGTGGAGATTTTCATACACAATTTTGATATCATGGGGGAAGAACTTCGAATGGTAGTGGAAGAATCTCGGAAACTTGGCATGGTCTCTGGAGCAATAAACTCTACATATTTGGCTCTCATACCAAAGACTTCCCATCCGAACAGTTATGATGACTTCAGACCAATTGCGTTATGCAATCTGGTCTATAAGATTATTGCTAAAATTATTGCTGAAAGAATAAAACCGGTGCTATCTCGACACATATCTAAGGAACAGTATGGCTTCCTTAACGGGAGACAGATCCATGATGCTGTGGGGGTGACACAGGAAATTTTCCACACTATCAAACAGAGGCGGATTGATGCTCTTATTCTTCAATTGGACTTGGTGAAAGCATATGATAAGGTGGATTGGAACTTCCTGAGATTAATTCTTATCCAGATCGGCCTGCCATGGAAGGTTATGAAATGGATTATGGCATGTATTAACTCTGTCAACTATGCAATCCTAATCAACGGTATTCCTACAGATTATTTCAAGGCAACTCGGGGCCTCCGACAGGGATGTCCACTTTCTCCTCTACTGTTTCTTTTGGTCATTGAGGGGTTAAGTCTGTCCATTCTTAAAGCTCGCCAAGAAGGTAGGATTGTTGGCATTAAAGTAACCCGGGATATATCTGTTACTCACTCCTTGTTTGTGGACGACGTTTTGCTATTTGGTATGGGAATTCTGGCCGAATGGGTGACATATAAACAGATCCTTGATTTGTTCTGTAGGGTTACAGGCATGGTTATCAGCTATATAAAATCATTTTTCTTGAAACACTCTTTGGCTGAGGATGTTCAGCAGTCGATCTGCAACTTTCTGCCTTTAAACTTCAAAGATATCGAAGCTGGTACTAAATATCTGGGTTTTTTCATCAAACCTACAAATTACTTGATTAATGATTGGTCCTGGCTTATTAGAAGATTTGAATTGAGGCTTGGACACTGGAGCTATCGGCATCTTTCTTTGGGCGGCAGACTTACCCTGGTAAAAGCTGTCCTACAGAATTTAGGTGTATATTGGTTCTCCCTTTGCAAAATTCCTCGAACCATTCTGAATCTTATTAGAAGGAATATTTTTAGTTTCCTTTGGTCAGGTGGAGGAAACCTGGAAAAAATACATCTAATGAAGTGGAAGGTATTGGCCCGGCCCTGGCATCTGGGTGGTTGGAACATAAAGGATATTGAAATGTTTGTTATGGCCCTTCATGCAAAAAGCCTCTGGCGTGTACTCTTTGATCAATCGACCTGGGGAAGGGTCCTTCGTGCCAAATATCTGCGTAATGTTCCGGTTTCTAGATGGTTTCGTTTTAATCGCCCAGCAACAGTGGGTGTCTCAAACATTTGGAACGGTTTGCTGGGCGCTTACAGGGTTATTGTGCACTGGATTGCATGGATGCCTGGAAATGGGCGGGATATTAAACTGGGTCTTGATCCATTCATTGGGGGGCCATTGAGGCACTCCCTATCGGTGGAACTGCGAACTTACCTTTATGCTAATGGTTACTACACCTTAGCTCATGCTGCTGGTTGGGGTGGGGACGGACGCCCTCGATGGATCTCGGCTTCCCAGATGGGCCTTGCGGGTTCTTTGAGGCTCGAATGGGAGGAATATATTAAGTCATTGTATCAATCTAATTTGCGGCTCTCTGATGGCGCTGACAGGCTTGTGTGGTCATGGGACGTGGCTGGTGGAAGGGTCTCAGCGGCAATGGCATATGATGCATTATTTGCGGAGTCTCAGATACTGGTTCGCTGGTGGGATAAAACTATTTGGAAACTTGTCTTGCCTCTCAAGATTAAATGCTTCATTTGGTTAGCGCTGCATAACCGGATACTTACATGGGACAACCTTTGCCGGCGTGGTTTTTGTGGCCCGGGCTGGTGTACCTTATGCTGCTCTGAGGGGGATACGGTTGATCATCTTTTCTCCTCCTGTCCATTCATAAAAGAACTCTGGTCTTTTGTTGCGAACAAAACTGGTATATTCTTTCCTTGGAACTATTGCTCCCTTAGTGACTGTCTTGTTGATTGGGCCCAGCATGATTTCGGGGTTAGAGAGCTTCCATATTTTATGATTTGGGAGGTTTGGAAGGCTCGGAACCTGCACATTTTTGAGAATCGTGCCCCTTTCTTGGCTGGGATTGGCTTTAAAACTCTCGCCGCACATCATGAATATCTCTTTATCCATGGTCAGGTCGGGGGCCGTGATAAACTGGATAGGAATCTTCGATTTGCCCCTCCGGTGCTGACCTACCCATGTGGTTTCTTTGACGGTGCTGCTGTTAGCAGTTCTGGGAGGGGCGGTGCTGGGGCTGTAATACACATTTCTAATACTGTCTCCATCCATCTCTGGCTAAATCTGGGCTGTGGGTCCAATACCAGAAGCGAGCTATGCGCTCTATGGTTATTACTTTTCTGGGCCCACCAGCGGAAAATCACCTCACTTGTGGTTTTTGGCGACTCACTTTCCATCATCTCCTGGGCGAAAGGCAAATCCTCACTTAATAATTTGTTGCTTAAGCACTGGATGGATGCGGTTCAGATGTTATTGATGGTTTTTCATCACATACACTTCGACCATGTTTACAGGGAGGTAAACATGGTGGCGGACATGCTATCTAAAAAGGCTCTTTCCTCTGAGCTTGGGATCATTATGTGGCAGGAATGGCGGGAGGACTCGTTGTTTTCACAGGGCTCACATCTTCTTCATTGGTCTTGATTTTCTTGGCTCTTTTCTTCTTAATTAGTTATATTATGTTGCTTTTTTGATATCCTTTATGAGCAGATATACTTATGTTCGCTGTTAGTTCTATGTGCAGATATCACATAGGGGTTGTTTCCAACTCCTTGTTGGACATTTTGTATACTCCTATTTGCGGCTATATTGTATGGGTTTGTCTGTTTATGTTTTGATATACTTAACTTACTGGACATATATCTTTTTTGGAATTGGCAGCCATGGCTGTTGGTTACTATTGTGAACTTTGTCTTTTGATGAGACTCTTTGATGGTTTCTGGTGACCGATGAACCTGTTTCTCCTACGGGAGGGGTTCATGTTATTTATGTGTGAACATATGGTACATATTATGGTTTTCATGGTTGTGGCTGTTGGCACTGTGGCCAAATGTTTTGACATGACACATATGCACTGCAGGGCAGTGATGAGATGTATGTTTGTTCTGACAGTTGGCAACATTTACTATTTCGCATATTAATAGTAAGTTATATTTTTCTGTGAAAAAAAAAAGTTTCAGTGTGTTAAGTTATATTAAACACTCGACCATATTTCATTTAAGGTTTTAATTTCTATAAATTGATAGTTTCTTTTTATTTGGAATTGATTATTAGAAATATGTGTACAATAGACTTAGCGTCGTAGCATTTGAGGGATGTTTGTTCTTTAAAAATAATTCAAAATGTAATGACAACATGCTTTCTTTAGCTTTTTAAAATAACTTTAGGAAACTTTGTGTTATGGAAACATATCGTCCTATTCTTAACATGTGAACTTTTTAAAAGTTTTGAAAATATATGTTTTATTTTTAAGAACGTAAGTAAGAGTGAGATCACTCATACTTTACTAGTTTTAATAGATTTATTATAAAATTTAATCTACATATTTTTGGACATAGAATTAATTAAGCACCCAACATAACAACTAATTTAATTAATTTCTTGAGCTCTTAATTGACTCCCTCTCTATTAATTAAAGACCCAACACAACAACTAATTTAATTGACTCTATCTCTATATAATGTCTGTGTTGATTGAATCCTATTTGACAATTGGATCTCTCTCTATATAATGTGTTGATTGAAGCTTATTAACAACTTGGAACGGTTGAGACAAGGATGAAATCTTGGCTGATTTGCTTACTCAATATGTGTTCAGCTTTTTTGAAAATATAGAGAAACCAAATTCAAAATTCAAATACCTTCATCATATATGTACCAACTCCCAAAAAATTCAAATACCTTCTTCATACACATAAAGGTTCACCACTCATAAAATAAATAAATTTATGTTTATATCCTAGCCACCCAGCCACGTCAATATCTATACATGTTTTTTTCTCTCTCATGAGATCAGTTGCTCTTTTACAATCTTTTGCTTCGATTTCTTGTTGTCACAAGTTTAATAAAATTAGTTTTCATATTTTCCCTTGTGCCTTTTACTTTTCCATTTATATTTTTTTATCATTTGGAACTCAAAATATTTATTACAAGGGATCAGTAAAAGGTTTTCACTGGGCTCCACCATCATCAGTCAGGTCTATATCGACCTCAATCACTACCATCATTCACGCATATGATTCCTGGAAGGTCAGACACAAAAAGAAGCTAGCCTCAATAATAGATGGAACACACGCATTCTGTTTTTGAAATCTTAGACATAAGAAGAAGCCAATCTCAACAACAGAGGGCACACACACAATCGGTTCTCGAAAGGTCACTGAGAAACAAATATGAGTTCATTATAAATCAATATGAAACCATTGATCAGGTCCTCCTTCATTCTTTGCAACCATGTAGACCTTAGAACTGTTAAGGGAAAGTTAATCCCATCGGGAACATATTGCAAGAATCTTCCATTTTTTAGTAGCAATCTCTTTGCAGTTGTAGACAAAGGATGCAAGAGAAAAACTAAAAGAATAACTGAAAAATGAAATTAGATAGAAATTTATGAGCTATTGCTCAATATTTTATCATGCACAAGAAGTTACACCACAAGTCTTCCTTATGCAGCTCTGAAATGATATATTTGTAGCATATTTTACAAGCATATTTGTACTATACTCCTGGCTTCTGGACGTTGGAGTTTAATGGCTGGACAGCTAGTGACGATGATGATGATGATGATGATGATGATGAAGATGATGATGATGATGATGATCATGAATATGGTGATGATGATCATGAAGATGATGATGATCATGAATATGGTGATGATGATGATCATGATGATGATGAAGATGCCGATGATGATGACGATGATGATGATTATGACGATGATGAAGATGATGATGGTGATGATGACGAAGATGGTGATGACGATGATGGTGAAGAAGATGATGATGATGAAGATGTTGATGAGGAATAGGGTGATGACGATGATGATGATGATGGTGGTGGTGGTGGTGGTGGTGGTTGTGGTGATGATGATGACAACGACAACGATGACGATGATGATTATGATGATGATGATGAATATGATGACCTCTCCATACCACCGACGGCAAGAGGCGTTGGATATCATACTTCTTATAATGTAATTTCGATAGGATATCCGACGCCCCCTTCGAAAGAATCCAATCAGCTCGCCAAACCACCAACGCCAAACGTCGTCGGTCTTCTTAGGCATATGTGTCGGATATCCTACAACGATGATGATGATGATGATGGTGATGGTGATGATGATGGAGATGAGGATGAGGATGATGATGAAGATGATGATGATGGTGATGATGAAGATGGTGATAACGATGATGATGAAGAAGAAGAAGAAGAAGAAGATGATGATGATGATGAATATGGTGATGATGATGATGATGGTGGTGATGTTGATGATGATGATGATGATGATGAAGATGATGATGATCATGAAGAAGAAGATGATGATGATGAAGATGTTAATGAGGATGAGGGTGATGACAATGATGATGATGATGATGATGGTGGTGGTGATGACGATGACGACGATGATGATGATGAAGAAGATGATGATGATGATTAAGATGATGAAGACGATGTTGATCATAAAGAATATGATGATGATGAAGATGTTAATGAGGATGAGGGCGATGATGACGATGATGATGATGAAGATGATGATGTTGATGATGAAGATGATGAAGACGATGATGATCATGAAGAGGATGATGATGATGATGAATATGTTAATGAGGATGAGGGTGATGAAGATGATGATTATGATGATGACGATGATGATGTTTGAGTCTGGAAAACCTCCCACACCGTCAATGCATGCGTCTAGTCTAACCATGCCAAATTTTAGTCCAAGCCAGCACATTTAAAAAATTTCAACGTTGGCCCCATGTAGCACATTAATTAATCTATAGGTATGGTTTTTTATGCTCGAATTGTTAGTGTCAGTCATGTTTGAGTCTGGAAACCCTCCCAAACCACCAATCCATGCGTTAGGTCTAACCATGCCAAATTTCATCCCAAGCGAGCACAAATTTAAAAAATTTCAACGTTGGAACCGTGAAGTACATGATCAAGCACGCCATTTGGGTTAGCATGATAATTGTGCATTTCCTTACTGAGCTTCTCTTTGTTTCGAGAATAGTTTAATATTCTCTACTAAGCAAGTCCAATGACGTGAAGGTGGAAGCTCTTATGGCCCCTCTCCCCCCTCACATCACTCTCAATTCCCCATAACTTGACAAAATCTATGTAAAAAAAAATTAAATGTGTTTTTTGTCATACTTTATATGAAGCAATGTTTCTAATTATAACATATGCCAACACACATGAAAATGGAAAAAACACTAAGAAACAGTTAATTTATACATACCAATAAAATTCAATATTTCTATCGCAATATTAAATCAAAATATATAGAGTAGATATATTACTGCATACCTCGCACACTTCAATGGAATTCATCATCTTCTTCATCCAATTCATCATCTGATCCAGATTCAACATTGTAAGGATTTGCCATATCATCATCGTCATCGATGTCAGTTACGATCATCATGTAATCGTCGATATCATCTTCATGGAAATTGTCTGCTACATCATCTAATTCAACTAATTCTTCGACATCTTCTTCTGGAACATGATCATCTAACTCATGTTGATCATCTTCATATCGTCTTCTTCTTCGAGGCCGTATTCATTACCTTCATCTACGTTATACTTCACTTTCCTTCCCCTTGGATCATGTCTCATAACAAATGACCAACCCGCTCTACCTGGAACCTCAGAGTAAAATACATATTCAGATTGGGTTGGAAGAGCATAGGGCTTCGTTCCTGGATCAAACAACCTTGTATTTACCATGGTAAATCCATTATCATGTTCAATAATTGTTTTATCGGGATCACATTGATTCAATCATAACCTGTACCATTTGACAATGAACAGAACTACCTTAAAGGAGTTAAAGTTACATTGAAGAATATCTTCCAAATACTCATAGTATCGATTTTCTGAGAGTTCTGGATCTCTGTCACTTCTAGAGGAAACATTGGTCACCTCAAAGACTGCAAATATCCCACAATCTAATGTTTTCTTCGTTTCATCCAAATCTTTGATGTGATATCTACAGCCATTGCATCACATAGCCTTATGGTGTTTTACCTACAACAAGCCATACACGAAAAGATTACATAATGATCCAATATTTATGATTAAGTGCATGTTTATCCCATACAGGGAAAAAAATCAATGTGTACATCAATATGTTTGCAAAAAAAAATGGTGTGGTTGATTAATATGCTTTCCTGATTATCTTTTAAACCATATGCTAAATCGATTTCCCTTGTGTAAGATTGGTATCTCCATTGCGACGTGCTAGTTTAATCAATGAAGCCACACCTTCCCATGATATTCTATAACCAGATTGTGCACATCGTTCAATCCATACCTTCATCCAGTCAAGATTGTTTGCGATGTATAAATGAAGTGCATCCCACTCTCGACCAACTGTTTGATGACAATAAAATTAAAATTCAATACAAATGTATATTCACTTAACAAAGTATACATTCTTAATTGATGCAATATATTAAATATAAAAATAGAATATGTATGATATATATACATAAAAAACAATAGTCAAATGTGTTATATTAACTTTCACCTTCCTCGATCTACCTTTCCCCTTCAGGTACACCCCTTCAAAATTGCTATTGGAGTTTGGATCACAAATGCGACGTAAATTGAGCTTTGACTCTAATTTAGGAAGATATTCACTAATATACAACATGTTTTGGTATACCATATATCCCTCCATCATATAACCCTCAACACGTTCTCGTTGTCTAACCAAACCCTTCATAAATTTCAAGTGCCTCTCAACCATCCACATGGACCTTGAGCGCACAGGTCCACACAATTCAATCTCCTCAACTTGGTGTGTGAGGTAGTGTTCCTATGCATTGAAAAATGTCGAAGGTATATGCTTCTGCATTTCACACATGAGACGAGGAAATTCTCTCCTCCAATACTTTATATCTTCTTTAGGTATTTCTTTAGATGACAACCATCTACAAGTGATGCAACCCAATCATGAGATTTAACAAAAAAACATTATATTACATAACATGAATTAGTGCACAAAAATAAAATATAAGTTCTACAAGGACTTAAACAAAAACTAACTAGTGAATGAAAAAAATCGCTACTTACCTCATGTATTTATCGAGATTATATATAACTTGTTTGAAATTGTTGTCAAAGTTTTATGGGAGAGAGAGAGAGGTAGAACATATTGTAACAATATTCAAATTGTTTCATTTTTTAAACAAAGAGTAGACAAAAAAAATACCAACAATATTCACTAGAATAAAAAAAAAAGCAATAATTATATGCATACCATAATAATTACCTTCATGAAGACATTCCAATCATGCATTTTCACCATTGCAATCACATTTCTTTGTTATGATATTCTTCATGTTTGCACAAAATCCGAGGGGAAATTTAATTTTTCGCATGACTTCTTTTACAACATTACTTTGCTGCTCCGTTAACATCCATGGAAGAGATTGTATATTAATTTGGTCTTCGTTGCTATGAAATTGAATGACGTCTTTCATTGCATGGTTGCCTTCTTGAATGTCTTTGCAAATTTTGACAATTTTTTCTTTCTCACTCCTTCCATCCAATATTTGCCATACTGTTTCAGTCACATTCTTTCCGATATGCATTGTATCAAATAGATGGGCAATTTGTAGGTGCTCATAGTAGGGCAACCTACTGAATTGTTTAGGATAAATTTTCATTCTTCGTGGAAGCCCATTAATTCCTTCATGATCACGACGACCATCATGAATCGTAGTTTATAAATAAATTACAGAAATCAATGTCAATTACAGTAAACAACACACAATAAAAAAATACATAACATTTCATATACGATGATTCATACGTACCTTGACGATTTCTATTATATTGCAACTTCCATAGCTGAGGTGTCATTCTCTGTGGTTTTAATGCAGTCTCTTGCTTCCCATTGAACATATGTTTTTCGGTAGTTCGATACCTGTGATTCTTAGAGAGAAAGTGCATATACTCATCAAACACCTCATTTTCTAAGCTTTTTGAACGACGAGATTTGATCTTAGGACCACAAACTGGAAATGCAAATTTTCCCTTTGTCTGAAGACCAACATAAAGAGATGGAATATCTATGTCAATTATAATTATATACAAAATGGATGGATTATTTAAAAAAACATGCATGCATAGTATATTAACTAGTTCATAAAATTAAATGCAATTAAAGTGGAACTTATAATTACAAATCACAAAAATGGGTTAACCTTGGGGCATCATGTATTGTCCATACAAGCATTGCATGGAATTGAAATTTCCTTTGTCGTATTGGTCTAGATACGTTATACATAGTGATGTCATTCCATAACTTTAGTAGCTCGTCAATAAGAGGTTCGATATATACATTCATATCTTTAACTTGGTACTTGATTAATTTGAACATATAAAATATATAATTATGAGTACCATTTAGATATATAAACCATGCACAAGAGAAAAATAATATATATATATATATATATATATATATATATATATATATATATATATATATATATATATATATATATATATATAACATTATGTAACAAAATAAAACAAATGAGATGCCACTACATTAAAAAAAAAATTGTAGACACAATATACCCGGAACAATCATCGACAACATTATGTGCTCTCTCTTTATTAACAACCATGGAGGAATGTTATTGTTGATAACAAAAATAGTTCACACCTAGTAAACGGATCTCATATCTGCAAATGGATTGACACCATCTGCTACCAAAGAAATCCTAAGATTACGAGGTTCTTCTTTAAAGTGAGACCATTTTTCCTCCATATCTCTAAATGCAGACCCATCTGCAGGCATTTAAATAATGTCATCTTGACTTCTGTTCCGTGCATGGTAATCCATAAATTGCGCTATGTTTTTGCACCTGAAAAGTCATTGCAAATGTGGAATAATGGGAATATAACGAAGAACCTTGCGAGGCACCTTTTTTGTTACTTGATTTGTTCAATATCTACTGATATGACATTTCGAAAATTCTGTTGCAAATTCATGCTGATTATAATATATAACATGGTCATCGAGGCATGCATGAATTGCTTCATACCTCATTAAAATTTCTTTCATGATCGCAAATAAATCTCGATATGTGCGAGGTAAAATATTTGACGGTGGTAACAAAAATTCAGCTATCAAGCTACAACAAATAAAAATAAAAATCTAGTTAATATAATATATAAATAATATTAATGAAACACATTTCATCCATATTAATTTGACTTATGAATTAACAATAAAATTATTAGACGAACGGTGATAACCTTTAGCGCGATCATATATATTATGTGATGGAATATATTACATACCTTAACATTCGTGTGACTGATATGTTTGAAAGACCATTCATAACCTTCAAGTTCATTGCCAACAATATAGCAGAGAGAATATTTGTGTTGGATCCCTCATAAAGGGGTTTGTATGCCTTCTCAAGAAGAGGTAAATCATGAATATCATCAAAATGATCATTATTTTCATGATCATGATCATCATTATCCATTCTAACATTAAATGAATCATGGATCAAAGTATTTGTACCATCATCTTCAACTATGTTATTAGTATAATCATCTTCTTCAATATGATCATTAACTTGTTCTCCATTATTCATAGCTCCATGTTCCTCCGGTACTTGTTCTGAAATCACTTCCTCCGGACGATATGCCGTAGGATGTCTTTCCTTTATAATTACATAAAACCATCAATAGATAAGAGTTAATATAAGAAATATTAAAATAATACATACATTTACAAAAGCAATCAATATAAAAACATATACAATGCAAAACTTACAAATGGATGATATTCATGCCCCCCCTCAAGGTGTCCATGTTCCCTACAATGTTTTATGGATGTTGTGATATTTATTTTTCTCCTCTTAAAGCCCCTGCATTGATTACATGGACAATAAAATTTCCCATCACCCTTTTTTTTTTTCAGTCCATCCACAATCTAGCAAGCAATTGTCGATTTTGTTCCTCTGGATCAGGAATATTGTTATTTGACATTTTCTCATAAAGAGCTTGAATGAAGATTATCGATATTAGAAAATCTAGATCCACAATTTGCTAATTTATCTGACCACTTGAGAATAGTTACCGTTATGAAATACATGTCGGATATCCGACAACTTGAGCATTGTCAGAGCTGCCGGATATCCAACGACAGTTGTCGAATATCCGACAGTCGTTGTTGGATATCCGACTGCCATCGGATATCCGACCGGTCCTTCTATCGATTAAAAAGAATTTAATCAAATTTCATAATTTTAAAGGTGAAATCCGAGGACACGATCCTTTTCGTCAGATTTTCTTGTTGGATTTTGGGTTCAAATTTTGTAGTGCATGTTGTTTTGAACCCAGAAGTTCGAATTTGGAGACCATGCTGCAGATTGGGAAGTGGGTTTTGTTGGTTGCAGGTGAGTAGAGAGGTTGGGAAAGCTAGGAACCCTTACCCTTGAGTTCTGCTACTCATAGGTGCTTGAGAAGTCATAGATTGAGGGCTAAGTGAGATCCCTGTAGAGCTCTGTATGAGTATTTGGCTAAGCACAGAGAGCGGAATGGGTTGTGGGATGAGAGATAGAAGCTTGTAGGTGTTTCCTTCACCCTGGTGGCCTCATAGCCTATCTTGGGGGTGGCCTCAATATCATAAAGTGTATATGTTGGGAAGAGTGCCTATGGTTGGGTGGAAAAGTTCTCTTACACAACAAATGTCTTGGATTTGCGTTGGATAAAGATAAGTATTCTCATGTATTTGAATCTGAAATGTTTTATTTGATGCATGTAATGTTTATTCTTGTATTTGCATATTAGTTGTGTGTGGATAGATTTGAATTCCGCTGTGCATGTTTATTTACATTTCTGCACACATTTCATTTGTTGAAAAACGTATTATGGACTTGGGGCGAAATTTTAGAGCCTAGATTTTCCCAGCGTCCCCTTCCAATGGTCGAATTGGGTGAGGGGGACGTTACACCTGCCTTGGCAAGAATAATAAGACAAAGAATTTCTTTATGGATATATCATCTAATATTGATTTCCATAAAAAAAAAATTATACAATATTTAAGGGGTAATAGTTTAATTGTTACAATTTCCTTCCTTTATTTAAGGACCAAAAATACATTGAAAAATTCATAATTTAATTTATTGATTCATAACATTCTTCTTAATTTTACATATTGGTAGGGTATTTTTAAGGATTCTAATATTATACTTAAGTATAGTATTCTAGGGGATTATTTTGGATTGAAAAAAACATATATATAGATATGTAGGTGAATATCGAATATTGAATATGAAACATACAATTTCCTACTGAAATTTGTAAATTTTGGCGAAAACTTATGATAAAAAAAGATATTTTATGTATATATAGGTGATAATAGAGACTAAAATGACCTAATAGTGAATTTATTTTTTGAAAAAAACTCAAAAAATAGTCAATTGGCGAAATTTCGCCCCTAAAAATTACCCTGCATATTGGTATGTCAAATCCATACAAATAGTGTATGGTTATCCTTGTCCACCTCGTGTTTGATCAATAATTCCATGGTTTTGTAGCAAATTTCTCTAATGCCAATTCCATGTATTGTTGATGGGATGATAACACTAGATTAAACATGATTTGTTCCACTTAATCCCAAATATCATAACTACATGAAATTAGGGTTGATCTAAAAGTTGATCCACAACAATCCCTTTCATATAACCGAGCATTTGAGCATTGTTTATTAACTACATCAAACATAAATAACCACAATTATAGAATTTCAAATTGTTACTTGACATATGGACTAACCTAGCCTAAACCTGGTTTCTCTCTTTAGCTTCTCTCACAAAGAATATAATATCCCAATACAATTATAGGCCAAATTGTGTGTTTTTTAACAAGCATATGTGTTATAGGCCAAATCTGCACTTCTCCGTCCGTGATCACATTGCTCTGTCGATCACACAAAAGGACACCATGGATTGAATAGCTAGGTTGACCTAGATGACTTAGTGATGGTAGTACACTCTTCAGTTGAGAATCTAACTGTTTCTCCTGATTTCACCACATGTATGCTACTATTGCTCTAGAAAACCAGCGCACACCTCAAAAGATGCACTGCTTTCCTCAAGGACAACCAGTGCACACTTTCCAAAAAGTTGCAAACGCTTGTTGCAAAGCATGAAAGTTGCTCTCTCTGCGCTACTCTTGTTGTATGAAACTCGCGCACATCTTAAGATGAAATAAAAAAATATATTAAGATTATGAATTGGGATTAGTTGAAGTTGGTTCTGCAACTTCCCCAACCTCCCAATTCAACCTCCTCTCGAATCCAACTACCTACCTTGTCCCATAAATACGAGGATCCATGAGAGAGGGACCTAGAAGAAAGGCCTTAAGTGTTGTTACACTGGAGGAATTCCCAAGTCATTGTGAAGAGCAAGAGCCCAGGAATCGGTTGCAGAAGCATCTTGACCGATCAGGTATATTTGTACTGATTCATGTTTCTTTGACAATAAAAAGGTGGAAATACCCTTCCTATCCCAAATCGAATGTTTATTGGATTGTATGTTCATTTGGTTTAGTATTTGATTTTTGTTGATGTTTAATTGCTTTCAATTTCATCATATTTATTACAGTCAAGATACGCTGACGAAGGATTCCTTTGTGTTGCAGGTTCATCAAGTGAAAGATCAAGTGGAAGACCAAGCGAAAGCTAGGACCAGCCATCAATAAAAGGTACATTTTTCGATATCTTGATCTCTTTCATTTGTAGGAACTAAATGCAATGCAATGAATGTATTTACCTGTCACCCAGCCGAAGTTGGTAGTGTCTGTCCTCACTATAAGGTAGAAATCTTGAACCTGGACCACATGCTGATGGCATTGTGGGTTCAATCGACTCTATAGCGTTTGATGCCTTAACAAAGCATGTTCATGCCTTGTCATTCAAACGGTATGTTGTAGAAGCAACTGTTGTTGCATCCTCCCCTTCAACAATTGAATCTTCACAACAGGTACAAACAAACCAAAAGGGACCTCGGTATCCCAACAACAAAAGAAAGGGAAAGAAAGGGGAGGGAAACCAACAAAATCCCAAGAACACGCAAAATGCTGAGGAGGGTAAAAAGGAAAAAATGAAGGTCAAGTTCCCTTGCAAGCTATGTCAAGATGACCACCTTACCCATCAATGCCCTCTAATGGTAGAAGCCTAGAAGTTGATCCATGAAAAGAAACCTGCTGTCTTAAAAGACCCTTTCCCTCATGGATAGAGTTCAACTTCTGGCAGCTCTGGTGCTGGGGGCACTACTCGTGCCAACTCAGCTGATCAATCATTCATTAATATGGTTAATTCAGATGCTCTTTTGCAAACTCGAGCAAGAAATTATAACTCGGACTCACAGCAAAAGGATGTTCTAGAGTCATCTACCCCTCTCCACATCGAGAGACCGGTGGATCCGCTACCGAAGATTCCAAAAGGTGTCTTCAAAAGGGCTGTGGACAACCCCAACGCGAGGGATGCCTCCAACTACAATGTAGTGGAGGATTTATCCCAAACTCCTTGTTCCATGTCCACCTTGGAGGTACTGCAAAGTTTTCCTTTACAACACAGTGCAATCCTTGCAGCAATTGGAAGTGTAGATTCATCCAACATGTTTGCCCGTTTTTATATGAAAGATACCAAGTTCCAGTTGCCATACCACGTCGCTCTCCAGATAGAGGTCATCCATGGTCCCATGACCATTTGACGAGTTATGGTAGATGAGGGTGCGTCGATGTGCGTAATGTCTATTTCTTGCTGGAAGGCTTTAGGTCACAGGGGCTGCACTAGAAGGTAATATAATATCACGTTCATTCATATTGCGGTATTAAATATTCATGAAAACCTAAAAATTATATTGCTTATATATTAAGGGGCAAAGGGTTTTTTTATTTAATGTAACAATACAAAAATACTTTGGGGTGTTTTTTATATGGGTGGGCTGACAAATATCCACCAAATGGAGATGGCGGGATCACGGTTGGATGAGAAATTGGGTTGAGGCAAGGCTTGGGATTACCAGTATGCAGGGAAATCGCTTCTTGAGGCATGCTTGAGGCCAGGAGTTTCGTGGTGAAGTGGGTTTCCAGCCGATCATAGTCGAGAGACAATGGTCATTGACAACCAATTGATACCAATAGCACTCATCCAATTTTTACCAATAGCCTTGGGAGGATCTAAGCCTCCAGGGCCTGTTATAGGCCCTCGATAGGCCTTGGGGGCTTGAATACCCAACCACTCGTGCCTATTACAAGCCTTTGGAGGTTTAGTCAGCCTCCTAGAGCTTGTTACAAGCCCTAGGGGATTGGATACCTAGCCCACAATAGGCTTATTCAGCGATTGGGAAACTGCAACATGCAATCTAAATGTTGTACTATGTGCATTGGCTCTAGTGACAGACAAGAAGTGATATCCTATCTCTTCATTAGACCATTAGATGTTGCAAATCATAATGATATGTGGTTTAGTAATTTCATTGTGGGTGAAGTAATGTGCATCCACAATATACATTGAAAGAAGCAAGGTGCATTGTAGAATGCATATGGGGTCATAAGAGGGGTATCATATCAATATACTAGGTAGAAATATAAAGGGGTATAAAAAATGTTAATGAAAAATTTAATACATACAATATTTGGTGAAAATAGGGGTTTTTTTAAATTGGGAAGGCATATTGAGAGGGGGTGAAAAAAATGATTTTGGAAGGTATTTTCCAATATTTAGTGAAATTAGGGGTATTGTTTCATGTGCCACAAACGAACGTGCTATGATAGCGGTTTATTGAGTGAAGCCCTTGTGATTTAAGTGAGCCTGAGTTAGCCCCCTCTAATATGGTACTTACCGCCTTTGATGGAAGATCTTTCCATCCACACGGAGTCTTACCATCATTTGATGTTGAACTTGCGGGAAAACTAGTATCGGTAGAGGTTGAAGTTTTGGATGCTCCGCTCGATTATAACTTGCTGTTGGGTACAAGTTGGACATATGCCATGCAGGCAGTGCCGTCAGCTGTTTTCCAGATCATAGTGTTCCCTCATGAAGGAAATATCATCACAGTCGATCAACTTTCATTTTCCCGGAAGACCAACCAGACTTCTTCGAATTCAACTATCCCATTGGTTGATCAGCCCTGCCCAGTTAGTGAGAGTTTGGGAGTAGTTATCTATGGGTCATTAATAAGAACTTTTGACCTACCTTCTCCCATTCATTTTGTTGGTTCTGAAGAATGTTCTTCGTTTGAGACTTCCACGATCGGTTTAACGACAGATCCGCGGATTCTTGCTACTGAATCAGAACCAGTTGTGCCCGTATCTGTTGCAGAGGTAACCTACTTGGATTCACAACATACTACAACAAAACATATCATGACTCTGTTGGTCTCTGCTGAGTCAGATATGGACCATGCACTTGCACGGTCGCTAGAATCTACCCACTCTTTTGATTGTTTAGACACAGTTTTGCCTTATGATGAAGCGGTTTTGGAAGCTATGATAGGCCTGGACCACCCTCAGGAACATATGCACCCCAGGTCCTACCTACTTCTCATTCTAAAATTGATAGAGTGAGGTGAGTTTTCTCCGAGACCCAGTGAGAATGTTGATTTGGCTTCTATCCCTTCTATTTCAAAAACTGTTTTTGCCGAAGGGAATATGGTGAATACATCGAGAACCATCCCGATCAACATTTCCACCGAACCTAGAGTCATGGAAAATATTTATTATTGGAGCAGACTGTTATCTTGAAGATATCATGCTGTATACCAATATTTTTAACGATTTCCGTGACGTCTTCGCCTGGTCTCATGAAGAGGTTCGAGGCACCGATATTACCTGAAGTAGTACTATGCTTAAGCATATGTGCGTTTTCATGTATTATAACTGTACATTTTTGTAGAGTTAGTTTTTGTTTACAGTTGTAGTTACATGTTATGCATCCATTGTTTTGTGTTTCATATGTTGAATGAACACTTTATAGGGTTTGCTAATGGCGCTAGCCGCCACACCCATCAGTTGGTCGTAGCTGCTTGGGTTATTTACTCACCAACTGGCCAACTGGTTGCTTCCGGAGGGGCTTGTTTAGGTCCCATAATGAACAATGTGGCTGAATACAGTGCAGTCATAGAGCTACTACGAGATGCTATGTTCCATGGAATTTCACATTTGGAGGTATGGCTCGACTCACAGTTAGTTGTTTTTCAGTTACTGGGTGTTTATCAGGTTAGAGATCTTACTTTGCTACGTCAATTTCTGCGCGTTAAGTTGCTTGAGAGATAGTTTGATTATATCACATATCAACATATTCCAAGGAACTTGAATGCATTAGTTGATTCATTTGCAAACTACGCTTTAGATTGCCATTTGCATCATTCACACACATAATAATTCATGCATAAAACACAATAACACACATGTAAATAACCGATACTATATATATATATATATATATATATATCCGTATCAAAAAATAGTAAGTTTGGATCATAAGTCTGTCACAGAGTCATATCATAAGATACAAAATTGGGCTCGATGGCCTCAAAAATATACATAGAATATCCTTCTCCTATGGAGAAGGTGGGGCCTCATTTGCCTCTACTGCCTCTCGATAGCATATGACCAGCCTAGCTACTTTCCGCAGTAGCCTAATCCAGGCTGGGGGCACACCAACCACATCCTCCTGCATGTCGAGCGGCATCCGCTCGATCTTGTAAGTCGGAACATCATGAGTCAACCGACTCATCTTTCTCTCTATGTTTCACAGCATGGCATTAGCTGCACCCACTACCACTGGTCTCACGAAAGTACGGGGGTGTCCCTCGAGACGTACTGGTCCAACATCTGCATATGACACTTTGTTTCAATACTTCAAACTCATCATAAAAATCATATATACAAAAATTATAAAAGTTTAATAACTTTTCAAAAGCATAAACATACCTATCTCTCCCCAGGCTGCTCCTTGAGGAAGGATTAGCTCAGGATCATTGCGGAAGTCTATACCCGCATATGGAAACTGCTCGAGAGATAGCACTTGTCTTTCTCACCAACCCCATAAATCATCCTCATGGTAACAGAAGTTGCTCTCCCCACCACCCTGGCAGAGGAAGATCTCACCCCAATGAGACAACATTGGCTCACGAGGGTTGACCGGGGGCATAAGCATGCCCAAACTCATAGCAGGCACCCTTTCAAAGAAGAAGGTGCAAAGTATGCTTCCATACCCAAAGTTCTTCATCCTCCCGGTCTTACAACCCGAGAGTTGCAGTTTCATGTTCGCCAAAAGACTTGAACACTAGTCATATACTCTGCCGTGCAAACATTCAGTACCTATGTGCATATAATGCCTTGAAGAAAGATGTTGCATAGCACTTCCCCCCATCCAATTAAGAACACTTACGATGACTTTGAGGGGGAAGATTGAAATAGTCAAGATCATAATTTGACTATCGGATTTCTTAGTTCCTGGTAGGCAGTAGGCATTCACATACTCTTGCACGGACAAGGCACCCACATTGCGTGAGGACCCTTACAAGTTCACAACGTCTCCCCTTCGAGAGAGACCCATGATAAAGTAGATGTCGTCTACGGTGATTCCCAATATTTCTCCTTGGATGTCAAACACCATTGCCTCGGCATCCCAGTATTGGACAAGCCTTTCAAGCAAGCGGTTTAGTGCCTACATGCTGACCATTCTATAAAATTTCAATAGTCCACATCTTCGGAGCGCATGAAGGGTCACCTGATCTTGTAATGCTTCTCAATCCATGTCCTCATGCTCCCTTTCACGCCATACAAGAGCCATCCCACCAAGCAACAATCAAATTTTTAGTCTTTTCCACTTTTTACCTCACTTTCAGGGGTGTGCTCTACTATTTGCACTAGACAGTCATGTTTGAACGTTGCTATTCCTCAACAAAACCGGTGCACTTGGCTAGTATGCACTGCTTTTGCTCAGATACAGTAGCGCACATGCAGAAACACGTGAGGAACATTGCTAGAAAGTGATTTTGACCATGAAAATTGACAAAAAATGCATCAAATAGCAAGTATAGGAGGAATAAACTTACTTGGTGGAAGTAGAAGGTTGATCGGTGGCTCGGTTTGATCGCAGCGAATGGAGGAAGATCAAGGTTTTGCTCCTCTTTTTCCCTAAAAACTCCAATTGTGATATTTGTTTTTTCAATTTGAAATGATTTATATAAAATGACTTTGATTTTTACCCACTTTTTTCAAAAGTGTATAGTTTCAAATTGTCCCTAAAAGGTTCTATTTAATCACTAATATCTACAAGTTTTGGTGAGGAAATTTTAACCTAGGTATTTCAATATTTCACTAGATTTTCAAAGTATTAAACCGGAGTTGACTTGTTTTCTTATTGATAGACCAATATAGGTACCATATTGTCATTATTATATCATTGAGAAAATTTGTCGATAATTACTAATGTGATCGTTGAGATCCTATTCTTTGGTAGGTCATGAACTTACGATCCTAGAAGCTGTCTTTTAAGTCGTTTTAAGGTCTTGTTTTGACTATTTAAAAACTAAACAAGATTGTCGAGCATACTTGTTCTCTTCAAGCTTGTTAAAGGAATTGAAGGTACATCCGCTTAGGTATAAGTTTAACCATTTTTCGGACTTTTGCGGATTACTTATGAAAAATGAATACTCTAGTCATACGTGGCTAGAAGAGTTCTTTTCTCATCGTTTTAAACTTTTTCGGGGGAGGAGACTAACTATACGAAAAATGACTTTTGGAGCCTTCTTTAGGGTTTTCAGGCTCTCAAAACATGAAAACACCAAGCAAGCATTCACCTACTCGAGCTCGATGTGAAATCCAGGAGAGGGTGTATAGAGGATTGTTTAAGTTTTTCAGACTCTATAAACAGGAAAACACCGGCGATCATATACCAACTCGGGATCGATATTGAAATCCACGGGTAGGTGTATGGAGTTATTGTTTAAGTTTTTCAGACTCCTTAAAATTGAAAACATCGGCGAGCAAGAACAAATCTCGGCTCGATATTAAAATCCAGAGATCATTACTATAGAGTATTCTTCTATTTTTTCTTCGAACTCTGTAAACAATGAAGAAGGTCCCGAGTCTTCCTCCCATGGGCTCGTTAAAATTTTTACATCGTTGGGCTTATTGAGTTTTCTTTCTTGGACTCATTAAAACAACAAGGACATTCTTTTACTAAAAAGAATAAGGGATAAGAAGGGTATATCACATCTTTTCAGTTTCAAAGGCAGTTAAGTCAGTCATGTCTTTGAACACAACACCTACTTGAGTCTTTCATGTCAGTTGGGTTTTTAGTTTTTGACCTTAGGGTGAACCCGATCTCTGAGTTTTTACTCCCCCGATTGGTTATTCTTCCAACCATGTCTGTCAATGTCTCCTACATTGCAGCCTTATATCATTTCCCCTTCATGTTGAAAACTGTCTAAGTCACTTTATGTCATGCTCACTGCTTAAGGATACAGCTTGTGTCGGCCATTCTGCAGTTTACCTTGACTTCATGTGTCGACCATCCTGGTGTCAGTTTGTTTCATCTTGTTACTTTTCCTACTCCACATCAGCTCATATCTATTGAGTGTTCCTCGTGTTGGATTATGGAGGATGCATTAAGGCCTCCCTTCCAACAGACTTCTTCCCATCGACTTCAGCGCATTATGCTCTGGGAATGAAGTTTAGAGTTTCGGTTAGTACCTTGGGGATTGCAGTCATCAGTGGCAGTTTACCTCGTTGTTGAATAATGGGAATAGATCAATGTCTCTTATTCGACAGGTTCCTCAAGTGTTCGACTTCAAGTCCACTTATTCACACTTGTTGGATCATACTAGGTACCTTGGACCCCATTATCATTATTGATGGAAGTCCTCGCATTTGTTAACGGTATACATCAATGACCGGTAATCAAACGATACCCCCCATGTTCGACCTCAGCTCATTTACTCACATGGTTAGGGTTTGTACTTTGGGTTGTTTGGATGAAGACCTTGGGACCCTGATAGCATCACCATATTTATGCTATCATCCAAGCTGCACAAGACTGAGCCTCACTCATTTTGGCTCTTCATGAGACATAGATCCAGTTTGTTGTTATGGATATGATCTCTCATTTTGACATGGATCCACGCTTGTATTTTAGTGGCCATGCTATATATACATCTCCTAGTTATGTATCGGATTTCATGTTGTATCATGCTACACATCTATTTGATGTCAATATTGTAATTGCTCACTATCATGCTACACATCTATATGATGTCAATATTGTAATTGCTGACTGACCTTTGATTGTTGTTTCAGGAACTTTTGTGACTTAGTTCTGCGGTTTCTTGCTCCTCCTCTGACTTGGAATTATAATGTATTTCAGACATCAGTTCCCTTTGACCTCACACATTAGGGGGCATCTGTTATAGGTCAAATTTGCACTTCTCCGTTCATGATCACATTGCTCTGTCGATCACACAAAAGGACACCATGGATTGAAGAGCTAGGTTGACCTAGATGACTTAGTGATGGTAGTACACTCTTCAGCTGAGAATTAATTGTTTCTCCTGATTTCACCACATGTGCGCTACTATTGCTCTAGCAAACCAGTGCACACCTCAAAAGATGCACTGCTTTCCTCAAGGACAACCAGCGCACACTTTCCAAAAAGTTGCAAACGCTTGTTGTAAAGCATGAAAGTTGCTCTCTCTGCGCTACTCTTGTTGTATGAAACTCGTGCACATCTTAAGATGAAATAAAAAAATATATTAAGATTATGAATTGGGATTAGTTGAAGTTGGTTCTGCAACTTCCCCAACCTCCCAATTCAACCACCTCTCCATTCCAACTGCCTACCTTGTCCCATAAATACGAGGATCCATGAGAGAGGGACCTAGAAGAAAGGCCTTAAGCTTTGTTATGCTGGAGGAATTCCCAAGTCATTGTGAAGAGCAGGAGCCTAGGACTCCGTTGTAAAAGCATCTTGACCGATCAGGTATATTTGTACTGATTCATGTTTCTTTGACAATAAAAAGGTGGAAATACCATTCTTGTCCCAAATCGAATGTCTATTGGATTGTATGTTCATTTGGTTTAGTATCTGATTGTTGTTGATGTTTAATTGCTTTCAATTTCATCATATTTATTACAGTCAAGATACGCTGAGGAATGTTTCCTTTGTGTTGCAGGTTCATCAAGCGAAAGATCAAGCGGAAGACCAAGCAAAAGCTAGGACCAACCGTCGATTAAAGGTACATAAGTTTCGATATCTTGATCTCTTTCATTTGTAGGAACTAAAGGCAATGCAATGAATGTATTTACCTGTCACCCAGCCCAAGTTGGTAGTGTCTCTCCTCACTATAAGGTATAAATCCTGAACAACAATATGGAAAAGCATACAAGAAATGGAGAGACAACTTGAGTTTTTTTTATTATTATGAAAGAACTGAGATTACAAGCTCTAATGGATGCTATGGTAGATGAAAACACATAATAAGCAAATCAAGCATCGAGAATACAACGTCTCTTCTACTACTAACTAGTCACTTCCCCAAAATGATGCCAAACCAAAATATGAAGCTCAAGTGGAGACCCTGGATGGATCCTCCTCCTTGTCTAGCTAGGGTGGATATCTCACCACTAAAACTAAACCACAATGGATGGATGTAGTTTTCCAATCCCAAACAAAAACTTTGGATAAACCCCCAGACAGTCACAAGAACTCAATATCAAATCAACATGTCCATAATGGATGAGTTCCTTCTCTTTACAATTGATCATTTTATGGAAGGAATCCACTCATGTTCACTTACCTCTTCGAGGGGGAAACCTCCTATGAGCTAAGCTCAAAATATAATATACTCCACACATATCCATAAGGAGGAACTCGTCCTTATTTATAGATCACATGAGAATTCTAACCATAACAACCTCATAACCACTAAGTGGACCTTGTTTAAGGAAGCCATATTACATTTATTCAATATTAACTACCATAATGGGTCTTATTTAATAACTAGCATAGATCCAAATCCTAGGTTCTATCAAGCGCCGAGAGGGATCAAATCTCCTGAGGTGCAAACCTCTCCTTGAATAGCTCCTTGAGTGGAGCCACCTAATCCTAAGCTCTAAAGTCTCTAGTTTAAGTCTCATATTTACTTTTTACTTTGTATTATTCTTTTTTGTTTACTTTGTATTATTTTGTTACTCGACAAACTCTACAAATACTCTAAAATCTCATATTTACTTTTTACTTTGTATTAAAAGTAAAAAGTAAAGTCTCTAGTTTAAGTCTCATATTTACTTTTTACCTTTATTATTCTTTTTTGTTTATGATCCACATAATATTTATCACCTAATCCTAAGCTCTAAAGTCTCTAGTTTAAGTCTCATATTTGCTTTTTACTTTGTATTATTATTTTTTGTTATGGCCGACATAATATTTATTACTTTTTACTTTGTATAATTCTTTTTTGTTTACTTTGTATTATTTTGTTTATGGCCGACAATATTGACAAACACTCTACTTACAAGATCTCCCTCATACAAATATTATTTATGGCCGACAATATCGACAAACACTTCACTAACAAGATCTCACTCATACAAATTTTATTTATGACCAACAATATTGATAAACACTCGACTAATAAAATCTCCCTCATACTGGACTATAGAGCACCTCTGGACGCAATAACAAACATAAAAGAACGAGTCTACCTTACATTAATATTTAAATAATTAATATTATTATTAACTAAATTAAATTATTAGTTATTAATTAATTAATTGATATTTCATTAACTGAATAACAATATTACCAATTAAATAATTTTATAACTATTTTTTTTAACTACTTATTATAAAATAATAATAATGTTTAATTAATAATTTTATTTAATTAATCATTATTATTAGTCAAAACATTAAAATATGTTCTCGAGAAAGACGGTCCTTAAAATATGTTCTCGAGAAAGACAGTCCTGTTGTGCACCCCCAACGTGTCTTTGACTAGTCCCACCCAACCCAAACACAACGGAAAAGAGGCATTGAGTAATAATAACTACCCGGTTGATTCTGGATCTATTGAACATGAACACCACCTTGCAATCATAGGTAACCTATCGTAAAGGTGATTCCAATTCTCTTTCTCTCTATTTCGTTCCGATATAGACCAGAACCTCGAGCAACCCAAAATACTAAATAATATTGTTTAATTAAACAATAGTTAATAATTGATTAATTAATCTAATTTAAAATAATTTTCGGTGTTACAAAACCTAATTATGTTATCAGTTAGAAACGTGGAATGGCTTCTTTCTTTCAAAATTTATGTTTAAATAACTGGGATACCTATTTACCAAGATATCTCATATCTCACATAGACGGAAGACTTTAGGTTAGCATTCACAGAACTGCCATGGAAAGCCCAAAGACTCATGTGGCCATCTTCCCCTGCGCGGGAATGGGCCATCTCATCCCTTTCGGCGAGTTAGCCAAGCGCCTCTCTGGCAGCCATGGACTCTCCGTCACGTTCATCACCTGCAAATGGATGTTCTCAGCTCAACTCATGGCTGCTTATTCCCACACTATAATGTCCTCGGGTTTCGACATCAACATCATCCAGCTGCCGGAGGTGGAGATCGAGGGCTCAGAACATATGAAACCCGCAACTTACTTATCTAAGCTTTTGGAGAAGTCCAAAGAATCAGTGGGAAATACTCTGAGATCCCTCGTCCACTCTTCCTCTCCTGTCTCTGTTTTCATCACTGATATTTTCTGCTCCACTATGTTCGATGTGGCAGCCGAGCTCCACATACCCACATACTTATTCTTCGCTTCCTCTGCTTCTGTGCTTTCACTCATGTTATCCATTCCCAAGCTCGCCTCAGAGATTCCAATTTCGTTTAAGGACGTCGATTTTCCAATAGAGGTACCGGGCACTCCGCCAATCCCTGGCAGAGATATGCCGACTCCCCTTCTGGACAGGTCTGGTGAAGGCTTTTATTGGTTTCTGCACCATGCCTCGCGTCTGTGGGAAGTGACGGGCATTTTGATAAACACTTTCGAGGAGCTGGAACCTGAAGCGGTTAAAGCTCTTGTGGAAGGGAAGATCTCTAATCCGACTGATGTTGGTCGAATGCCTCGCATTTATCCAGTTGGGCCGCTCATATCATCGTCGCCGCTTGAAAACAATGAGAAAGACGGAGGGCCGGATTGCCTGAAATGGTTAGACAAGCAGCCGCCTTCGTCGGTTATCTTCGTTTCGTTCGGAAGCGGAACCGGTCTGCCGAAGGCGCAGGTGACCGAACTCGCCCTGGGACTGGAAGCAAGTAACCATCGCTTCCTGTGGGTGCTGCGCGGTCCGTCGAGCAGCTTTTTTTCAGTGGAGGAAACAGAGATTTCCCAACTCTTACCCGAGGGATTCGAGAGTCGAACCAAAGAGCGAGGGCTTGTTGTTGCTTCATGGGCGCCTCAGATTCCCGTTCTTTCTCACCCTTCCACGGGCGGTTTCATTTCTCACTGCGGTTGGAACTCTACGCTGGAGAGTATCTCACATGGAGTGCCAATAATCTGTTGGCCTCTATTTGCGGAACAGAGGATGAACAGGCTTCTCCTGGTAAAAGAGTTTAAGGTGGCGATCGCAGCAGAGATGGAAAGCGATGATTTCGTAAGAAGAGGAGAAGTGGAAAGAGCAGTTAGGGAGTTGATGGAAGGAGAGAGTGGGATGAGGGTAAGGGCGACGGTGAAAGAATCGAAGAAGAAGGCCGTGACTGCGCTGGAAGAAGCTGGCAGTTCATACGAAGCCATGGGCGCTGTAGTCTCTGAGTGGGCAGCCATATTACTGCCCAAAACATAGATTTTCAGTTGGGAAGAACAACTTCCTGTTAGGAATTCTGTATGTCCGCATATTCCGATCGTTTTATTTGGCCTAGATTAAGGGAACTAAATGGAAATAAAGAGCGTGGAAAAAAGTTATCCCTATGAAAAATGTTGTACGACACCACATAAAAGACGTAAGAAAATTGTGTGAAGTTATCACTTTTTGTAGATGTCAATCCTCAATGAATGCCAAATTATAACCTTATAGAGTGATAAAATGATTGACGGTCCTACCATTGTAGAGTCGCTCATGTGCAGACTTGGGTGCTTTGAACACCTGCAAAACCTCTATGTCATTATGTTTCCTTCTTTTCATTTGAAGAAGCTTACCCTTGGATGTTTAACAGTGCGTCCTCATTCCGTTGGCGGGATCCATTCTTTTTTTCATGAAGCATGGAGTATTGAAGGCAGTCCGCGAGTTATGTTTTTTGTCAACACATCATTTGAGGATACTCACAAATCTATTATGTACATGCAATAAGAGGCGCGTGAAAATAAAGAAATATGCATGCTCAGTGAATGAATAGCATTGAAACGAGCTAGAGCTCTCTTACATGACGTAGAGCGATGTTATGTCTATGGACATGAATACTTCTCCTCTACCAATCCATTGATTTGAGCCATCTCTGCAAACAAATATGATACGGAGTTCAATCACTTAGATGCTCAGTTCCTAACAAGTAGTTAGATGAGTCTTAGAAGTAAGACATAGTTGCATGTAGTAACATGCAACAGTCAGTTAAGTCTAAGTTAAAGAATCTAAGTTTAGTATGTGATACTTCTATATATCCAGGCTTTCTGGACTATTGTAACTATGAACTTTTCTGTGAATAGAAAGCGGTAGCTTGTTCCTTGAAATTCATCATGGTATCAGAGCTTAATCAAGTCTCTTGGAGAACATATTGATCCAAGAGCAGATCCAAAAGTGTTGAGATTCTTCCATAGCGAAGAGGGATTCTTCCATAGCGAAGGAGGCAGAGATCATTCGATCCAAGCCAAGATCTTTCACCAATCAAGTGAAAGAATTGATCCAAGAAATTGGACAGAGATCCAGGTTCGAGTCTATTGCACAAGACTGAAATCGACCCAAGAAAGCTTTTAGATCCGCAGATCTGAAGCATATTCGTGAAGATATGCCCAGCCAATAAGAGAGATTGCTGGAGCAGTGAAGTAACTCCCACCGCAGCTGGAGAGTTTGAAGAAGGCAGCCAATCTGCCTGACAGATCGGTTGTTTTGCAACCGTTAAAAAATTAAAATGACTGTGCACTTGCATGAGGAGTAGCAGCCAACTGCGTTGGATGAGATTGCTGGTATAAGTTATCAGCATGCAAAACAAACAAAAAGAGCCGTGACAGAAAGTTGAAGGCTCCGAGACCGCAAGTCAGCCGTGTGGTGTTGAAGAAATGGCCATTGGCCAACAGTGAAGAGGGAGTTTGTAGATCGTGTTGAGGAAATCCAATACAATTTTTTGTCGGCGGTGAAGGGATTACTATGGAAGGAGCAGGCCGCGAAGCAAGAGAGCTTTGAGACAGCTATTGGATAGCTGCGTGTTGTCAAAATCCGATCCGCGTGAAGAGATCCACAGTTTCATCAAAAGAGCCAGCCATTGGATAGCGTTCCAGCTAAGGAGACGCTGCCACCACTCCTGTCACGGTAGAGAGGAAGATGACTCGAGAACCGGTCCATGTGAATAAATCTGCGAGTGACAGTTCGTGTGAAGGTAAGCAACCTGGGGAAGGTGCGGTAGTTCCGTCCAAGTGAGAAAAATCCGTGAAGTAAAGCTTGAGGAGAAAGCTTGAGCAACCAATCAGCTTGGAAAATCTAAGGTGTGAAAGTCAAAGTATTTAAAAAATATAAAATTTTATTTGCATGTGACATCTTGTCTTTTTGAAGAAGCACTTTTAGTTTGATCCACGTCATATTAAAAGGGAGATTTAAAATGTTATTTTCAAGTTTTATAAAAAAACTTTGTTCCACATTACTCCATAAGGAAGCTATAAAGGCTTGAGGATATTTGAAAAAGGTTATGTGGATGTCACATTGAAAAAGGATATGTAAAGGTTTGCTTTGGCAAATACGGATATATTCCGATTTTGTTTTTAAGATTGAAACCCTTGCATGATAGTAAAGGTCCGTAGCTTAAGATTGAAGGGAAAGCTAAGATTTGAGGGAAATCTTGCATTAAGGGAGCGTTAAGCAAATTCTGTATTTTTTTTAGGGAGCGATAAGGAAAGAAGGATGTGGACTTAAGAGAAGGATTTCATAATCCTCAGTGAGCCTCAGCAGAAGACAAATACACAAGTTGATAACCTCTTAGCAACAGAGTATGAAGAACTTGAACCAGAGTATGATGGTGATCACATTTCTTATGAAGAAAGAGTGATAGTGCTACAACAAAAGAAGCTCATTAATGACCTGTTGTTTGGAATGGTAACCCTACTTGAAAATGACGATCAAGTGGATGATGTCTTTGTAGCAGTAGCAACTGAGGAGGACGAAGCTAAAGTAACAAGTTTCGAAGAAGATTTGGCATTCATTGAGGATTGGCATATAACCTTGGGGATGTGAGAGATGTCAATTATGGCACAATCTAATCTCAAAAAGGCTACTTTTATCTTTTCAATAAATTTAGTTGTTGATGTATATGTAACTTCGGAATGTATTTCACATATATGTATGTTGTATTCCTATAGAGATGGTATTATTCCTCTATAAGGAAGTGTCGTCATTTATATTGTAAGTGTCGTAACTTATACTTGATGGGTTATTAGACCACCTTGTTTGGGGTAGGCCCTGTATAAGTCATGTGGGACAAAGGGTTATTAGACCACCCTATTGGGGGTCGGCCATGTGGGTCAAAGGGTTATTAGACCACCCTATTGGGGGTCGGCCCACTCAGCATTATGTTATGTGGTTAAGTTCGAGCCTACATGAGTTAGGTAAAAAGGAAAGTCAAGTCAAGTATAAATAGAGTGCGGGAGGCACTCTATTTACTCACTCACTTCTCACACATGCACTCAAGGAGGAGTGGCGCACTTATGGAGGAGGAGGATCTGCTGCTAGGTTATGTCTATCTCTCATGGTTGGTTGTATCATTGCTCTATCTATCTCTGAGGAAGTTATTGGGGTTTTTCACCTTTATGGTTTTCCCCAAGTAAATCTTTGTGTCTCTTGTGTGCTTGCATTATTGTCTCCATGATTGATATGCTGTAGATATGCTGTACATGTTGTTCTCTCAGTTAAGATCCTAGATCAGATTGAAGTAAATTCAAAAAATTTAACATTAGTTTCATTTATATGTAATTTACGTCGTAGTTTTGACTCTGAAAAAGTCTTTGCTGGTCCGCCAAAACCAGTTTTTTTTTGGGTCACAATCATGAAGAGAAGTTGGATATTTATGGGAAAAATTTACAAGGATTTGATCTCTGCTTACAACCTGAGATAACCAATTATAAAATAGCATTTGTCATTATCTTTTATGGTACAATCTCACACTTATATATTATTAGTTAGCCTTGTTATGTTGTTAGTTGGCCTTCATTGCAGAGCCATTGACCACACATTCATTCAAATGGTTCCTCTTCTCACTTCTCACTTTTCACTTCTCTTCATCATTATTTTTTGCAACTTCATAAGTTGCTAATCAAACTGGGAACGTCGTCTGATTTTGCTTTCAAATGGTTCCTCTTCTCAGTTCATTGCAGAGCCATTGACCACACGTTCATGCAATTCTCTTCATCATTATTTTTTGCAACTTCATAAGTTGGAAATCAAACTGGGAACGTCTGTTTCTTGTCTTATCTTTTAAATTTCTCCCAAAATGAACCTTGGAGCTCCTTCTAATCAGAGCACCCGAAGATTCATCATCGTATTCAACAAAATAAGACATAAAGGATCTGTTTTCCCTGAGGACAAAATTAAAGTTATAATGTTGATAATCCAAAGCCCTGAAGGTGACAATGTCATTTGTCTTTCCATCATCTATAGAACTCTCGTACAGCCAAAGGTAACGTATAATTTTTTAAAGAATATATTAGTACAATTAATCTTTATTCGTCCAACTAAATAATTGTTAAGAATTTTGGAATATTACTGTGTAGTAATTTTGATAGATTCGTCCAATTAAATAGTTGTTGTGTTAAGAATTTTGGAATATTACTGTGTAGTAATTTTGATAAATGCAATTTCTATCACAATTCAAAAAGAGAAACTTTTACAAAATAAACTATTACCCGATACACTGAAAGTTTCAAATTTATTTGTCCTCAACATATTTGCAAAGTTGTAAATTTTTGTACTTTTAAAAATTTTGTAAGTAGAAACAACGCTTAAATACCCGGTGGCTTGAAGGCAAATCGGCTTGACAGAACATGATACATAAAATAGTAGCTTCCGTAGAAGAAAAGAAAAGCAGGAATGTTAAGGTATATGAGAGTCCAGTATGAAACCACAGACGATCCTCTGGGTGACGACGATATGGGTGGCATTTGTGTGAAATGTGACGTTGAGAATCCGTGAATATTGCAATGACGGTGTGCATAACATCAAATAAGTTTAAATAAATTCAAATATTTAACTTCACACCAAGATATTTAACTTTATTTAATTCCATAGTGTCATTTCCGGTATGAACTTTTTTCAGTAGAAGCATTTCCGGTATGAACTTTTTTCAGTAGAAGCATTTCCGACGTGAGCTTATCCAACTCTTCGTTGGGGTCGTTTTCTCTTGTAGTATCTCAATGTCTCCCTTTGTTGTTGTCAATTAAATGCTAAAATCCATATCACTCTATAAGGCTTGTGATTTAGATTAACTTATATAAGAATATAACAAGATTTTAGAATGAAAATGGTAGAATTACCACAATAATAAATAATTATAGATAATCAAACATTACAATATAAATACATTTATTAATAAAAGCAATGTTCACTTGCCTTGATATAAGTTTTAGTGAAGAAAATTTATAGTAGACATAACCTTCTAGTAAATCTTCATACCAAAGTTTGTGTCTAACCTCCTAGGAAATTTCCGGTGAAGGAACTTTATTGTAGGTGGAACCTTTTAGTATGCATTTTTACAAATATTGCATTCACACTATATCTATTACATCGGAATTATTTAATATAGATGGCCTCAATACATAATAATCTATCTATATATTTAAGGAGGTTAAGTAGGACACTAACATGCCCTCCCCTTAAAAAGTAGAATTGTACTCAAGGCTCGAGATGTAGAAATTGTTGAAGTACATTTGTTGATTCCAATGTAGCATCATTAGGTTGGGTATCTTTCCACTACATCATGACCTCTTGGATGTGTACTTGTGGAGATGACATTTTTGTTTACATTGAGGACGACCTTGGGCTACAACCAAATGGAACCTTCTTCACCCAATTATGGAAGGCTAGTTTGAATATGACAATTACAACCAACCACTTTCTTCACGCAGGATACATGAAAGATGGGATAAATATTAGAGTGGCTACGTAGCTCCAATTTGTAAGCCATTGGAAAAACACATTTGATGAACTTATAGAAACCATAAAACTTAGGAGAAAACTTCTAGTGGTGTTTGTCCTTAAGTGAGGTTTTCTTATATGGTTACAGGTGGAGGAATTCTTGATCCCCTTTTGAAAATTGGTGTTCAAAATGATGTTGATCAACCTGTTGATTCATCATGTTTTGATCTATGAATATATTATCCTTGAGAGTGCAGAGAATGCCAACTAGAGCTATGAATGTTTTGTCAGTATCTTGTACCTCAGAGATGCCAGCTAGTAAGTAGGATAATATTGAGGGGGGGGTTTGGCTGTATAAAACTTCAAAGGGATCCATTTGAGTGGCATCATGATAATTTGCATTATACCACCATTTCGCTAGAGGTAATCATTGATCCCATTAGGATTGCCTCTTTGAAGTAAATCATAGCAAATATAATTCTAGGCACTTGTTGATAGCTTCAATCTAACCAATATTTTGGGGTGAAAGGTGGTGTCAATATTCAGTTGAGTTCCTTGGATTCAAAACAATTTTTACCAATAATTGCTAGTGAGGTCATGGTCCATGATGATAAGCTATGACATCCCATAGAATTTGAAGATATTATCTAGGAAAGCTTGAGCTACCATATAGTGCTTGAAAGGGTATTGTTGGCACATTGTAGGGCACAAAAATGCGCATATTTTGAAAGGAAAAAAACCACAACTATGATTACAGACTTATTACCATATTTTGGTAATTCCACAATGAATTCCGTAGAAATCTCATTCCATATCATAGGTGGAATGGGGAGTGGTTGAAATTAACATAGAGGTTTCATTGTCTCACCTTTGCGCCATTGTAAACTGTCACATTCTAGCACAAAGGTATGAATGTCCTTCTTCACGCCTTCCCCAAAAAATGATCGTTTGATGCATTCGTATACTTTTATGAAATTATGAATCACTAGCTGTGGAGTATGAATGTAGGTCAGACAACAAACCTTGATTTCAATGCTAATTTATTGTGCAAATATAGATGTGTTGACCGAATCGCAACCTCACAGTCGACAGGTGTCCACCGACTGTCGACCCATACCACAGTCTCCCTGGGCACCGACCCGGGCAGGTTTGAGCCCACCCAGCAACACCCGCAGAGCGGATGAGGTCTCACCCGAAGCGTCCAGGAAGAGCAGACAGAACCATGTTTCCGCCGAGGGAGGAGGCAAGTTGCGGCACTATGATACTAACAGTAACCCCAATTATTCACCATGAATTTCTAGCACACCGCAGCATTTAACATTACCAAAACAGAGATCGCATGTTACTTCAACCGCAACATTTTCACATAGACAGATAATGCATTATCGCAACATTCACATTATAGCAACAGACAATAGATAACTACATTAACATTAAGCAATAACATAGACATCGAGCAACATTACACATAGATTGCACCAAATCATCATCCTTATATTACTCGGCAAACCAAAAGCAGTACATAACCATCCGCATTATCTCTGTTAATCTTCGCAGATATCACTTATCTCTATCCACTGCTCCTCTCTAACACTTACAATTCTCCTCTATTTATAGGCTTCCGTTACAATACTTGTCCACTTTCCTAACCGACACTATGGACAATCTACTAACTAACTTGGTCTAATGACCCAAAAACCCGCATACCGCAGTACAATGACTCGATATTACAAAATATATGACCAAAAACCCGCCAATTGTGGTATACTTGATGCACTATTACAAAATACGTGGTCCAAGTGAACCAAAACCCGCCAGCTGCGGTATCCTTTGGCCCAAAATACTCCTTTCACACCTTCATCCAACGTGTCGCAGTGTTCGCAATGCCGCGATCTTTCCTCATTAAACCGCCTGCCAACAAGATGCCCTTTATAGAGAAGCTCTTCATTTTTCCAAGTGTAGCCCATATATGCACGTGGTTCCATTTGAATTTGTTGGATCATGCTAGCAATCTTGGTCCATCCATGAACCATTTTTTATAGATGCATTCAACCAATATGCAATAATGAAGGAGAGGTAATCTTCTTATTCATACAATTAAGAGAGGTCATATACTACCATATTCTCCTTTCCCTTATATTCATTTATCTCATAGTCATATCCCAATATTTTGGTGATCCATTTTTGTTGCTCAAGGGAGGAATTTCTTTGTTCTAGAAATTATTTTAGGCCACAAGGATAATTTTTGATCTAGAAATGTTGCTTAGGTAGGTATGGATGATAAATGTCCATATCATGCAATATGGGCATCGTATCTTTTTCATAAGTTAATTTTCCCATGTGCTACTCACAGAGTTGTTTTCTAGTAAAAGTTAATGGTATACCTTCTTGCTTGACTATTGCTATGATGCATCTACCTGAGGTATCACATTCTAGGACAAAGGTTTTAGCAAATTTAGGAAAAACAAATATTGGGGTAGTACACACAACCTCTCCTTTATGTCCTAGAAAGAGTTTTTTGTCAAGTATCATTCCAATTGAAAGAATTTCTTTTCTATAAAAGTTGTGAGTGGAGCTACAATCTTACCATGTAGTTCCTTATGAAATTTTTATAATAACCAATGAGACCTAAAAAACCTGTTAGTATTTTAAGAGTCTTGAGATGAGGTAAATCCTTCATCACTTCAATTTTATTTGAATCCACAAGCACACCCTCTTGGATGATAATATGGTCCAAATATTCCACTTTAAAGACACCAAAGGAAAATATGGAACTTTTAAGAAAGAGTGGATAATCCACAAGTAGTTGTAAGACCTGATCCGCATGAGCTACATGGGCTTGCCATGTTTTATTGTAGATCAAGATGTCATAAAAATATTATGTAGAAAGGGTTTAAATATTTTGTTCATGATATTTTGGAAGGTGGATGATGCATTGCAAAAGGAAAAGGGAATCACCAAGAACTTTTAATGGCTTTCATGAGTGAGAAAAGCAGTTTTGGGAATATCTACCTCCTTCGAGCAAAATTAATGGTAGCTTGAGCAGGGACAAGTTTGGTGAAGAATTGAGCAGCATTGAGCTCATCTAGAAGGTCAGCAATGAAAGGAATGGGAAACATATCCTTGAGAGTCTAAATAGTTAAAAAAAGGTTAACGAGAACACAATATGTTTAAAATGTGATTCTAATATTAATGGGTCAAGTTCAAAAAAGTAATAAAAATATATATTTTTCAAAAAAGGAAATAAATTGCAGTCTACTACTATGTAGATCATCCTCATATGTTTTATTTTTGAAAATTATATACTGGACATTGAATCAATTGACATGAACAAAACCCACTTATTAAATTTTCCATACCAAAATCCACTTGCTAACTTTTCCATAAATTTGCAAGGACAAACATTTAATGAAATGTAAATTTGACACATTAAATGACACTAATATTTTTAAAAAATAACATTAAAAATACAACACAATTCCTTACAAGTTTTTTTTTTCAATGTACATAAAAATTCACAAGGCTTATATGAGTTTTGTGGGCTTCATTCTTAAAAATATGTAAAATACTAAATTTTAATCACCACATTTTATTGAAAATTGTTACCCATTTTCATGAACTCACCCACTAATCAAGAGAGATCCCCTCATTATCCTATATCTTAGCCATGACATTGTCAATAACCATGTCTAATATGTCTAACTAAAAGGTATTATTGTAAGGCTCCACCACTATGTCAAATATCTCCCATATTGAGGCTTTTGAGCATTCCATATGGTCAATACGCTTAGTGGCACAAGTGCTAGTAACTCTATCATTCATTGACATTCCAAAAACATGTGTAACATGATTGTTCAACATCTAGGTCCTAATATAATTCCCACAACATCTTTCATTTTTTTAACACCATTCTACACTCCTACATGCAAATGTTAGTCAAGTCAATATCCTTGGTTTACACATCCACCAAATTCATATTTTGCTTCTTATTTAATATTTTACTCTAAATTGACAAGGAGTTATCTAAAAATTTTTTATTGATAGACCTGTTAAAAAATCAGAATTAACAAACTTTTAATAAAAACAAAAATTAATCAATAGTACAAATACAAACTACAAAAAAAATTCACATCAAAACAACCCTTAACCATGAAAAACAACAAATTAAGAATTTTACTCAATACTCATTTTATTAACAAAAACAATGCACAATACAATATACAAACATTACACAACATAAACCACTAAATGATATTAGATTACAATGGATTTCATTGCTAAATTACAAAGCCTTGACATCAAAATTTAGAGTTGTACTCCTTATTATACATGCTGATAGGTAGTGTATCAATGTGATCAATCCATGGTTGACTGGATATTAGTTAGGTTGATCGCCTATTAGTTTTACATTTTGTTTTTCATTTTATCCAAACTTTTCACATGTATGATTTTATGCAGTGCACTTATCCTCAGTTTGCAAAAGCTTAACTTCCATGCTATTAACTAAAATGTTTGGGGTGTTATTGCCCAACTGGCGGTGGAATGCTAGGTTCTCGAGTCTAGCATTGAATAGACATTTGAAATGAGAATTGAATTAAAGCTAGTCGATATTTATGCATCGTCTTATGCACAATGCACTGCACCGCCTCGCTAAATCACCGCCTTGATGAAGCTTCCAAGCATTGCACTACCTCACTGAAGCAGCGCCTTGCTAAAGTTTCCACACCACTTTCACTTCATAATAGATCAAATCGAAATTGGAATAAATGAATTGAACAATAGAAATGATAACACAATGTTCTGCATTTTGGTTTCCATGGAACTTGTTGTCCATTGTTCTAGCATTGTTCTCAAAAGTTATTCCATTAAGAGATGCATGATTGACATACCTTCTTTGCTTTTGTTGGACATGTTTATGTTGTTGTAATTGAATCTATTACAACTTCAGTTGTAGCTTTTGGTGATGTTGCTCCCCAAGGCAATTTTGATTATGAATCTACAGAATTCCTCTACCTTAAGTCCAATCAGCAAAGGCACCAAATGTATAAGCTAATGAACATAACATAAACTCTTCATTTTATTATTTGTCGCCTTACCATAAATTGGATTGTTCAGGGGATACAAATGAACTGATCTGAACCCTTTGCTTGAGCGGTACATCGGGTGAGAAGTAGAACGATTTGAATCCTTCCTATCCGTTGGATCACTGATTGTTGTTAAGTGTACAACATCACGAGTCATTCTCCAAGCCAATCTTGTGCATTCAGGATTGGGCCTCATGTGTTGAGGTAGGGAGCCTAAGTTGGAATAGGGAACTTGGACTAGATTCTTGATTTGGACTCAAGAATGACTAAGCCTTCAGTTGTAAAAGGTTATTCCTCATGTGTTGACGTGAATGATTTGATGTATCAAAGTGATGATGTTGTAAAGTATTGGTGGACAAGGCTCAGGAGTTGTGTGCCAAGTTAGTTTCTCATGTGGACCTCCAATTATAGTAGGTACCCATGGGGTGGCCCTCCAGTTATAGAGGGGTATATGCTTTGCATGTTGAAGCATTAATGTTGTGTGATGTATTACTAACCATGGTCATAGATTGCTATCAAGTCTCCTTTAGAGACTATCCACCTCTAGAGTGAATTAGTTTAGCATATGATCATTTGGTCTAAGGGTAATATAATATAATATGATCACAACACCTGGAAAATATTCTAAGTATAATATGATATGATAGATAATTAAAGTTAACACATATTGACCATGCAGATAAGACAAGAGACAAAGATAAGATGTGATAAGATATGAGAGAATTCAACTTGCACATAAAAGAATTAATTAAGAGAGCATTTGAATTGCTAAACTTCAGTGAAGACTTTAGTAAATCAAAGGAGAACTCGAATTGATCACTACAGTGACGTTAACAAGAAAGAATAATTTAAGAGAGTTAACTAAGTGATATCAAAGAAGATCTAGTTAACTAAGTGTTATTGCATGACGACACTTATGTTAAGAGAGTTAAAAGGAGAACTCGAATTGATCACTACATTGACGTTAACAAGAAAGAATAATTTAAGAGAGTTAACTAAGTGATATCAAAGAAGATCTAGTTAACTAAGTGTTATTGCATGACGACACTTATGTTAAGAGAGTTAACTAAGTGATATTAAAGAAGATCTAGTTAACTAAGTGTTATTGCATGATGACACTTATGTTAAACTAAAATATGACACTTGAGTTGTGACACTTGCATGGAGAAACTTAAGTTAGCCACCTAACTAAGTTGATAAGATTTTAGTTAAGAGGTGATTTCATCCTAAGAATCAGTTCAGTGAGTTAATGCACTGCATGAGAAGTGGGGCGCACTTCTTCATGCAAAGTTGATGTATCCAAATGGAGGGCGAGTTCATCTTGAAGTCAGAAGCTAAAAATAGAAGCCAATGCATGAGAAGAATATATAAATATGTTATACACAATTGTTGAATTTAATGTGAAGCGAATTCTCTTCTCCCTTGAAGGAAAGGCACTTCTCTTTGTGCATGATATTATTCTGAGTCTCTCTTCTTTATCTTTATCTTGCTCTGTAATTGCACCAGGGGTGCTTGATGTAAAATACATTATCTATTATCTATCATAATTATACTCTGAAGATATGTTAGGGTTTTTCATCCTCATTATTTTGAGTATTTTCCCCAGGGTATGTGATGAACCTGCAATAATTAATTAATGCAAATACACAAGATATCAGAAATAATAGAACTCATAATCACTTTTATATTGATCACGGGCCACTTTGAGGGGGCAACCTCCTTTGAGCAAGCTCAATACAATTAACTTCACGGTGCCTTCATAGGCCTCAACACACACTTATATATTAAGTCTAGGCGCCAATACCATGGGTCAATACTATGTGTCAATACAAACCATGGGCTAAGTCTAGGCCCCAATACTATGAGTCAAAACCATGGGACATATAATACTATGGGACGACTTACAAAGCATATGCGTCCAATACTATGGGTCAATACTATGGGCTAATAAAAACTATGCATCAACAAATACTATGGGACGACTTACAAAGAATATGCGTCCAACAACAATATACTAACAAAGTAAAGACATGGGTTCCTAACATCCCCTCTCCCTTAGAAAAAGATTTGTCCTCAAAGCTTTAGATGTGGAAATTGATGCAGAATCTGAAGGAGTGGGTCCCCTGTAGCATCCTCGAGTTGCATTCCAAGCCACTGGCGCCTTTGGAGTTTCAGGGAGGATTGCATGGAAAGCTGTAGACAAAGAAGAACCATATCAACGATGTGAAAAGTGCGCTCAGAACGGTGCTGATCGGCTTGTTGTTTCAGTCGAATTCTTGCCATGTGAAAATTGTCCTGCATAATGAGAAGAAGCTGATCACGGTTTCGAAGAATTGAGTCAATTTCCTGAACTGGGGAGTTGCTGAAGGTGTATGGAAGAAGAACTGGTGGTGCATGTACAAAGATTGCTTCATATGGTGTCCTTTGAGATGTGGTACTATACCACTAGAGCGCTTCTAGGAAATCCATAGAAATAGTTGTCCAAATCTATGGAGGGATGGGTAAGGGTTCGAGCAGTCCTAAAAGGAGGGTCGTTTCACCCTTGTTGACCTGGAAAGTATCACAGTCAACCACCATCCGTTGAATTGTCCTTTTGAGTCCCTGCCAAAAGAAGTTACATTGTTCCTGGTCATACGTTTTGAGGAACCCAGAGTGCCCTACTGATGAATAAGCATGGAGTTCATAGAAGAGATAGCCCCGTTGAACAGATTGCAACCAATTTGGAACAAGCAGAGAAATAGCTGTAAGAGAAACTGGGTCATCAAATGTGCGAGAAGTAGAATCATCAGAGGGAGGTGTATTGGGGGTTTCTGGCAAACGATCAACATGCCATGTAGTGTATGTGTCTTTAATGTGAAGCCAATTAGAATTTATGGCCAATTCTTTGGAACCAATGTCATCGTGGAGATTGCGAAACGGTTTGTATAAGAGGAGCTCACTCCAACAAAAGGAAACAAAGGAATCTGCAGTAAAGGGTGGAATGGTAGTGAAGCGAGGAAAGACACGAACACTTTTGGCAGGGATGTTTGGTTTCCATTGGGAATTCTTTCTACAAGATGAGCATGACCAAGAATGTGCAGCTTCAAGAAGGGTAAGATGTTCGAGTGCAGTGGGTCGTTGCATGTATGCAAAAATGAAGGTTGGTGTTGGTGGGGTATTGAGAGAGTCATTGGAAATACATAGTAAAACACTCTAGCTAACGTTCAAGGATAAAAATGAATGGATGCAAAGACAAAGAGGGAGATTTTGGAGCATGTGGCAAGTCTCCTGTGCACCAATGTCTCGATCTGCAACAGTTTCAGACAAGAAGCATCTTATTGGTTGAAGGACTGGTGCATCATGTGGACTTGCATGTGCAAGACGAGAAAGAAGTGCATGTATCTTTCTGATTTTGGCTCTGCCTTTGCTGTTAAATTTTGAGCATTAATTCACAATACTCTAGGATCTTTACTGAGAGAACAACATGTACAGTATATCAATGCATATCAATCATAACAAGCATGTCAATCATCACAAGAAGCAAAAGCATGAGAGACAATAGACACATAGAGTTTCCGTGGGGAAAACCCTAAGGTGAAATCCCCACAACTTTCTCATAGATAGAAAGAGAAATGGCTCAACCAAAGTACAAGAGATAGACTTCTCTTAGCAGATGATCCTCCTCCTCACAAGTGCGCCACTTTCTGAGTGAAGGAAGAATGAGTTTCTGAGTGATCCAAATAGAGATCTCCCGATCTCTATTTATACTTGTTCTATTTGCCCAATAACCTTATGGGGCCGACTTGTCTAGCTAAGTACATGAACCACATATTACATAATTCTGGGCTGACCCCTTACAAGGTGGTCTAATAACCCATCGGCAAGTTAACACACTTGCGACAATTGTCAATACAAATGACGACACTTCCTTATAGAGGAATAACACATATCTATAAGGGTACAATAAATATATAACTGAAATACATTCCGAATTTACATATACATCAATACTCCCTCTTAACTAGGAAGGTATTTCTCGACACAGATATGCTAGCACAAGTCTTCTTCTCTGGATCATCGCCATCGATGCATTGTCCTCAAATCATCTTCATCGTCACTGTTGCTGCTATCTCAACCAATCTCTGAATCTACTCATCATAGGAAGTTCTACAGAGCCAGTCCTGGATGTAGGCCCACCACCTGTAGGTCTTCATCATCACTGGCCATACTATGGAATACTCAGGACTGATTATGTGCCACAACAAAAACTAGCAAGAGCATCCTAGGACTGATTACGAGCACACCACTCAACCTATCGGATCTTCCAGGGAGTTATTACATGTTGAACTTCACAAAACCTACTCAGAGCATCCCAGGATGTTACGAGCACACTGCTCAACCTGTCTGGATCTCGATAGAGCATCCCAGGATGTTACGAGCACACCGCTCTACTTGTTCATATTTTAAAGGATCTTTTCTATGTGAACTTTCGCAAAATCTACTCAGAGCATCCCAGGATGTTACGAGCACATTGCTCTACCTGTCCGGATCTCGATAGAGAAACCCGGGATGTTACGAGCACACTGCTCAACCTGTCCGATTTTTAAAGGATATTTTCTATGCGAAACCATAGTAAAACCTACTCAGAGCATCCCAGGATGTTACTAGCACACTGGTCTACCTGTCCGAATCTCGATAGAGTAACCTAGGATGTTATGAGCACACCGCTCAACCTGTCCAGTTTTTAAAGGATCTTTTCTGTGCGAAACCGTAGCAAAACCTACTCAGAGCATCCCAGGATGTTACGAGAACACCACTCTACCTGTTCGGATCTCAATAGAGCAACCCAGGATGTTACGAGCACACCACTCAACCTGTCCAGTTTTTAAAGGATCTTTTCTAAGATACCTGCACAACCTGTCCATGGCCATAGAGTATCAACCCGATACTCATCATACATCATCCTAATGTACATCATCACATGATCAACCTGATCATCATCATAGCATCAACCTGATGCGTATCATCTAGAGCAACATCCTGAAGCTCGTCATCTTTGATTCATGATCATCATCATAGCATCAATCTGATGCATATCTTCTGGAGCAACATCCTGAAGCTTGTCATCTATGATCATCCTGATCAAACAATATATCAAACTGATGCATACAAAGTATCAACCTGATACATATCATCATACATGATCTACCTGATCATACAAGTATCCACCTGATACATATACAAATACATGATCTACCTGATCATACAAGTATCCACCTGATGCATATACAAATACATGATCTACCTGATCATACAAGTATCCATCTGATACATATACAAATACATGATCTACCTGATCATATAAGTATCCACCTGATATATATATACAAATACATGATCTACCTGATCATACAAGTATCCACCTGATACATATACAAATACATGAACTACCTGATCATATCCAGCATCCAACATGATGCACACATACATACATATAAGTGATCCAACTGATCATATCCATCATCCAACATGATGTGTACATACATACATATAAATGATCCAACTGATCGTATGGAGCAGAAACTAGAACATCATCCTAATGCTCATCATCCAGTGCTTACATCCATAGCCATGTGAAGGATCCTCCTTCCACCATGCTTGGAATGGCTTCAACAAATGTGTCCATCACTTTTCCTCGAAGTGTCGTCGATTTGAAGAACGCCAAGACTCTCTCTGAAGTACTCGAACTTCACCCTGGCTAATGGCTTCGTCAGCACATCTGCAATCTGCTCATTTGTCACAATATACAGGAGCTATATTGCCTCGCAACTAGCCGAACAAACTGCAACATACTCTGCTTTGGTTGTACTTAGTGCTACGCAGGACTGCTTCCTGCTAAACCAAGAGATCACACCTGATCCCATACTGAAGCAGCACCTAGAAGTGCTCTTCCTATTTGCAACATTGCTTGCCCAATCCGAATCAACATAACCCTACAGGTTAAAATTTTGATTCGCATCATACTTGAGCCCATAGTCAACTGTACTCTTCAGGTACCTCAGAATATGCTTTACAGCAACCAGGTGAACACCTCTGAGATCTGTCAAGAACTGACTCAATGTGTTCACTGCAAAGAAAATATCTGGTCTCGTGTTCATCAGGTACATAGAGGACCCAATCATATGGCGATACATAGTGACATCAACTGGTTCAGATGAAGCAGCACACAGAAGCTTCAGGTTCGATGCCATAGCCTCGCAGTCCATCATCCCGAACCTCTTCAGGATCTCTATTGTATACTTCCCTTGTCCAAGGAAGATCCCATCTGCACTCTGCCACACCTCCATACCAAGAAAGTAGTGCATCATACCCAAGTTCTTCATCTCGAACTCGGCAGCAAGCTTCCGCTGCATGTCGACAATCAATCTATCCTCACCTGTAACAAAAAGGTTATCCGCATACAAAAGTAGTATCACTGGATTGCCTTCCTCAACCTTGTAGTAAAGGTTGGAACCCGCTTTACTCTTGGTAAAGCCCAAACTAGATAGAAAGATGTCTATCTTACCATACCAAGTTTTGCACATATATGAATCTTGTCATGTGTCTCAGAACCAAGTGGCTATCTTAGAACCAAGTGGCTGCTCCACATATACTTCTTCTTCAACTACACCATTCAAGAAAGCCGTCTTGAAATCCATCTGGTGTATCTTCCATTTCATCACTTTTATATTTCTCTATGCTGCCATCTGTAGCATGCTTGATCTTATAGATCCACATGGAAGTCATAACAAACTTCCCTTCAGGTCTTGGGACTACATCCCAAACATCATTCTTCATGATTGACGGATCATGGCATTCTTCCATTTCTTCATCCCAGATCCTGGGAACTTCAATATCTTCAATATCTTCAATAGATATCTTTGTTGCTGGAACAAATGTTGTAGTCCTTTCTTTGTAGGCGATGGTATACCATCTTTCCTACAAAACAAGTAAAATTGCATGATTAGGAACATCTCATAGTTTTCAGAACATATTCTTACACATAAAGAAATATGTCATACAGTCATGCAAACATCTTAGCCAATGCTTCTATACAACATTTATCCATATCCTGTAACTTTCTAGATGCCTTCCAATCTCTACCAGAAAATTTTTAAGAGTTTGCATAGCTCCCAACATGTCAACAAAGAGGTTTCATTCTAGATAAGTAGAAATGGAATGTTGTACAGTGCCATAGGCCACTTACCCATCAAATGCATATTAGTAGTATACTGTTCATTAATGCAATCATTCTAATATGCACAATACATATCCTAAGTCTAGGAACATAAGCATATACATCATTGAATAATATTATTTAAACAAACAAATATGCAAGAAATGATAATTAAAATACTTATCTTTGTTTGTTTGTTGGGTGGACTTCCTTTGAGTCTTTGCTTCCTTCTAGGAGCTGCTGAAGTAGCTTCTTCTACACCTTTATGTTGTGGAATGTAGAAAGATGGTTAAATCCCTCCGAATCTCTGCATCCTTGCAGAAACTACTGGAGTGTGATCCTTTTTGATCTTTTCTTCCTGGATTACCTGTTATTGAGCTTATATCCATACTTAATCACTATGCGTGCTTATTAGTATCATCATTGTGTTATCCTCGAGGTCTCATACATAATCAAACATTCATTAGTATAACCATCAAAACACAACAATCTTAAATATGTATAGTCATGATTATTTCAAACATAGATAATAAGCATTAGCATTCAAAGTTTATATATAGGACTCTTATAAGGAACATAATATTGCTAAACCCGTGATTACTCAAACCTATGACTCTTCTGGTTAGTCATATCATCAATTAGCGTAAGAAACATAATATGCATGCCCGCATGGTTATTCAAACGTATGACTTCATGAATAATCATTATCAATCATGCCATGTATACTTATATAAGAGATCCTATGATATAAGAAAAACATACCTGGTCATCATATTTGCTAGTTATGTCTAGCAGTGTTTTCTTGTCCTCTTCAATGACCTGCATAACTCGTAAGTTAACCTTTGCAAAAACCAAATTATACATACCTCCATGTGATCCATGACTATGGATGAATCTTTGTCTTTATGTCACTATAGCATGTTCAGGTTGTCCCTTCAATTTATACAATCCTCCCTCTTGCTCTCAAATCACCACTGCATCATCTATAGTTTTACCTTTTGGCCACATTAGGACTTGGCCATCTACAAATGCAACCCTCATGCCTTTTGCATCCAATGCAGAGATGGAGAGTAAGTTCTTCTTGAGCCCAGGTACATATAGAACCTCTTTCACTTCAAAGACTTCCCAGAGTCTAGGTTGTAGGAAGCTTCCCCACTTCCTTTGATAGGGTATTGATAATCATCCCCAAGTTTCATTTTATGGGGTGATTCATGTTCAGATAGGTTTACAAAAGATTCTTTAAACCCAGTCATGTGTTTAGAAGCCCCACTATCAATTAACCAATCATTACAACCATGAGGGATATTACCTGTGAGAGCAGAGACTAGAACATACTCTTCTTCACTTGATGAGTCATCATCATCACTTTCTGCTCTAGCTTTCTTCCTAGGAGGTTCATCATCTTCAGCAGCATGAGCATGATACCTTCTTTTGCTGCCCTTCTTCTTGTTGTTGAAGTTGTTGTCTTTCTTCTTCTTGGGGCAATTTGAAGCAAAGTGTCCCACTTCATTGCATTCGAAACATCGAACATGAGATAGATCTTTCTTCTTGTGATGAGGGTGAGAATGTTTCTTATGAGATCTCTCCCTCTTAAAATTGCTTCCCTTGGTGTGAGCTGCGAGAGCTTGATCTTCATTCCCCATCTTTTCTTCTCTTGCCACAAGCCTAGCTTCTTCTTGAGAGCATTCCTCCCACAGTCTACTGAAAGAGACCAACTTCTTTCTTGCACAGATTCCTTGAATAAAGGAGTCCCATGACCTAGGTAGGCCATTCAGAGTGGTCATAACAACTTCACCATTGTCCACTACTTCATCCACAACTTCAAGTTGTTCCTCGATCTGAGAGACCTTGGATAAGTAAGATTGAATGGTCTCTCCATTCAATAGCTTGACCCCTTTCAATTGATTCCACAGGGTCATCTTCCGATTTATGTTCTTCCCTTCAAATAGCTTGGTCAAAGAGTCAAACATCTCTTTGGGTGTCTTCAGAGATGACACATGTGGTATGAGATGGTCTTTCATAGAATCAGTAATGATTCTCTTTGCCTTGACCAAGTTCTTCTTATGCAATATCTTAGCCTCTTCATCCTCTCGGATAGGGATGTCTTCTTTTACATATGAGTCCAACTCATTCTCTTCCAGGATTAATCCAATCCTATATTTCCAGGCTCGGAAGTTATCAGATCCTTCAAGCTTGTCCTCAAGCTTGGTGTGGTGAGACATCTTTAAAGAGTACTTCAAATGGAAATAGAAAAGATTTAGATCTTACCACTTGATATGCTGAAAACTAGATTTGGTCCCAAAATAGGGTTTGTCGAAAAAACCCTAAAAATTCAAAATGTGAATTTCAACTTTCTGAAAGGATAGAAATATGCACCTTGATGATCTGATCAGCCTGATGTATTCAGAATTTGATATCTGCAAAGCTTCACTCTTCAGAAATGCCTTTTTGTCTTCCCGGGTTAACTTGGGAGGACCCTGAATTAACTTGGGAGATCTATCCAACCAAAAATCTCGATGCAAAGCTCTAAACTTCGATTTTGCCAAGGAGCTTCCAGCTATGTCTTTAGATTTCAGAAATTCCTATTTTTGTGGAAACCCTAATTTTTAGGGCCAAATCTGAAAATGCTCAGAATTGAATTCTGATTGGACAGATGGATTCGCCTTGATGAGTTGAGTCAATCTACTATATTGCTTTTCCAAAATCTGTGGAGATAAATCCAATAAACAAGAAACCCTAGTTTCCGTCATTGCACAATGTCTTCTTCTCAGGTTAGCTCTGATACCATGTTAAATTTTGAGCATTAATTCACAATACTCTAGGATCTTTACTGAGAGAACAACATGTATAGTATATCAATGCATATCAATCATAACAAGCATGTCAATCATCACAATTAGCAAAAGCATGAGAGACAATAGACACACAAAGTTTTCATGGGGAAAACTCTAAGGTGAAAAACCCCACAACCTCCTCAGAGATAGAAAGAGCAATGGCTCAACCAAAGTACAACCAAAGTACAAGAGATAGACTTCTCTTAGAAGATGATCCTCCTCCTCACAAGTGCACCACTTTCTGAGTGAAGGAAGAATGAGTTTTTGAGTGATCCAAATAGAGATCTCCCGATCTCCATTTATACTTGTTCTGTTTTCCCAATAACCTTATGGGGCCGACTTGTCTAGCTAGGTACACTAACCACATATTACATAATTCCAGGCTGACCCCTTACAAGGTGGTCTAATAACCCATTGGAAAGTTAACACACTTGCGACACTTGTCAATACAAGTGATGACACTTCCTTATAGAGGAATAACACATCTCTATAAGGGTACAATAAATATATAACTGAAATGCATTCCGAAGTTACATATACATCAACATTTTCTGCATATTTTTAAATATATTTGAGTACATCATGTCTAGAGAGAACAAGTTGGCAATCAACATTAGCTCGCCAAATTTAGAGCATGGTAGGGTTGTGAATATTTAGGAGGGAATCGTTCCTTGCAGGGTTGTATGTTTTTCGGCCGTTTGCATCAATGAATAAGGAAGAGGTAGGTTGTAGCTCAACTGGAAATCCGTAATGACATTGAAGAGATGATCCTTTGTTGCAGAGGCAAGAAGATTCAGAACATTTTGTGTGCCTTTGGACACAGTTGACAAGTTCTTCATAGTCATCGAGGTGATTTGTTGCAAGTATGGAGTCTGATCCAATGGCACATGGATCATTTATAGCATAGGCTTGCAAAGATGGGGTTTGAGAATGGTTGACGCGAGGATTCCATGCTGTAACAAACTTGTCAAAGTATTGTTTTACATCTTCTACCTTTGCAACATTTGCCCAATCTAACGTGTCCATATTGGGTGCATTGTCCAACCATAGGAAGCCATGTATATGTGCTGATCCCCTGTGTTGCCATTCATACCTACATGGAAAAGACAAGTGTTAGGAACAAATATTTGAGGTTTTGAATATATCGAAAATCCATGAGACTATGGTTTGTTAGCAACCTGCACCAGTAGTCTTTTGTAGAAAGGCCTTTTTGAAGAACTTCTTCCAGGAATATTTTGAATCTTTTGTCCATGCATTGAGATGCAATGTGTGGATTGGATATAAGGTTGCGAATTCTCCATTGGTATTGTTGATGTGAATTAGCTGGAGCTTGTCAAGGAATCAAAGAGTGCAAGTTTGGCCATTTCATGTCAGTTGCGCTGAGTGTGAAGAAGAATGTTGGTGTCCTTTGTTGTGCGATCATGTCAGTTAGTTCACCTCTACTTTTGTTCCAGTATGATTGGGTCTTGCGGAGGGTGGAGCCAAACCGCATGACCTGTTCAGCTATTTTAGCATTGGGCACATCTTGTAATTGTTGTTGAAGTTTTGCAACTGTTGGAGGAAACATATCTTCAATGTTACGTTTTACAAACATGGAAGCAGTGGCATGGCTACGGTGGAGCATCATGAGGTTATATATGTAATAATGGAAACGAGGATGTTGGCCAAATTTATTGTCGTGGTATCAGAGTAGGTGTGGTGCATAATTGGCGATACCAACCTCTTGAATGTGTGGTTGTTTAAGCATTGCAACTCCAGTGGGAAATAAGGTTGGGAAGGCCATTGAGAGGAGGCCTATTGTGTTGTATTCATTGATAGGGGAAGTATCTATTGGGGGCCAGTCAATGCAAGGTGGATTGGGTGCATTGCTTGTGCTTAAGAAGTGTTTGATTTCATCAACCTTAGTTCTACAATTTGTTTACAGTGTAGATATAAATGAGGAGGATTGTTCTTCATGGGGTTCAAGGAAGGTGAGTCATTGAATAGCAGCATTTGAGGCATTGGCAACAAGTGGGGTTTCTTTGGCTTTGACATGCCGAAGTAGGGAGGAAATGTCAGTTGGTTCAAGAGGAAAAGAAGACAATGCAATTGAGTTAACTTGAACATCCTTGTAGTAGGGGTCATTTGAAAGCTTGTATTCAAGAGCAGCAAGAACACGTGTTCAACTAACAAAGAATTCATAAGTCTTCTTGTTAGGATTGGATTTACAAACAATTAGGATGTCAATGTCTGAGAGCAAGCGAGGGAGGAAATTGGCAATGCTTGAAATGTTTTACGAGAAGATAATAGTGTGGCCAAAATATGTATATTGACCCCCATGAGCATGAGTGACCTGTAAAATTGGGTTAACATGAGAAATAAGAATTTCTTCAACTTGAGTAAGGACAACTAGCACAGTTGGTTGTATCCCTGGGTCCATGTTGTTTGCTAAGGAGTAGCGATAGACATTTTTTTTCTGCAATACAACGAGAGCATGCAGATGCACCAGAAGAGTGCTTTGTTTTAATTCCACGATAAGACTCCATGCATATAGAGCATACATCCATGCTAGATAATTTGTCAACCCTTTTACGGAATTGTTGTTGCACACTATCTAGGTGGATATTTGTTGGATGTGTTGGGGTGGTTGTGCATGATGTTGAGGGTGGTAAGGAAGCTTGAACAACGTGAAATGGAGAAGGGATATGAATAAGTTGGCGAGCAACTCTATATAGAAGGCGTTGACGTTTGTTGTTGTTTTTTTTTTCTTTTCAGCATATACAATTCTTCTGCATGTATTGATTTGATCATTTACATCATTGGTTGACATGGCTACAAAAAAAAATGTTTCATGGTTATCAACTTTGTTGTGCCTTTGTTGGAAGACAAACATAGTATATATTGAATAATTGAACAATTAAACAAAGATAGAGTGTAAAAGATAAATGGAGCATGGATAATATATGCCAAGTTATTGCAAGAAGTATAAAGTTGACAAAGTTAACATCATTTTAAGTATAAATGTGAAATTGGAAAGATAGATTCCAATGAATATGTACTTTGACAAAATATTACAACAAAAGTAAATCATATAATATTTAAGACTGTTGATTGATGGTTACAAGTAGTAGTTAAACAATGTTCATTCTAAGTAAAAAATTGTTTATAAACAAAGAAGTATAAAGTTGACAAAGCAATCTTTATTAAAAGAATAAATTTGAAAGTGGCAAGATAGGTTGCAATGAATATGTAATTTGACAAAATGTTACAACAAAAATAAATCATATAATATTGAAGACTGCTCATTGATGGTTACAAGTATTGATTACATAGCATTGTCTATACAAAAAGTATGTAGTGGATAAGTATCAAGCAGGAAGAGGAAAAAGATACATTTGAATTGCATAAAATTGTGTGACAAAGGGTTATCAAAGGTAGAGTTCAAAGCTTGTGAGCAATTGAGCGTGTATTAAGCACAATGGCTTCGCTTGTATCAATTGAAGGAACAGGTTGTGGTGATTACGAAGCCTCTTCAGACATAACAAGAAGCACCTTCAAGCGAGCATTTGAATTAAAAGTATCTGTCTTCACCGATAAGGTTAGAAGGTATTTGTGAGCACAAACATGTTGAACAATTTCCGACAGAGATGCCGGATCACTTGAGAGAAGGCATAAATCCTGTGCAGATATGCCCATGAGTTGTTTTAATCATCGATAGCTATGACACCGTACATTTGTCCAATGGGATCAAGTAGATCAAGTTTTAGTATGTATCGATAAGCACATTCTGTAAACTCCCCATCACATTTTGCACAATGCCATACATTACCAACTTTGTGGGAAATTTTTTTCATGCATTGTATTCCATTGACAAATAGAGGACATGCAAGGAAATGGAAGTTATCAATGTTAATATGGGTGATTGTAGCGATAAGTGAATACCAAGTTGTTTTTTCAGGGGGTTGCAGAGATTGAAGCGCAGAGATGGAAATGCGTTTGCAAGAGATAGAAGAAGGTGAGGTTGATTTTCTGCTCAAAGATGGCGAGACTAAACGAAAGCCATTGTCATCAAACCATGTTTGGAGAAGATGAGCTTCCTCAATATTTGGGTTTATAACGAGGTTGGTGTTTGAGAGGGTGCTAATGGTTTTTCCATTGAATTCTGTAACATGGCCACCTTTAATTGCAAGGATAGGGGGAGTAGGCAAACCTCGAAGGCTTCCAAGGTGGGAACCCTCGATTGTGCAGTGTTCATTCCAAAGTGTTATGTCTATGCTATACCCCGACATGTCCCTCAACCCAATTGTTCGTTGAATGGTTTCAAAGCCATCCATTTTGTGTATAGTTGATGTAGGGGAAACATAAATCACAAATCCAATAAGGTCAACCATGGAATTGATAGGTGTAGTTTTGATGTCATGGATAGATTTAAAGTGGAAGCAATGAAAAGGGATTAATGGGTACTCTTCCAAACATGGTTTAATGGTTGAGGAGGGATTAAGAAAAACCTCAAAAGAACTTGTCAAATGGTTGTATGTTGGGTTGACTACTTTAACTGTTCCATTTGAGATAGTGTAGACTATGCCAACTTGTATTTGGTCATATAATGAGGTGGCCAGTTTATTGAAAGTAGAGATATGAATCTCATCTTTGATAGCACTAACAAGGTCAAAGCCAAAGAGTTGACCAGTCCCTTTTTGATTGGTGTAGGTTGTCATACTAGTATTTGCAGTAGCGCGATCTTGAATCGACCAACTTTTGTTGGAAGGGTTGAGTGATGTGAATTGAAGAGAAGGTGCAATAGGGTTTGTGGTTGCGTTTTGCAAGCAAGGCATGACAAGTGAAGGGTTTTGGTGATCAATGGTGTTCATTTCTAGAACAGATGAATTGTTAGGGGAGGTAAAGCTGGAGGTAAAGTTGAAAGGTGATGGGTCTCCGACTATTGCTGCTTCCGAAGTGACAATTTCAAATGTGTCCAATGTGACAATCCTGGCAATAAGCATTAAGCTAAGTAAGTATAAGTAAAAAAACTATAGATTGATTGGGAGTGCAATCTAAAACAAGTTAAAACAAGAGGTAGAAATCAAATCATACATGGTATTGTGCAATATGTTGCATGTACATATGATGACTTTGATGATTGAACCTGCTTGGAGTTGGTGGTTTTCCATAGCACTGTTGTAGCTAGTTGGAAGCAATGTATTGTGGCAATGAATTCCATCAGAGATACAGATGCAGAAGTGTGCAGTTGTTGAGTGAAGAGAGTTGACTTGTTTGAGAGCAACAACTTGTACAAGCAGGCAGAGGTCAACAACATTATTCATCAAAAGTGAAACAACGTTTTTAGTTAATAGAGTCTCCATACCGGCATACTGAAAATAGTGGCACTACAAAAGCAACCTGGAAAAGGGCAAGATTGCTATTAGCAATGAATGTTTCTATTGGAGTAATAAGGAAACATGTAGAAACAACATCATGGATTATTTATTTAATTTTGAAACTTAAACTATACATTATTGAAAGACTTAAGATTTGGTAGAAGGTTAGAAGAGTAGTTGGCATGTAAAAAGAAGAAAAAAAGATGTTGGGTTCAAGTTAACAATTTAAGAACATAAGAAAAAGGGCACAATAGATAGAAATATCAGTTTGATGGTGTAGAATGTGAATTACAGTCTTGGGAATTCTCATATAAAAATCTATGACAATTTGTTCTAACAGTATCGCACTTTAAGTGAACTTGGAACGAATCTGCTGAAAATGAAACAAGGTATACATATGTAGCAAACACATCTCTTGTGAATCAATGAAGTGGAAACTGTGCTTTGAAATGCCTTTTTCATTCTTAGAACGAATATCTTTTGAAAATAGAGTTACAAAGGTTACATAGAATACTTGGTATGGTGAATAGAAAATCAGAACAATTGATTTTGATGGAAAGGAAATCAACCTTCTATTTAATTTGGTTGTAGTGGTATCCTTCATTGCTTGATGGAAATAGATGGATCCTTTTAGGATCTTTGACTGATAGGAGGAACAATCTCTAGTGGTCATGTATCGCACTAAGGCAGTTTTTTTTTACAAGATGGCAAGTCAACTGACAGTGGGGAACATGAAAGTAAACACTCTTGAAATGGAAGGGTAGCTGCTTCCATAGAAAGGTGGCAGCTGTTATAGCTAGATATATTTCTAGGTCTTGTTTTGTAATATATCTTGGGGCCTTGTAGTTTTGAAATAGATGAGTAACACATTTTCTTATCATTGTTACAATGGGTTGAGTAGTGACTTGGGAGCAATAATTGATTCTCTTTGTTGGAACCTAGGCCTTGTTAGTAAGCTGGTAACAATGTACAATTGTTGTATTTTATATATTCTATATTGTGTTACAAAATATGCTCTGCTTGGAAACATGTTCTAATGTGCAGTGTAGGTATCCAATCTGATATTCATATTTATGATTTGAGAATGCAGAATGAAAGAAAAAAAAATGCATAGTTGAAGAAACTAAGAACAATCTGGGTGAGTGCATAGGAACTACAACACCCTTTGACTCTGTTGTAGTGGCAGCTCAATAGAAGTTCAAGCACCTATGGTTGTTGCAGGAAATATAAAGCTAATGCATATATGGTTTTTTTTTTTTTTTTTAATCTTGGTAAAGCTGCAAATGTGGGAAAACAAACCGATCCACATGATAGAAAGTTATAAGAAGCAGGTTTAAATGAAGTTGGAATGAGTAAAGAGTATCTTGGTAAAAAAAATATGCGGTGCAGAACAGAAGATGCGAAAAATAAATTTGAAGCAGATAGGACAAAAGGAATAGAACCAACAAGGAATTTCAACAGGGGGTGAGTAGCATGAATAGGTTATTGCAGAACTAGGAAACAATTTTTTTTTTAGAAATAAAAGATCAACTTTTCAAAAGTGGCAACTTTTGTAGGAGACAAAATGTGTTGCAGTGCAAGTATATTTGCCCAAGTTAGTAGAAACATATATTGGTAAACACAAGGAACTGAATATATATCAATCAAGCACGGTTGCATGTGAAACCAGTAAAAAAATCACATACATAACTAAATTCTAAATTTAAAAGTTGAACATACAAGTGAACAAGTAAATAAATTACAGTGCAGTGACACGAACATCCTATACCTTCCAGAAGAAAAAAAAATACAGTAGAACCTTCTTGGTTGTTATAACAACAAATATGAGTTTGGTTTGAGAGGAAAACCTTGATTTTGAATAGAAAACAAAAAGCTTTGCCTCCTGAAGATGACCGTTTCTTCATAAATCTATGGGGATTCGAATAAGTGAGCTGATGTCACAATAATAGTAGCAAACAACAACACAATCACAGAGGCTTGGCCCATTGAATTTTATAAAGGATTACGAGGAAAGGCGGTGGTGCATTGGTGTTTGAGCAAATTTAAGCATTCTTGCATTGAAATTTGTTCTTGTATTTGCAGAAGATACAATGTACAGCAGGTCCAATCTGTCAACTTTAGGTCTGCGTCAATAGGCAAAGATCTGTATGACTCAAGCGATATTCATAACTTCGTGATGGATTAAACCCAAGGAAATAAATGTTGATGTGGGAAACCTTATAGAAGGTTGTTCCATGTCCAATCCGTAATTGAATGCTCAACTTTAGGAAAAAAAAATTTAGACTTGGTAAGCTTTTTCCATGCAGAGATGGATCGAAGCCTTACACTGGGAATATTATTATTTTTGAAAACTAAATGCATAAAAAAAGTATTTTATCTGTGGGATATGGATGATTCAATCGAAGCAATGTAGAGGCCCATCTCAAAAAACCAAAACAAAACTGCATTTCTCTATGCAGGGGGGGGTTTGTTCATTTGGTCACCGGATCGAATCACATGCCCAGAGGAACTCACCTATTTTTTCCACAAAAGCAAACATGTCTGATCAACTCTTCTACAAAAGGGCAGATGAACCTTTCCTTTTTCTATGATGAATTGTTTCGCTTAAGTTACGTAAAATCGCCCGCAGGTTCGAAAAAATTCGCTTATCTTTTCCACAAAAGCGGATAAAAATCGGCTAAATTTCCCGCCTTACGATTTTGCACCTGTCCATGGCGATAAAAATTAGGTTCTCTTTCCGTAAAGGCAGGCAAGTCAGCGTATCTTTTCTGCAACGACGGAACCATTTGGATAAATTTCCCGCCTTACGCTTTCATGCCTGTCCACGACAGGAAAACTTGGGTTATCTTTCCGCAAATGCGGGGAAGTCTATGTATCTTTTCCGCAACGATAGGTAAGTCTGTGTATCTTTTCCGCAACGGTGGGAAAGTCCGCATATCTTTTCCGCAATGGCGAAACCATTTGGCTGTCGATTCCTCTTCCTTCCATTTCATGTTTCTGCAAAGGCGGGCAAGTCTACGTATGTTTTCCACAACGATGGGAAAGTCCACATATCTTTTCCGCAACGACGGAACCATTTGGCTAAATTTCCCGCCTTACGCTTTCGCGCCTGTCCACGGCGGGAAAACTTGGGTTCTCTTTCTGCAAAGGTGGGCAAATTCGCGTATCTTTTTCGCAACGGCATAACCATTTGGCCGTCAATTCCTTGCCCTTCCATTTCATGATTGCAGATCATCTGGACGTGAACGTGCAAGATGTGTAGGCCTACATCATAGGAGAGCAACGACGGGAAAGTCCGCATATCTTTTCCGCAATGGCGGAACCATTTGGTCGTCGATTCCTCTTCCTTCCATTTCATGTTTCCGCAAAGGCGGGCAAGTCTGCGTATGTTTTCCACAACGGCGGGCAAGTCCACATATCTTTTCCGCAACGGCAGAACCATTTGGCTAAATTTCCCGCCTTACGCTTTCGCGCCTGTCCACGGCGGGAAAACTTGGGTTCTCTTTCTGCAAAGGTGGGCAAGTCCGCGTATCTTTTCCGCAACGGCAGAACCATTTGGCCGTCAATTCCTTTCCCTTCCATTTCATGATCACAGATCATCTGGACGTGAACGTGCAAGATGTGCAGGCCTACATCATAGGAGAGCATGGCGACAGCTCCGTGGCTCTCTGGTCGAGCATCAGCATGGCTAAATTCCCAGGCTATGATTCATGCATGTTATTCCCCTTAACCGCAACGTGAAGGTGGAAAACATAATTCCTTACTCGTCTATTCAGAATAGCGAATTTAGCCTTCCAAGTCTCCAAACCAACAGAAAACCTGGAAGCCATACCAAGGTGCCAGAGGGAACCAGGGAAAACCAGGAAAAACCTGGAGAAGACTAAATCAATGACCGCTTCGCGAGGAGTTGATCCAACGGACCGAGATAAACCTCCACGTGGAAAGATTCCATTCGCTCCATGAGTGAGGAATCTAGCCGACATGGAGGTTATGGACCGCCATGGTGAAACGCCTATGGCATAAAAATAAACCAATGACTTTGAAAATAGTACCATGAGATAATCTTTATTTATAACTTTGAAAACGTTGCCAAGTAAGATCATCTTAGGGTTAACTATGTATATGCCATATCTATCTTAAAATAAATTTTATATATACATAAGAAATCTAAACAATAAAAGAAAACCAATTTGTTACTTAGTCATCGGGCCATGTGCCAAGGTGAATAACATGAATGTTTTATGTGCAGACGATGCCAAGTGGATAGTTGACTATGTATACTTAATGGTTCCATCGTATATGATAAGGATTCTCATATATAATAGGACACATAAATAATGTATGAATTATCATATTATATGATAAGGAATCTCATATATGATAGGAGTGAGAATTAATGTATGAATTATTTACCTATATAAGATGACAGTCACAGAGCATTATCAATTTTTTTTTTAATAAGATGACAGAGCATTATCAAATTTTTTTTTAATAAGATGAAAAATCATTATCAATTTTTTTTTTAATATATTATACTATCGTCTTTGCATTCAATGTATATGTTATCGTAGTTTTTAGTTGAAAGACGTTACATTTTTAAAACCAAAATTACAAGGTGATGATATTTCTATGACATTGGTGAAGGTTGGTGACAATGTTTATGTGAGCTTGTTTCTTTATTTGCAATTATAATGGTACAACAACAAAGCAGAGGAGATATATATATATTAAATTTGATGTTTTTTCTTGAGTTTTATACGGCTTGATATGAAAGAAGGGTTTGTTATTCATCTCTATAATACTCACTATGATGGCGTCATCGTGTCTTTCTTCTAAAACAAAGGGTCGGACCAACCTTGATCACCCTTTGGTGGTTTTCAATTAAACATTGAAAAAGAAATCAATAATTATCCTCAGTTGAATGGTGGGATTATGTTTAGTGTTGGGATCTATTAAGAAAAAGTTTGTTGGATGAGAAACCTTTCACTTTAATGCGAAAATAGGAATGGATTTTGCGAAGAGGAGAAAATGCCCACACTTTGGGTAAGAAAATGCCTAGTTCTTTTGTCAAGGAAACTTAATGTTTGATAGCATATTCAACAATCAATAGTTTTATGAATCCGAAGTAGGAACATGTGTTGCTTATATCTTTTTGGTTGAAGCCATAGTTTGTAGAACCATGAAATCTCTTGAACTATTCTAACTTGTCAATAGCCAACAAAATTTTGATAGCTAATGCTCTAGTTTTAAAGGAAAAAAATACAAAGACTCAATTAAATTTCAAATAACTAAACGCTCCAAATCTCCTCATCTCCAACTAAATTTCAAATATCCTCACTACTCATTTATTATCAAATATCCTTTTTCTCTATAATTTGGAATCTACAATTGCAGGGACATTGCCACTATGTGGCTCTTGTTTTTATTAATTTTGATTTTTTATAAAAATAATATTCTTTATTTCTATTGGCTTAGAAGGTGTGAGGTAATCCTTGAAATTTGGAGCGGGGGTTCGGCGGCTGGATGCCTGTGACTCTTGCTAATGTTTCGGTAAAATGTTTCCATTGTACAACAATTGCCTTTTTCATAACTTTATATTTTGGTAACTTTTGAGTTTTTGATCATTCTCGATTTCTGTAGCGGGAAATTTCAATTGCCACATGTCCACTATCATCCTGGCAGCATTGAATTCTATACTATTCTAGAGGTACGGAAAATACTGTCGAATAAATGGAGACTGATACTCCATATACAAAACCTCACTTCATTTGTGCACGATCTATCTGTTGGTTAGTGTATCCTTTGAGGAGATCTATATTCCTTCTTGGCATGACATACTACATGATCATAGCCATGTTATTATTCCAACAACAACGGGGGGAAATATTTGACTTCTTAGAGCACTTCATGATATGTTAACACACTCCTGAAGACAACGCTTCATGAATGAGAGCTTAAATCTCTCATCGCAAAACCACCATGAGCCTATAAAGGTAGTATGGGTCATGGATAGAATTGCACCATGGAGAAGGCACCTCCACCCACATCCCAAAAAAGATATTTTTGAGTCAACACTAATCGCCAACCTTCTTACTTCAATATGATATTCATTGGAATTCTATAGAGTAGAGCCTGCACTACATTCTTTGTTTGCCTTTGTTTTTCAGCTACACTTTAGCTTCACTTTTTCCTAGTCAATATTTTTATGACAAGCAATGCATGTCTTCTTCTGCCTTTTATGGTTACATGAACGAATCGCAACTGCTACTCAATAAAATGCAAAAACAAAACTTGACCATCAAATTCTGAACCAATGAAAAGCAGGCTACACATAGTAATTCAAGATGGATTTCGCTTAGATTGAACTTGAATTATTCCTTGATTGAAAACTTCATGGATAACCTCAATGACATATCGACGTAGTGCCAACATACGAGCTTCTATATAAACATACTTTAATTGTGCACCATTAAAATATTCATTGAAAACTTCATTGGTGCTAGATCAACTCTTCTGATTTTTCTCGTTAATATATTCTTCACATCCAGGTCAATCTTTCCTTCTCCTTAGGCCATCCTGCAAGTTGTCACAAACATTGCCGCTTACGACTCTTGTCCATTTTATCAACAAAACACTGCACATTACAGTACACCATCATTACGTCAAAATTTACAATTAACTATGTTTTATTTTAGATTTATTTTCTAGTATTCACGATGCAAAATACGACACAATTCTTAATGTCATCAAATGCATCACATTATGTCATATTTAGTATCTTTAATTTCGATGCCAAAGTGGATACGCATCACTCTACCGTCAAGTTGGTGTCGCATGTCTCTCAATATGTTTTTTTTTTGTATATAAGCTTGAAACCTTCTATTAATGGGGCAAAACAAAATATGTTACAAAAAATTACAAACGAGCTACTCCGGCTCGTGCCACCTGCAGAGACTTGGCATGGCCGACTACACAGAACATATCACAGGGGGTGCATATTACACACATTCTGAGTCCATGCTCAAGAATGGACAACGGAAAATCCCAAAATTACATAAGAAGAAACTTTTGCATAAGATCATAACCACTAGAAGAGCTCAAAAATGGACAATAGGATAACTAGAAGTTACCAAAGCAAGAATAGCTGAAAACCAAAATAACCCTGATGAGCCATCGGTAAAACAATGGAACCTTTCGAGAACAAGGAGAGTCATTGACTGCTTACCACAAATTAGATACAGAACCGACCGAAAACACCAAATGCCAAGGATGCGAGATAGAACCAGACCACCAAACCTAAGAAGCCGTATTTCCTGCGACAGGAGGTTCCGTCTCTTCTCTTATGTTTTCGCGAGGGGTCTTTGTCGCCTCCTTTCGCGCTTTCTTCATCAAACGGAGCCTAGAGGAATTAGCCTGCTGGCCCCCTTTCATAATATTCAAAGCTTCGCGGATACTCTGAACAAGCTAGGTGCGGGCTTGAATTTCTCACACCAGCAGGATTCTCGCCACCCAATAAGGACTCTCCACCACCTTCTACCTAAGCCAGGCCTCCACTTCATTCACCAAACTGATTTCTTTATAAGCGATCTTGGAACCAATACTAGATGGAGTTTCCTCTAGGTACAAGGCACTCCAATTGAAAGGCTGGGGTTCAGACAAGTCCCATTTTTTAGAATAACGATGGGATGAAGATGGACCAGCCTCCAGATCCTCGCCACTCGGGCGCCCAGAATTCCCACCCCATCTTCCTCCTCTGTGACTACACTCTCTCTTCCGCATAGCCATGGTATCTCCATAGATAAACGACCAGACCCAAACTTCACACAACACAAGCAGAGGCGAAAGAATAGAAAAACCACTACAATTGCCCCTCAACCAGATAAAAATGCAAGGAATGCAGCTAAGACCCGCCATTCGAACCATTCTTATACACAGCCCCCATGGAGGCTCAATTACTGCCCACCCAAGGAAATGATACAAAGCCATCACTCCCTCGATGGATATTGAAAGTGTTTTCAGAAGCTCGTACTTCCTCCTTAAAACAAGATCTCCGCTGTAAGTACTTCCCCATAAACTAAATCTGAACATCCCATTCCTCCATTTATTCGAGGAGCTGCTCAGCCTTCGGTCTGGGGTACAGAGGGGGTTTACACCTGTTGGGCACTCATACCAATTTCGTTCAATCATTCTACTGACAGCTCCTTCGATAAGCCTGCCTACCCCGCTACGCTGGCACTTTCGACTTTGATAACTATTCATGCTCCGCAATATTGTTTTCTGACTGCCTCAGACTGATAGGGTCATACATGTATAACCCGTTGTGACCCACCTCATCTCTACTACTCTCGGGATTCCTCCCATCCTGACGCGTTTCCGTCTGGCTATGATGTAAGCCTTCGAAGGTGTCGTCTACCGCCATAATTAGATCAAGGATCGAGGTGTCATTCCGATCCAGCAATGTCCTTCGATCCACATAGCTTGTACTTCTCCATCATCCTTCATCCATGTGACCCTCCATGTGTCTTCTGTCCTCTACCTCCAACTTTTTGCACTTCTCTCTAAGTTCTCTGTCCTCTATTTCCGATAAGGTTACTCCAAGAAAAGAGCTGTCAGCGTTAACACCTTTGTTGGCTAAGGCATCCGCCACCTTATTTCCTTTCCTTTGTATATGCAGAAACTGTAAAGCCACGGACCCTTGCACCAGTGATTGCAATTTTCTGAGTCGACTTTCCCATCTCCAGTTATTCACAATTTTATCAATGGTGGATCCACATTGCACCCTTCGCGCCATAGCTATTATGATGAAAGAATCTCCTTCCACTTCCAGGGGCATCCACCCCTTCTGAATAGCCCACCTTCAACCACTGACCATGCCTTCCAGCTCGGCCACATTGTTCGTATTTTCCCCCAGGTGACCCCAAAAGACCTCAAGAATGCTTCCAGAGTTATCACGAACAACCCCCCATAACCAGCATCTCCAGGGTTGCCTTTCGCAGCACCATCAAAGTTGAGCTTGAATGCCCCAACCGGTGGACAACTCCAAAGCTCCGGACTAAGAGGTCGAGTATTCAAATTACGCGAACCGCTAATGATAACAGGTAAGTTAACGATTCCCCAAGCATTTAAAATTATTCTTTCCTGAATGTCATTACTCAAAATCTCCTGGTTCCACTGTCTCAGGGTGAGGGATTCCTGTAGATAATTTTCCAGAATACTCCACACCCCCGAAGGGGTGTTTTGTTTTCCTTCAAAAATTTGTCGGTTTCGCTCCTTCTAGGTTATCCACACCACAAAACCTGGGAATAGCTCCCATAACTGGTTCAAGATGTCATTTTTAAAATATTTGGCTGACCAATTTGCTACCGATAGGTCAGGCCTATCTTTAACTCTAGTCATCTTACCGAAATGTTCACCTCCTTTATCCCATAGGAATGAGGTAAACAAGCATGAATCCAACATGTGATTAATAGTTTCCAAGTTCTGTCTGCACATTGGGCATATGGACGGACCTATAAAACCCCTCCTTGTCAAATTATCCCATGTTAAAATTTTCCGATGGAGAAGGAGCCAACAGAAAGTTTCCACTTTGGGCCACCATTTCCCCTTCCATATTTTCTTCCATCGTTCCTCTTCATCCAGGAAATGGGTACCTGTCGAGATCCCTAGGGCTTCTCTTATATTGAAATTCCCTAAGGAGGAATACCCCCACCTAATGTTGTATGCCCCCTCCAGGATAGGGATTTTCCATTTATTGAGTTCCAAGTAGAATTCCTCCATGTTCTCACTCGGCGATAGGGCCTGCCACCATGCCTTTCTTTTCCAGACTCTAAAATGGACATCCTCAGTTTGCACTTCCCAGAATTCTTGCACCATTTTTGGTTGATTATTACCAAAATATGAACAGAGATTCGGGTCTGTTATCAACAATTTGAGACAAGGAATCTGCTGCCAAGCATCCTCATTAAAATGGGTGTAGGCCCCATCTCTGATTTCCCAGAAGCCATGTTTCTGGATAATGTCCTTGTTCTCCAGAGCAGCCTTCCAAATGCTCGACCTCGGTCCCACCGTGTTAAAATGGATAAACTGATGCTTCGACCAGCGAGGGTCATATTTCATGTGCCATAATCTTCCCCAAGGTTTCGTTGTGTAGTTTATCCACTTCCACCATATTTTTTTGCCCATGATATTGTTTGACCTCACCGGGTCACGAAGGCCTAACCGTCCATTTATCTTCGGTCTGCACAGGGTTTCCCAGTCGACCAAGGCCCATTTCCTCTGACCCTCATAGCCTCCCCAAAGAAAGTTTCTCTGAATGTTGCGAATTCGCTTGAGAACCGTCTTAGGCGCTTCCAAAACAAAGAACAAGTACACCGGCATGGCCTGGAGGACCGATTTCACCAGAATGATTCGACTAGGGAGGTTCAAAGATTTGAAGGTCCATTGCTCCAACTTAGCCTTCATTTTGTCCAGAAGGTATTTCCACGAAATCTGCTGAATGGTGGATTCTGCCAGTGGAGCTCCCAGATACTTGGAGGGTAAGGACCCTTCCAAAAATTCAAGGATGTGGATTATATTCCTTCTGGTGATTCTCGGGGTATTAAAGAAGTAGACTTGAGACTTGTCCTTATTGACTTCCAAGCCACTAGCTAATAAGAATACGTCCAGTCCCTCTTTAATCCCACGGGATTCCTGTACACTAGGAGGACCCATTAACATAGTATCGTCCATAAATTACTAGTGGTTTTGAGGTTCTAGTCCGTCACACAGGGGCAATCCCCTAATTCTGTTTCTTTCCTTCAAAGAATTCAGCAAACGTCCCAGACCTTCGGCCACAATAATAAACAAGAAAGGGGAAAGGGGACCCCCCTGCCTAATACCTCTTGAGGCCTTGAACGGCTTGGAAGGGGTGCCATTCACCAGGATGGAGAAAAAGGTAGAAGAAACCAAGCTCATCACCCAATTCGTCCAATCCCTACTGAACCCAAATTTACTTAGAATTTTATCAAGAAATAGACAATTAACTCTATCATAAGCTTTAGAAAGATCAAGCTTTAGTAACATACTAGGGATTTTGTCAGTTCTAAGGGAATGAATAATCTCATGTATCAGGATGATCCCATTGGTTATTTGGAATCCTTCCATAAAACTTGCTTGCTCAGGAGAACTAATAAGTGAGAGAAGAGGACGTAGCCCGTTCGCTATAACTTTAGTTATTATCTTGTAGATCACATTACAGAGGGCTATCGGTCTGAACTTCCCTGGGTCTTCAGTTCCTGACTCCTTTGGAATGATCGATAGGTGGGTAGCATTAAGGGCTTTAAGAATAGTTCCCGACTTTCTAGAGTTTTCCACCAAAGATAAGACTTCATCCTTAATCCAAGTCCAACAAGCATGAAAGAAATTAGTGGTGAAACCATCTGGGCCCAGCACTTTGTCCTCTGCCATATTTTTAACTATTTCCTCCAACTCTTCCATCTCTATAGGTATCATCAGTAGCAAGTTGTGGTCATCATTTATCACCCTAGGAATAACCTGCAAGATTTGGGCTTGCGCTTCACCCCTGAATACCTCTGGTTCCTCCAAAAGATCTTTGAAGAACTCATTTAGAGTATCTTCCAGATCTTCATGTGATTCAACAAAGGTGCCATTCCTTCTTTTGAGACACACTACGCGATTCGCATGGCGATGTTGGATGGCCGCTCTATGAAAGAATTTGGTATTTCGTTCCCCTTCCTTTAACCATTAGTTCCTATACTTTTGTTTCCATAGGAGTTCCTCCTATCTTTCCCACTCATTAAATTCCTGAAGTAGAGATTGTTCTTCCTGCTTTACTTCCTCCGAGAAGCCCAGGGAAATACCTTTCATCTGCACTTCTTTCATTTTTATATCAAGTCACATTTTTTCTTGGAAGATGTTCCCAAAAGATTCCAGGTTCCAATGCTTAATGTTACTTTTTAAGGATTTTATCTTTTGTTGGAATTTGTACATCAACGTACCCTCAAAAGCCAGAGTATCCATCCACCAATGTTTGAGTTTCTCGGGGAATTCCTTATTGAGGAGCCAAAACTGTTCAAATTTGAAGGGTCTACGGAGATTTTCCCCTATCCACAACCATTCCAGACTGACAGGCCAGTGATCAGAACCCACAGAAGGGAGAATAGCCACTGTAAGGTCCCCCCCTTCCAACATGATCGATTATGTGACCAGAAACTGGTCTAGCCGACAAGTGAGGCTTCTGTCCCCTGCCCTTTTATTATTCGAAGTAAAAGTACCATTTGTAGCTTTGATATACACAAGGCCCAGGGCTTCAATAGTGTTGTTGAAGTGTTCATTGATGGGACTTAGCTGACGTATAGCCCCTTTTTTTCCCTCAAGATGATGGATCAAATTGAAGTCTCCTCCCAAGATTCAGGGAGAAGGTCCCACCCGATCTTTGAGGGACTGTAAAGAGTTCAAGAAGGATAGTTTCAAATTAAGCGTTGAGGGACCATACACATTTGAAAGGAATCCACGGGTTCTCGTTCCCAACACCTGAAACGCAGCCGTGAGATAGAACTTGGAGGCAAAGAAACCTAATAGAGCCACTTTCCTTGGGTTCCACAAAATCCCCATGCCCCCTACCATTCCTCTTGCTCCTATTGCCATAACTTCACAGTTATGCCACACCTTCCTCCCGATATCCTTAAGTTCTTCTACTGTACATTTCGTTTCTTGGAGAAACATTACCATAGGTTTCTCTACTTTGATTTTCCTTTTCAGAAGCCGGATTTTAAGAGGGATTTTGCAACCTCTTATATTCCAGGTTGTGATCCGCATTATTAAACTATTTGGGGTTGGTCGCAAGAGCTGCGACAATAGTCAGGTACTAACCTGAATTAACCAGCTGTGAACCAAGAAGTTGAATCCTCTGCGCATTGCTGTGTCTTCCTTGTTTATCCTTCCTGCATTTCTCCCCCCCCCCCTTGGACTCTTTCACAGGATCCGAAATGATTCCCAATCCTTTGGGTTGCTTCGCTTTGAGAATGGATTTCTCTAATAGGGAGATTTGAATTTGTGAAAGAGGATTTGGGGGTCTTCGCCGAGACTACTGCCTTAAGGGATTCTATATCTAGCCCTTCGAAATTCATTTCCTCTCCTTCTTCATCCCGACTTTCCACTTCTTCCATTGCTTCTTCCAAAGCTATATATGGTAATGGATTTACCTCGGCTCCCTGATTTTCTAGAGACTGATTTCCCAGAGAGGTGACATCTCCCTTTTCAACCTGTAGGACTATTATCTGTTCTGGGTTTGAGCTTTCTTGTTCACCTCAGGTCCAACTGCCCTCTTGGATGATATTTTCTTGGTAGTGACTTTGGTGAACCCATCTTCTTGTTTCTTCTCCTGGTTACTGACCCTTCCTGGGTTTTTGTTTAAGGGGAAATCCTTGAAGAGATGGCCATGCTCATGACACCGTCTGCATCTAAAAGGTATTTGCTCATAATCAATGGCCTGAAACCACCCCTCATCATCCCATGAAATATCAATTCCTTCTGGAAGGTCCTGGGAAATGTCCATATACAGACATATTATTTCATATGAAGTGTATCTCATCTGTTTTGTCTATTCAGACACTTTAACAAATACTCCCAACATATTTCCAATTTCCGTGAGGATCTCCTCTTTCCAATATTCCGTTGGAAGGGAATATAGACGTATCCATACCAACACAATGGTGAGATTCTCCTTATCCAGATTAAAACGTTCTTTCCAAGGCCTTAGATATAGGCCTGCTGATTGAAAGAAGCACGGGCCATTATCAAAAATCCTGGTTCGATCGGTTTCATTAAAGAATACCACCATGAAGAACCCTTTAGCTCCAAGCTGGAGATCGAAGTGACCTTGGGGTTTCTGTGTGGTGTTTATCCACCATAACAGGGCTTTCTCAGATGCCCAGATTCCAACGAATTTTCCAACGAGAGCATGCTCTTTCATATGTTGTATATCCTCTTTGATTCAATCTGATTTGATCTGTAGTCTTGGTATCTTCCTTGATTTTGGCATGCATTGCCTTGGTTTTCGTGGTTCAGAAGTTTGTCTAGTTTCTTTAATTACTCTGCTATGACCAGCCTTATCCTGACTGTCTAGGGTTTTTGGAGCTTCTAGCACCCCTTTTCCTTTATTATCAACCACTCCGGGGTCAGGGGGCCGAGCCTCCCCCTCCCCTTGTGTCTCCATGCTACTTAACCTGCAACTGCAGGGGATCCGAACCAGTTGCTAGCCTGTTAATGCTTCTGGATATGACAGTCTATTCTTGCAACACCGTGAAACCTTCCGCCTTCATCTTCCTCTCCCTGTGCTCTTGATTTGAATTACAGTTCATTTTTTTCATGTCTCTCAATATGTTGATAGATCATAGTTGCATCTTTTTCTTTGTTGATATATCACTGCACAAAAATAGATGTGTCACCTAAACATCATGTTGGCGTTGTGGGTGTGCTGGCAACACCGCTCTTTTAGTTGTATATATGGTTTTTAGCATGGCATTACAATACTTTGAGAGATGTATTTGAGTTTGTGTGTGTGTGTGTGTATTTCAAATACTGAGATACAATTCTAAAAGTATTGTAATGTCATATGCACACACCACATGGGTAAGTTTATTTGATTGAATCATTTGTCTAATGTATGTTATCTATAAGGAGTTCATAGGCCACAAATTAGGAAGTCCATAGGTTACAAAAGTTCATAGGTCATGAATTCAAATATGGTCAAGTTTTTTAGGGTTATTAACCATTACTACAACATGGTTGGGATGCTATCAATTTGAAAATTTTGAGAACACGAGATTCTGGGAGTTTTTTTCTTTCAAAAAAGTACTAATTAATTATTAATAAATATCAATCAATATTTAGAACTTGGTCTGTATAATTTATTGAAACTAAAATATGAATTGTTGTCCCATTTACTCTTTTGGTTCAAATTAAAAGGTTTAAGGAGGTAGAATTTGGTCTGTATAACTTATTGAAACTAAATTATGAATTGTTGTCCCATTTACTCTTTTGGTTCAAATTAGAAGGTTTAAGGTGGGGTCACCCTACATGAAGTCTCTACCTAATAGACAAAGTAGAGGTCAAAATTGGTGGGATAATGGGGTGGGAATATAAGATGTTTAAGTTTTCCTACCAATCAAATGTTTCCCATTCATTTCATGCTTTCTGTAGAAGAGTGATGGATGGCTTACTATTTTTAATTATTGTCAAAGAAAACATACATAGTTATCTATGCATAGTTGTTTCCTTGTGGACCATATTTATAGATACAGTTACTAGATAATATATAGAGAGAACATTACAATAATGAGGTGGTGAACATGGTGATCCAAGTCTTGGTAGAAAATGAATAGATCATATGACATCCTTCATGATACATCTACCTTTCAAAGGATATTATGACATAATCGATGACAAAGGATATGACATAATTGATCATACATTTTCTTTTAATACAAGAATTAAATTAACATCATTTTCTAACCATGAAAGAAATGATATCAAAATTATTATTTAAGTTCAAAATTTTTCATTTCATTTTGTAAAAAAAATTATCATTTTTTAAATTAATAAAATTAAATTAAAAAAACAAAGATAAATACTAAAAATTTGTATAATAAATACATTATAAAGCATAGATACTCTATAATATACACATGATATGATAAATATGAATTTAACATCACCATTTCCATTCACCCTATTCATAAAGCTATCTAGTGAAATCATGTGTACTACATTTAACTTTATATATATTGTTTTCACACTATATCATTATTAAATTTATATGAAAATCTCATAGGTTCAATGAATCTTGGATACTATATTGGACTAGAATGAATAATAAAAATCTTAAATTTAAGGAAATGAAAATCTTAATTTATATATAATTTAAGATTTACAAACCTCAGTAGATTATATTTGATTAAAATGGATAAATAAAATTTAAGTAAATGAAAATTTTAATTTATATACAATTTAAAATTTACTAACCTAGTTTTGATACTTTACTTTAAAGTTTATATATATATATATATATATATTTTGAAAAACATATTTGTTAACTCCCAAGTAAATCATTACTTTATAACTCTTTAAAATAATATAAGAGTAGTTATCCACTTTAAGCCATTACTTTATAACTCCTTAAAATATAACCCATTACTTTATAACTCCTCAAAATAATATGAAAATAGTTCCACTTTAAGCCATTACTTTATAACTCCTTAAAATAATATGATAGTAGTTCTCCACTTTAATATATAACTTTGTACTTTACTTTAAAGTTTGTCCACTTTAATATAAAACTTTGTACTTTACTTTAAAGTTTTTTTAATGTCTTTCTTAAAAACATATTTGTTAACTACCAAGTAAACCATTACTTTATAACTCCTTAAAATAATACGAGAGTGGTTGTCCACTTTGACGTGAGACTTTATTTCATTTAAGTGATAGTCTCCTATTCAAAGTGTTTTACTAAAATTTATTTCAATAATAAAATTGATTCATAGTCTTATATTATTATTTTCAAAGAAGGAATATACTAACTGTTTATCAGTCAAACTACATTAATTTTTTTTGAAATAGTATTTTTCATTAAGTTTTACAATGCTATGTGCAATTTTATTATTAAATAAAATATTTTAAAAAATACAAATAGATTTAATATTTTTTTAAATACAATATTTTTATTATTCCATTGGTCCAATACAATTCTAATGGGACATAACTACATTGAGGAGTGAATTTAATTTTCAAAATTTAAAAATAAATTAAAATAGTTTATAAAATTAAAATTTCTAAAAATGCCACATGTTATTGTGCTGAAGAGACACATTCTATAACTTAGTAAGGGGATGTGTAACTTCTTCCGTGCTCATCTTGAAGCTGACTCATGTGTCCTTTTTAAAAATAATAAAATATTATAAAAAATAACATGTCAGCTATTTAAAACATTTACAAAGACATATAAATAAAACTACACAAATTATAAAAATAAATGCTTCCTCAACATTTGCACTCTAAAAAGGGATTTGCACCTCAAGAGATTTGATCACTCTCGAAACTTGGTAGATCCCATTTTAAAATAAATCTATGCTGGTTGTAGCATTAAATATAATTATTAACTTCAAGGAGGGCTTATATATTTAACCTCCACCAAAAGGCATGCACAAAGTCCCTCGAGACTTAACCTCTTAAGCCACTGATAAAAAGAATTGACTTGCTGTAAAGTTACTTTAACTTGACTTTCAAAATTTCCTGTAAAATAGTCACATCAAATCCGTCGTCCATCGATAAGAAGGAATCACAGGGAACCTCCAATATATGTCCTATAGTTCTTTCAAGTTCCTGGTTCTCATTGTCTTCGGTACTAGACATGATAGCAGGCTTACAAATAGTATCATTAGCATCACCGCTAGATAAAACAATAACCATACTTAATTTCAGGGTCTTTGATATTCCATCCATATCTAGTATCAAGTGAACCTTCTTACGGAGTATTTTGTATGAAGAAGACCTTGATATTCCATTCATGTATGCCTAAAATGCCCCTCATAAACACTTCCTATGTTATTCAAACAATCATTGGCTTTGAAAATAGGGACATCCACCGATGTTCACTTCAAGTAACTTTGACAATTTTAGCAAAGAGGATTACTTCCTCGAAGTAGAAACACCTATTATCTACAACGCCCACAAATTAAATCCGAAAATGCCAAATTTTTCACATGGTAAGAAAGGGGTTTCCACATGTTTTCCCAGCTCAGTCACCCTAGCCTATCTTAAGTTTCACAATTTGTAATTTTGATATTTTGGTTTTAGGATTTCTAAGTTTCAATGTGTTAAGTTATATTAAACACTCGACCATATTTCATTTAAGGTTTTAATTTCTATAAATTGATAGTTTCCTTTTATTTGGAATTGATTATTAGAAATATGTGTATAATAGACTTAGCATCGTAGCATTTGAGGGATGTTTGTTCTTTAAAAATAATTCATAATGTAATGACAACATGCTTTGTTTAGATTTTTAAAATAACTTTAGGAAACCTTGTGTTATGGAAACATATCATCCTATTTTTAACATGTGAACTTTTTAAAAGTTTTGGAAACATATGTTTTATTTTTAAGAACGTAAGTAAGAGTGAGATCACGCATACTTTACCAGTTTTAATAGATTTACTATAAAATTTGATCCAATCATTTCTGGACATAGAATTAATTAAGCACCCAACATAACAACTAGTTTAATTAATTTCTTGAGCTCTTAATTGACTCCCTCTCTATTAATTAAAGACCCAACACAACAACTAATTTAATTAAGTTATTGAGCTCCTAATTGACTCTATCTCTATATAATGTCTGTGTTGATTGAATCCTATTTGACAATTGGATCTCTCTCTATATAATGTGTTGATTGAAGCCTATTAACAACTTGGAACGGTTGAGACAAGGATGAAATCTTGGTTGATTCGCTTACTCAATATGTGTTCAGCTTTTTTGAAAATATAGAGAAACCAAATTCAAAATTCAAATACCTTCATCATATACATACCAACTCCAAAAAAAATCAAATACCTTCTTCATACACATAAAGGTTCACCACTCATAAAATAAATAAATTTATGTTTATATCCCAGCCACCCAGCCACTTCAATATCTATACATATTTTTTTCTCTCTCATGAGATTAGTTGTTCTTTTACAATCTTTTGCTTCGATTTCTTGTTGTCACAAGTTTAATAAAATTAGTTTTCATATTTTCCCTTGTGCTTTTTACTTTTCCATTTATATTTTTTTATCATTTGGAACTCAAAATATTTATTACAAGGGATCAGTAAAAGGTTTTCACTGGGCTCCACCATCATTAGTCAGGTCTATATCGACCTCAATCACTACCATCATTCACGCATACGGTTCCTAGAAGGTCAGACACAAAAAGAAGCTATCCTCAATATTAGATGGAACACACGCGTTCGGTTTTTGAAATCTTAGACATAAGAAGAAGCCAATCTCAACAACAGAGGGCACACACACAACCAGTTCTCGAAAGGTAACTCACAAACAAATATGAGTTCATTATAAATCAATATGAAACCATTGATCAGGTCCTCCTTCATTCTTTGCAACCATGTAGACCTTAGAATTGTTAAGGGAAAGTTAATCCCATCGGGAACATATTGCAAGAATCTTCCATTTTTTAGTAGCAATCTCTTTGTAGTTGTAGACAAAGGATGCAAGAGAAAAACTAAAAGAATAACTGAAAAAGGAAATTAGATAGAAATTTATGAGCTATTGCTCAATATTTTATCATGCACAAGAAGTTACACCACAAGTCTCCCTTATGCAGCTCTGAAATGATATATTTGTAGCATATTTTACAAGCATATTTGTACTATACTCCTAGCTTCTGGATGTTGGAGTTTAATGGCTGGACGGCTAGTGATGATGATGATAATGATGATGATGAAGATGATGATGATGATGATGATGATGATGAATATGGTGACGATGATCATGAAGATGATGATGATGAATATAGTGATGATGATCATGAAGATGTCGATGATGATGACGATGATGATGATTATGACGATGATGAAGATGACAATGATGATGATGATGAAGATGGTGATGACGATGATGATAATGATGGTGAAGAAGATGATGATGATGAAGATGTTGATGAGGAATAGGGTGATGATGACGACGACGACGACGATGATGATGATGATGATGCTGGTGGTGGTGGTTGTGGTGATGATGACGACAACGACAACGATGACGATGATGATGATGCTGGTGGTGGTGGTTGTGGTGATGATGACGACAACGACAACGATGACGATGATGATGATTATGATGATGATGATGAATTTGATGACCTCTCCATACCACCAACGGCAAGAGGCGTTGGATATCATACTTATTATAATATAATTTCGATAGGATATCCGACGCCCCCTTCGAAAGAATCCGATGAGCTCGCCAAACCACCAACGCCAAATGTCGCCGGTCTTCTTAGGTATATGCGTTGAATATCCTACAATGATGATGATGATGATGATGATGATGGTGATGATGATGGAGATGAGGATGAGGATGATGATGAATATAAGGATGAGGATGATGATGAAGATGGTGATGACGATGATGATGATGATGATAAAGAAGAAGATGATGATGATGATAATGATGATGATGATGATGAAGATGATGATAATGAATATGGTGATGATGATGATGATGGTGGTGATGTTGATGATGATGATGATGATGAAGATGATGAAGATGATGAAGATGATGATGATCATGAAGAAGAAGAAGATGATGATGAAGATGTTAATGAGGATGAAGGTGATGACAATGATGATGATGATGATGATGATGATGATGATGATGGTGGTGGTGGTGATGACGATGACGATGATGATGATGATGAAGAAGATGATGATGATGATGATTAAGATGATGAAGACGATGTTGATCATGAAGAATATGATGATGATGAAGATGTTAATGAGGATGAGGGTGATTACGACTATGATGATGATGAAGATGATGATGTTGATGATGAAGATGATGAAGACGATGATGATCATGAAGAGGATGATGATGATGAATATGTTAATGAGGATGAGGGTGATGACGATGATGATTATGATGATGATGATGATGATGATGATGATGTTTGAGTTTGGAAAACCTTCCACACCGTCAATGCATGTGTCTAGTCTAACCATGCCAAATTTTAGTCCAAGCCAGCACATATTTAAAAAATTTCAACGTTGGCCCCATGTAGCACATTAATTAATCTATAGGTATGGTTTTTTATGCTTGAATTGTTAGTGTCAGTCATGTTTGAGTTTGGAAACCCTCCCAAACCACCAATCCATACGTTAGGTCTAACCATGCCAAATTTCATCCCAAGCAAGCACAAATTTAAAAAATTTCAACGTTGGACCTGTGCAGTACATGATCAAGCACACCATTTGGGTTAGCATGATAATTGTGCATTTCCTTATTGAGCTTCTCTTTGTTTCGAGAATAATTTAATATTCTCTACTAAACAAGGCCAATGATGTGAAGGTGGAAGCTCTTATGGCCCCTCCCCCCCTCACATCACTCTCAACTCCCCATAACCCGACAAAATCTATGTAAAAAAAAATTAAATGTGTTTTTTGTCATACTTTATATGAAACAATGTTTCTAATTATAACATATGCTAACACATAGGAAAATGGAAAAAACACCAAGAAACAATTAATTTATACACACCAATAAAATTCAATATTGCTATCGAAATATTAAATCAAAATATATAGAGTAGATATATTACTGCATACCTCATACACTTCAATGGAATTCATCATCTTCTTCATCCAATTCATCATCTGTATCATCTGATCCAGAGTCAACATTGTAAGGATTTTCCATATCATCATCGTCATCGATGTCAGCTACGATCATCATGTCATCATTGATATCATCTTCATGGACATTGTCTGCTACATCATCTAATTCAACTAATTCTTTGACATCTTCTTCTGGAACATGATCATCTAACTCATGTTGATCATCTTCAACATCATCTTCTTCTTCGAGGCCGTATTCATTACCTTCATCTATGTTATACTTTACTTGCCTTCCCCTTGGATCGTGTCTCATAACAAATGACCAACCCGCTCTACCTGGAACCTCAGAGTAAAATACCTGTTCAGATTGGGTTGGAAGAGCATAGGGCTTCGTTCCTGGATCAAACAACCTTGTATTTACTATGGTAAATCCATTATCATGTTCAATAATTGTTTTATCGGGATCACATTGATTCAATTGTAACCTATACCATTTGACAATGAACAGAACTACCTTAAAGGAGTTAAAGTTACACTGAAGAATATCTTCCAAATACTCATAGTATCGATTTTCTGAGAGTTCTGGATCTCTGTCACTTCTAGAGGAAACATTGGTCACCTCAAAGACTGCAAATATCCCACAATATGATGTTTTCTTCGTTTAATCCAAATCTTTGATGCGATATCTATAGCCATTGCACTACATAGCCGTATGGTGTTTTACCTACAACAAGCCATACACGAAAAGATTACATAATGATCCAATATTTATGATTAAGTGCATGTTTATCCCATACAGGGAAAAAAACCAACGTGTACATCAATATGTTTGCAAAAAAATAAACGGTGTGGTTGATTAATATGCTTTCCTGCTTATCTTTTAAACCATATGCTAAATCGATTTCCCTTGTGTAAGATTGGTATATCCATTGCGATGTGCTGCTTTAACCAATGAAGCCACAACTTCCCATGATATTCCATGACCAAATTGTGCACATCGTTCAATCCATACCTTCATCCAGTCAAGATTGTTTGCGATGTATAAATGAAGTGCATCCCACTCTCGACCAACTGTTTGATGACAATAAAATTAAAATTCAATACAAATGTATATTCACTTAACAAAGTATACACTCTTAATTGATGCAATATATTAAATATAAAAATAGAATATGTATGATATATATACATAAAAAACAATAGTCAAATGTGTTATATTACCTTTCACCTTCCTTGATCTACCTTTCCCCTTCAGGTACACCCCTTCAAAATTGCTATTGGAGTTTGGATCACAAATGCGACGTAAATTGAGCTTTGACGCTAATTTAGGAAGATATTCACTAATATACAACATGTTTTGGTATACCATATATCCCTCCATCATAGAACCCTCAGCACGTGCTCGTTGTCTAACCAAACCTTTCATAAATTTCAAGTGCCTCTCAACCATCCACATGGACCTTGAGCACACAGGTCCACACAATTCAATCTCCTCAACTTGGTGTGTGAGGTAGTGTTCCTGTGCATTGAAAAATGTTGAAGGTAGATGCTTCCGCATTTCACACATGAGACGAGGAATTTATCTCCTCCAATACTTTATATCTTCTTTAGGTATTTCTTTAGATGACAACCATCTACAAGTGACGCAACCCAATCATGAGATTTAACAAAAAAAACATTATATTACATAACATGAAATAGTGCACAAAAATAAAATATAAGTTCTACGAGGAATTAAACAAACACTAATTAGCGAATGAAAAAAATCACTACTTACCTCATGTATTTCCCGAGATTATATATAACTTGTTTGACATTGTTGTCAAAGTTGTCCGGGAGAGAGAGAGGTAGAACATACTGTAACAATATACAAATCGTTTTATTTTTTAAACAAAGAGTAGACAAAAAAAATACCAACAATATTCACTGGAATAAAAAAAAGCCAATAATTATATGCATACCATAATAATTACCTTCATGAAGACATTCCAATCATGCGTTTTCACCTTCGCAATCATATTTCTTTGTTATGATATTCTTCATGTTTTCACAAAATCTGGGGGGAAATTTAATTTTTCGCATGACTTCTTTTACAACATTACTTTGCTGCTCCGTTAACATCCATGGAAGAGATTTTATATTAATTTGGTCTTCGTTGCTATGAAATTGAATGACGTCTTTCATTGCATGGTTGCCTTCTTGAATGTCTTCGCAAATTTTGACAATTTTTTTTCTCACTCCTTCCATCAAATATTCACCATACTATTTCAGTCACATTCTTTCCGATATGCATTGTATCAAACAGATGAGCAATTTGTAGGTGCTCATAGTAGGGAAACCTACTGAATTGTTTAGGATAAATTTTCATTCTTCGTGGAAGCCCATTAATTCCTTCATGATCACGATGACCATCATGAATCGTAGTTTATAAATAAATTACAGAAATCAGTGTCAATTACAGTAAACAACACACAATAAAAAAATACATAACATTTCATATACGATGATTCATACATACCTTGACGATTTCTATTATATTGCAACTTCCATAGGTGAGGTGCCATTCTCTGTGGTTTTAATGCAGTCTCTTGCTTCCCATTGAACATATGTTTTTCGGTAGTTCGATACCTATAATTCTTAGAGAGGAAGTGCATATACTCATCAAACACCTCATTTTCTAAGCTTTTTGAATGACGAGATTTGATATTAGGACCACAAATTGGAAATGCAAATTTTTCCTTTGTCTGAAGACCGACATAAAGAGATGGAATATCTATGTCAATTATAATTATATACAAAATGAATGGATTATTTAAAAACACATGCGTGCATAGTATATTAACTAGTTCATAAAATTAAATGCATTTAAAGTGGAACTTATAATTACAAATCGCAAAAATGGGTTAACCCTGGGACATCATGTATTGTCCATACAAGCATTGCATGGAATTGAAATTTCCTTTGTCGTATTGGTCTAGATATGTCATACATAGTGATGCCATTCCATAACTGTAGTAGTTTGTCAATAAGAGGTTCGATATATACATTCATATCTTTAACTTGGTACTTGATTGATTTGAACATATAAAATATATAATTATGAATACCATTTAGATATATAAACCATGCACAATAGAAAAATAATATATATATATATATATATATATATATATATATATATATATATATATATATATATGACATTATGCAACAAAATACGACAAATGAGATGACACTACATTAAAAAAAATTTGTAGACACAATATACCTGGAACAATCATCGACAACATTATGTGCTCTCTCTTTATTAACAACCATGGAGGAATGTTATTGTTGATAACAAAAATAGGCCACACCTAGTAAACGGATCTCATATCTGCAAATGGATTGAGACCATTTGCTACCAAAGAAATCCTAAGATTACGAGGTTCTTCTTTAAAGTGAGACCATTTTTCCTCCATATCTCTAAATGCAGACCCATCTGTAGGCATTTGAATAATGTCATCTTGACTTCTATTCCATGCATGGTAATCCATAAATTGTGCTATGTTTTTGCACCTGAAAAGTCGTTGCAAATGTGGAATAATAGGAATATAACGAAGAACCTTGCGAGGCACCTTTTTTGTTACTTGATCTGTTCGATATCTACTTATATGACATTTCGGAAATTATGTTGCAAATTCATGCTGATTATAATATATAACATGGTCATCGGGGCATGCATGAATTGCTTCATACCTCATTCAAATTTCTTTGATGATCGCAGATAAATATCGATATGTGCGAGGTAAAATATTTGACGGTGGTAACAAAAATTCAGCTATCAAGCTACAACAAATAAAAATAAAAATCTAGTTAATATAATATATAAATAATATTAATGAAACACATTTCATCCATATTAATTTGAATTATGAATTAACAATAAAATTATTAGACGAACGGTGATAACCTTTAGCGCGATCATATATATTATGTGATGGAATATATTACATACCTTAACATTTGTGTGACTGATATGTTTGAAAGACCATTCATAACCTTCAAGTTCATTGTCAACAATATAGCAGAGAGAAGATTTGTGTTGGATCCCTCATAAAGGGCTTTGTATGCCTTCTCAAGAAGAGGTAAATCATGAATATCATCAAAATGATCATCATTTTCTTGATCATGATCATCATTATCCATTCTAACATTAAATGAATCATGGATCAAAGTATTTGTACCATCATCTTCAACTATGTTATCAGTATAATCATCTTCTTCAATATGATCATTAACTTGTTATCCATTATTCATAGCTCCATGTTCCTCCGGTACTTGTTCTGAAATCACTTCCTCCGGAAAATATGCCGTAGGATGTCTTTCATTTATAATTACATAAAACCATGAATAGATAAAAGTTAATATAGGAAATATTAAAATAATACATACATTTACAAAAGCAATCAATATAAAAACATATACAATGCAAAAATTACAAATGGATGATATTCATGCCCCCCCTCAAGGTGTCCATGTTCCCTACAATGTTTTATGGATGTTGTGATCTTTATTCTTCTCCTCTTAAAGCCCCTGCATTGACTATATGGACAATAACATTTCCCATCACCCTTTCTTTTCAGTCCATCCCACAATCTAGTAAGCAATTATCGATTTTGTTCGTCTAGATCAGGAATATTGTTATTTGACATTTTCTCATAAAGAGCTTGAATGAAGATTATCGATATTAGAAAATCTAGCTCAACACTTCGCTAATTTATCCGACCACTTGAGAATAGTTACCGTTATGAAATACATGTCGGATATCCGACAACTTGAGCATTGTCAGAGCTGTCGCATATTTGACGATAGTTGTCGAATATCCGACAGTCGTTGTTGGATATCCAACTTCCATCGGACATCCGACTGGTCCTTCTATCGATTAAAAAGAATTTAATCAAATTTCATAATTTTAAAGGTGAAATTCGAGGACACGATCCTTTTCGTTGGATTTTGGGTTCAAATTTTGTAGTGCATGTTGTTTTGAACCCAGAAGTTTGAATTTGGAGACCATGCTGCAGATTGGGAAGTGGGTTTTGTTGGTTGTAGGTGAGCAGAGAGGTTGAGAAAGCTAGGAAACCTCACCCTTGAGTTCTGCTACTCATAGGTGCTTGAGAAGCCACAGATTGAGGGCTAAGTGAGATCCCTGTAGAGCTCTGTATGAGCATTTGGCTAAGCACAGAGAGCGGAATGGGTTGTGGGATGAGAGATAGAAGCTTGTAGGTGTTTCCTTCACCCTGGTGGCCTCATAACCCATCTTGGGGGTGGCCTTAGCAGCATAAAGAGTATATGTTGGGAAGAGTGCCTATGGTTGGGTGGAAAATTTCTCTTACACAACAAATTTCTTGGATCTGCGTTGGATAAAGATAAGTATTCTCATCTATTTGAATCTGAAATGTTTTATTTGATGCATGTAATGTTTATTCTTGTATTTGCATATAAGTTGTGTGTGGATAGATTTGAATTCCGCTATGCATGTTTATTTACATTTCTGCACACATTTCATTTGTTGAAAAACGTATTATGGACTTGGGGCGAAATTTTAGAGCCTAGATTTTCCTAGCGTCCCCTTCCAATGGTCGAATAGGGCGAGGGAGACATTACACATGCCTTGACAAGAATAATAAGACAAATAATTTCTTTATGGATATATCATCTAATATTGATTTCCATAAAAGCTTTTTTTTATACAATATTTAAGGGGTAATAATTTAACTGTTAAAATTTCCTTCCTTTATTTAAGGACCAAAAATACATTGAAAAATTCATAATTTAATTTATTGATTCATAACATTCTTCTTGATTTTACATATTGGTAGGGTATTTTTAACGATTGTAATATTATACTTAAGTATAGTATTCTAGGGGATTATTTTGGATTGAAAAAAACATATATATAGATATGTAGGTGAATATCGAATATCAAATATGAAACATACAATTTCCTACTGAAATTTGTAAATTTTGGCAGAAAATTATGATAAAAAACATATTTTATGTATATATAGGTGATATTAGAGACTAAAATGACCTAATAGTGAATTTATTTTTTGAAAAAAACTCAAAAAATAGTCAATTGGCGAAATTTCGCCCCTGAAAAGTACCCTGCATATTGGTATGTCAAATCCATACAAATAGTGTATGGTTATCCTTGTCCACCTCGTGTTTGATCAATAATTCGATGGTTTTGTAGCAAATTTCTTTAATGCCAATTCCATGTATTGTTGATGGGATCATAACACTAGATTAAACATTATTTGTTCCACTTAATCCAAAATATCATAACTACATGAAATTAGGGCTGATCTAAAAGTTGATCCACAACAATCCCTGTCATATAACCGAGCATTTGAGCATTTTTTATTAACTATATCAAACATAAATCACCACAATTATAGAATTTCAAAATGTTACTTGCCATATGGACTAACCTAGCCTAAACCTGTTTCTCTCTTTAGCTTCTCTCACAAAGAATATAATATCCCAATACAATTATAGGCCAAATTGTGTGTTTTTTAACAAACATATGTGTTATAGGTCAAATCTGCACTTCTTCGTCCGTGATCACATTGCTCTGTCGATCACACAAAAGGACACCATGGATTGAAGAGCTAGGTTGACCTAGATGACTTAGTGATGGTAGTACACTCTTCAACTAAGAATCTAACTGTTTCTCCTTAGTGATGGTAGTACACTCTTTAGCTGAGAATCTAACTGTTTCTCCTGATTTCACCACATGTACGCTACTATTGCTCTAGCAAACCAACGCACACCTCAAAAGATGCGCTGCTTTCCTCAAGGACAATCAGTGCACACTTTCCAAAAAGTTGCAAACGCTTGTTGCAAAGCATGAAAGTTGCTCTCTCTACGCTACTCTTGTTGTATGAAACATGCGCACATCTTAAGATGAAATCAAAAAATATATTAAGATTATGAATTGGGATTAGTTGAAGTTGGTTCTGCAACTTCCCCAACCTGCCAATTCGCCTTACCTTCAGATTTGTAGATCTTTCTCCTCTTTATCGCTCCAAGCTTCGTGGTTGTTAGATCCGTGGCTGCAAGACTTGTCAAAGCACATAGAGACAAAACAAGCAGTACAAGTACATCTAAACACTAACTGATCAATCTAAGCAAACAACTAAGGAAGTGAGCTCTAAATATCATTAACATAAATACATTTATGGAAAGAGATTATATTACTGTAAATGAGTGAGTAATACGTAGTAGAGTGATGATTACAACCCAAGCCTTAACGCTGCAATCTTCCTCCAACAAGCCAAGCCAATGCCTCCAAAGGAAATGTATGCCTCCCAAGAGATGGATAGGGATCACCTAGGGTAATTCCACCAGCATGTAAGTGCTATAGACTTCCTCCCTTTAGAATGGAGAGGAGCTTTGTATATATAGGACCAAGTGGATAGAGTAGGTTGAGGATTATGGGGAGAGGGCTAAGGGATCATCCCATTAGGTTAAGGAACCGAATGCCAACTCACCTAGATGTTAGGGATAGGCATCCACCTCATCCACCTTCGAGAATTCGATCGAAGGTTCCATTTATCCAATTTAACCAACACCGGTGCATGCTGCATAAAGGAAACTTGCGCCAGGAAGGGGAAGTGCAAGCTGCACAAAGGCAACCTGAGCCACTTGCGCATGCTGCCAGATGGCAGTATGCACCGAAATCAGTCAAGGGCCTCTTGCTAACTGACAAGATGCATCAAGCTACCCAAAAACTGTGGAAAAAAGTACCACAACTTGCTCAAGAATACTTTCTGGCTAGGGAAACTTCAGGGATTAAGGCACTGAGTCGACACTGGAGTCATAGTGATGAGATTTAGGTGTAACAGAATGCCCCCCAAAGCATGAAGCTGGTAGAGTAAGACATGTGAAATGATTTGAAATATGGATGGCAAAGACTTGCTGGCTGAAAGATGCTGCTGCAGTACAAATGATTCTGAGACACCAGTCTCACATGACTCTCAACATGGTTGCCGACCAATACAATGCATATCCATGGTAGTAAAGACCGATTGAACACAATCGTGGCTACTAAATACAATCATAGATCCATGATGAGTTGATAAGATAGCCACGTTCAATACAAAGTGGATCCATGTAATATGACTCAAACAATCTCCATCGCAACCTAGGAAAGATATGATTTCCCTAGGGTCTTCAAGCTGAACCCACAATGATATGAATCTATCCATGTGATTACAATGTCTTGGAGTTGAACATGGTAGAAACCAATTGATTACCAGTCATTGGTGTATACCGTTAACAAGTACGATGAAATCAACATTGATGTCAATGATCTCCAAGGTATCATAGTACGTATCACCAAGCATGAATCAATGAGTTGAGGTCGAACGTCCGATGAAATATTTCAATCAAGAGTCAATGATGTAAACTCATGCTGAAAGCAAGGTAACCTGCCGTTGAGGCATGCAGGCCCAAGGTACTTGACTGGTTTCTATATTCAATCCTTGGATGATGTGTTGAGGTCGGCAAGGATGAACCCGTCGAAGGAGGGCCATGATGAATTCCCCATCATCGACACAAAAATCGATAACAGATGTTTGGATTAGATCGGACGATAGAGTAACACACAAGATTGAATCATGGTAGACCAACATGATGGAAGGTGTGCTGACTGCAGATGATGAGTAATGAACATCTCTTGAACATGGGCATGGCATGAATTGGCAGTATTGACATGACGAGAATGACACCAACCCCCAATACAACCAATGATGGAAACATTCTTTGGATGACCCAAAGGAGTGACATGACTCATGGAATCATCAGGACTCGAAGACAAATGGATTACCCAAGTACTAAATGCAAATGCAAATGAGTGCCATGTTCAAGAGTAACTATGTACTGTCATAAATTATAGTGTAACACAAAATCTTTCCTTTTTCCCCATCATGATTGATGAGTGTCTCTCTTGTTTTTAACGAGCTTGAGGAGGGTAAACAGATGCTTGGTATAGCTCATCCCATGGATGAGTCCAATCCCAAATGTTTAACGAACCTAGGATAGGAGGGGTTCGTCCCAAAACGGGCCCTTCTATGTTTAATTTTAATAACTCCAAAGAAGGTAAACTCAGCGTCATTTCATGTTTAGAGAGTCTGAAAAGAACCAAAGAAGACTCCGAAGTTCCTTTTTCATAAAGTTAGCCTCTTCGCTTGGAAAAGGGTAAAATAATGTGAGAGAGAACTCTTCCACCTATGGTTGGCTGGAGTGCTCCTTTTTGGTAAAGAGTTCCTTTTGGTCCGAAAAAGGGGTAAACTATCACCATAAGGACGACCTTTCAAAAGCTTTTACAAGCATGAAAGAATCAAGTTTGCTTGGCGATATTTTCCTATTTAGGGAGTTTGAAAAGATCTTAAAGGGGACTGCATGAACAACTTTGTCATGGTTGGTGACCAAGTATGACAAAGGAAAAAGTAAACTCGGCACAGTTCCTTTTCCGTAAATAGTCTAGCAAGGCTGGATAAAGTGATAAACCTATACTCATTAGACACACCTTTTTACTCAAATTTTTAACGAGGATGACAATGGTATCAAAATCACTCGGAATATTTTTCATGCTTGAACCAAAGCACGAAAAAAGTGAAAAGTAAGCTCAAACCACTTTTCATGTTTCAACCGGAGCATGAAAAAGTTGAAAAGTAAGCTCAAACCACTTTTCATGTTTCAACCAGAGTGCAAAAAAAGTGAAAAGTAAGCTCAATACCATCTTATTGTTTTTAATGAGCTCAAAGAGAGGTGAAAATAATGTTCATGATGTCTGATTCATTTTTTAATGAGTTGTAACAGAAAATGAACTATGCTCAGGATTATTTTCTTGGTTTAACGAGATCGAAACCCAAAAGAAAGTATGCTTGAAAATATTCCCATTGATGGATTTTTTCTCATCATGATATCCAAAGGTTGGTACATGCCCCTAGCATAATTGCTAGAAGTAAGTGACTTAACTCCAACATGGTGTGGCGAGGAGATCGAGTTGACTTCAACATAACATCCACAAATTGAATACATGCCCCCCAAGCTTCATTTCATTCTCCTAATCTACATCTTCAATCGATTAAACTCATGGTTACTAATATGAATATGTTCACCAGAGACGAATGAAGATAAAATGGCATAGGAGGATGAAAATAAGGTTCAGGTACTAAGTCTATGGGAAGACTCCACTCAATGGAAAATGATCTATTTCATTTTTTAACGAGCTTGAAACAAAAATAGAACTTTGGTCATGATCTGTTTCATTTTTTAAAGATACTGACACAGAAAGGGAACTATGCTCATGAAGTTGGTTTCATTTTTTTGCAAGCTTGAAACCAAAGGTAAACTGTGCTTGTAGGGGTCTATTCCATTTTTTAACGATCTTGGAATCAAAGACTAATCGATACTCATGGGAACCTATTCCATTTTTTAACAAGCTTGACACAGAAAGGGAACTATGCTCATGAACGTTTTCATTTTTACACAAGCTTGAAACCAAAGGGAAACTATGCTCATGGTTAAGGCCCATTGACGGGTTCTTTCCCAACATGATATCCAGAGGTTGGTAGATGCCACCAGCATGATTACTAGAGGATTAACATGCCTCCCAAGATTTGTTTCGTCTGACTACTCTTCTTCCTTACCCAATTAAAATCTTGGATACTAATATGAATATGTTCACCAGGGCGGTAGGAAGAACGAGAATCAAGTGACACAGGTAGATGAAATGAAGGTTCAAGTCCTAACTCTAGTGGGAGATCTGATTCAATGGGAGGAAGATCTATTTCATTTTTACACAAGATTGAAATAGACAATAACTATGCTTGAAGGGACCCATTTTATTTTTTAACGAGCTTAAAACAGAAATAAACTATGGTCATGATAGCCTTTTTCATTTTTTAACGAGCTTGACACAAAAAGGGAACTATGCTCCTAATGTTGGTTTCATTTTTACATAAGATTGAAACCAGAGGTAAACTATGCTTGGGACTAGTTCCTACCCAACATGATGTCCAGAGGTTGGTAGTGTGCCCCATAGCATAAGAAGATAGGGGATAAATCCAACATGATGTCCAGAGGCTGGAGACATGCCCCCCATCCCTAGGGGGAAGAAACCACTAAAAAATGTGGAAATTCAGGGAAGTCTAATGAATGGGAGTCATGCGATGAGTGGGTGTCACAAAGTAAATCTGATCAATGGTCACCATGTTCCCATGATGAGGAAAATACATCACTCAAAAGAGTGAGGACACTACAAATTTCATAGCATAGACATAATCGCGTTCGAGGAGCACATTAAAATCTAAGGGACCTTGGACTACCATAACATCAATACAGACAATTTTCCCTCCTAAGGTGATAGGTAACTGAGGAAGGATCCCTAAAGGTCCAGTAGGCCTTTTATTAAAATCCAATATCTGGTCAGTGACTAGCACAAGCTGAGGAGAACCTATAGCTTACCAAGCAGTTGAGGATAAAACACTAACAAAAGCTCCCTCATCCACTATAGTGCGAAATATTTCCTTTTTGGAAACTCCTACAAATATTTGGAAAGGAACACTTGAAGGAATACGATATTCTGTTAGACCATTCCAATCAAAGGAAATGACCTCAGTACGTGGAGGGGGTTCTATGGAAATGGACGGGATTACCCCTTTCCTAGAACAATATGAACTGACTAGGAAAACATCAGCGGTTTCCAATTCACTCTCAACTGGAAGACTAGAATGAGATGAAGATTGTGTCATGGTGACTACTTCAGTTTGAGCATTCTCCAATGAAAGAGTGGGATCAAGTGGAGGTGATATCGACTCGACCGCTTCAACTTCACTCTTTGAAGAAAGAGTGGGATCGACCGAGGATGGGGCTGGATCGATCACTTCATCAACCAATGGGAGGTCAAGGGAAAAATTACGACATTTAGTCGGAAGGTGGTTCTGAGATACAGTAATGTCTTCCAACAGTTGCGAAGCTTCATCCATGCGTAGAAAAAGGTAAGTAAGGTGCATACCCTTGCATAACAAACAAGTATTTTTGACTTTACCTTTCCGACTCTTATCCATAGAGTCACTAGTTGATGGGGTATAATTAGTATGATGTCTAGAGGATAGCGATATAAGTGGTTTGGAGGATTTAGACCACTCTTATAACATGTTGGAAATACACGTACAATCCTTGAGAAGGTGATCACCCTTTCAAAGCTTTCAAGGGAACTTGGGTCTACGAAGTGTTCGAATAGGATGAGTGCCATCAGAGGCAGATGGTTGATGCTTAGTTTCTTTCTTATCCTTCTTCTTCTTTATCTTCCTTTTCTTCTTCTTCTTATCCTCTTGATTACTAACACTACTACTTTGATTAGGCGAGGAAGAAGAAACATAAGAAGATGCATCCGACGAACAAGGGGAAGAATAATTTTGGGATTGACACTCTCGTGGTAGAGAGTTAACATTTGAAACATTGGGTACAACCGGAATCACCAGATTGAATAACCATACCAGTAATCCTATGGTTAATCCAGGAAGATTTAAAGTGGCTATAAAGGGAGGACCAATATCTCCAACTGGAGGAAAGAAAAAAGGTACCCCTTGAAAAGGGGTTGTTGGTTGTATAACTGTTCTTGAGGTTTTCTATAAACACCCAGGTTCTGCGCAGTTCGAGGAACAAACAAAACCCCCTTTTCACCGGCCCTTTCGGCAACAATATGCAAACAGACTAAGGTCTCACTCGAGGCGAAGGAATGGGGGGGTTGAAGAATCAGGTTTCCACAACTAGGTGATGAATGTTTAAACAGATTGGCGAGCAGTGCGCTACGGGACTCGCGCTGCAGACTTCGGACTGTGCGAAGTTCCACCTCTTCGGGACGAATGCTTAGGCTATCGCGCATCCAAGGACTGCGCGATGCAGGACGATTCTTCAATGATAGGACATCGCCACATAGATTGCGCTTCCTCTTTGGTACTTACCCACTTTAATGGATCTTACTTAGTGTTATAAGACGCATTCAATAAGCATGCTAGACTAAACCTTGCAACCTTATACACTCCAATAACAACAACAATAATATTACTGTGCACTTCCGGTGCTACGCTAAGTGTTATCCGACTAGTTCATGCATCCATCTAACTGCAAAATACTAGTGCATTCAACATTCATTCATACAAGAGATTACTTAACATATTATTCCCATCATTATCCTTATGGAAAATACATATAAAGAAAACACATGAACTCATAAACAAAGCCTTAACCATTCACATAAGCAAATACACAGATCTAAATGCATACAATAATCACATAACAAAAAATTTAACGTGGTTCACCCCCCAAGATGGGAGCTACGTCCACAAGAACTGTTTTTATATTATCTTTGGGAAGGGTACAACAGTTCCATTCTGCACACTCAGCTGCAGGCTCTCTTCTCTCTCAGTAGGTCTTTGCACACGCAGCTGTAGAGCCTTTTACAATGGCATCCTCTTCTTAAAACTTAGAATATTTTATAATGAAGATTATTCAGCTACTAGAGATTAACCCTTTCCCATACAAAATGTGCCCTTTTATAGATCATGCCCGTAGGTCACGTCTTTACAATGCATAGGCTCAACAACCCTAAGGTTCCCCAAAAATGGTGCGGTTACCCGCTACCCTGCCTGTCACTATCGATAGCTTGCTCCACTCGCTTTAGGCTGCCTTGTTGGGCCACTCATGGCTCACATGTTCTTCTGAAAACCGCAGTCATCACCAAAACGGTTACAACTGCATCGTGGCCTGTCGCTTTACACCCCTTTAGCCTATGTGTTGCTTTCCTCCCCTTTAGCCTACTTGTTTCCTTCGACCTCATGGCTTAGATCCTTAACTATTTGTCACCACTATCTTGACAGGCTACTTTCATCTGCCATTATGCCGCTCCCTACCCACTGCTGGGAATCCTGCAGGCACTCTACTCAAAACGGTCACTTTCTCAGCTCGAGGTTTCCTTATACTCTTTACCGACAATAGCTACTGCATTGGTACTGTGCACCAGCTTGACTATGCAAAACTGACTACACAATTTGAACTGCGCACTTTGCAAAACTGTGCCATCTGACTTCGCAACCCAAACTGCGTAGTTCTTAAAACTATCCTTCTTCAAACGTATGCCCAACAGGACCCTAACACTTACTTGTGGCTCATCCCCGAGCCACTTTCTTCGCCCATCGACTTCGTCTGCACGTCTTCAGTGGTGCTTAGCTTTGCAGTGAAGCTGTGCAAAGTAATGGTTATCTCTGCAACCATTTCCCTTGCCTTATTCTTGAATTCTTTTATGGTCTCCAGCGTCACCCGCAAGACCTCCACCTGAGCTTGTTCCTTCAATGTGCCCTCTATTGATTGAAGTTCAATGAACTTCTCATCAATTTGTTGCATTAGTGCCATCCCTTCGTCCTCTATAGGCTGCAACTTTGTTGAAACGACTGCCTCTCTTTCCCTTAGCATTGCTAACTCTTTTTGCATCTCTTTTACTTCATTGAAATTTTGCATCTTTGGTATTGCTGGCAAAGTCTTCATTTTTGCATTGGCGGCCTCGATTGCCTGGTGCCTTTGCTGTAAGTCCCCTCTGAGTTGCATAAGGTTTGGATCTTCAGTCAATCCATCCAACACCATATTTGCTTCTTCTAGCAAATTCTGACACTTCGCCACCTCGGCCGAAATGCTATCTAAAGTGGCCTTGACCTCTTCTATTGGTGCTGCGCACTTATTCAATGGGGTAATGGGATGCCGAGCCTCCAAGTCCACAATTTTCCCTTTATAGGAAATATCCATTTCCATCATTTATGTAGTAAGGGACTCCACTTTGGCCCCAATATTGATTATTGTGTCTTCGACACTTGCTTCTTCTTCACATTTGTCAATCTTTGCACATATCGCTGATACCGTTTCTTTGATTTTGCGGTTTCTTTCTTGAGCTTCGGACAACTCCGTGGTGTTCCATGCTGATTCCTGTTTCAGCTCATCGAAGCTTTCTCGAATTTGGATACTCTAGTCATATGAGGTGATTCCTCTTTCAGGAATCTCCTCTACAATCTGCATATTCAAATCGTTCAAATATTCGATCAGTAATGACCCAATGATGAGGTCAAAATGCTCCATGTTCTTTGTTGCTTCAGACGCCTTATGATTTGGAAAAATAAGGTGCACAAGATCAATATGCGCCACCCGAGGGTGCGCTCTCACAACATGTGGTTGCCTCTTCCGCTTGCTTGAGCCGCCTATTTTTCTGTCTGAGTCTGATCCTCAGACCAACTCCAGCTGGGCTTCTCAAATGTCCGCGACCATCGTTTTTACTATTCAACCGCTTGAAGGAGGCTTAGCTGCAGCTTCTCTTGTTTTGCCTCTTTCTCTGCCCACGTCTCCTCCCATATTTCCTGGACCTTCATTGCAATGGTTTCACAATCATCCTCGTGCAGTATTGGAACCAACTTAGGATTATTAGCCTTTTGCTTCTTATGTTTTCCTTTTGCCGATGAGGGGCTCACAGTTTCTTATCTTCTCTCCCGCCTGGCCTTCTGGTTTGTCCTGTGCAACTTCGTTTTCCTCATCATTAGGTGTTGTTGTGGTTTCTTCCTTATCCTCGTCTTTCTCTTTATCTTTGTCCTCTTCGGAGTTGGACTCAACGTCAAATGATTGGTCCACTCTCCATTCTAGTGCCCATTCCTCCATCATCTGCTCGATCCTCTCAGCATCCAGTTGATAGAATCCTGGATACCATAGATATGTATCTGTATCAGCCCTGGGATGAATGTACAACCTATGTCTATCAGCTATGAATCTCAGTTTCCCTTTGTAGGCATACGTCAACGAATATGAAACTCACAGTGTGCGCCGAATCATAATGCACAGTTGCTGGTAGTATGTGTAAAATACTTCATTGATTTTCCATTGCCTCGAGGACTTTGCATTTTCCCATAAGTTAGCGAAGTGTGTTCCCTGGAATTGCCCTGGAAGAAATTGAACACCTTGGTATCTAGCCGGCTCTTTCTAACCGACGAAGGCAATCAGTACAAATAACCAACTGTAGTGGAACGGAGTTCCCTTGTCTTGAGTGTCTTCGACATCTGCCAAAAAATCATTCAACAGGTATTGCGACCAGTTGTAAGGGGTGCCTTTCATTGTTTTAGAGGTGAGCCATATTGTTGCAGCCCACACCTCTGGTGGTTGGATTTTGCGTAGTATCTTCCCACGCGAGCAGTTGCACTATGAACCGCGTAGCTTGATCATTAATGTTGGCTATAGGGAAGCACCGTTTTCCCTGGATTATGCCAAATTACTCTGTGATTTTGCTGGCGAGGTATTTTTCCTATCCCTTCCCTACAAACACTTTTGCAGGGTCTTCCCCTTTTTTATTGAGCATTGTCATGTAGTATACCATATCGATATTTATATCGATTCTCTTGTCCAGCCATATGTATCCCAAGTTTACACAGGAAAGCAATGTGTGCATTACTCCATTGAGCTCTGGGATCCTATCAAAGTGTAGGATGCGCAACAAGTTAAGAAACCCAGATGGTTCAAGCCCTTTCAACTAATCCTACATGTACAGAGTTTCGGTGTTGGATTGATTAACCTGCCGACGCATTATTAGTCAGGTTGAAACTGTTTGAATTTCTTCGGCTTCGACTGGCCTCTTTCCAACAAGTCATGGTCTTCAAACTTGCAGTCTTCCACTTTCCCTAGGAGGTCTCCTACAACCCTCACCCGAATGGACATGGGCGGTGTCAGAACCTCATAATCAACATTTTTCACAAGGATGACAATAGGTGCATCATCTCGCCGTGGTGGAATGTATTCAGGGACGAGATGGATGGGTCAGTTTTGAGCCATGAATGGTGCCTATGGCTTCACTACCTTCGGCTCTTCCTACTTTGTAGCCTGGTGTTTATCTTTCTTCATCTCTACATTCCTTGTAGAGCTCCTGGATGAGGCACCTTTCTCTATTGTAGGTTTCTCGACAGGTGCCGACATGACTCCTTTAAATCCTGACTGCATGAATATTGTCAATACTTTTTTCAATGGTCAATGGTTCTCTCATGCACTTACAAATTGCTCGGCTCTCTGGCTATTGAAGCTCTAAATTCACACACAGATGAGATAGAATTCTTGGTAAAACACACAAGTACTTGGTTGATGGCTATTTATAGACCCTACTGGTATGGAACATGGCGATCGACCGTGACTAGGGTAGTTAATGTTTTGTCCTTTGTCCAAATCTCTTTTGAGATCTCGGTCTTATCAAACAACCATTATCTCTGAACCAATGATGTTTCCTTAATTTCTAAAAGGTGCCGGTGCTGCCAGGCTGTTAAATCAGTTAAGTGAGCGATTAACCACCATCCTGTTAGCCAGATCTCGGCGGGATTTCGGTCACTTCACTCTTTAATATGCCCGAATGGTCACATTCTCTTTTAATGCTTGATCTTGTCGGTTCCGCCCTTTTGGATAACGGCCCATTAACTGGCCGATAGTTTTCACAGTCACCTTTTTCCAATGTGATGTGCTGGCGGTCGTGACATAAGGTTCTCTTGCGCACATGTGCTTCTTCATCTTTTACTTCACACCTGCGCTTTCGCCTCATGCTTCACATCGCAGCTTCTCGTACTTCGCAGTTGTCCTCTTTCATTTGAGCTACTCAACTACGTGGTGCTACTCTTCTTCATACTAGTCTTCGCGTCCGTTTTTGTTCTTTCGATATGCGGGGATTCCTTTTGAACATCGCCACTGTGCAGTTACTTTTCTTTTTATTTGCACAACTTTACTTCTCAACTAGTGCTGCGTGGTACATGCATCCTTTCTATCAAGCTTCGCATATCGGTCCAAAACTGTGTACATACTCTTTTGTATTTATAGTGCCCAATTTCAACTGTACTTGACACTTAAAAATTTTCATTTCTTTCGATCACTGAGGGTTCTACGAAGTAGGACTATCCCGATAGGGTTTTAGTCTATATCCCGATAGGGTTTTAGTCTACTTCCATTCACCAAACCCGGTAAGTTATCTCCTGCTAACGTGGCTAACTGAACTGGGACACTATTAGTAACATGCATAACAGTATATGGGACAAGGCAATGCATTTTAAATTTTCCAGGAAATTTCATAAACTTGCTATCAGGAGGACAAGGTCACCTACATGAAAGGAATTGTTCTTGATATGGCAATCATGCCATGCTTATTCTCTATCTTTCTACACTAGCGGGTGAAAGCCTGCAATAAAGTGATCTTTCTCCAACCCAACCAAGTGTAGAAGCATTTCTTCAAATGTCTGTTGATCTTCAATGCTTGTAAATGTAACTATTCTCAAACTGGGTACAATGTACTCCATAGGCATGACAACTTCCTATCCATAGGCCAATCTGAAGGGTGTGTGGCTTGTCAACTTCTTGCAAGTGGTCCTGTACACCCATAATACAGCTGGAATGTGCAGATCCCAATCATCCCTGTCAACATTGCATACTTTTGTCAGTGCATTATCTAGTACCTTGTTGAAAGCTTCAACAGTTCCATTTGATTGCGGGTGGTATGGCGTACTCCTCTGATGGTAAATATAGAACTATTTAGTAAGGGATTCAATAGTTCGGTTCAAAAAAAGGTCCCTTGATCACTCATCAGAATCTTCGGGCATCCAAATCTAGTAAGGATGTTCTCAAAGATGAACTATGCAGCAGTAACTGCACTATAGTCCTTCACTGGTTTAGCTTCTGCTCATCTGGTGAGATAATCGGTCGCAGTGATAATGTATCTCGCACCAGTCCTCTTTCCCGGTGGGTTAATAGGTCCCACAAAATCAATGTCCCATTTCTCAAATGCTTGTAGTGTCAATTGTGCATTCAATGGAATTTCATCTCTTTGCGATGGCCTTCCTGTCCTCTGATAGACATCGCAGCTCTGACAATGTTCCTTTGAATCTTTGTGAATTGTAGGCCACCATATCCCTGCTCTCAGTATCTTCTGCGTAGTGGATCTTCTTGCGTAGTGACCTCCCGATACACCTGAATGTGCATTAGCCAATATGAATGGCTTCTCATGCTCCAACATGCATCTGTGTAGCACTTCATCTGGTCCCAACTTATATAATTGACCTGCGATTATAGTGAAGTCTGCTGCTCTAACTACCAACTGCTTCTTCTGTTGGGTAGTGAACTCCGTGGGTGCCAATCCAGTAGTCAAGAAATCGATAATGTCTTTATAATAGTCATCTGGGATATGTATAGCAAAGAACTGCGCGCCAGGCAGACTACCTTCAATATTGGTGGGTTCTTCGCCTGACTCAATCCTTGAGAGATGGTCAGGTCCTAGGTTCAATCTTCCTAGTTTAGCCACAATTTCAAAATCATACTCTTGGAAGAGAAACAACCATCTGCAGATTCTCCCCCCTAACACTAGCTTATTGACCAAGTATTTCAAAGCGGAACATAGAGAAGTGCACACCCAACAAATAGTGCCTGAATTTCTAGAGTGCATACACCATAGCTAGACCCTCTCTTTCAGTGGTTGTATAGTTCTTTTCAGCTGAAGATAGCTTCCTGCTCGAAAACGCAATGGGGTGATCAATGCCCCCTTCACCTGGTTGAGCGAGCACAATGCCCAATGCTATAGATGAAGCATCAACCTGTACATGGAACGACTTATCCCAATATGGAAAAACTAGGATTGGCGTAGTTACCATCTTTTCTTTTAGCGTGTCCAGTCCCTTCTCTCATTTTGTCTTCCATATGAATTGCGCTTCTTTCTTTAGCAATTTATCCATTGGTGCGGTTATCTGTGCATAACCCTTAATGAACTTTCTATGATAACCCATATGTCCCAATGTCGTGCGAAGATGCTTCACTGAGTTTGGTGCAGGTAAATTCACAATCATTGCGATCTTCAAAGGATCAACCATCAAACCTTGTCTGCACACGATGTGTCCTAGTAGAATACCATAAGTCACACAGAAAATACATTTCTTTAAATTCAATGAAATTTGATGTTGTCTGCACTTAGCTAACATCATTCTTAGGTTTTCAAAATGGTTCTTCAACAAACCAAAGACAATCCAATCATCAAAATAAACCTCTAAGAACTTATGGATAAAGTCCTTGAATGTAGCCACAACAACTCTAGAAAATATGGCAGGTCCATTCTTCAAGCCAAAGGGCATAACTTTATACTGGTATGAGCCCCATTCAGTAGAAAATGTTGTCTTATGCCTGTCTGCTAGATCAATCCTGATATGATGATATCCAGAAAATCCATCAGTGAATGAGTAGGCAACATTTCCTCCCACATTGTATAATACTTCATCTATAAAAGGAGTAGGAAATGGGTCATGCAGCAAAGCATCATTCAACTTCCTCAGATCTATGTAGATTCTAATCTCACCTCTAGTCTTTTTATCTTGGATAATCATCGGGCTTATCCACTTTGACTCTTCGACGGGCTCAATGATTCCTGCATCAAGCATTTTATCAATTTATGCCTTGACTCTTTCTTTATATCTGGGGTTTAGTCTATAAGGCCTTTGCTTAATAGGCTTCGTGCATGGCTTGAGAGGTATTTTCATAACCCCCAAGTCGCCCAAAATTCCTTTCATTTCAGAAAACTTCAGTGGAAACAGGTCTTGATATTCATGTAGAAGGTCGATGATTTGCGCGACCGTCGCATAATCCCAATAGTCTCCAATGGATGCTAACTTCGGGTCTTCTCTTATGCCAATGTTCACTTTTCTTGTATTTACAGGTTCACTCATGTCTAGGATTTCCAGTGGAGGTCCCTCTACATCGTGCGCTCCTTCGGACTCAGGTATATTGATGTTTCACGGATCCTCCTCATCACTCTCTTCTTGTTTATCTTCATTTTCAGTGAGATTATAACACTCAAGGGAATGTTCTATCGTTCTTGCCCATTCTGGTTGTAGGTTCATAGGTACCTTTACATTTTTGAATACCTTCTATTTGATTTCCTCCAATGCCTTGTTTATACTTGGGCATTCAGCTTTGAATATCCTTTCTTTGATAATCTGCAGAGCTTTGTTTATGCTTGGACTTTCATCTTCAAAGCTAAAAGTTCTCTGGAAGTTCGCAGTTAAGATAGAACAATCTGCAGTTCCTCTATGAAGCTCCATCTATAGATACCAATTCTTTGGAATCTACCCTTCCAGGGTGTGCACAAATAGATGAACTCATTATGTCTATGGTCTCTTTATCCATGCTTGTGAACAAGTTTCAATGTGATCCCTCAGATCCGTCTGTCCATTGTACTTCTCAAATGTCAGTGCAAATTTATCTGTGAATCTGATTTGCATCATTTGTCTACACTGATCCCATGTGGTCAAATTCTGCTTATGCGCAGCTCACCATCTGGCAGGTGTAGCGTGCAGTGTTATATCTAATGTTGGTATGCGGTGTTCAGTTACAACTGATACAATATATTCTTGAATAAATGAACAAACATTAGTCGAACCATCATAAGTGGGGATTGGACTTACCTTGATTCCAATCCAGCGCAGTGACTTTGTGATCTGGGTGCATCTTCTTGCAGATACTTCATGCATACGACTTTGCCATTTTTCCAGTCCTGCATCGGAGTTTGATATGCAATAACTGTCACATCGCCAACTAACTTCTCCATCCTTCATACGATTAATGTAGTCATCTTTGTTCGCAGTCATCTTGTAAATGCGGTCAAGATCCTGTGCTCTGGATTCTTCGTGAATCGACTCACTGTATCTTTCTCCTTGTGAAGGGTCCAATGGTGCTATGAATCTGAGATCCTACCCTTCAAATATCATCTTCTTGGTCTTCAATTTTGTGATGGCGAGGTTATCCATCGCCCAATCTATACCCAATAGTGTTGGATAAGGGTGACTGTCATCCACAATTTCAATAGTCATCCACAATTTCAATAACCTCGAAGTCTGCATGACTTCGCACTCCATCAATGCCAACAATAATATTGGCTAATCTTTCGAAAGGTATGAATTTCTGCTGGTTGGACAATCTCAACTGTATGGGTGACCATGACAACTTTGGTTTCCCATCTGTTTCCATGTCTGCTTAGTCAAAACATTTACCTTTGATCCTAAGTCAAGGATGATCTCATCCATCTCATAATCTCCTATCTACACACTGAGCCTCATTTCTCTTCCTGTTCTTTTATGGCTCTTGATGTGATGAATTGCGCTCTGGGAAGTATCCGTCTCACTGCGTGGTTCATATTGGTTTAACAATTTTTGTAATTCCACTACAGCGTCTGCACTCTTCAATAATTTCATGCAACTCCGTAGGAACTGTGGAACAGAAGTGCATGTTTCTGCTGCGGTATTGGTTTGATCATACGCTGCTAGCATATATTCCATATGTGCTGTTTCACTTCGCAATGAGATTCTTGATGACATAAGTGCTGGCTCTTTGGAGATGTCCCGTGCTTCTTCAAAGACTTCTTTGTTTTTCTCTAGATTGAAAACAGGTGTTTCCCAGTAGCTTTTCTGATCCAGACCGCTTCAACAGGGGTTTAACATTAATACTTGGATCTGTAGTCCTTTTCTCTGTTGCGATCAACTGAATATTCGGGTTAGGGACTTCTTTCTTTCTCATCTGCATTTTTGCTGCTAACACTGGGCATGCCTCAATAACATGATCAAAATATTTATAATAATTACAAGTAGTACATGGATTGGTGCAATCTCTAGATAAGTGACCTGGCTGGCCACAGTTATAATAGATCATCTGGCCTCTTCCTCTTGCTTTTCCTGGGCTAGTATTTCTTCCTCTTCCACGGAATCCTCCACGACCTTTGTATGCACCTTGATCATACTACACGTTATCTTTTTTCTGCGGTGTTTGTTCTTGGAATATGTATACTCCACCACCATGCATATGCACCATATATTTCTTTCTTTCCATCATGAGGTCATATTCTCTACAGTTGGAATCATCATGTCCAACGATTTTACAGAATGTGCAATATAAATTCTTAGGAGTTCGCACATACTTCTGAATTAAGTAACAGTCTTCTGGCCGGTGTCCTCTAGTTCTGCAAATCTCACAGCATGGTGCTTGATTTTGATTCAGTCGATTTGGTGCTCCATTTTTAAGGTATTCTTGAAATAAAGGACAATTCTCCATGGTGTGTCCTTCTCCTCTGCATCTTGTACACCAGACTTCTTGTATTTTTTCTTTCCCCTTATTCATGTCCTGCAACTGTAATGCCAGGGTAGCTAGCTGGGTCTGGATCTGAGATATTCCAGTAATGGTCTCTCCTATAAGTGAAGCTTCTAACTTCATCTCAATCTCCAGGGCTTCTAGCTGCGAAGGCACTTTCTGTTGCATCAATGGTAGTTTGATGTGGGGCAACAACATGGCTATAAACCACTCTTGGTGCTGTTGCGGTGCTATGACAAAACTGACCTGGTCTAACAATGTTTTAAACTTCTGGTCGAACTCCCAGACTGTCTCATTAGGTTTTTGCTTAGTTTCCTTCAATTCTATTATACATTGGGATTCTGACTTTGGTTTCTTGAACTCACTCAACAAAGCAGCCTTAATCTCCACTAAGGTTCTATTATGTCCCCAAGAATACTTCATGAACTAGTTCAAGGCTCTATCTCTGAATGTAGTGACGATCTGCGCTTGCTTCACATCATCATCCTGAACTTGCTTGACACTCCATACGGCTTCACATAGAAACCAATGTTGTTCAAGGTCCTCTAGACCCGTACCTTTAAATATTGGCAGCTTAATATCATTGGTCATCCTTCTTCTAGGTGGTATAGTAGTATTTTGCACAGTGGTCTGAGTGGTGTTAGGGATGTTACTGCGCGGAATGTTCTGAATCAGAATATTCTAAGTTGGAATTGTCTGAGTACTCACTCCCGGGGTGTTACTGGTATTGATGCTCTGCGGATTAGGAATATTAACAACTGGAGGGTTCTAAATTGGTGGGTTTTGTGTAATGGGAGGTGCGGTGTTCACAACTTGTGGGTTCTACAGATTCGGAGGCTGATAGGTGGCTGATGGAGGTGCTGTCTGGTTATCAGTCTCAGCTTCTAAGTAAATATCTACGTAGAGTCCATGCTCACTGGAAGTCTTCTTAGTAGTATAATTATATCTCTTTCCACTTCTCAAATTGTGTGTATCTTCATCAGAATCACTATATATGCTATTGACTATTACAAATTCAAAAAATTATACGAATTTTACTGCATTCTTAAAACGCCTTTCTCAGCTAAAAGCATTTTAATATATAAACTTAGATTGTTCAGGTACTTACCTCTAAAACCTTTGAAAATTATGCTTTTGTTGCACTGTAGGAAATCAGCATGTCCACAACGAACTCTGTCACGAATCCTTCGAGAATACTGTCAACCTAAAATTTGACTGCTTGCGAGAGTGGACTATCTATTGCTTTGAGCCTCTGAATGAGCTCTTGATTCCACTCGGTAGGTACTCCTTATGGTTGAAAACAGTTCTTTCACTCTGCCAGTCTTGATATCCACTCATGCAACTCGTTTCCAAAGGTTGCCCATAAAATTTTGTGAATATACTTCCATAGGTATTTATTTAACCAATCTATGTCAGAAAGATGTGGATGTCTGTTTTCTTTTCTAGCAAAATCTCTTTCTATCTTGTCACACCAGTCCCAGATTTCTTTCTTGTCTGGATGCCAATTTTTAGTGCCGGTACTCATCACTAGTTCAAGCACAACAACAGAACCATTTGTTGGCTGTATAACTATTCTTGAGGTTTTCTATAAAGACCCAGGTTCTGCGTGGTTCGAGAAACCAACAAAACCCCTTTTCGCCGGCCCTTTCGGCAACAATCTGCGAACAGACTGAGGTCTCACCTGAGGCGAAGCAATGGGGGGGATGCGGAATCAGGTTTCCACAACCAGGTGATGAGTGTTTAAACAGATTGGTGAGCAATGCGCTACGAGAATCGTGCTGCGGACTTCAGACTGCGCGAAGTTCCACCTCTTCGCGACGAACGCTTAGGCTATCGTGCATCCAAAGACTGCGCGATGAAGGACGATTCTTCAATGATAGGACATCTCCACAGAGACTGTGCTTCCTCTTTGGTACTTACCCACTGTAATGGATATTACTTAGTGTTGTAAGACATGTTCAACATGCATGCTAGACTGAACCTTGCAACCTTATACACTCCAATAACAACAACAATAATATTACTGCGCACTTCCGGTGCTGTGCTAAGTGTTATCCGACTAGTTCATGCATTCATCTAACTGCAAAATACTGGTGCATTTGACATTCATTCATACAAGTGATTACTTAACATATTATTCCTATCATTATCCTTATGGTGAATACATATAAAAGAAAACACATGAACTCATAAATAGAGCCTTAACCATTCACATAAATAAGCAAATACACAGATCTAAATGCATACAATCAATCACATAACATAGAATTTAACGTGGTTCACCCCCTAGGATGGGAGCTAAGTACACAGGAACTCTTTTTATATTATCTTTGGGAAGGGTACAATAGTTTCGGTCTGCGCACTCAATTGCAAACTCTCTTCTCTCTCAGTAGGTCTCTGCGCACACAGCTGCAGAGCCTTTTACAATGGCATATTCTTCTTAACACTTAGAAGATTTTACAATGAAGATTATTAAAATACTAGAGATTAAACCCTTCCCATACAAAATGTTCCCTTTTATAGACCATGCCCGTAGGTCACGTATTTACAATACATAGGTTCAAAAACCCTAAGGTTTCCCAAAACTGGTGCGGTTACTCACCACCCTACTTGTCACCATCTACATCTTGCTCCACTCACTTCAAGATGCCTTGTTGGGCCACTCGTGGCTCACATGTTCTTCTAACAGCTGCAGTCATCATCAAAATGGTTACAACTGCACTGTGGCCTGTCACTTTCCATCCCTTTAGCCTGCTTATCGCCATCGACCTCGTGGCTTAGCTCCTTAACTATTTTCTGCCACTCTCTTGATAGGTTGCTTCCATCTGCCGTTATGCCGCTCCCTACCCACTGCTGGGAATCCTGGAGGCGCTTTACTCAAAATAGTCTCTTTCTCAGCTCGACCTTTCCTTTTACTCTTTACCCACAATAGTTGTTGTGCTGGTACTGCACACCAGGTTGACTGCGCAAAACTGACTACGCAATCCGAACTGCGCACTCCGCAAAACTGTACCATCTGACTTTGCATCCCAAACTGTGCAGTTCCCAAAAATTTCCTTCTTCAAAAGTATTCCAACTTGGGCCATGCCCAACAGGTGCCTCTTGATTAGTAGTCCCATAAGAGGTTGCCATATCTAAAATCTCTAAGTCCTTCTACTTATCATGCACAAGAAATGCTACTCAAACTAAAATCAACAGGAAAACTTGTGAATAGGAGGGATGTAAAAGCCGTATCCTCGTGATATACTGTAGGGTCCAACGGTTATACTCAGCCCAATTTTTCAGAGCACTAACCAAGGAGGATTGGGACTGTAACCTTGGGCGTATAACTTGACTACCTAACAATACATGTGTAGTAGTTGTTGGGATATTCCTATACTCCATCCTAGTCCTAACAACATTATCCATTTTTTCATTTTCAGTCATGCATGCAGTCATGATTTTGCATGCATGCATGCAATTGCATGCATCCCAGTCATCAGTCCCAACACCTAGCCCTTAGTTAGCTAGCCCCGGGAACTTCTTTCTGATTAGTTTTAGTCCTCCTGGTGCTTAGTTCACCCTGCATGCAATTGCATGAATCCTAGGTGCCCTCTCTCACCTACCACTCAGTTGCACTTCAGTTAGTTGAGTTATCTTTAGATCTTTCCTTGATTTAAGGCTAGATTGACACTCAACTGACTGTATCACTCCGATGGACCTCCAATGAGACTAGACTGTCTATTTTGACTCTAGTTAGCTCCTCATGCGCCCTCCACTGAGCCTCCTTCATTCAGTTAGTGCTTCCATGTGCCAGTTACACCTACCACACTCAGTTAGACTCAGTTTGACACCTGGTTGACAGTTACTTGTGCATTGATGACTCCACTGATGATGACCAGGACTCCTAGTTGTGCTTTGATGACACTGCATTGATATGATGATCACTCCATGAAGGCTAATTTGAATTTCCACCTTGGCATTTGAATCCTCACCGTTGTATTATTTATTTGTTCATATTGTGATTAATGAATTAGAGTGTGTGATGTTATTCTGCTTCTATCCGAGTTCTACTGTATCATAATTATGTTGCTCCTTTACACTACATTGACCACTCTTCTTCTATTTTCCTGCTTAATATTAATCTTTCTTGTGAGGTATACATCAACTCTTAGATCTGCTGTGAGGATTTTCACATGGTATTAGAGCATGTTGAGAGTATTGTCTATCTCCATTCCTGAGAGTTTTTTGCAGGTTATTATCAATATTTCGAGTGCAGCATTTTCTGCATTTTTGCAGCAGTAGCAGTTGCAGACATTTTCTATTGTTTTTGCAGGTCTTCTGAAACAACTTCCATGAATTCAGAAGGAATTAATCCTCTTTCTCCATTCAACTATAATGAATGGAAACCATAGATGATAGCACATTTGAAGAGACATGGTCTCTTTGATTATTGTTTTGAAAGAGAATTCGAATCCTATGAAGAAGATAATGACTGGTTAAATGAAGGTGATAGAGCCTCTGCAACCATGATGTTTGCTATGTCTCGATGCATGGTACACCACTTCTTTTCTGCTGAATCTCCAAAAGAGCTATGGGCCCATCTGGATGAACGATTTCGCAAATAGAATGAAGGTATTGGTCCAAACCATTTTGAGAGCAAGCCCACTGTTGCATTCTCCCTCCTTGATGCCCTCTCTGATCATGAATCAGTATCAAACATATCTCATATTGAAGTTGTCCACAAAGAAGAAGAACTTGCAGATTCTACACTCATGCTCCAAATTTTTTCTATTTCAAATTTTGTGCCAGCTCGTACTCTGGAAACTGCAGAGGTTCTTAAATACTCTCTTGCACAAGAGTATGTTGGTTTGCATCATGATCTATTGAATGTTTCGGAGCTAAAATCAACAGTTGGAGGTAATGCATTCGATCTCCTTGATCACTCACCTCTTATGTACTACTATATGATCATTTGTACATGCTCTCAGAAGTTTATTGAATATGTAGGGCATTGCCATTCGCTTGGGATAATTTCTCATTCATTTTATGGTTTTGATATCACCTCTACTAGTTCAAAGAAGATCTCAAGAAACCATTAATTAAGTCTTGGAGCTGATTTAAAATCCAAGCAATCACTACTTGGGATAATTTCTCATGCATATCATGGTTTTGATCTCACCTCTAATGGTTCAAAGGAGATCTCAAGAAACCATTCTTCAAGTCTTGGATCTGATATGGATTCAAAGCATTCACTATCATGTGATGGTTTTGGGCATAATCTCACCTATGATGGTTCAAAGGAGAAGACAAAAGACTATCTGCACATTCATAGATTTGATCCTACCTCAACTGTTTCAAATCATAGGTTCCACGATCATCCTCATACTTTTGGATTTGTTCTCATCACATTCAATCTGAAGAGAAAGTACAAGCACATGCTTTTTGAGCATGAACCACTTCTTCTCAATAAGAAGATACCTCCAGACATATGACTAAGCATCACACCTGCTTGAGTTTGGAGCATTTTTATTTTTGTGTCCTATAGTCTATTTTGAGGGGGGTATTTTTCCCATGAGGTTTTCCCCATTTCCTCGGTTTATTGACTGTTATATTATTCATTGTATTGGGTGACCTTTGGTCTTAATTACCAAGGCCAAGGATGGATTAAAGGGGGGTGTTGGGATATTCCTATACTCCATCCTAGTCCTAACAACATTCTCCTTTTTTGAATTTTCAGTCATGCATGCATTTTGCATGCAGTCATAATTTTGCATGCATGCATCCCAGTCATCAGTCCCAGCACATAGCCCTTAGTTAGCTAGCCCCGGGAACTTCTTTCTGATCAGTTTTATCCCTCCTAGTGCTTAGTGTTCCCTGCATGCAATTGCATGCATCCTAGGCACCCTCTCTCACCTACCACTCAGTTGCACTTCAGTTAGTTGAGTTATCTTTAGATCTTTCCTTGATTTAAGGCTAGATTGACTCTTGTTGGAGGGGACCCTTCGGGATCCTTAATTGTCATTAGTTACTTATGTAATAGTATAGTTAAAGAAGCAGTTGGAGCGGGTGCAACTACTCCAACCACATATAAGATGTATAAATAATACCATCAAGATGAATATAACCAGTTGAATGAATTTGGCTCATCCCTTGTCTTGATTATATATCTCTGTATGTTTCTACTATCTGCTTGAATACAACATCTGGCGCCATTGCCTCTTTCATGCAGTCTGGGTGACAACAGTAGCGCATGGAAGCTGGATCGAACCCGCAAAAGATCATGAGGAGAAAGAATCCCTGCAAATATCAAAGAAATGATAGCATTGCTTGATTGTTGATGCGCTGTTGAAGACTAACCAAGAACCTGCAAGCAGAATAACACTGCAAGAAATGCTCAGAAATGATGATGCTACGTGATGTTGTTGTAAAGAAATGATGCTCTCGAAGATCCTTCCTGTTGCAAGGAAAAAAATAAAGAAACCTTAATATTCTGCGATGACTAAGCTTGGATGAGTAAAGACTGCCATGTGTTCTGCAAAAAGAAAAGATGAGATCTGTAGTGGGTCAAGGAAAAAAAGAAAGAGGAGATTTTGCAACTGACTGACCAGAAATCTACTTGCCATTTCCAAAGAAGATGTCGAACATAAAACTAATTTAAGTTTGCTTGAAGCGGTGGACGCGTGAAGATTTTAAAGCAAGACAACTTGAAACAATGTGAAGATGTCGACATGTGAATACTTCAACCGTCGTTGTCTACCCATTGATGAGCCTCATCAACTAAAGCCATCGACTAGCCACTGAACAACAAGGTTTGATGACCAAGCCTATCTCGGATCCATCTACCAACATTCGTTGACAAATTTGGAGGCTGAAAGATAAAAATCCATAAGAACAATGTTGTCTGTCTGTCCGTGGAAGAAATGGTGAGATCAAAAGCCTGCAAAATGTTAAATATGTTACAATATTAAAGATTATGCCCACCACCGATTTACTTGATTGTTGCAGTTGATGGCGAATTTCTCAGAATGTTACTTGAAGTTCAACGTCCATCAACTAGATTGTTTCCTGAAGTTTCGATGAATTATGTGAGGGGAGGCATAGTCGCTCACGTGGAACACCCGAGGAAGAGGACCTGAAGAAAACCCGTAAAGAAGAGTTTAAAGATTGTTTGCAAATGAACGCTCAAGTTCTTGAAGTCTGTCATTTGTGTAATGGCCTAGTCTACTGAAATATTCATGAGTATGGAAAAGCAATGATTCGAGGACTCCATTGCATGAACCCTATGACTGTTGCAACCAATCGATTGGTGCACTCGGTCGACCAACGACTAATGAATTCAGACGTCAACTGGTGCAGTTGATACATTGATCATGTGTGGCCATTGAAGTCGATTGACTGTTCAACAAAGTTATCAAACTTGTTGTTTGAAAAAATTTGGTCAACTTGCGGAAGAACACTGTGATCAAAGTCTCGTGTCGACCAATCTTCTTGAAATTGTTGCTCAAAAGAACATGTCGAGATCCAAATGATCTACGTAGATCTGTCTATGACTAACTATTGATGGCTTTCTTGAAATGACCAATTGGCGTAATAAACCCATTCGAAAGCTATGCAAAAAGAAATAAAAGAACCTTTGTTAGAATGATGTTGTTCCGTCGATGTGCTGCTAGAGATTTGCTTCGTAAAGTTTGTCCACATTCATGAAAGCTGGAGAATAACTCGCGAGTTTAAAGGGAACATCATGGCTCGATCAGTATAGTCTTGAGTTACAGAGTAGCATTACGGTGAAATCGACCATTTGTTAGCGTATTAACCAATGGTTTAACATTTATATGGTAGGAGTCATAAAGCACTCATTATCAAAGTGCTTTTATAAATAGCAATAACTTCTGTTACAAAACAATATGCAGTGTAAATTGCGGAACACAACACTAGAATCCAAGAACTTCAAAACTTGCTTTTATAAATAGCAGTAACTTCTGTTACAAAACAATATGTGGTGTAAATTGCACAACACAATACTGGAAGCCAAGAAATTCAAAACTTGCTTTTATAAATAGCAGTAGCTTCTGTTACAAAACAAAAACATGCTTCAGCTCATCTTCAGATAGCGAAGATCGTCAATGGACACACTGTTATACCTCTACACTACGTACTGAGACCATTTATCTTTCAAACATCAGCAAGCTAAAGTCTACTCGAATGCTCCTGGGATTCTCAACATATGCAGACTAGCATAGACATATTAGGGAACTCAAGAGTGTCAAAGAAAACTCTTTGCTCATTTCCCACACTCAAAACTTTCATACAGACTCAGACTCAATACAAAATCAGACTCTTGTGCTCAAATTCCGAATGCCTAGAATGAACCCTCAAGCACCTATATATACAAAAAGAGAGGAGTGCATTGTAAGAAAGGAATCGTTTATTCATTATCAAGGACAGTGAAACAGTAGAAGCTGTCTGTACCTAAAGTTGTGACTCATGGAGGATGGAGATGCCTTTCTTGTGATTGACAAGGCATCTTTGGTTTTCGGGTAACTCACGAAGAGACATCCGCACCACGAGATGACCTGTTTGTACGATGTGGGGGTTCTTTTCAAAGAACCCACTAAAGAAAATAATGCAAAAGGCATATCAAATCTATAGTACAGATTACATTGTAATAAAAAATTTTACACAGTGGAGATTCGTAAAAGAACCCACGAAAGATAATCATAGAGTAAGATACAAAATTAGACATGATCTAAAAAGTAGATTTATACAAAGTGGAGATTCATGAAAGAACCCACAAAAGACAAAATTTAAACTTGTTAACCATAGTCAGGTGGACTATGATCTGAATCAAATACCTCGGACCCAAATCCATCATGGTAAAGTTCGTTGTCTTCTAAAGAATCTTGTAGAAAGTATTGGCGGTGATAATCAGTACCATAATGTATTACATCCTCCATCCAGTGAGCGGCATCTTCTTGGAAACATGCAAAGAAAGGAGACTTCCTGAAAAGTTCAGGTCTCATGTAGCTGGGAACAGAAACATCACCAAAGAAACGGTGTTTGAAAACGAGCCTGAATTCTTGTCCTGGAGTAACTAAGGGGTGGATAGTAGCACCTTTCCAAAGGATGTCGAACTGGAAAATACCATAGATGAGAGAGGCACCATATATTTCATCTTTCAGGATAGGAATGAAAACCTGGGGAGAGGCATGCTCTAAGGCCGAGATTCTAGGAACATATAAAAAGAAAAAAATCTTCATCTGGGGATTCCATTGGTGAGTATGAATATCATCACAAAAGAAACATACAAAAACTTTGCCATTTGCTCTGGCAAGCTGGTGAATGGCATAAAAATCTATCCATCTAATAGCAGGCTCAAAAATATAAACAAAAAACTATTGTTCTCCTGAAAGCAAATGAAAATGCCCAATAATCATATTAACATGGTTGATTCTGAGAAGAGGATTATTAAAATTGATATTGCAGCTGCGGTGTCCCTCTGGAGAATTTAGTCAATCTTGGAGTATTTGCTGTTGGATTTCAAAAGGAAGAGTTTGGATCTTGTTGTGAAAACAATCGTTGCAATAACAATAAATGCATTCATGACAAACAATGACTGAATTATCTGTTTCTGTTGAGGATGAAGACTCTCCTTTTTTCAAAAACCTTAATCTCTCGGCATTGTGATCCTTCTCGAGTGAGCATATCAGCAAGATGGTTATCTTTTTCGACTTTGTAGACAATATCAAAGTCAAAACCTTGAAGCCAGACTGCCCATCTTAGAACTCTGGCATTTTCATGTTCTAACAATCTTCTATTAGCGAGCATGCTCGTCATGTGCTTGAGATCTGTCCTTACTGTGAAACAAACACTTTTAAGAAAGAGGCAAAAACAATGAAAACCTTTCTTGACTGCTAAAATCTCTTTATGTGAAGATGGATATTTGAACTCTGCTTCAGAAAATGTGCTTGATGTGTATGCACATACTTCTTCTTTTTTGGAATTTTTTTGCAGCAGCACTGCTGCCCAAACCTGATATGAAGCATCAATCTCTAGAATGAATGGGAGATCTTGAACTGGAAGAGATAGGGGAGGAAGTTTCTGAATATTTATTTTGATTCTTCTGACTATATTAGTCATTTCTACTGTCCACTCTATTCCAAGCTTTAGCCTTTTCTGCAACAACTTTGTGTCTTTTTCCTGTGCTTGATAGAACTGTCTGATATAGTTCAAACAACTAAGAAATCGCTGTACTTGCTTAATATCCTGCAACTTATCAGGGAACTCTAAAAGTTTTTGCAGAACATGCGGTTGTAGAATTATTTTCCCTTGGGAAATCTGGAGCCCTAAGAACTCAATAGATGTTTGTGCAACAACAAACTTATCTGAGGTCGTTGAAAGAGCAATCCCATGTTTAAATACAAATTTATAAAACTGCTCTAGATGCACCTTATGATCTGCAACATCTCTACTAAAAATGAGTATATCATCAATATATACAATAATAAAATCTAAATGGCGAAAAATGTCTTCCATCCTCTTTTGGAATTCTGATGGAGCATTTTTCAGGCCGAATGGCATGACTATCCACTGATATTGGCCATGAGGAACTACAAATGCAATCTTATACCTGTCTTCTGGTGAAATGCCAATTTGCCAAAATCCGCTTTTAAGATCAAATTTACTGAAGACATTTGCCTTTGCAATTTTAGACAGAATTAAATCTTTATGAGGCAAAGGATACCTGATTGGTTCTAAAGCTTTATTTAATTCTCCATAATTGACTACCAACCTTTTCTTTCCTCTTTTCTACTCAGAATGCTTGTTGACGTAGAATGTTGGGCATGCCCAGGTGCTTTTACAAGGTTCAATCAGCTTTTTGTCTAGCAGTTGTTGTATCTCCTCTTTGCAGGCTTGCTTCTCTATTGGGCTCATGTTATTTGCTGATGCTTTTTGAGGCTTGATCTCTACATTCTGCTTATATGGGAGAGTGACATAATATTTTTCTCTTTTCCAGAAAGCATCTGGATGATCAAAAGTACAATCTGTCTTCAACTTTTGTATTATGTCTGCAAGGAGCTCTTGACCATGGAGGTCTGCATGTTTAATTATTTTCTTGATTTTGGCCAGATCTGTTACCGATTCTTCAATAATGTCTGGCTTTTCAGGAGAGATTCTGATAATGAAATCACACTTTTTTGGAATAGAAGTCATAATTCCTTGAACTGTGAAATCAACTGAATCTTCTCTGTCTGCCATGGGCAGGTGTTTCTTGACAAAATATTGTCCTAAAAGAATGTCTTCTCCTGTGTATAGACAGTATAATGTAACATATGTTTTGGCTTTTCCCAATAAGATAGGAAAATATGGAGCAATAAAATTAGCTTTGATGAGCTCTTTATTGACTGCTCTAAAATGTATGGAAATAGGTTGCCAAAAACATTCTGGAATAGCTTTATATTTCCAACAGCTATTCATAGCGCCTGTATCTACTTGGGCATCTATTTCATAAGCTTTATACCCTTCTGTTTTGATATGAACGGTGATGACCATTCTGTCGCCCAAACTCTTTTGTTCAGGAAATGATTCTGGTTCAGGGGCTGGTTCTGAAACTGGGGTAAAGCTATGGGCTTTGCTCAATGTAAGTTGAATATATTTAGAATTCAACTCATCTAGCTGATGCAAGGATTCTTCAATACTAGTAGCTATATTGGCTAACTGTTCTCTGTCCCTTTTGATTTTATTTTCATAAAAGACAATTTTTCGAAGTAACTCGGCTTTGCCGGGATATGAGCATTCATGAGTATAATCTGATTACTGTGAGTCTAACAACTTCTTTGTCAATTCATCAAATTTTCTTGTATTCTTCTCCTAACAATGATGAGACCAGGTGAGAGATTTGCCTTTCATTCTTCTAGCTCTTCTATCTGACTTTTTATAGAAGCAAACGAGAACATAAAACAATTGCTGATAAAAGTTCTATCATCATCAGAACTATCAGAGTTAATAGAAAGCTTTTGGATATCTAACTCATCTGATTCAGATTCATATTCAGAGTCACTGGTTGACTCATGGATAGAGAAACCTTCATCATCAGTTTGCAATGCCGGGACTAAATCCCAATTAGCAGGATTATATTCAGTGGTAAAAATCTCACAAAGCTTATTCTGAAACTTTGTCTTTCTATCGGGACATTTATTCGCCCAATGTCCTGGTTTGCCACAAATATAACAAGTATACTTTCTGAGTGGCTAAGTCCTCTTTTTGAAAACAAACCTATTATGTTTATGTGGAAAGAAAGGTTTCTTTGGGTAAGAGGAATTTTTTCAAGAGGAGGACTGGAATTTAGTACGGTGTTGTGAATAGTTTTTTCTGGAGTTCTTAGAATGGCAATTGCATGCAGATGAAGATGCCTTATGAGGACAAGGATTGAAACAGCCATAACTGGTAGTTTCACAAAAATGCTGACAGGCAGACTGGGAAACAAAAATTTGTTTTTTGATATTTTTTGTGTTTTCAGGTCGACACATTCTTTTTGGAGAGCTGTTAGTATATGTTGGTGTAGACCAGTAAGGGAGAAGTCTTCAATCTTTACCTGATGATCAGATAAATATGTATTGACAAGAATTGGAATCTTACCAGGAAGAGAGGCAAGATAATGGCGGAGATAAGCTACATTTTGATGATCAGTTATTTTGTACAGCATAGATTGCATAGTGCAGAAATATTCTTGAAGGAGATTAATGTCACAAAGCTTCTGAGACATAAACAATTGGGTTGTATGAGATGCATCAGGAGGTAAGGCACCAAGGAATTCATGAGCAAGAGCTTGGAATAAGGCTTCTAAAGGATCTTCATTCTCAAGAAGATGTTCTTTTTCTTCTTCTGAGAGTTTTTCCCACCATAGCTTTGTAATACCTGTAAATGCCCACGTAAGTTGTGTAGCAATGTCTTTCCAAGATGCTTTTGTTTCTGCCTTTCGCTGAAATGCCCAAGCATTGATTTTCTGGAATAGATTTAGGATCTGGTCATTTTCCATGCAATCAAAATTAATGATTAGAGTATTTCCAAATCCTTTGGACAGGTCTTTGGAATCAATCTTAATATCTACATTTTTTAACTCATTTGTCCATTTGTTGAATGGATTGTGGAACTTATTCTGGCTGATATTAGTGCCAAAAACCCTTCTTGCTAGATTCTGGAAGAAATGAGACTCGGCTCTGTTTCTCTTCGGATTAGAAGTTTCACCCATTGCTGAATCCATTGAGATGGTGGAAGAAGCCATCTTGATATCGTGACATGCAAGATTTGTTGTCTGTTTCTTTAGCATTTCAAACTTTTCTCTGGCTAATTCAACACCTTGCTGAATAGTCTTAAGTCATTGTGGAATCAACTGCTTTAAGTACTTGTGAGAGCCAGAACTAGCAAAATGATATTTAAACTTATAGCCATTTTGATTTATTTGGCTATAGTCAAGAGGTGAAGAAGGAGATGGGAGTGCAGTCTGTAAATTTTCAACAGACCTTGTGATGATATCCAAACTGGATTCAATTTCCAACATCTTAGCTATTCTTTCTTTGTGCTGTTGGACCAATCTTTCAGCAGTATCTGAAATGTGGTTGATAGATCCATGTAATGTCTGGAGATGTGCTTTAAATTCTAAAATATCTCAGGCCACATCATCTAGATTTTGTGCTATGCGAACAGATTGAAAATTTGCATAATTATGTAGTTTGATTTGTTCTGCATGAGGTTCAGGATCATTTGGGCTTCTTAGCTTTACAAACTGAAGATCTGATTGTATGCTACCTTCCTTGAAAGAAGGACTAGAATTTCCAGAGTCTAGTCTTCTAGCTGCAATATGAGATAAAGCACATTTTTCTCGAGGAAGAGATAAACTCTTGATCTCATGAAACAAAGAAGAATAATCAAGACAATCAGGATGCTGACCTTTATGATCAGAGGAAGAGGATGAAGAGGGTGAATTAATAGATTGAAATGTTTTTGGTTTTGTGGGGTATGTTTTTCTTTACAAAATTTGCAGTATGCAAAAGGAAACTGAGTGTGGTTAACCATATGTTGGCGTAGCTGAGAATTATATGGTTGCATATGTGCAGATGAACATAATGGGGTGTTTGACCTGCGGGGTAAATACTGTGAATGGGAAGCAGATCTACTAATTTTAGGTGATGATGGAGTAAATGATTGTGCAGAAGCAAATTTAAGAGAAGTGTTACCATCGGGATGTTGGACAACACGAAGTTGTTTGGAGGAAGCATAACGAAGTTCTGGATATCTCTGAGAAAGTGGTTAGTATGTGCTATTCCATTCTTCAGGTAAGGTTACCTAAGAAAATCCGAGTTGGAGGGGAGTAGTGTTTCCCAGACCAATAACAACTCCTTCCTGGAGTGACCTCTTCTGCAACTTAGGATTAATTGGAGGCATAGTAGTAGAAACAAACCAAATACACAGAGAACAATGCAACTGAGCAATTTGGGATTGCGGAGCTACATCAAAACCAAAAAATTGTATATATGCTTGTAAAAATTCATTGATATAGGGATCCGTGAGAGACACCTGATATATGGGAACCAGGGAAGACCACGCAGGGCCATTATTTAATGGACTCTGAAAGCCTCCTAACAAGGCATCTTCAAACTTGTTTAGCCTGGAATCTAACACACATGATAAACATGAAGTATCCAATCCGGGACGGACAAGAGGATTGATACCGTACTATATTAAACCAATATGGATATATTTATATTCATGCTCCAAACCCCAAGCTATATCTTCAGATTTGATTGACGGAATCTGGTATAAAGACTGACCAACAGATATGGGTATATTCACAGATGTGAAATGAAATAATTGGGCTGCACGAAACTTTAACATAAGAAGATCATAAATTTTATTGACATTTATTTCAGGTAATGACCACTTAGGCCGTGGTTCATATTCCTGAGACACAACACGAGTATCATATAGAGTATCGGAATCAGTCTTGTTTAAATATTTATTTAACCATGACCATCGCTTAGTATGTTTCTCTTTTCTAGAAGAAGTAGATTCAGGGAAGTAAAAACTGCTATTTGAAGAATCCATAATGGAAGAGATAAATTCAAAATATGAACCTGGAGAAATGTAACATAGTTCTGAAGAAGAATACTTGAATACCCTTGATGGCTGATAGCGCTGGGAGGGTGAATGCGTATACCAACGATGTGCTAGTTACCAGACTTTGAATATAATAACTCTGCCCACCTTAAAAGGGGATGAAGTGCAGTAGAGAAACTGTAAATAATAGCAATAGATCTTGACACTGGCTCTGATACCAATATGCGGTGGAAATTGCGGAACACAAGACTGGAAGCCAAGAACTTCAAAACTTGCTTTTATAAATAGCAGTAACTTCTGTTACAAAACAATATGCGGTGTAAATTGCGGAACACAAGACTGGAATCTAAGAACTTCAAAACTTGCTTTTATAAATAGCAGTAACTTCTATTACAAAACAATATGCGGTGTAAATTGCGTAACACAAGACTGGAAGCCAAGAACTTCGAAACTTGCTTTTATAAATAGCAGTAGCTTCTGTTACAAAACAAAAACACACTTCAACTCGTCTTTGGACAATGAAGATCGTCAATGGACACACTGGTATACCTCTGCACTACGTACTGAGACCATTTATCTTTCAAACATTAGCAAGCTAAAGTCTACTCGAATGCTCCTGGGATTCTCAGCATATTCAGACTAGAATAGACACACTAGGGAACTCAAGAGTGCCGAAGCAAACTCTCTGCTCATTTCCCACACTCAAAACTTTCATACAGACTTAGACTCAATACAAACTCAGACTCTTGCGCTCAAATTCTAAATGCCTAGAATGAACCCTCAAGCACCTATATATACAAAAAGAGAGGAGTGCATCATAAGAAAGGAATCGATGACTCATTATCAAGGACAGTGAAACAATAGAAGCTGTCTGTACCTAAAGTTGTGACTCATGGAGGACGGAGATGCTTTTCTTGTGATTGACAAGGCATCTTTGGTTTTCGGGTAACTCACGAAGAGACATCCGCACCATGATATGACCTGTTTGTACAATGTGGGGGTTCTTTTCAAAGAACCCACTAAAGAAAATAATGCAGAAGGCATCTCAAATCTATAGTACAGATTACATTGCACTAAAATTTTTTACACAGTGGAGATTCGTAAAAGAACCCACGAAATATAATCATAGAGTAAGATACAAAATTAGACATGATCTAAAAAGAATATTTATACAAAGTGGAGATTCATGAAAGAACCCACAAAAGACAAAATTTAAACTTGCTAACCATAGTCAGGAGGACTATGATCTGAATCAAATCCCTTGGACCCAAATCCATCATGGTCAAGTTTGTTGTCTTCTGAAGAATCTTGTAGAAAGTATTAGCGGTGATAATCAGTACCATAATGTATTACATCCTCCATCTAGTGAGGGGCATCTTCTCAAAAACATGGAAAGAAAGGAGACTGCCTGAAAAGTTCAGGTCTCATATAGCTGGGAATAGAAACATCACCAAAGAAACGGTGTTTGATAGCAAGCCTGAATTCTTGTCCTGGAGTAACTAAGTGGTGGACAATAACACCTTTCCAAAGGATGTCGAACTGGAAAATACCATAGATGAGAGAGGCACCATATATTTCATCTTTCAGGATAGGAATGAAAACCTGGGGAGAGGCATGATCTAAGGCTGAGATTCTGGGAACATATAAAAAGAATAAAATCTTCATCCAGGGACTCCACTGGCGAGTATGAAGATCATTACAAAATAAACATACAATAACTTTGCCATTTTCTCTGGAAAGCTGGTGAATGGCATAAAAATCTATCCATCTAATAGTAGGGTCAAAAATATAAACCAAAAACTATTGTTCTCCTAAAAGCAAATGAAAATGCCCAATAATCATATTAACATGGTTGATTCTGAGAAGAGGATTATTAAAATTGATATTGTAGCTACGACATCCCTTTGGAGAATTTAGTCGATCTTGGAGTATTTGCTGTGGGATTTCAAAAGGAAGAGTTTGTATCTTGTTGTGAAAACAATCGCTGCAATAGTAGTAAATAAATTCATGACAAACAAGGACTGAATTATCTGTTGCTGCTGAGGACAAAGAATCTCCTTTTTCAAAAACCTTAATCTCTTGTCACTGTGATCCTTCTCGAGTGAGGATATCAGCAAGATGGTTATCTTTGCCGGATTTGTAGACAATCTCAAAGTCAAAACCTTGAAACTAGACTGCCCATCTTAGAAATTTGGCATTGCCATGTTCTAACAATATTCTATTAGTGAGCATGCCCTTCATGTGCTTGAGATATGTCCTTACTGTGAAAGAAACACTCTTAAGAAAGAGGCAAAAACGATGAATACCTTTCTTGACTGCTAAAATCTCTTTATGCGAAGATGGATATTTGAACTCTGCTTCGGAAAATGTGCCTGATGTGTATGCACATACTTCTTCTTTTTAGGAATGTTTTTGCAGCAGAACTGCTGCCCAAACCTAATCTGAAGCATCAGTCTCTAGAATGAATGGGATATCTGGAACTGGAAGAGATAGGGGAGGAAGCTTCTAAGTATTTATTTTGATTCTTCTGATTGTATCAGTCATTTCTATTGTCCACTTTGTTCCAGGATTTAGCCTTTTTTGCAACAACTTTGTGTCTTTTTCCTGTGCTTGATAGAATTGTCTGATATAGTTCAAACAACCAAGAAATCGCTGTACTTGCTTAATATCCTACAACTTATCAGGGAACTCTAAAAGTTTTTGCAGAACATGTGGTTGCAGAATTATTTTCCCTTGGGAAATCTGGAGTCCTAAGAACTCAATAGATGTTTGTGCAACAACAAACTTATATGAGGCTGCTGAAAGAGAAATCCCATGTTTAAATACAAATTTATAAAACTGCTCTAGATGCACCTTATGCTTTGCAACATCTCTACTAAAAATGAGTAAATTATCAATATATACAATAATAAAATCTAAATGGTGAAAAATGTCTTCCATCCTCTTTTGGAATTCTGATGGAGCATTTTTCAGGCCAAATGGCATGACTGTCCACTGATATTGGCCATGAGGAACTACAAATGTAGTCTCAATACCTGTCTTTTGGTGAAATGCCAATTTGCCAAAATCCGCTTTTAAGTTCAAATTTACTGAAGACATTTGCCTTTGCAATTTTAGACAAAATTAAATCTTTATGAGGCAAAGGATACCTGATTGGTTCTAAAGCTTTATTTAATTCTCCATAATTGAATACCAACCTTTTCTTTCCTCTTTTCTGCTCAAAATGCTTGTTGACGTACAATGCTGGGCATGCCCAGGCGCTTTTACAAGGTTCAATCAGCTTTTTGTCTAGCATCTATTGTATCTCCTCTTTGCAAGCTTGCTTCTCTGTTGGGCTCATGTTATTTGTTGATGCTTTTTGAGGCTTGATCTCTAAATTCTACTTATATGGGAGAGTGACATAATATTTTTCTCTTTTCTAGAAAACCATTGAAGTGAAGAGAATGATCATGATGACTTATCAAATGCTGCCAACTTGATCATGAAGTTTAACTTGTCGAAGGTTTTCCAACCTACAATGATGGACTTACATGGGTTCGAATGGTTGATAATTATATAACTCAAACATGTTGACATCATAATGGTCGACGTCACTCTTAAAGTATATGGTCGAAAGTGTAAAAATAGGGGTTTTGGGTCGACAAGTTTTATTTTTAGTCGTTGGGTCATAAAAGTGATAACTTTGGTCAAGTATTTAACTTTTTATCTCTTATAAAATGTGATCAAGGTAAACATATGGTCGACATTAATTTTCATTAAAAAAGTCATGTAATAAGTCGTTATTTTTTAATAAAGTCGATTTTATATTTTGGTTTATGGTCATACAAGAGTCCAAGTGGTCGATATCCAAATTGGTCGACATAAAAATGGTCGGAATTGTAAATGGTCGGTACTAAAAGTGGTCGAAACTCAAAATAGTTGGGTCATTGGTTGATATTGTAAGTGGTCGAGCCGACCTTTTTGTATTATAATTTTGTAATTCAATTGGTCTCTAGCCGACTTAGTAAGTCAGGTCGAGTCAAGTAAGTCATGTCGAGCTGAGTCAAGTTGACCAATATCAGTCGGTATCGACCACAAGCAGTAGTGACACATTTGCACTTGCAGGAAGCCTCACAACAGATAAGTCTACGAAAACCATGTATTCAAGCAGAAGACATCTATACCACACAGAGAAAGCGCTTCACATTTAATAATGACAAAAGAACACTTAAATTGATCAAGCCCCCTGGTGCTGAAACACGTAAACATCTATTCAGTGTCATTTCAGAAGTTTTTCAGGTAGTTGGTGTGTTGGTGTAATGGCAGAGCGTGGAAGCCCAGAAGTTCCTGGACCATGGAAGATGAATCCGATAGGAAGGTTAAAGGGTGAGGCTTGATTGACCACTACCAAAGTGCCGACAAAGAATAAAGGAATCACATTTCATGGTTGTTTATGTTTTCTTTGGGATGAAGAAAGATTTTGAGGTGGGGGAGATGTTGGAGGGGACCCTTCGAGCTCCTTAATTGTCATTAGTTACTTATGTAATAGTATAGTTAAAGAAGCAATTGGAGCAGGTGCAACCACTCCAACCACATATAAGATGTATAAATAATACCATCAAGATGAATATAACCAGTTGAATGCATTCGGCTTATCCCTTGTCTTGATTATACATCTCTGTATGTTTCTACTATCTGCTTGAATACAACAACTCTCAACTGACTGTATCACTCCTATGGACCTCCAGTGAGACTAGATTGTCTATTCTGACTCCACTTAGCTGCTCATGCGCCCTCCACTGAGCCTCCTTCATTTAGTTAGTGCTTCCATCTGTTAGTTATACCTACCACACTCAGTTAGACTCAGTTGAAACCTGGTTGACAGTTACTTGTGCATTAATGACTCCACTGATGATGATCAGGACTCCTAGTTGTGCTTTGATGACATTGCATTGATCTGATGATCACTCCATGAAGGCTAATTCGAATTGCCACCTTGGCATTTGAATCCTCACCATTGTATTATTTATTTGTCTATATTGTGATTAATGAATTAGAGTGTGTGATGTTATTCTGCTTTTATCTGAGTTCTACTGTATCATAATTATGTTGCTCCTTTACACTGCATTGACCACTTTTCTTCTATTTTCCTGCTTAATATTAATCTTTCTTGTGAGGTATACATCAGCTCTTAGATCTGCTATGAGGATTTTCACAGTAATCTCCCCGAGTGTTGTTCTCGGTGTATTGTGACAACAAGACGGTCAAAAGGTTCGCTCGGATGGTTCCAAGAATCCTAATGGGGTCTCCCGATATACGCAAGGTACGTGGGAGCTTCAATCCGTAGTGGTGCTATCTAATGCACAACCGTACGACAAGAGCCTTCCGATATAATACCGAGTACTTGAAGTGCCTTTCGATATACCCTAAGGTATATGAAAGAGCCTTCGATATACCGGTTGGTACGTGGAAGAACTACAGTGCCCCCGGGATGCAGTGCAGGAAAATAACGACAACTGCAACGTTTTATGACGTCGGAAGACGTCACTAACCTAACACACAAGTTGCTAAAAGTTTTTAACCTAAACTAGTGCTTTATTTTATCTTTTACAGTTAAATGAATCCATGAAGTGAAGACTTGGAATTTAAACAAGATGAAAATCTGATCTATATGAAGATGCAAGTCTTCGTTTTCTATGAATTCTTACTTAAGAAGGAGAGAGATATATAGTTTTCTTCCCAAATGCACAACCCAATGCAAATGCAATTTTAGTTCTTTTCAAAATGATAGAAAGAAGTAAAAGATGCACCCAAAACTAACCCGAAGCAATAAAATAGATCTTTTTATGAACACCAAATGCAATAATTCTAATCCATTTCCTATCGTTTTACACTCAAAAAAGACACATCTAAGCTATGGAATAAAGGATTCCACAAACGTTTCCAATCAAATGCAGGGCAAGGAAAAGCACTTAATAATCTTATCTAACTCAAATGCACACAAATATGAAACAATCCTTTCTTCTTCTTATGAGTGTAAGACCAAGAATGTCAAATGATCAAATTAAAGAAAGAAGAATACTTATGTTTTCCAATTTCATGAATATAGCAAAAGAGTGACAAAATCAAGCTTCTGTTTGAATTAAAGTGGAGAGAAGGAATCAATATTTCCCAACAATCATTAGATAGCTTAGCATGTAAGGGAAACAAGATGGACAACCCAAGAAAAAGAGGCTTAAAAAGACATGCATATCCCACACTTTTCAAGTCTTTTAAAACAAGCCAATCCACACCAAACCAAAAATTATCTTAAAACCTTAATATGGGTCAAAACGACTATAGAATACATGATTTATGCCCCCCCCATGAATTGTGAATCCATAGAATCCATTTCTCTTAAAAATGCAAGCAAAACACTAGTTTTGACTCAAAGGGCAAAACATGCATCCAAATCTCAAAAAGACCCCAAAATGGAGGAAAATGGCAGTATGCTGTGTCTAGGGGTTCTGTGACTGTAAGATGCAGTCCAGAGAAGCTTTTTTATCAGCTCAAAACCAAAATTTGGAGAGAATTCATACTAAGCACCAAGCTTGAAAGGCTGGTGCACTGTGTAGTTAGACTCAGAGCACCCGGCACACTCTGTCCACAGGGGAATTGAGCCGGTGGTGAAGCTATATGAAGACCAATTGCACCAGTGGAGCACGTTGCACAAAGGGAATGAGCGTCGGGGAGATAGTGGTGCACTATAAGCACAAACCAGGTGTGTCGGGAAAATAACAAATGGAAAAAATCAAAAGACCTACAAATACTGATCATTGTAAGATTTGATACTGACTCAAACAGAATCAGGGAAAGCTAAAAGACTCTCAGATAGCAAGATATGATGATGGGAGGGGTTCTAGGAGGCTAAGAGATGCCTCACTAAGAAATTAATGAAAACAAACTTCAAACTGAAATCAAAGTTAAAGTATTCCCCAGTATGGTCGCCAGATTTGTTTTTGGGAAATCTACTCGAGTGGACACGAGCATGATCTCCCTAGTCCAACTGGATCTAGAACAAATGGAAACAAAATATAAAACTGCTTTCCTAGATCAATTAGAGATCAAGGTAATTAGATGCCTTACCTTCAGATTCATAGATATTTCTCCTCTTTAACGCTCCAAGCTTCGTGGTCGTCAGATTCGTAGCTGCAAGACCTGTCAAAGCAGATAGAGACAAAACAAGCAGTAAAACTACATCTAAAAACTAAATGATCTAAGAAAATAGTTAAGGAAGTGAGGTCTAAATATCATTAACATAAATACATTTATGGAAAGAGATTATATTACTATAAATGAGTGAGAAATACATAGTAGAGTGATGATTACAAGCCAAGCCTTAACATTGCAATCTTACTCCAACAATCCAAGCCAATGCCTCCAAAGGAAATGTATGCCTCCTAAGAGATGGATAGGGATCACCTAGGTTAATTTGACCAGCATGTAAGTTATATAGACTTCCTCTCTTTGGAATTGAGAGGAGCTTTGTATATATATGACCAAGTGGCTGAGTAGGTTGAGGATCATGGGGAGAGGGCTAAGGGATCCTCCCATTAGGTTACGGAACCGAATGCCAACTCACCCGGATGTTAGGGATAGGCATTCACCTCATCCACCTTCGATAATTCGCTTGAAGGTTCTATTTATCCAATTTAACCAACCTCGGCGCATGCTACATAAAGGAAACTTGCACTAGGAAGGGGAAGCACAGGATGCACAAAGGAAACCTGAGCCATTGGTGCATGCTTCTAGATGGAAGTCTGCACCGGGATCATTCAGGCGCCTCTTGATAACTGACAAGCTGTGCCGACCTACCAAAAAACTGTGGAAAAAGGACCACAACTTGCTCAGGAATACTTTCTGGCCAGGGAAACTTCAAAGATTAAGGCACTAAGTCGACACGTGAGTCATAGTGATGAGATTTAGGTGTAACACCCAAGGATGAAATGTGTGTGTTGATTGAATCCTTTTTGACAATTGGATCTCTCTATATAATGTGTGTTGATTGAATCCTATTAACAACTTGGAACGGTTGAGACAAGGATGAAATATTGGCCGATTCACTTACTCAATATGTGTTTAATTGTTTTGAAAATATAGAGAAACCAAATTCAAAATTCAAATACCTTCATCATATACATACTGTTCGGGTACACAGGGTACTACCAAAGGACCGAACACCAAGAGCAACCACTTCACACAAACAGATCACAGATCAACACACCGATGTTTTGACGTGGTTTAAACCCTCTTGAGGGAAACACTCCATGGCCCCGGCCAAATAGCTTCTACGGGACAATTTATCATGCAAAGAAAGAAAGATACAAATGAGCTTCTCATAATCGATCAACTAAACAATGACCCTCCATGCTCTTTAAATAGAGATCATGGACCAATCGGGTGTTAAGCCACAGATCAAGGTTAGGTTTGATCTAAGAGAAGTTGAGCCGTCGGATCACTCTATGTCGGGAACATATCGTGATCATCGAATTAAGTATTTACAAATGCATACTAATGCATACTAAAGAAACACACTATCCCTAACAGATATATTACACAAGTTGATCTTAACTAACTCCTAAGTGTCTAAATATCCTAACATCCCCCCTTAAGAACAACTTGGGATAGGATTGAAGGATTTACAAAAGTGACACTATTAGGAGAAGGAAGGAGGCATTAGAGCCTCTCCCCCCTTAATGACAAGTTCCTGAACTCCTAACATAGATCGAAGGTTAGAAAACTTCGCTTCTGTAAGAGACTTGGTGAAGATGTCTGCAACTTGATCATCTGTAGGGAAAAAGAGCACTTCAAGAACACGATCATGAACAAGATTTCTGATGAAGTGCATATCTAGCTCAATGTGTTTGCTGCGTTGATGTAGAACTGGATCTTTGGCAAGCTTGATGACACTTTGATTGTCGCACCAAAATGGAGTAGGCTGCTACCGCTCGAATCCAAACTCTGAAAGGATCTGTCGAAGCCATAAAGCTTCCTGACTGGCATTAACTGCTGCTCGATATTCTGCCTTGGCTGAAGAAAGAGCAAGAGCTTGTTGTTTCTTACAAGCCCAAGTAATAGGTCCAGATCCCAGACTGAAAACATAACCTGCAGTAGACTTTCGATCATCAGGATCGCCGTCCCAATCTGAAGCAGTTAAACCAACCAACAAAGGTTTCCCCCCTGTACTGTAATGAATCCCAAACTGAACTATACCTCGAATATATCGAAGTATTCTTTTAGCTTCTTTCCAGTGACTTTCATGAGGTGTCTGCATATAACGGGCAACATGACCAACAGCAAAGGAAAGGTCAGGATGGGAATGAGTCAAGTATAAGAGACTACCAACAAGCTGGCGATACAAGGTGGCATCGACTTCAGGTGAAGTACCAGTGGCAGAAAGTTTGACTCCAGACTGGAAGGGAGAAGGAGCTGGTGTACAATCTTCCATGTGAAAGCGATGAAGAAGGTCACAAGCATACTTAGATTGAGAAAGAAATATTCCTTCTTTGGTTTGCAGGACTTGGAGACCAAGAAAATAATGCAAATGTCCTAAGTATGACATTTCAAAATTTTGTTTAAGACTGGATTTCACATGAGTTATAAGCTTAGGGTCACTACCAGTAAGAATAAGGTCATCAACATATAGAACAAGTATGATGAGATGGTTTCCTACTTTCTTGGTATAGACATTGGGGTCAGAATGGCATCTAGAAAAACCATTGTCAAGGAGAAAGTTATCCATTTTGGCATACCAAGCTCTAGGAGCTTGCTTAAGGCCATATAAGGATTTCTTAAGGCGGCAAACAAGGCTAGAGTTATTCTGAACATAGCCAGGAGGTTATTCCATTTAAATTTCCTCCTGTAAATCACCATGTAAGAAGGCAGACTTGACATCCATTTAATGGACTTCCCAGTTGTGTAAGGCTGCAAGGGAAAGAACAAGGCAGATGGAGTTCATTTTTGCGACGGGAGCAAAGGTTTCATTGTAGTCAATCCCTTCAACTTGGAAAAAAACCTTTGGAAACTAACCTTGCCTTAAGTCTTTCAACACTTCCATCTGATGCATACTTAGTTCTATAGACCCATTTACATCTGACAAGTTTTCTTCCTTTTGGAAGAGGTACAAGATCCCAAGTATCATTCACCATTAAGGAATGATATTCTTCATCCATGGCTGCATCCCAATCTGGATTCCCTGAAGCTTCTGCAAAATTTTCTGGATCATGATTCTCGAAAACTTGAGCCAAAAGAGAAGAGGCTCGCTGAAACTGAGAACATGTTCGACGTTGATCTCTAGGATCACCGGCAAGATCACCAAATGCTTCACATGTTGAACGGACCCATCGAGGAAGCACTTGTGATGGTGCAACTAGAGGAACATGAGTAGGCGGAGGTGGATTTTCATCCTCACTATCATTATCAGAAACCGGAGTTGGAAACCTGTCAAGGAAGTTGGAAGAAGAAGAAGAAGGCACAAATGCCGAATCAGGCTCGTAGGCCAAAGATGGCACAATTGCCGAGTTAGGATCGCAGGCCAAGAGATTTTCATCAAATTTAACATCTCTTCTAATGATTATATCATGAGAATGTGGTTGAAGAAGTCTATAACCTTTTACATCTTCAGAATATCCAACAAATATGCACTTTTCACTTTTAGGCTGCAATGCTTTCCATTTTTCATCCGGAATGTGAGCCCATGCTTCACTACTAAACACATGAAAGTGACTTACATCAGGTTTAGTTTTACTCCATGCTTCTTCCGGTGTTATACCTTGTAATGCTTTTGTGGGTGTGCGATTAACTATGTAATTTGCACAATTTATGGCTTCAGCCCAAAATTGAAGACTTGGTTCCTTAGATTGGATCATACAATTAGCCATTTCTTTTAAAGTGTGGTTCTTCCGCTCAACTACACCATTTTGTTGTGGTGTATATGGAACAGCGTGCTCTTGTTGGATGCCTTGTTCAGTGCAGAAAGTAGTGAACTATTTGTTAACATATTCTCGTCCATTGTCAGATCTTAACTTAATAATTTGATGACCAGATTGTTTTTCAACAAGGGCCTTGTAGGCCAAAAACATGTTAAATACTTCGCTCTTAAGTTTTAGGAAATAAACCCAAGTGCGTCTGGTATAATCATCAATGAAAGTTAAGAAATATTTGAAACCAGAAAAGGAAGCAGATGGAAGAGGACCACACAAGTCACTATGCAGAAGCTCCAAGGGAACCGAGGCATGCCAAGAGGCACGTTTGTCAAAAATGTCCCGATGATGTTTTTCGAGTACACAACTGGAACAAACACCATCTCTGCAAGATACCATCGGAAGACCTATCACCATATTTTCTTTACATAGTTGTTGTAATGAGCAATAATTTAAGTGACCAAATTTCTCATGCCAAAGTTTGCTCAAGTTATCACTACGAGCAACAAAAACTAAAGGGAAAGGTGATGACCCAAAGTTGTTAAACTTGTACAACCTGGTAATAGCATCAACAATTTCGGTAGCTAGGACCTGTTGAGGATCTTGAAAATTCTTGATTACAACTTGGTGAGGTGTAAAGGTCACAGTTTTACCTTCATCGGAATGAGTGATCTGATAGATTGATAACAAATTGCAGGAAATTCTTGGAACACATAGTACATCACTAAAATGACCATTATATACTGGAATTGTTCCAACTCCTACAACACTTAGAGATCTATCATCACCAACAAATATTTGTTTGGTGTTACATTCATGCATAGTAGAAAAGATGGCTTGATCATTAGCCATATGATAAGATGCTCCAGAATAAATGAGCTATTCATTTGAAGTAGAAGAAGAAGATGCATTGTAAGAATAACCAGAAGCACAAAGTGTATGTCCATGAGAGGTAGATTCTGAAGGTGAATCTAGGCTGATGTGGTGCTTCTTCATTGCTGCTTCCAAAGCTGCCATCTTCTTGAAACACTTAGATTCATCATGATTATCTTTCTCGCAATAGTTGCAATGACGCTCAGTCTTCTTGCCTTTTGGCTTGGATCCTTTGTCATTTTTTAAAGAAGGAGCTGATTGAGAGGGTTTGGGACCCTTGTTTGACTTATTATTGTGAAAATTTTGTTTCTTGGGAGGCTTGGACTTTTCTTTCTATTGGGACAATAAGGATTTCTCAGATGTATCTGCATTGTTGATTATTCCAAGATGAATGAGTTTATCTTGTTCTCTAATCAAGAAATCACAAAAGGATTCAAGACTAGGCTCTTGATAGCTAGCTGCATTCAAGGATGCTTTCATGGAGTAAAATGTAGATACAAAAACAGAATATGCAGGTCCAAGTTTGGAAAGAATATGATAAATGCATTGTTTGTCTTCCCTCTCAATCTTACATTCTGCACATAAGAGTTTAAGAGTTTTGTACTTAGATAAATAATCTTGAATGCATGAAAAGTCACTTGGATTTAAAAAAATCAACTCATTTTCGGGTTGGTGACCTCAAATTTCATTGTGTTTACCAAACACAGATTCCAACTTGTCCCAAGCAACATTAGGTTCATCAATTCCAGATATGTGGAATCGCAAATCAGTAGAGATTGGCATCCCAATCAATCCATGAGCTTCATCACATCTATTTGCCCATTTTATTTTTTTATCATCATCAGTGGGTTCTTTTTCTTTCCCTGAGGTAATTCTGAAAAGTCCCCTACTTCGTAGAACATCCTCCATACGATATTTCCATGAGAAATAGTTGGAACTGTTAAGTAGAATATCACAAGGGGCGGCCATATTTGTAAATTAATGGATGTAAAAGCAGAAACCAGTAGTTTGGATGTGAAGAGCTCGAAAAAATAGGCAGTTTAAAAAAAAATGGCATTGAAAACTGACTCTGTATGATGAAGTTATGCTTGAACAAAGAAATTGTTAAATATGTCCCCAATAGTGACGTGGCAGCTAGAGAATGTCCAGCAAAAAAAAGAACCCCCCTCTTCCCAAGATTAACCTTTTGACAATCACTTTACAAGAAAGTTGCTTTAAGTGATTTCACTTTTACAATGATATTACTTTTAAATAGTGCAACAATAAAAAAAAACTTAAGTGACTCACTTGTATTTTTATTTTTTATTATTTAAGTGAGATGCACTTTTACAATAAAATAACTTGAAAATAGAAATTGCATGCACTTTTTCTTTTAAAAGTAACTTCCTAAGACTTGAACTCAAAACCTATTAAGGAATAAAGCAACTTTGAACCAAGTGAGCTAGATTAAAAGGTATGTAAAATATGGGAATGAGGAAGGTTTTTTTTTTTACTCTTCTTGCTCGGTTTGCGTGCTTGCCCTTTTTCTTGCAAAACAAACCACAAATCGAAACAAAAAAACTTTTCCACACTTGTGGAGTTAGATCTTGTTAGCTTTCCTGGAAATTCTACGTTTTCTCTCTGTTTCTGATTTGACGAGATCGCGCAAGGTGCACGGCAAAGAGCATACGCAACCGAGAAAAACCCTTTCCCTTTCTGTTTCTGATTTGCCGAGATCGCTCAAGGTGCATGGAAAAGAGCATATGCAGATGGGAAAGCAACAATCCGAACCCAAAAAAAATCTAATAGTAAAAAATGATAAAATATGAAATTTTTTTCTTTTAAAACAGAAAATAAAAAAAATGCGTCATTGTAACATTATACCTTCAGATTTGATGAAATATGCGTTTCTGGAGCAACCGGGAACCGTTTTCGATCGAACGAAAACTATTTTCCAATGGAAACGACGCTTCAGACGTAATGGAACACCTCCCATAGCCCAGAAATGCACATAAATACCAAAAATAGAAACCCTTTCGAGTTTCGGCAACAGCAGTTCAAGATTTAGATCATAACCGGAAGCGACACTTCATAAAAGCTTTGATACCATGTTCAGGTACACAAGGTACTACCAAAGGACTGAACACCAAGAGAAACCACTTCACAAAAACAAATCATAGATCAACACACCGATGTTTTGACGCGGTTTAAACCCTCTTGAGGGAAACACTCCACGGCCCTGGCCAAATAGATTCTACGGGACAATTTATTATGCAAAGAAAGAAAGTTACAAATGAGCTTCTCATAATCGATCAACTAAACAATGACCCTCCATGCTCTTTAAATAGAGATCATGGACCAATCAGGTGTTAAGCCACGGATCAAGGTTAGGTTTGATCTAAGAGAAGTTGAGCCATTAGATCACTCTATGTCGGGAACATATCGTGACCATCGAATTAAGTATTTACAAATGCATACTAATGCATACTGAAGAAACACACTATCCCTAACGGATATATTACACAAGTTGATCTTAACTAACTCCTAAGTGTCTAAATATCCTAACACATACCAACTCCAAAAAAATCAAATACCTTCTTCACACACATAAAGGTTCTCCACTGATAAAAAATAAATTTATACTTATATCCCAACCACCCAGCCATATCAATATCTATACATATTGTTTTCTCTCTCATGAGATCAGTTGCTCTTTTACAATCTTTTGCTTCGATTTCTTGCTGTCACAAGTTTAATGAAATTAGTTTTCATCTTTTCGCTTATGCCTTTTACTTTTCCATTTATAATTTTTTATCATTTGGAACTCAGAATATTTATTACAAGGGACCAATAAAAGGTTTTCACTAGGGCACCACCATCATTAGTCAAGCCTATATCGACCTCAATCACTACCACCATTCAGGCATACGGTTCCTGGAAGATCAGACACAAAAAGAAGCTAGCCTCAACACCATATGGAACACACACAGTCGGTTCTTGAAAGCTTCGACACAAGAAGAAGCCAGTCTCAACAATAGAGGGCGCACACACAACTGGTTCTTGAAAGGTCACTCGCAAATAAATATGAGTTCATTAAAATTCAATATGAAACCCTTGATCAGGTCATCCTTCATTCTTTGCAACCATGTAGACCTTAGAACTGTTAAGGGAAAGTTAATCCCATCAACAACATATTGCAAGAATCTTCCAATTTTTAGTAGCAATCTCTTTGCGGTTGTAGAAAAAGGATGCAAGAGAAAAACTAAAAGAAGAGCTGAAAAATGCAATTAGATAGAAATATATGAGCTACTCCTCAACATTTTATTATGCACAAGAAGTTACAACACAAGTCTGCCTTATGCAGCTCTGAAATAATCTATTTATAGCAGATTTTACAAGCATGTTTGTACTGTACTCCTAGGTGTTGGATGCTGGAGTTGAATGGTTGGATGGATAGGTAGCTACGGCAGGATGGTGGCTACTAGTTGGTTGATGAACTACAACTGTTGGTTAAGATTATTGTTTCAACACTCCCCCTTAAGCTTAACTTTATGATGATTCCCAATAGGGAAAATTTTAAGAACCCCCGCTGAATTTATATGTATAATAAATGGGTGAATCCCCATGATACTTGAGAAAGTGTGAAGTATATTTTATCAATAATATAATATGTATATATAATTTTTTGGCAAATATTTCATGGAATTATAAAATCTTGTAAAATATGGGCAAATATTTCACAAAATTATAAAATCTTGTAAAATCATGGTGAATCTTTCACAAAATTATAAAACCTTGTAAAAACAAATTGGCAAATCTTCCACAGAATTAGAAAATGTTGTAAAATTTTACTGAATCTCTCATTGAACTATAAAAACTTGTAAAATATTGACAAAATTTGACTTAATAAAATTATCTAGATGATTTTGTATTTTACTTTAGATTTGTCATGTACTCTTGCACTAGAACACCTTGTAAACAAAATCCAACTTCCAAGCTAATTTGTTGAATTAACTTGATTCACAACTACTTGTATGCTACTAAGTTCAAACCTCCTTAGAGAGAAAATGAAGAGATGATTTCATAAATATTTTCAATTTACAATTGAGCACTTTATTAAAGTGTGAAACTCATTTATTTATCCTACTACACTCAGTGTACAATCATTTTTCACAAATTATTGGACCTAATCATCCCCCTCAATATAAAAATTTGGCTACAATAAAAATAGGTTGTTTGAAGCACTACCCGAGATACAAGGCTTGACTCAATGCTCTCAAAAAATTCAATGGAGGGTTGCAATGCATCCACATGGACATTAGCATCCTTTTAGCATGGATGTCCCCATTTTCTAGCACGACATGCAATCAAAGTGAATACGTTATTTAAGAGAAAGATAATAAGCTACGTCTCATAAAACATTAAAATGAAATCTAACACCTTTTTATTTTATTTTACAACCTCTCCATATAATACAAATTCTCCTCTTTATGTATGATTCACAATAGGGAAAATTTTAGAAACACATTCCTCAACATATTCTTTCAAGTTTTACTACACATGCCTTAGACTCAAAGGTGTGCTAATGACCAATACCACTTGACTTATAACATTATTATGTGATCAAAGACTAAAGTTTATCAAGGAATTTATAAATATAGCTAGAATCCTATAGGCTACATGTAATGATATTTTAGTCATGAAATCAAAAGTATAATTTCATTAGATGAATGCCGGTCTCATTGCCAATAGGTCTCCTATGATGAATGCATAAGAACCTAGTAAGCTAGTGCATAGACCATTTTTATTTTCGCTTAGCAACTCGGATCTCATTTCCCTTTCTAAATACCAACAGTTCTTTTCAAAGAAAATATAAAATAAACATAGTATATTGTAAATGGTGAAGATGCTTGAGTCATGCTACAAAGTGAAAGGAGATATATGCATCTTTCCTTGAACCATCAAAGACTTAAAGAGAACAATAATTATTATAAAAAAAACTGAATGCTACAAACAGATATAAAGGGCTAGAAAGGGCTCAAATCACAGTCAAGTATCAAGGGAATAAAAAATATAAGCAAAATAAATTGAAACTTCCAAACTTGAAAAAAATGCTTCAAATGCAAGAAACAAACAAACAATTTATGAAACGAATCAAGATAGTACTGTAAGGCTCAAACCACAGTCAATTATCAAGGGAACAAAAATATATTTAACCAAAATAAATGCAAAATTCCAAACTTGAAAAAATGCTCCAAGCAAGAAACAAACAAACCATTAATATTTTCCAAGATATCAAAGCTAGAAATCTAAGCAATTTCATGTACTTGATTTTTAACTTTTGAATGAGCCAATTATTGCTAAGCGGAAGTATTGTTAAATTAATTATTTAACCTCTTGGACACTATCTATGAATAGATAGGTCCCAGCTTCATTTCCTGTCTCAAATAATAAAAAGAACAATGTGTTAGTTAACTACCAAAACATCAAACTTAAAATAGCTTGCATCAAGGAAATGTAGGTCTAATATTACTAAATTTAATACAAAGTATCAACTATAGAACCTATTTTTACCTGAAATGCAACTTCAAATTTATATATGGTAATCTTTCTCCCATCAAGAATGTTCCTTTTCCAAACTACTCCAAGAATAGAGGAACAACGAGGTCAAACTAACAAGAATCACATGATCTATTAAATTGCATTCATTATTATACACTACCAATGTATATTAATTTAGATTATATCTTGTGGCATATCAAATTCCTAATTCTCATGTCGATCCTCATTTTCTACATTTTGAACATGGAATTATGTAGATGAAATATCATTATGAGCCTCCAAAACATTATGTTCCATATCAAGTTCATTTGAGGAATTTGTTATATTGTATTCTCCCCTTCTCTCACAATCTAATCTCCAGAGTGATAGTGCTCTATCGAATGGAAAATTGGAAATGTCATTCTTTGTTACATATAATCTATTAAACAAGTATCCATATTCTTATCAAGCTGTGAAAATTCTCACAGCAGATCTAAGAGATGATGTATACCTCACAAGAGTAATTATGATTAAGCAGGAAAATAGAAGAAGAGTGATCAATACAGTATAATGAGCAACCGAATAATATGGTACAGTAGAACTCGGATAGAAGCAATAATACTTCACACACACTAATTAATTAATCACAGTATGGACAAATAAATAGTACAATGGTAGAGATGATTCGAATGCCTAAGGTGGCAATTCGAATTAGCCTCTCAGAGTGATCATAAGATCAATAGAGTGTCATCGGAGCATAACTAGGTGTCCTCGTGATCATCGGAGCACAACTGGAAGTCTTCATCATCATCAGTGGAGTCATCAATGCTCAAGTAACTGTCAACCATAATTCAAACTAACTCTGGTAGGTGTAACTGAGTGTAACGGATTGTAACTAAGTGTAACTGAGTGTAAACTGAAGACAAATGGACTGGTAGGTGAAGAAGAGAGAGTTGCTCCCTAAAATCAAGGAAGAAGGGCGCATTAAGCAATTGGAGGGCTAAAACTGAATAGTGAGAAGCTCCTAGGGGTTGGCTAACTGAGGGATAGGTGCTGGACTGATGACTGGGATGCATGCAAAATGCATGCAAACCCTAGAATGCATGCAAACCCTAAAAGTGCATGCATGACTGAAAATGTAAATGATCAAAATACTGGTGGGACTAGGATGGAGTATAGGAATATCCTAACACCCCCCTTAATCCATCCTGGGCCCTGGTAACTAAGACCAAAGGTCACCCAATACAATGAATAATAACAATCAATAAACTAAGGAAGTGGAAAAATTTCATGGGAAACATACCCCCTCCTCAAAAAATAGACTGTAAGGCACACATAAAAATAAATGCTCCAAACTCAAGTAGGTGTGATGCTTGGTCATATGTCAAGAGGTATCTTCTTCTTGGGAAGAAGTGGATCATGCTCAAAAAGCATGTGCTTGTACTTTCTCTTTAGATTGAATGTGATGAGAACAAATCCAACAGTATGAGAATGATCCTTGAACCTATGATTCGAATCAGCTAACGTAGGATCAAATCTGTGAAAGTGCATATAGTCTTTTGTCTTCTCCTTTGAACCACCATGGGTGAGATTATGCCAAAAATAACTATTACATGTTTGCTTGAAATCAAAATTAGATTTAAGACTTTCAAAATAGTTTCTTGAGATCTCCTTTGAACCAACAGGGGTGAGATCAAAACTATCATATGCATGAGAAATTATCCCAAGCAGTAATTTCTTAGAACCCAAATTAGATACAAGACTTGAATCATGGTTTCTTGAGATCTCCTTTGAACCATGAGAGGTGAGATCAAAACCAGTAATTGCATGAGAATTTATCCCAAGCAAATGGCAATGGCCATAATCTTCAATAACCTTCTGAAAGCATGAATTTATGATCATATAGTAGTATAAAAGAGGATATAGTTGGAGAGGAGCGAATGCATTACCTTCAATAGCTATTTTGACCTCCGAAATAATCATGTGATCATGATGCAAACCAACAGACTCTGGTGCAAGAGAGGATTTAGGATCTTCTACAATATCTAGAGTGTGAGTTGGCATAGAAAGAGAAGAAAGTTTGAGCATGAGTGTAGAATCTGCAAGTTCTTTGTGAACAACTTCAATGTGAGATGATACTGGTTCATGATTTGAGAGACCATCAAGAGGAGCGAATGCATCACTTTGTTTTCTTTTGAATGGGTTGGGACCAAGTCCTTCATTCTCTCTACCAAATATTTCATCCAGGTGAGCCCATATCTCTTTTGGAGTCCATAACAACTTTGGAGTTTCAACACCATTATGGTATTTGAATTGGAATCTCTAGCGTGCAAACAAAGAAAACATTATTGATTCAAAGTGCATGTCACCTTTATTTAACCAGTTAATCTTCTCTTTAGGGGATTCGAACTCTCTTTCAAAATAACAATAAAAAAGATCATGGATCTTCAAGTTTGCTATCATTCTTGGTTTCCATTCATCATAGTTGAGTGGATCAAGAGGAGTAATTCCTGATGAATACATAGAAGCTGTAGAAGACCTGCAAAAACAATATAGAATATTTGCAACTGCTACTGCTGCAAGATGCAGAAACTGCTGCAACTGCTGCACTCGAAATCTTGGTAATAACCTACAAAAAATATCTCAGGAATGGAGATAAACAATACTCTCAACCTGCTCTGATACCATGTGAAAATTCTCACAGCAGATCTAAGAGATGATGTATACCTCACAAGAGTAATTATGATTAAGTAGGAAAATAGAAGAAGAGTGATCAATACAGTATAATGAGCAACAGAATAATATGGTACAGTAGAACTCGGATAGAAGCAATAATACTTCACACACACTAATTAATTAATCACAGTATGGAAAAATAAATAGTACAATGGTAGAGAGGATTCAAATGCCTAAGGTGGAAATTCAAATTAGCCTCTCAGAGTGATCATAAGATCAATAGAGTGTCATCGGAGCACAACTAGGTGTCCTCGTGATCATCAGAGCACAACTGGAAGTCTTCATCATCATCAATGGAGTCATCAATGCTCAAGTAACTGTCAACCATCAGTCAAACTAACTCTGGTAGGTGTAACTGAGTGTAACTCAGTGTAACTAAGTGTAACTGATTGTAACTAAGTGTAATTGAGTGTAACTGAGTGTAAACTGAATACAACTGGACTGGTAGGTGAAGAAGGGCGAGTTGCTCCCTAAAATCAAGGAAGAAGGGCACATTAAGCAACTGGAGGGCTAAAAATGAATAGTGAGAAGCTCCTAGGGGCTAGCTAACTGAGGGCTAGGTGCTGGACTAATGACTGGGATGCATGCAAAATGCATGCAAACCCTAGAATGCATGCAAACCCTAAAAGTGCATGCATGACTGAAAATGTAAATGATCAAAATACTGGTGGGACTAGGATGGAGTATAGGAATATCCTAACACAAGCTTGTTCCTCAACTTTGAATTCAAGAATGATAGTACACTAAACATTCTTTCATCCTCTACTGATCCCCAAATCATGGTTTGACATAAATCAACTAATTTGAAATACTCTGACATGTTATCTTGAAGGTATTGACTTTCACCTAAAATAGTCCATAATTTGGTTATTGCACCATATTCTATAGGTTTCGGCAAAGCTTGATATTGATCTGACATTGTTTGATCAAAGCAAGAGGCTTGTTGATATAATTTTGATGAATCTAATATACCTCCAATCTCTTCTCCTTATACCTTAACATTCCTACCAACGTGGTGCACTAAAATATTCAATTTTGCCGGAAAGTCCACTTTTAAATAATTTATATATTTTTCAATGTTCCAATAATGAGGGTATACCACAAACATGGCCTCCAATAATTCATCTCGAGGAAATCATTCTCTTATATCTAATGATAGTGATTGTGCAATTTGTATGAAGTTGTGTCTCACTGAAATCACAACATCGTTGAATTGGTCTCTTGACACATGGCACTATTTGGTGGTTTGTCCCATCTTACTAATATAATAAAAGGGAACCATATACCCACACACTGGCATACATAGTCTCTTTTTTTCATCAAACTTCAAATAATTTTCACTCTTTTCTACATCAATGATAGTAGTCCAATCGTTAAACGTTTGACCCGTAAAAGACTCTAGCATCGTATACAAATTATCCAGTGCAAGGCATGCTAATTTTCTTGCATTTGTGTACTCTGCAATATACATTGTGTGACTCAGAGCAATTTTCACAAGGACATTCATTTCATGAAGCAAAGGAAGAATTCGAGTCAATGTTAATAATGTCTCTATATCAGTTAGTTGAAAGAGAAGATCTTGAGCTTTGCCTACATTGAAGCGATTTTCATACATCACCCCTACCAATGATTGGTACTCACTAAATAGTCTTTGAGCTGGTCCATTCACTGAGATCTATCTTGTATCAACATCTTTTTAATAGCTTTTTTCCATTCATAACACAATCAAAAAATTGTTGAAGCTCTATAAATCGCTTGGGACTACGACAAAAGTATGCATGACTCTCACGTACAAGTTCTTCAACTTTTGAAACTAGTGGAAACTTGCTTACTATTTTAAATGCAAGATTCATCCTATGAGCCATACAATGAATACTAATCATAAATGGTGAAGATAATAGTTGTAGTTTGACACAAAGGCCATTCCTTTGTCATTGCATTATTTATGCTCTATCGGTTCCGACACACCAATTTTTTTGTGATCATTAAATCATCCATACCACCAATTTCCTTCAAAGTCTTAATAACAAGTTCATAAATATTTCTAGCTGTAGAACTCTTCTTCATTTTATGAATCTTGGAAGTAAATATGAATGCCTAATATGATCATTAACCATGTAAATACTCATGCATATCCATGAAGTATTATCAACAATTGTAACTTCATCCAAAGATAGTGAAAAAAACCTGGCATTCACAATCTTCTCTTTCAAATCATCCTTTTCTACTTGAGCTAGAAATCTTTCCCATTCTCAACCAATTGTTACAGACCAATAAGAAGATGGAAAATTCGATACTTCAAGAAAAGATACATAGTTCTTGTAATCTGGATAATCTATCATAGGACGACCTCTAGATAAGATGTGAAATACAGTACTTAATTACATTGTCTTGGATAACAAATTTCTCTCCATTGTCTTTCCAAATAGAGATGTGATGGTCCCTCCACTTTCCTCGAGTTTACTCTTACTTATTAAGTAATTATCATATTCTTCTTGATATTTGACATGTCTACATTCCTCAGAAGATTTCCATTTGGGAATAGACTTCTCCTTGCCATCTACAATTTCCTTAACATACACCTTTCCTACATGCTTCTTTATTGTATCCAACTTCATTTGCAATTTTATTACCTTTGCAAGTTTCCACCTACATACAATGCATTTAACTTCTCGTGAAGCCTCTTTCTCATTTATTGGAGGTATTGGTTCAATAAATGGAAATTTTGAGGCCCGTTCCGATTGGAATTGTCTCCCTATGTCCCATTGGCCTTTTTTTTTTCTTTTTTGTGATTGTGAATGATTTGTATTGCCTTCCAAGGAAAAACCTTCAACATTTCCATTGGCAATTTCTGGTTGAATTGCATTTATCTTACTTTGTTCACTAGAGGAACCCATTCTATCATCTGTTATATGGATATTAGATGCATTCTCCGAAGAGTTGACATCTCTCTCATTGATGGGTTGCTCAAAAGAGTTTGAATCATGAAGAGAATCTGGATTCTTGGATTGATGCTTCTGAAAGTATGATAATATATCCCTCTGTTTTGATGCTTTCTTTCCATGACCATTGTTTGACATTTCGTTGAATATTCCACAATTAAATGATCAAATCAATCTAGAAACCCAAAGTGAAACCTCCATGAGAAAAAATATATAAATTAGTACAATTTGTAAGCTATTTATGATGACATGAATCCTAGAGGCTAGAAAATTTGAACCTAGTAACCCTAAACCCATCCATGATTGACTTCAAAATTAAATATAAATCCATCAAGATAAATATGATTTTTGATTTTTGATGTGTTAAAAACCTAACTTTTTATTTACATTTTTCATTACCAAAATACCTAGTAGAAAAAGTGGCATTCATAAGATTCAAGATTCAAAATATACAATAGAATCACCTTTCCTGGTGGCCATCACCTCTAAAATTTAAATTTATAAGATGTAATGATGTCCACAAAGTCATGAAAAATAAAGAATTAAAAACTAGATGAAATAATATCAATAATTTAATTTAAATGGTAATTCTTATCCTAATACTCATTCCCTAACAAAAAGAAGACCTGATTACCTAAAAAAACAAGACCTAGTATGCACATGTAAAGTGTGTGATCTTATATCGATGAGATAAATTGAAAAATATGATTAACATAACCACTGCTAAACATCTCATTCAGGGGTAAAAGTCTCACACAAAAGACTAAGAACATCTAAAACAATCAAATTAAAGCATGAAAACATACATTACAGTAAAAAGATAATAAGAGTACAAAGGAAAATTTCATTGTGTATTATATGAAGGATATTATTTCAAAGTTTATTTGATTCGAACACTTTTATTTACAACTAGTATAGACAAATAGTATGACTGGTACATAAAAATGGTTGAAGAATCCTCATTTGGAACAAAAAATATAATGATTAAGTTAACAATAATACCTCTTAATGGAGAAGGGCCTCCAACATAAGATGGAGGACTAAGTTACACACTCAACACCTATCCATGCAACCAAATGGAAACCTATGAAATATCCATTGGTTGATATGTTGAATAGTCCTCCAATTGCAATTTTTTTTTCTCTTGAAGACATGATTTATTTTTAGCTTCAAATGTCTCATTTCCCATATATTTTATTGAACATGACATTTTTCTGGTAAAAATGTTTTGACGAATGTTGTCCAATCCTTTTTAATTTCAAACGTATTCTCAAGCCACGTAATGCCAAGATCTAAGTTGTAGATGTTCTTCTTCCACTTTCGAATTTTATGTCCCCATACTCTATTTTTACATAATCATGTGTTGAAGCCTTCTTCTTCTAGACTTGACATTTACTCCAACATCAAATTTGTATGGTCCTCAAAAAATTCACATTCATCATAATATATTGAACTTTTCAAAGTCCTACTCTATAGCAAACCATGTGAGCCACGGCCCACGAGTACAGTGTTGTGCACTACAAATCAATAACGCTTCCGTATTCAACCTATATAAAAACCTTTAATTTAGTTTCCCTTGTATATGTGGGATATATCATGCAGACATAAAACCATAAAGTGCCCAGAATGTGCCCAACTGACAGTTTGTGCAAACAGGGTAGTGAATGGTCTTCACTTTGGGCATATAAAACATGTTTGGTAACATGGCCTATGCTGAGCAAGCTCTGGAAAGGGTACATGGTACTGTAATTGGTGGAATTTTTTCTCAAAAGCATGATTGATTCAAGAATGGATGGCATAGTTTTTGAATGGAAACTTGAAGTGGAAAGGAGAAGCAACGTTCAATCCTTAGAATCCTCTCTTCGTTTTCATCAACGATTGTTCATCAGGCTTGACTCCACAAAATGAAGCAGAGAAAGAAGTTATGATTGATATCATCATAAGAGTCATGGGAGAAGTCAAGATTACTGTTATAGAGTGTGAAGACTCGTTCAATGGCACACTCAAGTAGCATGAGGGATATCTTGAATGTTGCATGAAGATCATGAATCAATTCCCTTGGATGTTGAAGTAAATTCGAAGATGCTTATAAGGGTGCAATTGAGACTGTATGGAGATGGACCACCTACAATAGAATCTTAGATGGGAAATAATGTAGTCATATTTTGGTCTTAGGCGTTAATGGTTGACACACTGTGTGGAGTACTGTTGGTGTCCTACCCTTATCACTTCGGTATGGGTTTCTTATTGTTATAAATGTATATGAGCACAGGATTGCAGTTCAGGGTTTCATATGGGGCATTAATTCCTTTAACCAATGGGGCATCGAACTTGGCAAGTTGTTGGCATTGCCATGTTCCATAAATTGAGTAAGGACTCTAATGCTTCAAAAGTTAAAACCAACTCGAGACCATCATTATTTTTTAAGACATCATCATAATTGATGGAAAGGATTATTCTTTGACTGTCCATGATACTAGGTTAAAGGTGGATTTGATTGCATATGTCGAGAAAATGAATTTGATCAGTTCTAGTATTTTGAAACACAGAACAGAGCATGAAGACAGCTAATGTACTAGTGGCGCAAATATTTCAGATTATTAGGTTAAAAATCAGGGTTTTATCCACATCAATTCCACCATTTGAATGACATAAGAAGATAGATTATGTTGACTTCTGTTAGAGATTTGAGGAAGGAAATCAACACCAAGAGATCATCAATAATATTCAAGTCATTAGTTGAGCAATCAATTTCATATTTTTAGGCAATATTTGGGAAAAAGTTCCAGATTTTAAAGTAGATGATCATCATTTGATCAATTTTTTTTCCATCTTTAAAGGAAGAGGATCAACATTAAATCAGAATAGATCCACATTTTCAGGAAGTTGTTCTTGCATTCTTAGGGAGGGATCAATCGTTTGAAAAGTATAAAAGGCAACATCAAATACTAAGAGTGGGGATCTTCCTTTTGGGGAAGAGAGAGTGGAGTAGAATAGATCACTGGTAGGACTGGGTTCCTCATTTTGTAATCCTGATGGGCATTGGGGTTTGACAATGCATAACTATTTAGGAGAATAAAAATGTAGAGGGGTATAAATAGATTCAATGCATTGGTTAAAAGAATATGTCCATGTGCAAGCAAAAGAGAATATAAAGACATCCATTTGTAGCTAGAAAATAAACCCAATGGTTAGAGGTATCAATATATTTAACACACAGGTTGAAGAACATGTCCAAAAGTGAGATTAAAATATAAAATCCAACGTGGATGATATGTGAACCAAAATTCCAAGAGAGATAGGTCTCATGATCCATGAAACATATTTAACTATCTTGTTTTTATTTATTTATTTTTAATTTCATTTCTTGTATTAGGAAAGCAATAAAAAAAATAATTAAAAAAAAAGCAAAGCAAAAAAAAATGAAAAAGAAAATTAAAGTTATGAAGTTAATAAGAGATCTCAACAAGAAGGTTTTCAAAAGAAAGAAAAGGTTGCAAGAAGAATAGAATTCGGTTCCAAAACTTTATTTTTTTTTAAAGATAGTTTTGGTTTTAAGAGCCATTATGTGAAAATGAATAATTTTTTCTCAAGGACTAGTTGAAAGGAGTGCTTTTCTGCTTAGTTGATGTTCTCACAGACAATATGAACCTTGTTTTTCCATGAATTTGTTAGAAGCAAAAGGTTTAAATACATGGTTCCACATGCTCAATTAATTTAAATGGATCAAATATATTCATTTTATTCCATGATGTCAGAAATGCATGAGTATTAATGGTATTGACGGTTCCTGTTATTTTGATGTATGAGTTGTAGAAAATTGTAGCAACCTCAAAAGCATTCTGCAAGAAAGGAAAAGGCCTTAGGAATTCATCAAGAATAAGGACAAATGGATCTCAAAACAAAGGAGGTTATCATGCCTATGATGTAACCTATCTATGGTGATACAAACTTCAACCTAGAACTAGACATCAATCCACAATTGGGAAGAGTTTATCAAATGTTTGGAGACAAAGATGATTTAGAGCACATTTCAAAAACAAGGAAACAAGGCCTTGAATTTGAGGTATTGCACAATATTAAGAAGTTTCATTTACATTAAATTCTAACAAGACTAGCAGTAATGTTGTGCGTAGAGTTCATACAATTGTTGTAGATGACAGTGATTGACCAAGAGTTGATTTGTAACGATCAAATGAAAGCTATTGATTCTTTACAACCGTTAAGTCTTGAGGTTTACTATAAGTTCTACAAACCCAAAGTTAGCATGATTAATGAATGGTCACATGGTTGACTTAAAAACAAAAATTATAGTGAGATCATGAAGAATTGATGGTTGGAACCAAAAGCCTTCCAATACAGTTTGAAAGGTACATTCCCAATTGCCAATATTAGGCATCTGTACTATTATGCAACCACTTTGACCAATATAATATATGTTGAAAATGATCTAAGAGCTGCCAAGGAAGTTTGGCTCCTGTTGATGTATCCGACAGTAACAAAAGGTGGAATTTCCAATTGGGAAGATATTTTGTTCACCACTACGAGAGATTCACTTTTGAGGGCTAAGTATTGGGCTCTAGGGGTCCCTACAGAGGTTTTATATATTTTTAATTTTTTAGTTCTTGGATGTCATATGTACAAGTTTTGGTTTTCCTATGTTGGTTTTGAGGTGGAAACTGAGTAATCCTCCAATTCACCTAAACTATTAGATGTTGTGGGAGCATAAGTATATGAGGAATTACATAGAAAATTGTGATTTGCGACCAATTTGTGGTAGTATAAGCTTATATTCAATAAGATAGTTCCATGTATGACAAAAAACGTAATGAGGGTTATGGGAACACCAAGGGGCTAGTACATGTTGAAGGATGTCACATACATCAGGATGTTTGGAGTGACTAGAGAAAAGGCGTTTGCTCACATTGTGATAAAATGGATCCCTAAGAATGAAAGGGAATATCTAGTTGAAAGAGAGAAAGGAAACAAATGCACAACAATCAATGAATACCCAAGCATGTGACTCCTCTTTGATGGTTATTGTTTTCATTATGTTGATATGGAAAAGATTAAAGGAAACAAACAACATATGGAAGTGAGCAACAAAAAAAATACACAAACATATTAAACAACCAAATAAATTGGTGGATTTATTCTGGGAATGGATAGAAAAGATGAGTTCAAGAATGAGTCTTATAATGCAAACTCAATCTAGAAGTGTTCCTAGTCCTATGGAAAAATATCATGATGGGTGATAAATTCCAATGTGGCATTACTCTAGGAAACTCATTGTAGGAAGGCTTCTCTGTTAGACATGTGCAATGGTAGTGGAAAAAATGGCTTATTGCAACATTGTCCAATGAGGTTGAACCTGCTACAAATTTGAGTGGAAAAATATTGAGATGTAAGGATTCAAAGGGAGATTCTAATCCTATATGCAATTTAAATAATATCTAGTATTCAAACAAAAATTGATGGTTCTAATAGAGGGGTTCAATCTCTGGCATTTATAAGTTGCTTTAGTTATTCTGCTACAGAGTTGCTAAGTAGAGAGTGTAACAGGTTGAATGAAGATGTTTCCTGTATTGTAAAGGGAATAAGATTCATTTTGTTCAATTCTTCCCACTCAGGTTGTGCCTTGTATGTCCTCTATTTTGATTATTCTGGCTAGAAGCATATTAATGTATGTATTCATTTTGTTATAACTGGAAACTCCATTAGTGGCATAATTTGTAAACACAATAAGAATAAAAATTAGGATACCGGTAGTCATAAGCATTCTGGAAGCGGTAAAGAGCATCAGTTTGAAGGCCATGCTGTCCATTGGGAGAATCAAGATGAATGCATTACTCACCTCTCTTTGTTGATATGTAATAAAGGAAATTTTGGTTTTGCTTTTCTTGATCATGCTGACATTAACCAAGTCTTTCTTCATGTATTCAATATTTGGAAGGAGGGAGATAAAAGCAACGATAATAATGATCTCAAGCTTGGCTATAAAGATCATCATAGCACATGTGATAGCAGAGAAGTCATGTTCAAGAAATCAGTGAAGAGATTAAAGAATTGTGGAAAGTGTTATGATAGGAAGTAGTTACAGCATAGCATCAATTATGATTTTCATGAAAATCATCTTAAGCTCTTGAGAAAGCATAAGTGGGATGCAATGATAGAAACTGAATTCCGGGAAATGAAATATATAAAGGTGGAGCAAAATTTTATTAACTTTCAAGGTAAAATTCAGGACTTTGATAGCTCCAAGTCATTCATTGTTGGTCACATGAGTATTGGAACTGCAAAGAAAAATGAGAAAAGTAATGCAGAGGATTCTTCTGCCATCTCTCATTCTTTGAAGACTGATTATCTCTCTAGAACTGCTGTAATAGGGTTTTGGGGCTAGTTATTTTTTGTCTTTTGTAATTCAGTATAAATGCATTTTGGTTTTAGGCACCTTCTTTTGAATATGTACAAGTAAGATCTACAGTTTTGTTTGGAAATTGAAGAAATGTTTGTATATTTTAGAAAACACAGGTTAAAGCATGAGAGAATTTACAAACTTTCTTTGCTCAATTTATATAGAGCAAGTTTTGTAACCAAAGGTATTCCGGCTCATCTGAGACCTCTTTTTTTGATATAAAAAAAACAAAGTATCTGTTTATGTTAAAAAAACTAGTATTCAAACAACCATGGCTAAGAGAAAGATTCAAAGGAATCACAAAATTCAATCAATGTCTTGCACCCATGAAGAAAAAATTGGAAATATTTATCAAGTTCCTCATGAGATATTAAATCCATGGAATTTTTCCCAACCTTAAACTTGTGAAGCACAACATTACGATTAGAGTGCATAATCTATGGTACCTATTATGGAAAACAAGTCCAAAGTATCATGATCAAGTGAAAGAGGTGGTGTTTTAAGACATGAATTGTAATTATAAATATTTCCAAAGAGGGTCACACCTAAGGAAATTCTAATGGGGCATCGATGCCCACAAAGGAATTCAATGGAAAAATCAGTGTGAATATCATCTCAAAGACTATCTGGGAAATTTGTAGATTTTAATAATTCCAAATTCCGGGTGGAGACTGTTTGCATACATGCATGGGAAATTTCACATTGCAATAGAGAATTTGGCTTCATTACCCCTTATGGGAAAGGCATACATTCAATCTCCAAGACAAAATCATTCAAAGGAGTCAAAGGCTCACACTAAATGGAAGTAGAGTGTGTGGAAATGGTGGGAAAGAGCTCCAGTTTTGATGCACAACCATTCATGCAGGAAAGGATGCACGATCATGTAGGGGTTTAATAATACTTTTCTATGAAGATGTCTCTATGCCCATGCAAATGTCATACAATGCAAACACACAACCAGTTAATGAAGAAACCGCAAGGCGATAAGAATAACAAGTTGACAACAAGCAAGTTGAAAGAAAATGAACTAATGATTATTATGCCCATTGCACAAAAGTTTAAAGGCATAAAACAACTTATTAAATATCAGAACAGTGCATACATTCATATTATCTGCCCATAACCCACACATTAAGTTCCAACCAGAGGAAAAATAAATTAAAAGGAGAAACTAACCTCTGTATAGACTGCAGGGCCCGAGGAATGCTGAAAAATGCAGATTATAGCTGAAAAAATGCAGATTAATGCTAAAAATTGATTTTCCACTCAGTCTCTGTCGAATTGAAACCGAAATAAAGCTTCATACAAAGCCTTATACTAAATAATGAACAGAAAAAAACAAAAGTAGATTGAATAACAGGGCATGGAAACCAATTAAACAATCATTGGGTGAAACGCACTCCTGATTCCTAAGCCATTATATAGGGTGAAATGTTCCCATGGTTCTTGATTTTCCCCAAATATGGACCATTTTTTAATTAAAAAATAATTCGCATAACAAATTAGGGCCAAATTTGAAACCGTTCAATTCCTCATTTCATGGTGGTCGAAAATTCGAAATTAGTAATGTAATCTTCCATTAATGAAAATCAGGCTGTGATTGGAAAAGATAACTTCCCTTCATGAAAATCGAGGGCGATTCAGTAAACAAAAAACCCTATTTATGAAAATCGAGGGTCGATTCGACTATATCCTCGTTTGAACGGGTGAAATAACTAATGGGCATCCTCCATTACTGAAAATTCGGGGCAATGAAAGGATTAAACACAATTTTTCCTATAAATTTGGGGTGATTGAAGGATCAAACATGAATTTTACAGTAAATCCGGTGGCGAACTCGTGATTTGAGGTATAGTTGAGGGGCCTAAACCATTTTTTCCGAGTTCTACGAGGTTGGCGATTTCATATCTCATTATTTTTCATTTAATAAATATTGGACTATTTTATTATAATTTAAAAAACATTTTCTATATTAAAAATTTGCCCAACTTTTGTTTTGAACCTCTTTAATTTTTCCCATGGGCTAAATTTCGCCCCTATAATTTTCCCTAATCACACCAAAAGAAGCATGGAGTAAAATTAAACAAGATGTAAGTCACTTCCATGTGTTTGGTAGTGAAGCATGGGCTCACATTCCAAATGAAAAACGGAAAGCATTGCAACCTAAAAGTAAAAAGTGCATATTTGTTGGATATTCTGAAGATGTAAAAGGTTATCGACTTCTTCAACCACATTCTCATGATGTAATCGTTAGAATATATGTTAAATTTGATGAAAATCTCTTGGCCTGCGAGCCTAACTCAGCGATTGTGACATCTTTGTCCTGCGAGCCTGATTCAGCGATTGTGCCTGCTTCTTCTTCTTCCAACTTCCTTGACAGGTTTCCAACTTTAGTTTCTGATGATGACAGTGAGGATGAAAATCCACCTCCTCCTTCTCATGTTCCTCTAGTTTCACTAGCACAAATGCTTCCTCGATGGGTCCGTTCAACATTTGAAGCAGCTGGTGATCTTGCCGGTGATCCTAGAGATCAACATCGAACACATTCTCAGTTTCAGCGAGCCTCTTCTCTTTTGGCTCAAGTTTCCAAGAATCATGATCTATAAACCTTTGCAGAAGCTTCAAGAAATCTAGATTTGGATGCAACTATGGATGAAGAATATTGTTCCTTAATGGCCAACGATACTTGGGAACTTGTACCTCTTCCAAAAGGAAGAAAACTTGTCAGATGTAAATGGGTCTAGAGAACTAAGTATGTATCAGATGGAAGTGTTGAAAGACTTAAGGCAAGGTTAGTTGCCAAATTTTTTTCCCAAGTTGAAGGGATTGACTACAATGAAACCTTTGCTCTTGTTGCAAAAATGAACTCCATCTTCCTTGTTCTTTCCCTTGCAGCCTTACACAACTGGGAAGTCCATCAAATGCATGTCAAGTCTGCCTTCTTACATGGTGATTTACAGGAGGAAATTTACATGGAACAACCTCCTGGATATGTTCAGAATAACTCTAGCCTTGTTTTCCACCTTAAGAAATCCTTATATGGCTGTAAGCAAGCTCCTAGAGCTTGGTATGCTAAAATGGATAGCTTTCTCCTTGACACTGGTTTTTTTAGATGCCATTCTGACCCCAATGTCTATACCAAGAAAGTAGGAAACCATCTCAGCATACTTGTTCTATATGTTGATGACCTTATTCTTATTGGGAGTGACCCTAAGCTTATAACCCATATGAAATCTAGTCTTAAGCAAAATTTTGAAATGTCAGACTTAGGGAATTTGCATTATTTTCTTGGTCTCCAACTCCTGCAAACCAAAGAAGGAATCTTTCTTTCTCAATCCAAGTATGCTTGTGACCTTGTTCGTTGATTTCACATGGATGATTGTACATCTTCCCCTTATCCCTTCCAGTCTGGAGTCAAACTTTATGCCCCTTGTACTTCACCTGAAGTAGATGCCACCTTGTATTGTCAGCTTGTTGGTAGTGTCTTATACTTGACTCATTCCTGTCCTAACCTTTCCTTTGTTGTTGGTCGTGTTTCCCATTATTTGCAAACACTTCATGAAAGTCACTGGAAAACATCTAAAAGAATACTTCGATATATTCGAGGTACAATTCATTTTGGGATTCATTACAGTACAGGGGGGGAACCTTTGTTGGTTGGTTTCACTGATTCAAATTGGGCCGGTGATCTTGATGATCGAAAGTCTACAGCAGGTTATGTTTTCAGTCTAGTATCTGGACCTGTCACTTGGGCTTGCAAGAAACAACAAGCTCTTGCTATTTCTTAGGCAGAGGCAGAATATCGAGCCACAGTTAATGCCAGTCAGGAATATTTATGGCTTCGACAGATCCTTTTAGAGTTTGGATTTGAGCAGCAACAACCTACTCCACTTTGGTGTGACATCAAGCTTGCCAAAGATCCAGTCCTACATCAATGCATCAAACGCATTGAGCTACATATGCAATTCATTAGAAATCTTGTTCATGATCGTGTTCTTGAAGTGCTCTTTTGTCCTATAGATGATCAAGTTGTAGACATCTTCACCAAGTCTCTTACAGAAGTGAAGTTTTTTAAACTTCGATCTATGTTAGGAGTTCAAGAATTTGTCATTAAGGGGGGATAGGCTCTAATGCCTCCTTCCTTCTCCTAATAGTGTCAATTTTGTAAATCCTTCAATCCTATCCCAAGTTGTTCTTAAGGGGGGATGTTAGGATATTTATACGCTTAGGAGTTAGTTAAGATCAACTTGTATAATATATCCGTTAGGAAAATTTTGTTTCTTTAGTATGCATTAGTATGCATTTGTAAATATTTAATCCTACGGTCACGATATGTTTTAGACATAGAGTGATCCGACAGCTCAACTTCTCTTAGATCGTACCTACCCTTGATCCGTGGCTTAACACCCAATTGGTCCATGATCTCTATTTAAAGAGCATGGAGGGTCATTGGAAAGTTGATCGATTATGAGAAGCTCATTTGTAACTTTCTTTCTTTTCATAATAAATTTCTCCGCAGAAGCTATTTGGTTGGGGCCGTGGAGTGTTTCCCTCATGAGGGTTTAAACCACGTCAAAACATCAGTGTATCGATCTGTGATCTGTTTGTGTGAAGTGGTTTCTCTAGGTGTTCGATCTTTTGGGAGTACCCTGTGTACCCGAACAATCATCATCATCATCATCATCACCATCACCATCATCATCCTCATCACCATCATCCTCATCATCATCACGATCGTCATCCTCATCATCCTCACCATCATCATCATCATCCTCACCATCATCATCATCATCCTCATCATCATCATCATCATTCTCCTCTTAATCATCATTGTCATCTCCCCCTTTCTCATCAACATCTCCATCATCATCATCATCATCTTCATCATCATCATCATGTCCTCATCACCATCGTCATCATCATCAACATATTCATCATCATCATCATCATCATCATCATCATCATCTTCACCATCATCATCATCATTCGCATCATCCTCCTCATCTTCATTGTCATCTCGCCCTTCCTCATCAACATCTCCATCAATACCATCATCTTCACCATCATCATCATCATCTCCATCATCATCATCATCTTCATCATCATCATCATCATCTGCATCACCATCATGATCATCATCATCATCTTCAGCATCATCACCATCATCACCATTGTCATCATCTTCCTCATCATCACCATCATCACCATCATCCTCATCACCATCATCATCATCATCATCATCATCATCATGTCATCATCATCACCATCATCATCATCATCCTCATCACCATCATCCTCGTCCTCCTCTTCATCATCACCATCATCATCATCATCCTCATGATGATGATGGCGATGATGATGATCATGAAGAGGATGATGATGAAGATGATGATCATGATGATAATGATCATCATCATCATCTTCATCATCATCACCATCATCCTCATCATCATCATCATCATCCTTCTCTCCCCCATCATCAGCAAACCCTCCTCACATCATCATCATCGTCTGCATCTCCCCCTTCCTCGTAAACATCTCCATCATCATCATCATCATGGAGACAACAATGATGATGAAGAGGATGATGATGATGATGATGATGAGGATGGTGATGATGATGAAGATGATGATGATGATGAAGATGATGATGATGATGATGGAGATGTTGATCAGGAAGGGGTAGATGACAATGATGATGAAGATGATGATGGTGTTGAAGATGAAGACCCTCCTCCTCATCATCAAACCCTCCTTGCATCAACATAACCATCATCACCATCATCACCATCACCATCATCATCATCAAAATCTCCGTCATCATTGTCATCCCCCCCTTCCTCATCAACATCTCCATCATCATCATCTTCTCCATCATCATCATCACCATCTTCATCACCATCACCATCACCATCACCATCACCATCATCATCAACATCATCATCATCAACATCTCCATCATCATCATCATCATCATCATCATCATCATCATCTTATATCTTCCTTATATCCAAAATTAGACAAGCTCCATATAATGATGAAAACTATTTAGATGATGCTGATGAAGATGAAGATGATGATGACATTTAACCCTATAAATTGCCTATAATCCCTAATATAACCTTTAAATCTTAATCTACAATCCTTATAACCCTAACCCCAAAACCCCTAAACACCTAGAAGCACTTAAATGCACTTAGGGATTATGGGTTAGAATAGGGCCTAAAGGATTTTATGGGGGAGGGGCTCTAGGAATAAACCGATACATTTAGATTTGTTGGGTAATAAATGCAGTGAACATTACCCACCGAACTATACAACATTCAGCAGGGACGTGGCACATGCCGTCCCTGCTGAACATGAAATTTAGAAAATCACCCGTGCTCTTCTCTTGCATTTTCTCCCTGCTTCATCGTGTTTTGTTCGTTGTTTTCACGCACAGTCTGACAAGCATTTACAATTTAGATTGAATTCATACACCATTTGGTGCTTCCTTGACCATTTGGATAGAATACACAACATTTGGGGCTCTATTTGTCTCTTTGGATTGAATACACACCTCTTAGTCTCTATTGGGATCATTTGAGTGAATACACAATAGTTGGACTCTATTTGGCTCCTTGGATTGAATTCTCATGCTACTTGGACACACATGAACTCTTCTTACATATAGTGGACACATCAAAAGAGCATTTTACATCTGAAGCAAAGAGAAATCATAATCCTTGAGGTATGGTGACAATTTTATCTTGTTAAATGTATTTTAGTCTTCATTCACTTGTTTGAATGGCATCTATTTTGGTTTTTCCTCATGAATTGTATGATATATCTATTTTAGTCATCTTAATCTTCAACATAGACAATAAAAACATCTGACCAAAAAAAAACTACAACATGCACCAAGCAATGCTTTCAACCTTTCATGAAGATAATAAAAAAAAATTACTTGCATCACCACCAATAACATTTCATAATCACATTCCTCCATCTAGTAGACAAACATTTGTTGAATTCCTCATGGTTTCACTACAACAACTCACACAAACACTTAAAGAATTGAAAACTTTTAGTCTTTTGGGGCTATTTTCCCTCATCCATACCATGAAAATGAAGTGAGTAGGAGCTTCTCCCTTGTAGGGAATTTTATCCTACTAACATCCCATACCACCATCCAATACCACCCTACTGAGTTCCTAGAGGTGTTGTTGTAGTTATATGTAGGGCATTCCCAATAGCTTTTAATATTATATGAAAACATTCTCACTAGATGTTGTTGTACATAATCAATTGCTACATCGAGCTTTAATAATCATGCACATCGAGTTTTAATATCTTGTTTGTTGTTCATTGTTGCAGGGGAAATATATATATATATATATATATATATATATATATATATATATATATATATATATATTTAAATGCATTGAATATGGGAAACAAACGTAATAATAAAAGAAAGTCTAGAAGGAAGGAGTTGCCCCCTGGAAAGGCCCATGAGATAAGAGAAAATGCCAGGTTGTACATGGAAAACCGCAGAAATCAAAATGTTAGTGCCTTAGATCCATCAACAAGCAATGACGAAGTGGTTGAAGTCAATCAAATATTTCCTGATGTCAAGTATGAAGGGATGGATGTTGAACAAATTCTTAATTGGAAACCTCCCCAAGAAGAGCACACACATGGCGAACACACTCCCTTGTAGGACCAATTTGTGAACGAAGGGCCACAACAAACCGTTGGCGAGACTCGTACTTCCTTGCCGACTCCCTTACCTCGACTATCAAGTGAATGATGAAGAACTCCCAGACGTATTCATGTGGATGAAAGTTCATTTTTAGGACTTGAAGGTAAGATTCCCAAACGCACTATTGATTTCCATTGTAGCAATATAATCAAAGATTTTTTTGAATCGAAAACCGATGCAACAAAATGCCAATTGTTTCTTACTTTGTTAAAATCACATTGTCTAGCTCATGTTAGGAGAATTTTGGGCATAAAGGTAGTTAGAAGTTCATAGACCAACAATCATGTTGTTAGAAATCTATAATCTGCATTTAATTTGATTGGAAAAACTTCTCATAGAAAATATTTTAATGCGGCCCATCGTGTACTATCGGAATTGATTGTAGACATATCCACAAGGCAACGTTGCCTACTATCACACACATGTAAAATATTTAAAGTAGATAGAAAGACTCTTCAAAAGTATTCTGCCATTAGAGAAAAACTTGAGACCCCAGGCCAAAAAGATTGTTGGGCCTTTGTTGGTAGGTTACCTTGTTCAAACATGAAGCTCATTGATGCTGTTAAAGAACTAGTGCAAAAGTTTTGGCATGATAACACTAGACTGTCATCGAATCAAAGAGATGTTTTAAAGCTGGGAAAAGGTGTTAGGCGGGGTGAAACCCATGTCAAGCACTTCCTTGACATGACACACATAGAACTCTATGAGAGGTTCAAGAATAAGCACACACAATTGAACTTGGGCCAGAGGTTCTTTGAAAAATGCAAACCCTGGTATGTTAGAATTTGCATTGATTGCAATACATGTTGTTGTAGATACCATGTAGAATTTGAGTACTATTATGATACATATAGACACATATTTTGTGATTTGCATACTAAAATTGTGTAGGATTTCCCATCGTTGCAACCACCGAATGCATCCAAAGAATTTATACATAGCATAATGTGTCCAATACCTGAAGGACAAAAATATTATAAAAGATCATGTTTATATGGGACATGTTCTAGTTGCAATGGATTTGCGTTATTGAGTCACTGCATCCACACAACGGAGGCGCATGAATTTGGGCGGATGTCAGTAGAAATGCAGAACTTCAAGTACATAACATATCAAGTAGATAGTGCAAAGGAAAGAAAAAAAAATGCTTTGGTGAAATCACATGTATCTAAGTTTGCATACTTTCATATTGTACATGTTTAATTTGTACATATATATTCAGATTGAAAATGTCACGTTGTATTAATGCCCTTGGTTTTGTGGCAACAGGTACAAATTTGCAATTTCATGAAGGAATTCTACCAAAATACCGAGCAGTATGTACAACATGTCCATGTAGTGCAATGGTAGGATGAATAGTACAGACAATGCAGGGACACCTTTCCCAATAGCACAATATTGTCGGTTGTGGACTTTACTGAAAACTACACCCTACAGCTACAGAATGAGATTCAAAGTCAATACTACCATTCAGACCAAGTTAGCATAATGGTCCATATCACGTATAGGCATGCGCCAGAGAGCAGCAACAACATGAGGATAATATTGAAAGAGACCAACTTCTACATCAGTGACGACAGGTGCCACGAGCTGCATTATGTGCAACATTGCTTCAAAATTTTCTATGATCAGCTGAAGGAGAGAGGTATATAGATGGATCAACATTGGATATGGTCAGATGGCTGTGTAGGCCAGTTCAAAAATGCATGTGTATTCCAGTGGTTAAGTATTTTGCACAATACTTATGATTTGTTGCATGTATGGAACTATTTTGAGACTGGGCATGGAAAGGGAGAGCACGACGAGGCTGGAGCATGTCTCAAAACTTCCCTACGAAGGGAGGAGATGAGGTGCATGAGAGACCCTCATATTCAGAATGTAGAATCCATAGTTCAACGGTGCGAAGCAAAAATGTCAAATTGAACCATAGAGAAACACATACCAACAGGTAGAGGACATGTTGTCAGAAATTTATGGAATGTATTTGATATAGATCAATCGCGTTCTTATAGTTGTAGTACTATGCAAGGCACTCATGGATTTCATTCGGTTTGAAGCTCAAACAACCCATTATTTGAAATATGGATGTGAAAACTTGCTTGATTTTGTGGGTCTTGCAGTAGTTGTGAGTGGGGTGAGTGTGAATCAATGGATTGGGTTGATGAATGGAATCATGTATCACTTGCAGTGGACCCACATGCAGTTGTTGAAACAATCCAGTTAGAGGAAGGCTAATCCACTATTTCGAATGAATATGATCATATATCTGATCTTGTACAACCAGGTAAACATTTCTGCATGCATATCCGAGTTCCCTCCTTTTTTTTGTAACTATCCAAGTTATCAAACCACTACTTGTTGAAATATGACCGTAAAATGCATTTTTGCAGGACACATCTATGCAGTTGTCGCCCCGACAGACAATGCAATTTGGACGAATTATTGGTTGGCACGATGCATCCAGGGGAAGCAAACCCTCCTCAAATCATTAACCTATAGTGAAGGCATTACCTTTCCGACTGTATCGATGGTTGTTTAGGGGGATATCTTACAGTAGATGGAAAGGGACCAAAGAGCAATGGCTACACATACATGGATTATAGACCAGGTTCATGGGTGTATCACTTTACGCACCTGATCGTTGGTACAAACATCCAACTACAAACAATGTCAACGAAGACATCAAACAAGGTACGCTACTTACTACCTCATGCAGAGCATGAGAGGTTGTTCGAGACAATAAAAAACTGAGAGGATGCAGAAGGCCTAATTGATTGAGGTACACAGTATAGCCAAGTGATTGTTTATTCATGCATGATTAATGTTATTCATGTTAGATAGTTTAGTTGATATCATTATCTTATATCGTTTATTTGATGTTTGAGTTATAATTAAGTTATGATTTACAGTCATGTGATTGTTTATTCACAGATGATTAATGGTATTCATGTTAGATAGGAATTTGATATCGTTATCTTATATCATTTATTTGATGTATGAGTTATGATTAAGTTATGATTTATAGCCATGTGATTGTTTATTCATGCATGATTAACCCTAGAAGCACTAATATAACCCTACAAACATAATCTAGCCCTAGAAATCCTAGAAAGCTAAACTAACCCTAGAAACACTAATTTAACACTAGAAAACTAAGCTAGAATACTATAAAACTAATCTTGTCCTAGAAACCTAAACTAGCCCTAGAAACACTAATCTAAGCCTCAGAAACTAATCTAGAACTTGGATGAATATGAGGATCATTTGGGAGCTATGATTCTTCTTGATTGGATTCTTGAGTTGGTTCTTCATTGCCTTCATCCACATAATAATGGATAATTTCATTGTTGTTCAAATATGTTGGCAACGAGGGCATGTTAAGGATTTTTTCATTAGCATTAGTAACAATATTCATAATCATATTCATCATGGCTTATGATAACCATTCATGCTAGGGTTTTTGGCTTTGCAATGTCATTTGTTCATTGAGGCTTCTTGCCACTTGACAACCTCCAATCATATTCAATTCAATAGTGTCATTTTGAATCGGTTTTAGAGAATATGTATGTGGTTCATGTGATGCAACAACTTCCATATTGTCTTGAGCTACTTCATCATCTAATTGAGTAGCACTAACATGTTCATCATTGTCACCTAATGGTTGGAAATTTACTTTAGGGAGGCTTTAGACCTACCTCATCATCATCACCATCTTCATCATCATTGTCATCTCTAGGTTCCTCGTCAACATCTCTCTCAACATCATCTTCTTCATCATCATCTTCATCACCATCTTCATTTCCATCACCATCATCATCAACGTCTTCATCATCATCACCATGATCATCATCATCAACATATTAATCATCATTGTCATATCTAGGTTCCTCATCAACATCTCCATCATCATCATCATCACCATCACCATCATCATCAACATCTTCATCATCATCACCATATTCATCATTATTGTCATATCTAGGTTCTTCATCAACATATCCATCATCATCATCTTCTTCATCATCATCATCATCATCATCTTCATCACCATCACCATCAACATCAACGTCTTCATCATCATCACCATCATCATAATCATCAACATATTCATCATCATTGATATCTCTAGGTTCCTCATCAACATATCCATCATCACATCTTCTTTGTCATCATCACCATCATCTTCATCACCATCACCATCATCCTCAACGTCTTCATCATCATCACCATCTTCATCATCTGTGTCATCTCTAGGCTCCTCATCGACATCTCCATCATCATCATCTTCTTCATCATCATCATCTTCATCACCATCATCATCACCATAACCATCATCATCAACATCTTCATCATCATTGGCATCTCTAGGTTCCTCATCAACATCTTCATCTTCACATATTCTTTGTCATCATCATCATCATCTTCATCACCATAACCATCATCATCAACGTCTTCATCATCACCACCATCTTGACGATTTTTCAAATTTGACCCCCATGTGCAAGAATTGCACACTCCCTTACTAAGCAAAACCCTAGTTTCCAAGATGGACCTACAAGGTGACAGCCGGGCCATGAGACTAGAGGAGAGGGGCATCCCTAGCAGTATCCTGATGTCTTGAATTCAACAGAGTCGACAGTTTGTCGATTGGATCCACGATCATCATTCTATGGATCGTTCCATCTCGCATCCAAAAGGCCTTCAGGGACACCTACTGGATACCTACCGGGTGCATAGAACTCCAACCGTGCAACAAAACCGGGTTTTGGGGAGTCTTGCAAGTGTGTCTAAGGAGATTTCAGCTGGGAACGCTAGCAATAAGTGCCCGGTGGATGATTTTGCAAATTTGACCCCCGTGTGCAAGAATTGCACACTCCCTTACTGAGAAAAACCTTAGTTTCCAAGATGGACCTACAAGATGACACTCGAGCCACAGGACCAGAGGAGAGGGGCACCGCTAGCACTATCCTAACGTCCTGAATCCAATGGAGTTGACGGTTTGTCGATCCGAGCCATGGTCATCATTATATGGCTTGTTTTGTCTTGCATCCAAAAGGCCTTTAGGGACACCTGCTGGATAACTACCGGGGGAATAGAACTCCAACCGTGCAACAAAACTGGGTTTCGAGGAGGCCTACAAGTGTGCTTATGGAGGTTCTAGTAGGGAACTATAGCCATAAGTTCCCAGTGGATGATTTTGCAAATTTGACCCCCATGTGCAAGAATGGCACACTCCCTTACTGATCAAAACCCTAGTTTCCAAGATGGACCTACAAGATGACACCCAGGCCATGGGACCGGAGAAGAACGAAACCCTTAGCACTATCCCGATGTCCTGAATCCAATGGAGTTGATGGTTTGTCGATCTGAGCCATGGTCTTCATTCTATGGCTTGTTCCGTATCGCATTCAAAAGGCCTTCAGGGACACCTACTGGATACCTATTGGGGGCATAGAACTCCAACCATGCAACAAAACTGGGTTCCGAGGAGTCCTACTATTGTGTCTAAATAGGTTCCGGCTGGGAATGCTAGCCATAAGTGCTCGGTGAATTATTTTGCAAATTTGACCCCCGTGTGCAAGAATTGCACACTCCATTACTGAGCAAAACCCTAGTTTCCAAGCTGGACCTACAAGATGACACCTAGGTCATGGGACTTGAGGAGAGGGGCACCCCTAGCACTATCTTGACATCCTGAATCCAATGGAGTCGACAGCTTGTCGATCCGAGCCACGGTCATCATTTTATGGCTCGTTTCGTCTCGCATCCAAAAGGCCTTCAGGGACACCTTTTGGATAACTACCGGGGGCATATAACTCCAACCGTGCAACAAAAATGGGTTCTGGGGAGTCCTTCAAGTATACCTAGGGAGGTTCCGGTTGGGAATGCTATCCATAAGTGCCCGATGGACGATTTTGCAAATTTGACCCCTGTGTGCAAGAATTGCACACTCCCTTACTAAGTAAAACCCTAGTTTCCAAGATGGACCTACAAGATGACACCTGGGCCATGGGACCCGAGGAGAGTGGCACCCGTAGCACTATCCCGACATCCTGAATCCAATGGAGTTGACATCTTATCGATCCGAGCCATGGTCGTCATTCTATGGCTCGTTCTGTCTCGCATCCAAAAGGCCTTCAGGGACACCTGCTGGATACCTACCAGGGGCATAGAATGCCAACCGCGCAAAAAACTGGGTTTCGGGGAGTCCTTCAAGTGCGCCTAGGGAGGTTCCATCTGGGAATGCTAGCCATAAGTTCCCGGTGATGATTTTTCAAATTTGACCCCCGTGTGCAAGAATTGCACACTCCCTTACTAAGCAAAACCCTAGTTTCCAATATGGACTTACAAGATGACACCTGGGACACGGGACCTGAGGAGAGGGTAACCCCTAACACTACCCCGACATCCTAAATCCAATGGAGTCAACAGTTTGTCGATCAGAGCCACGATCGTCATTCCATGGCTCATTCTGTCTCACATCCAAAAGGCCTTCAGGGACACCTGTTGGATACCTGCTAGGGGCATAGATCTCCAACCGTGCAACAAAACCGGGTTTTGGGGAGTCCTGCAAGTGTGTCTAGGAAGGTTCCAGCTGGGAACGCTAGCCATAAGTTCCCGGTGAATGATTTTTCAAATTTGACCCCCGTGTGCAAGAATTGCGCTCCCTTACTGAGCAAAACCCTACTTTCCAAGATGGACCTACAAGATGACACCCATGCCACGGGACTGGAGGAGAGGGGAACCCCTAGCACTATACCGATGTCCTGAATCCAATTTAGTTGATGGTTTGTCGATCTAATCCACGGTCGTCATTCTATGGCTCGTTTCGTCTTGCATCCAAAAGGCATTTAGGGACACCTGTTGGATACCTACTGAGGGCATAGAACTCCAACCGTGCAACAAAACCAGGTTTCAGGGAGTCCTGGAAGTGTGCCTAGGGAGGTTTCGGTTGGGAACGCTAGCCATAAGTTCCCGATGGATGATTTTGCAAATTTGACCCCAATGTGAAGGCCATGTCAATCTTGCTCAAGGGGGGCATTTTTTGTCTGGAGGCCCCCGAAGGTGAGTGGCCATCATGGACAGGTCCAAAATGGCCACGTGGACCTATGGGACCTGACGGATCCAAGTCCACTTACCGGTTTGGGTTCCGTGGCCCCATGGCAAATCCTCAAGGTGTCCCCGAATGGCCCTAGGGTGCCTGACTAGAATCCCCTTAGCACCCAAACCGTGGCTCTGTTCGCGAATCCGTCAATTCTAGTGGGTCCTAGACGTCGGGTTTCAGCTAGGGGACCCCCCACACTGTGCCTTGAAGACCTGGAATCGGTTCCAATGAGACATCTCTGGACCTAGGGTTTTTCTCAGTGAGGGCCATTCCAAATTAGCTCAAGGGAGCCATTTCTCATCCGGAGGCCCTCGAGCTGGTGTGGCCACCATGGACAGGTGGACGTGTCCATTGTGGACCTGTCCACGGTGGCCATGCACACTCGAGGGCATCCGGATGAGAAATTGCCCCCTTGAGTGAATTTGGAATGGCCCTCACTGAGCAAAACCCTAGCTTCGGAGATGGCTCATTGAAACCGCTTCCAGGTCTTCGAGGCACGGTGTGGGGGGTCGCCTAGCTTAAAATCGGCATCCCAGACCCACCAGAATTGACGAATTCATGAACGGAGCCACGAGTTGGGTGCTACGGGAATCTTGGTTCGACATGCTGGGGCCATTCGGGGACACTTTGAGGATTTGCTCTGGGGACATGGAACCCAAACTAGTGAGTGGACTTGGAGTCCATCGGCTCCCATAGGTCCACATGGCCATTGTGGACCCGACCAAGGTGGCCACGCATGCCTGGGGGCCTCCGAAGAAAAAATGACCCGCTTGAGCAATATTCGAAAGTCCTTCACTGAGCAAAACCCTAGCTCCGGAGATGGCTCATTGGCACCGCTTTTGGCTCTTCAAGGCACGGTGTGGGGGGACCCCTAGCTGAAACCTGACGTCCCATACCCACCGAAATTGATGGAGTCATGAATGGAGCCATGGTTTGGGTGATACAGTCATTCTAGTCGGGCATCCTGGGTGTTATAGGTCAAACCTGCACCTCTCCGTCCGTGATCACCTTGAGCTGTTGACCACACAAAAGGACAACTTGGATGGAGGAGCATGTTGACCTTAGATGAGACCTTGACCTACTACACCTCCTTACAAACTAGCAAAACCCTAAAAATGTCATTTTGAGACATGGGCACTACTCTACCTTAACATACTAGTGCCTGTACCCTACTCTAGTGTGCAATAGTAGCGCTCAACCCTCATGGGCGCTACTCCTCTTCAATATAGTAGCGTACAAGTTTTAAAAAATGATGAGCGCTAGTTGTAAAACACTATAGTCGCGCCCTGGGCGCTACAACACTGTGAAATAGTAGCATACACCTCAAAAGATGATTAAAAGATAATTAATTTCACGAAGAGGATTAGTTGCAGTTGGTTTCCCAACTTCCCCAACTTCCTCCATAACAATCTCTCGACCTGAACTGTTTCCCTTGTCCTCTAAATACAAGGAAGAATGAAGAGAGGGGTTAGACATGAATGCTATTGAGAGACTCTTAAAGAGAATCTTGTGTTGAAGGAGGTTATGCTGGAAGATTTCCAAGCCAGAGAAGAGCAGGAGCCCAGGATCAGGTTGCAAGAGCATGCTGCAAAGTCAGGTATACTTTGTATCATCAATTTGCATTTGACAATAAAAGGTTGAAGCATCTTTCTTGTCCCAAATCAAGTGTTCATTGAGTTATGTACTTGTTTGGATCTATTTTTGTTAATGTTTGATGTTTAAATTGTTTTGTCCATTTCATCATTATATATTATCCAAGATATGCTGAGAAAGGTACTTGTATTGCAGGTTTATCAAACGGGAGGTGGACTTGAGGATCGAGCACAAGATTCAATAAGAGCTAGGATCGAAATTCGTTCAAAAGGTATGTTCTCAAGACCTATAAACTATTTCCATTCATAGACATTTCTGTAACACAGTTAGTATGCTTACCTGTCATCCCCTTTCAATTGATAATGTCCGTTTCCTTGTTATAGGGTAGTTTTTCCCGCCAACAGACTGGTGACTCCGCTGGGGAGATATTGTATTTCTGCTCTAGGAAACCTTTCTTGATTTTCTTTCTAGTACTTTATAACTCTTTCAATACTCTGAGAAGTCCTGTAGGTATCCCCTGCTTACTTCTCCCTGTTTGATTTTAGTCTTTTGTATCTTTTCAAAGTCAGTTTTTAACTCTTTAAGACCTGAGTGCTACTCTATTATACATACAGTAGCGCCCATATGCTAGTCTGCCTTTATATAGTAGCGCCCATCTCTCCAGGAGCGCTAGTTTCCCTACTACAGAGTAGGGTACATTCCTCTAGCCTTCTGTTGGTTGTTTGGTTGAGTTTTCTGCCTTTTTGGGTGGTCTTCTGACTTTGTTTTAGGTCTCCTTGACTAGTACTTGAGGTCTGTAACTCTTCTTTGAGTCCCAGAACCTTTCTTTGAGTCTTTTTGCATCTTTAGATCACTTGCTTATTTGTGGAATGTTTGGTCCATTTATAACTCTTTTTGAAGACTAGGTTTTGTTCCTTAGTGAACACTCCTACTTATCTTTGCCCTGATGGTGTGTTGCTGACCTACAAACCTGCATGCTTTGCATTGGTTGTTCGTGGCAACATTTGTTTGATCTTTACCCATCTTATCCTTTGTTTTAGGGTTTGGTCCGTTTTGGAGCCTTTGGGGTGTCTTCCAAACTTGTTGAGTTCCAACTTTCCTTGACTTTTTGTCTTTTCCGGTATCAAGTGTGTTTAGAATGCTTTAGTTTGCTTCATTTCTCAGTCCTTGTGTTAGTAGGATGGTTGTTAGCTTGCTTTCCTACCGTTTGCTTGGTTGGGTGGTCTTGTTGGGGTTTGATGCTTTGGGTCATTTCTCTTGAGTTTGATTTCCAGTTTGGAGCATCCTCTCCCTTTGTTTTCTCTAAACTTTGCTTCCGAGTGTGAAGGCTTTTTCTTTTGAAAAAAACCTGTAAAACAAGTCTTTGTTGAGCTAGTGTTTTGACAGCTGTAAGCTTAGGAGCCATTTTTAGCCATACTTACACATTGTGCATAAGTCTTATTTGCTTTCCATGTTTATAGTTCTCTTTCGTTTATAATAACATAAAAAGCAAAAATTTGGTAGCTTAGGGTTAGTAAGGATTATATTTTTTTGCAATATAGCATAGGTTATTTTGTTTACAATTTCAAAAGAAAACAAAAAAAGAAATTTGCTTAGATTTGCTCAGTTTTCAGTTTGGAAAGAACATAAAATGAAAAAATAAAAAGTTTTGTTGTCGAAAGTTATAATTTATGCACTTTGCTTTTCTGTTGCAACCACGCCACACAAACGCACTATATTTTGAGTAATAACAGCCCTAAAAATCTTTAATAAAATTAAATAGCAACAATTTTTCTTTTTAGGGATACACTACACCAACTAGTCTTGGTTAGGATCTTGGGTTTAAATCACCTTAAACCACCCAAGGTCACACATTACGCAAAAAATCATAGTTCGACTATCACAGGTAAACCCACTTCATTCAAAGCTTGCCTGGGAATCTATGCAATAGGTCTTGTGAGAGCAGATTGTCGAGAATACTCCTCCTACCTTCTGTTTCGAGCATATACCATGATTGGATTGCATTTGGGGACTCTTTTGAGTTTCGGGCTCAGTTACCCCGCCCACGCCTTCTGATTCGACTAGCGATTGTTCCCCCAGGAGTTTTCGGTGTTGTGATATCCTTAGTATCTGACCATAGGTTCATACACAGGTGACAATGGAGGGTATATATGTTGTACCTAGGATAGACGTGGGAGGAAATCCCTTGCAGGTCTTTGGGAGGGTGGTTGGGTGATTCTACGCTTGCACCCTTAGTCATTGTATTGTGGACCACGGGTAACTGTTCTTCATCCTTCGTTGATCTGTTCTGGGCCCTCATCATCCCAGACTCTTCTCCGGAAGGCATCTTGTTTTCTTGGTTTGCATACTTAGGAATTTTTAGTTGGCGTGCTGTTTGCCCCCTGGTCTTAGTGGCCACTAGGTTTTTCTAGTTTTATTTTTATATATAATTGTGGAAAACCAAGAACTTCGTAGGTCGAGAAGGTTGCAAAACCTTCCTCCACTTAGAATAGAACCACTACCGCTAGATAGACGATAGAGGGTAGACCCCAGTGTTCCTTTGGAAAACACTGGTGAAATAGAACTGCCTGAGGAACTTTTTACAACGGAAAATCCTGAAATATAAATTACTGAGGAACTACCATTTGAAATAGAGTTTCCTGAAGAACTACAAACTGTAACAGGAAGCCCTGAAATAGAGGTTCCTAAGGAACCACAATCGGGGATTCCAGATCAGCGACATTTTAGTTCAGTTGAGATTGAAGATCTCACTTCTGTTGAGTACAGTACTCCTTTCAATCCTCCTCTGACTAATCTTAGAGTTCCATTGCTGATACCCATTGGTTTCCAGCAACCAGACTATAGTGTATATAATTTCACACCTGAGCATTTTATGACTAATCAGGGAGGCGAACTGGGAGTCCCACAGACTCCCACTATAGGTGTGAATACCAATACTGTAAATCCTTCTCTTACTGCTACACCGCATTCGGCACAGACAACCTCTGTGTCCACTCCGTCCTTCAACTTTAATACTGGTACATTAGGCATGCCCAGTTCAACAACTATGGCATCCGCCTCTACACCTACTTTTGGACCTAGCAGTATAGATAATCTAGTTCCACCTCATGTGACTCAACCATCATATCACATACCTAGTACTTGTATTTCCACACCCACTATAGGGCCAAGTGCTTCTGCAACTGTGCTTGTCATGAGTACCATGACTGCACCATCTACGTCAGCTACTACTGGTTTTAATACCTTTGCAGGTCTAAATACAAATCAAGGTAATATACCTGCAGGAAACATCCCTTTTTCCTTATTCTTAGGAGGAGGGGGTAACATTTTTAACCAGCAATATGGTGGGGCTAATGCCCATCCACAATGGACGAACCCACGGAGCACTAACCCACTTTCATATGGGTGGGGGTATTTCAATAATACTTTCGCGCAACAAAAAATGGTAGGGGGCATCCCCTATTAGCAAGTGATTGGGGGCAACCCCTACCAGCAGATGGCAGGGGGAAACCCCTACCAGCAAATGACTGGGGCCAACCCCTACCAGCAGATGGCCAAGGGCAACCCCTACCAGCAGTTCACAGGTCAAACTATGGGTGGTTCCCCTTTTATGGCCCCATCTTATCAGATGTCGTCTTGCAGGCCTCGTTTACCATTTCTGGCAACTTTAAACTTGCCAGACCTTTCCAAGTTGACAAACGATCCAGTGTGTCACAAAAACACATGGCCACCAGTTCCTACCAAGTTACCTTTGGACATTCCAATGTTCGAAGGCAAAACTGGCGAAGATCCTGGTGACCATGTCACTACTTTCCATTTATGGTGTTCCTCGAATTCCTTAAATGAAGATTCCATTAGGTTGAGACTATTCCAAAGGACCTTAACCGGTGTTGTAGCCAAATGGTACATTGAGTTACCTGCAACTACATTCTATAACTTTGGGGATCTTGCGACTGTCTTTTTGAATCACTTCCAGCTTCCTGTTCGGTATGATGCCGGAACAGACCTTTTGTCTAAATTTAGACAAAATAAAGCCACTCACTTATCTGATCACATTCAGGAGTGGCGAATACAGAAGAGGCTCATTAAAGCCAACATACCTCCAGAATTCCTGCTTGAGTGGTATTTGAAATCACTCCTTCCTTATATTTCTAAGGAAGTATCTACCTCTGGAGTGTCTACAGAGGAAGAAGCCATCCTACGGACCCAGCAGCTAGATGTTGTTTATGCATAATCTAAGTTACTATATGAAATCATACCTGATGCACCGTGATCGAACACCAATCTGAGTAAGCCTAAACCTGGGCCACATGCTGACGGCATAGTGGGTTCAGTTGATTCTACAGCCTTCAAAGCTTTGACTAAACAGGTTCATGCCTTATCTGTTAAACAATTGAATGCAGAAGTTACTTCCGTCACAACCTCTCCTTCTACTTTTGAATCTATTAACTAGGTTCAGAACAATCAAAAGGGCCCTCGACAGTCCAATAACAAAAAGAAGGGCACGAAAGGAGAGGGGAACCATCAGAAGCCCAAAAACGAGAATGCCAAGGAGGGTAACAAAGAGAAGAAGAAGGTTAAGTTCCCTTGTAAACTTTGCAAGTAGGACCACCTTACTCACCAATTCCCTTTGCTTGAAGAAGCCCAGAAGCTATTACAAAAAAAGAAGCCTGCCATACTGAAAGATCCATTCCCTAAAGGGCAGAGCTCAGCTTCTGGCACCTCCAATACAGGGGGCATTACACATGCTTCGGTTGATCAAACCTTTATTAACATGATTAACTTGGATGCACTCTTACAAATGAGAGACAGGAATTACTCCTCGGATGCACAGAAGAAGGATAAGGAGATTCCAGAATCCTCCACTCCACTCCACATACCTGTGGACCCTCTGCCCAAGATCCCGAAAGGTGTCTTGAAACGGGCATCGCACAATCCCAACACTTGGGCTACTTCCAACTACAATGCGGTTGAGGATCTAGCCCAGACCCCTTGTGCTATGTCTACCTTAGAAGTCTTGCAAAGTTGTCCTTTACAATGAAATGCACTTCTGGCAGCTATTGGAAGTATGGAATCCTCTAACATGTCTGCGCGATTTGATATGACAACTTAGGATTGTTTGAATGGTGTTGATGTCATCTAATCTTATTGTTGGATTTGTGACATTTATGATGATAATGAAAGGAGTGCTAAGATTGTATTTTGACTTATTTGTGATCATCTATCTAGTTGACATTCTTATTTTTAGCAAGACATGGGAAGATCGTTTGCATCAATTGGACCTAGCATGTATTTGTAGAAATGTGTTGGAGCCTAGGTCGTAGCTGCGGTAAAGCTGCGAATTTTGGGGAAAAGACACAAGTATGAAAGGAAAGTGCTAATTTTGGAACAAGCACTAAGTTTTGGGCAAGAAGGAGACGGTGCGCAGTACGGTGCCAGATGGACAAGCTCAGTAAAGATTATGGACCGGAAATCGCGGAGCTCGCGCGCACGTCATCGAAGAAAGAAGGTGGCTCAGCTACCATAATAAATAAGGCGATGGAGTAGAGGGCTCAGCTACCCTCATTTAAAGGCTAAGTACAGAAGTTATGGTTGCTCGGATCAAGGAGGAGCAACGGACCAGAGCATTGAAGGCGAAGGACGATTGCCCATACCCACAATCTGCGCCGGAATTCATGGAGCCTGCAGGAAGCGGCGACATGACTGCAAGCGGCGCCTACAGTACACCTAGCCATGTGCGTGGTTAGGGTTTTTGGGAATCACTATTGGGAAAGGCCCACAATTTTGTAAAGGTGCGACCGCCATGGCCACCTATATATATGAACAATTGTAATGGATAAACGAGAGCTAGAGTAAGTTGGATGTTAGATAGAGAGAAAGCTAGCAAGTAAGAGTTAGACACTCTTGAGGATAGATCATGTGTTGATTGTCCTTTGGTATGTTTCTACTGTGTGTAGAACTAGAGTAGAATCGGATAGCCGAGGAGCTAATCCCTGAGTTGCCAGACAGTCTGTGTGACGTCTGTGCCTTTGTAATCTCTATAGAGAAGAGACTAGTGAAGAGAAGGGCTCCCAGCTGTGTGCGTGGAGTTTCCTGTAAAGATCTAAGGCTGCAGCTGTGTGCGCAGCATATTGTATAACTCTATGGTTTTCTGGTTAATATAGACTCCCGTGGACGTGGTTTTCCTTGAGGAGATGAGTTTCACATATATCTTCTTGTTATAATGTTTGCGTGAATGATAACTATTTAGAGTTCATTATCTGTGTATGCAAGACTCCTGTATTATCTTTGTGACTGTTTGAGCGAGTTGGAAAGGTCCCTTGATAGCTATAAGTGTTAAGTACCGAAGAAGTAGTAACGCGCGGTCGCTGCTGCGAGAGAAGACTGCGTTACTGCGCTGGATGTGAAGGGCGAGGAAGTATTTAGCGCGTCGACGCAAGGAATAGTTTCCTTCTGCGCTAGAGAGGAGAAACTGCGCAGTAGGCCTGCCGAGGAAGGAATCCGCGCAGCTGCGCCGAGCGGCCTGCGGGAAAGTCCGACCGCCGATATCTGAGGAACCATTCAAGGAAGAGCAATCTCCGCGTCACCCAGGTTAAGGAAACCTGATTCCTTAACCCCCCCCATAGCCACTTCGGGTGAGACCTCGAGCTGCTGTGCAGCTCATTGCTAAGAGGGCCAGTGTGCCAAGGGGTTTTGTTGCTGCGCTTCATTAAAACCCGGGTCTGCCCAAGAAAGCAGCCAACAAATGGTTCCGTTGCCTTGTGACTTATTACTGTGAGTTGTTATTTCGGCGACGTGTGAGATACTGTAGCAGTCAACAAATGGTTCCGTTGCCGCGCGAGCGAGACTTCTTATTTCAGTGATGAGCGAGATTGACGCGCAACCTAGAGAAAGAAAGGAGCCAACAAATGGTTACGTTGCCTAGTGACCTTGTTATTGTGAGACTTGTTATTTAGCCGATGCGCGAGATCAAGGAGAACAAATGGTTCCGTTGCTTTGAACCCTGTTGTTGAGCCAACAAATGATTCCGTTGTCTTGCGACTTGCTGTTGTGAGACTTATTATTTCCAAGACATCTGAGATTGTTGCTGAAGCCAGCAAAAGGTTCTGTTACACTGAGACTTGCTCAGTTGACAAATGTGTTACTGGAATCCTACAGCTAAAGAAATTGGAGACTGGTTTGATTTAAAGGCTAAAGAGTTCGCTGAACAAGAAAATAGAAGTTCTACGCTCCAAACAGAAGACTGGTTACAGAAGTATATTTACACTGACCTTCACGAAATTTTCTTTGTTACCTTTGCACTGGAGTTACACGCTTGGATAGCCAAGTTAGCAGATTCTAGGCCTACTGTGCATATTGATCGACCCGTCGCTTGGACGCCTGAGCTAGTCAGTATTGTGAAGCGGATAGACAATCCTGTGTCCCGCGCAGTAGACTTTTGGTTGAATAGTCTATTGAAAGGTTTCATCACCGAGTTTGCAGTAGATACAAGAAAAAGTTTCAGTGAAGCTGAGAGGAATTTCTTCCAAGTACACAGAGGTAAGTTCTTAAATTCTTTGAACTTATGGATTAAAATGCTTCTGTATGAAAAAGGAAAGCTATGTATTACTTCTGATGAATAGCATAGACAAGTAATGTCCGTAGATTCTGATAGCGATCCTGAACTTATTGGTTGCACTCGTAGTGGAAAACGGTATAAAGTAGGCCTTGACCAACATTCTTCTGAGTCTAGCCCAGACAATAGTCAAGTCCCTGGACCAAGCCATATAGAAAGACAAGAGAGTGCTCATATCCCTTATTACCCTTTTACACCGCAAAAGCCAGACAAAGCTCAGTATAACCCCGCAGTAACACCTTCTAGTAGCCCACACGGTACTTACAGTACCTCTGTACCACCTTTATTTAACCAGCCCAGAAGCACTGCTACAGCAGCCTCACCTCAACCTAACACAAGAAGGATGGGTGATGACATGAAGCTACCAACTTTTAGAGGAACAAGGATAGAAGACCCTGAGCAGCACTGGTTCATATGTGAAGCTATTTGGACAATTAAGCAAATTAATGATGATGCTGTTAAACTGGTTCAGTTAGCAACCACACTAAGAGAAAGAGCCTTGACTTGGTTCATGAAATACTCAGCAGCACAGAACAGAACGCTTGCTGAGGTAAGAAATGCTATGATTAGAGAATTTAAGAAACCTAAATCAGAATCACAGTGTATAACAGAGCTCAAAGACATCAAACAATTACCTACAGAATCAGTATGGGACCTTGACCAGAAGTTCAAAGCCTTGATAGATCAAGTAAGCTTCGAGTTTGCACCACAGCAGCATAAAGAATGGTTCATTGCTGCGCTTCTTCCACACATTAGACTTCCTCTTATGCAACAGAATCTCAATACTCAGGAACAAGCTCTACAGATGGCTATGAAACTAGAAGCTTCGCCTATTGCGGGAACAAGCAACGATGTTGCGCATTTACAGAACCAATTAGCAAACTTAACCTTGCAAGTGCATGATATTAAGAAAGGCAAGGAGATTAAGGAAGAAATTTGGTGTACAAAATGTAAAGCCCAAGGTCATTCAAAGGACCATTGTCCCGTTTTTATAGACTATATTGCAACTGGAGCACCTAACCCTTTACCACAGGCACAAGGGCCTTGGTGTGAAATCTGTAGAACTAGAGGTCATAGACCACAAGAATGCCACTTACTTCAGAAATATGTACAAAATCCAAAGAATCTATATTGTAATTTCTGTAAATCAGTAGGTCATGATGAGAACAATTGTAGAGCATATGATCTTATGATAGAAAGGAAGCATGATGTTTATAGGGTACAAGCAGAGACACCAAGACCCACAGCAGGTCCACCTTATGACCAAACTCGGGACGCCCGAGCAGGAAATTACAGGGGACGCGGACGCACAACAAATTTTGGTCGTGGAAGAGGACAGATCACTTGTTATAATTGCGGAACACAAGGTCATTTTGCCAGGGATTGCCAAAATCCTACAACCCTCTGCAGGTATTGTAAATCTTCTGACCATATCATTGAAGAATGCCCTCAGTTACAGGCTAAGATGCAACCAAAGACCCCACAGGTCAATCAAAATATTCAGTTGATTGCAGCAGAAAAAAGAGAACCAGACCCTACAGTTAATATAGTGACACGCAGTGGAGCAACCACTGGTGCGCAAGAGATGGGAACGGGAAAGCAAGCGACGCAATGGGTGCGCCGCGCTAATATTAAACCAGCCCCACTTAACCTGCAGAAGCAAAAAGAAGCATTCAAGCAAGCTCAAGAGTATTTCTCAGATCCGAGAACTTCAAGTTCTGCCGCAATCCCGCAGAACAATATTAGATCGCAAGTGCTAAGACAAGACAACCTGGTACAAGAACAGGCCACTACAGCTGGAAGGCCTGACGACGAGCATGCACTAGGCAGTGTTCATGCGTTCCTGCGACAATGTTTAAAATTGTTGCGCAATGAAAAGGAAACTCTAGAACTCCAACACCTATTGGATCAGTGCCAACAGTCTGCTTCGATGAACACACCGCAGTGTGCTGTTCACCAGATTAGGAGTCACATTAGAACTGGAAAAGAGATGAGGCTTACAGTGCAGATTGGAGCATTTGAAATGGATGAAGTCATGTTATATTTGGGCTCCGAAGCCAATGTTCTCACTATGCAGACATGGGAACAGATGGGAATCCCTCAGCTTACAAAATCCCCTATCCAGCTAAGACTCGCAAATTAGCAACGAGTCTCTCCATTGGGCAGATTACCCAATGTACCTATTGATATTGAAGGAGTTAGAAGCTCTGCAGATTTTGAAGTAATCAAAATCATGGACGATAGTAGACCATACCCAGCACTTTTAGGAATAGACTGGGCATTAGACAATTTGGCTGTCATTAATTTGAAGGAAAGACAGATGACCTTTGAGGATGACCAGATTAGGGTCATCGCACCACTTGATCCTATTCAAGGACCAAGGTATATAGAACCCATTCGCGCAGAAGAGGAAGCGCGCCACATGGAAAGTTTGTACCAAATGACTACTAATCACAGTGACTATGTCAACCCCACAGCAGACGGCCATCTCAGCTGGCGATGCGATAGCTCGTGCACATCAGACTCAGATACAGGATTGGAAAACTGGCAGAATCGTTTACATGAGGTTTCTGCAAGACGTTGCGCAATGATGACTAAATCCATTCGATGGATTGGCATAGAATTAACTGACACTCCAATTTTTGATGGTCTAACCGAAGTAACTAAATTCCTATAGGAATATGAACAAAAGCTTCCAGAACCGCAGTGCATACAGGCACTAGATATAGCATTGCGCGCTACACCCGCAAGATGGTGGGCTGCGCATAAGGAGAATATTCACACATGGCAAGACTGTCGCAGATTGATACTGCGCAGATTCCAGGACACTACAGCAGAAGTGTCGCGCAAATATGAGGGACAGAGTGACCCTAGGTCACACATTGAAGCATGCATTCAGCAATGGTCAGATATTCCGCCAGATGAATGGGTTCACCTATTCATCCACACATTGGATACAGTTCCAAGGAACTGGTATACTGAAACAGAATTGCGGAAAGGCACTTTCACGTGGCCTCTTATGATAGAAAGTTTTCAACTTACCTTCAGCTTTGAATCAGAGCATCCAAGTATTGATCAGGCTCTGAAGTGTATTAAAAAGAAGATATTTGAAGAATGCCCGTTATCAGAATATTCCCAACCAGATTGGGCTGTCCAGATAGAACATGCCCTGGAATGCTATAACTTCACCGCTGAAGAGGAGGAGGACGATCCTCGCAACATCAACATCCCAGAATCAGAAGGGACGCGCAATATTAAAGGTCCTGAGCTTGACATCCCTGCCATCACAGAACACATCAAGCTCAAGAAGATTAACATTGGTACAGAAGCTGAACCAAAGTTTGCTTCTATAGGAGATTATTGGGATGATGAAACTGTTGGACATGTTTCAGAATTATTACGTGACTACCAGGATATCTTTCCCACCAAGTTCACAGAAATGAAAGGCATCCTAGGAGACTTAGGAGTGATGCGCATACCTCTGAAAGAAGACGCCAAGCCAGTAAAGCAGCGCCCATACAGGTTGAACCCGCGTTATAAAGAAAAAGTCAAAGAAGAAATTGATAAGATGCTTGCAGCAGGTATTATTGAGCCAGTAGAGGAAAGCGATTGGATTAGTCCTATGGTGGTCCAAGAAAAGAAAACGAAAGGTGAAATAAGAATCTGTGTCGACTTGCGCAAACTCAATGATGCATCAGCGCACGATCCATTTCCCACTCCTTTCACAGATGAAGTACTTGATAATGTTGGAGGACAAGAGGCTTACTCCTTCACTGATGGTTTCTCAGGATATCATCAGATCAGAATCCATCCGGACGACCGCCACAAGACTACTTTTGCAACTGAATGGGGCTCATTCCAGTATACGGTAATGCCCTTTGGTCTTAAAAACACACCTGCTATCTTTTCTAGAGTTGTTGTTGCTGTTTTCAAAGAATTCATTCACAAGTTTCTAGAAGTCTATTTTGATGACTGGACTGTATTTGGCCTATTAAAGAACCATATTGCAAATCTGCGCATGATGTTAGAAAAATGTAGACAGCATCAGATTTCCCTTAACTTGAAAAAATGTATATTCTGTGCGCCCTTTGGTATTTTGTTGGGACATATTGTATGCAGACAAGGACTCCTGATGGATCCTGCGAAGGTTGCCATCATTGCTAACTTACCTGCGCCCAACTCAGTTAAACAATTGCGCACTACATTGGGACATACAGGTTACTACAGAAAATTCATCAAGGGTTATGCAAAGATCACAGCACCTATGGAGAGATTGCTGAAAAAGGATTCGAAGTTCCAATGGACAGAGGAATGCCAACAAAGCTTGGACACACTTAAAGAAAAGATGATCACAGCGCCTATTCTAGTTTTCCCGGACTGGAGAAAACCTTTTCATGTTCATGTTGATGCTTCTTCTATAGCATTGGGGGTTGTGCTTACACAGTCTGGAGAAGGAAGTATTGATCACCCGATTGCTTACTCCAGCAGAAAGCTATCTACAGCTGAGAAGAACTACACCACTACAGAAAGGGAAGGATTAGCTATGGTGTATGCCCTACAGAAATTCAGACACTACCTGTTAGGAGCTCACTTTAAAATGTATACTGACCATTCTGCTCTGAAATATTTGGTCAATAAACCAGTGTTAGGAGGAAGAATTTGCAGATGGCTACTGCTCTTTCAAGAGTATGATTTCGAGGTTATTGTAAAGCCAGGCAGATTGAATGCAGGGCCTGACCATCTATCTAGGATAGAGTCAGGAGAGGAACCTACGAGTCTGGAGGACAATCTGCCTGACGCACAGTTGTTTTCTATTCAAGCAGCAGACGAATATTATTCTGATATCCTTGAGTTTCTCACTACCGGGCAAGCACCGGCTGAGCTTACAATCCAGCAGAAAAAGCAACTTGTTGTTAGAGCCGCAGACTTCACTTTGATAGCAGGCGAGCTGTATAAGTTAGGCCCTGACGAAGTTTTGCGCAGATGTATCTTACCACATGAAAAGAACTCTATCATCGCAGAAGCGCATTCAGGTACCGCAGGAGGCCATTTCGCAGGAAAGCCGACTGCGCAAAAGATATTAGCCGCAGGTCTGTGGTGGCCGACATTGCACAAGGATACTAAGGAATTCTGTAAATGTTGCGATGTGTGCCAGCGCACAGGAAAACCTTCAAGGAGAGATGAAATGCCGCTAAGACCCCAGATCACACTGCGCGCTTTTGATAAATGGGCCATTGACTTTGTAGGACCTATTAACCCACCAGGAAAAAGAACTGGCGCAAGATACATCATTACAGCTACTGAATACCTCACCAGATGGGCTGAGGCGAAGCCAGTTAAGAACTGCGACGCTGCTACGGCCGCACAGTTCATTTTCGAGAATATTATCACTAGATTTGGATGTCCAGTGATTCTCATGAGCGATCAGGGTACACATTTCCTCAATGAGACTATAGAGGCCCTTACTGAAGAATTTCAAATTAATCACCATAAGAGTACACCCTACCATCCTCAAGCTAATGGTACGGTGGAAGCATTCAATAAAATTCTTGAGAATTCCCTGACGAAGATCTGTAATCAACAAAGAGATGATTGGGACCTTAGAGTCACAGCTGTATTATGGGCTTACAGAACCACTTGTAAGAAACTAACAGGTCACACACCTTTCAGCTTGGTGTATGGACAAGAAGCAGTTATGCCCATGGAATACATTATTCCTAGCCTTAGAATAGCGCAAATTACAGAAATGGCAGATCCTGATACTATGAATGAAAGACTTTCGCAACTGCTTGCCTTAGAAGAAGACAGACTCTTAGCCGGATTCCATCAACAGGTACAGAAGGCAAGACAGAAAGCTTGGCATGATAGGCATATTAAGAATAAAGTCTTTCAGGAACGAGACTTGGTACTCCTCTATGACAGTAAATTTACCAAGTTCCCAGGCAAGTTTCGTGTACACTGGTTAGGCCCTTTTCAGGTGATAAAAATAACAGATGGAGGCGCAGTTCAGCTTGCAAAGCTGGATGGAGAATTACTACCTACAATGATCAACGGGAGTCGGCTCAAGCTTTATCGCGACGGCCACTCCGCTCTGTCGACCTAATATTTTGCTGAAAGAGATGCAGATGCCCAGTGTAGTTGAAAGAGGCACCGCATTCAGTCTACACGGAAGTTGCGAGACACCCAGTCTCCGGCTTCCTGCGCAGTTCCTAGAAACATCCGCGCATGCCTAAAGTTTGGTTGGAGCGAACATAGTTGCGCTCTTGTGAAGCTTCTCCCCGGACCGTTGAACTATCGCTCTTGCGGAGTTCCCTTTGATAATTTACCGCTTGAAAAAGTTTTGTTGTGGACCCCTAAAGGCACAGTTTCCTAAGTTGAAATGACCCGCCGAAAATTTGAATTACAGCAGTTATGAAGCCGCGTCTGAATAAATGAAGGATAAGTCCGCTATTTAAGTCTAGCCGTTCTGACGGATTCGGCTTAATCTCCGAAAGATTTGCATTTAACTCTGGCGCCGAAAGCATTAGCTTCTCCCGGAAGGCTGTCAGAACCCGTCAATCACACTAAATGCACCGCTACGGCAAGGAGGATAGCGTGTTGTCAACTCATCTATAGCCGCCTATAGCTACGTTATCCCACTTGGTCGCATTTACTCACCTCTGGCTATAAATACCTCACACTTCTATAATTTTTGGGTTACTTTCCTCGAGTTGCTATCTTGTTTACGAATCCAAGTTATTGTTTTCAGAGCCGAGTTGTGCAGAGTATTTTCCCTTGTTTTCAACGTCCATATCCTACGAAGGTCCGCCATTTGCTGTCCAAAGTTTTTGTTCCCTACATAGATTCACGACGGAGAACCTGTCAACTGAAGAAGTTGTTCGTCAATTCCTGCGCCGAGGATTAGATTTCGGCATGACTACTCCAGTCACAGCTTCGACTTATGTACATCCTGGTTATCAGGATCCCAGACAATCTCCGGCTACAAGAGCGTCGCCATCACAGCCAGAAGAACCTGTTCCAGAGCCGTTGGCGACCATGGCAAACTATATTCCGCCGCGTCCAGATGATGCACCAGAAGTACAGATCCCGAAGAATGCAAAGTATCCTATTCCGCTACCGCCACTACCGGCTAGTGTGCGGGTAGAAGGGCAACTGTTGGGAAACATTCCACTGGTCAAGTTCTCTGACTTCAACCTCGGAGACTATAAGACATACCCTCAGTTCCAGCCAGACCGATATCTGGATATAGTGCATAATCCCACCAGGAAGGTTGACGAGTTCATCCCGAAGGGATTTGCAGCAAATCTTGAGCGCCCTGGACTCTTGAATTTGTTGAAGCTACCGCACTTTGGGCGTAGCAATGAAGCGAATGCAGTTGTTAAAACACTGCTATCCTGCGTTCATGGAGGTTACCTTTGGCTCGGGAGGCCAATTGATCTAAATGTTGATTTAATTCACCGCATTACTGGTCTATCTAAGGCTGGTAAGGATCCCAATATTCATCTTGCGGGAAAGGACAAGGACAGAAAATTGACTGCACAGGTGGTGCAGAAGTACAACTTAACAAGAGGAGGTCGGGCTTATGACCTCACTGCAGTAGAAGATGAGGCACTCCGATTTACAGGAAGTCTGCTTGCAGGCAGACTTCTCACAAAGTGCCGACCGAAGGAAGTTACTGGAGCTGTCGTGGAGCTCGCCATCGCAGCTGCGGAGGGAGAGCAGTACAACTGGTCTCTCTTTCTGCTCAATTCTTTTTTGGCTGGTTGCCTGAATGTGCAGGACAATGCAGCCCAATCATTCCATTTTTCATGGCTTCTAGTTTTATGCGCTCTCGTTGGGTGGAAGGAGCCCCCGAATACTCAGTTCCTTCCGCGCCGCGCAGGAGAGGTTGCCGGCATGCGCTACATCAACCTCTGGGATTCCCCTAATCCCGCGAAGCGCAAGATGAATCGCGCTGTCTTTTGTGAGTACTACTATCTCCTCCGAGATACTATTCAAGAAATGCCAAGGCTGAGCGAGGAGACAGCCACGTTATATGACGGGAAGTTGGCTTTTACAGCCGACTTACATCAACTTTACCTCCGCCCTTGCGGCATTTCAGATGAATGGGCGCTAGGCCTTTACAGAATGACCACCGAGGATGTTGAAGAAACCATCAAGTCTTGGTCGGATGAGTGGAGGGAGGCTGCCGATCTCGCATCCGCGCTGCCAACCGCCGCTACGAAAGAGAAGGATAAGGGCAAGGAAGCTCGTCAGCAGAGAAGTGATGAAGGATCCACAGAACCAGCCACCAAGAAGCAAAAAGTGTCGCATCCCGCTGAGGCTATTCCCTCGGGGATCGACCAGTACATACATGAGCAATTTCGCGAGCTGCGCAATGCGCACGCTCACATCAGAAGTGATCTAGACCTACAGTTTGTGGAAATAAAAGGTCTCGCAGGAAGAGTTGCGCAGACCCATGCGCCAGCATCTACTTCGCAGGCGCCACAAGAAATTCCAAGTGCCGAGCGAGTTGAAGAACTCATTGAAAGGCATACTGTCGTGCATATTCCGCCTACCAGCATGACACTTCCAGATCCGCTAGCTGCACTACAGGTAAGCGCCGTTGGGCCCGTTGAAATTAATTTGTCTCTAATTCCTATAGAGACTCTACAGCTAGTGCAGGAGAAAGTTTCTCTTGAGTTGAGAGCTAGAGAGCTCTCTACATTCCAGGAAAATCAAAAACTACAATCGCAGGAGTTAGAGTTGAAGGCAATCCATCAGAATACCTCTGAGAAGCTTGCACTTTATGAGGCGCAAGACATCGGTATCAGAAACGCAGTGGATGAGATTGCCCAGTTATTGCCGACTTGCGAGATTCAACCAGACCTCCCTCTGGTTGCAAAAGTTCAAATTATTGGCGAAAGGGCGAAAACACTGGAGCAAGAAATAGTTGCTATGGCAGAAGGCCATCGAACCCAGATCGCTGAGCTAGAAGCTCGCGTTGCTGCGCATCTTACGGATGATGCGCAGGTACAATTTGAAGCACTGAGCAGAGCTTCCACTCAGATGAAAGATCGAGTACAGGAAGCCAAGAACCTGATGAACCAGGCTATGGAAGCTTGGACAGAGCTTGTGAACCTCCCTTTTAAAGTGGGACTGTCAGAACAGGTGCAAGCTGCAGAACAATCTCTCACTGTTCTCAATGAAGAAGCTAAGGCCCTAACATGCCTACCAAAAATGAAGAAAATGGGCGAAGTGTGCAAAATGCAGCAGCAACTACACAAGCTCAGAACTGAAGATGAGAGGCTCACCAACAGCATTCAGCCATTCATGGATGAGTATGCTGAAATCGTTGCCCAGGTTGAGACAAAAATCAAAGAGATTGCTGAGTCTCAGGAGATCATTGATACCCTCACTAAAGACGAAGCGACCGCAGAAACGGTGCAAACAGCTGATGAGTGTATTGAGGAATTGGACTCTGCTATTGCGAAGTGGCAGAAAACATTCGCGGAGATTCAAGCAAAAGCAGATGCGCAAATCAAACGACCACGCGCTAGTGCGAGTGGCTCGAGGGCGAGCCACAAGTGAGTGTTAGGGGCCTGTTGGAGCCTAGGTCGTAGCTGCGGTAAAGCTGCGAATTTTGGGGAAAAGACACAAGTATGAAAGGAAAGTGCTAATTTTGGAACAAGCACTAAGTTTTGGGCAAGAAGGAGACGGTGCGCAGTACGGTGCCAGATGGACAAGCTCAGTAAAGCTTATGGACCGGAAATCGCGGAGCTCGCGCGCACGTCATCGAAGAAAGAAGGTGGCTCAGCTACCATAATAAATAAGGCGATGGAGTAGAGGGCTCAGCTACCCTCATTTAAAGGCTAAGTACAGAAGTTATGGTTGCTCGGATCAAGGAGGAGCAACGGACCAGAGCATTGAAGGCGAAGGACGATTGCCCATACCCACAATCTGCGCCGGAATTCATGGAGCCTGCAGGAAGCGGCGACATGACTGCAAGCGGCGCCTACAGTACACCTAGCCATGTGCATGGTTAGGGTTTTTGGGAATCACTGTTGGGAAAGGCCCACAGTTTTGTAAAGGTGCGACCGCCATGGCCACCTATATATATGAACAATTGTAATGGATAAACGAGAGCTAGAGTAAGTTGGATGTTAGATAGAGAGAAAGCTAGCAAGTAAGAGTTAGACACTCTTGAGGATAGATCATGTGTTGATTGTCCTTTGGTATGTTTCTACTGTGTGTAGAACTAGAGTAGAATCGGATAGCCGAGGAGCTAATCCCTGAGTTGCCAGACAGTCTGTGTGACGTCTGTGCCTTTGTAATCTCTATAGAGAAGAGACTAGTGAAGAGAAGGGCTCCCAGCTGTGTGCGTGGAGTTTCCTGTAAAGATCTAAGGCTGCAGCTGTGTGCGCAGCATATTGTATAACTCTATGGTTTTCTGGTTAATATAGACTCCCGTGGACGTGGTTTTCCTTGAGGAGATGAGTTTCACATATATCTTCTTGTTATAATGTTTGCGTGAATGATAACTATTTAGAGTTCATTATCTGTGTATGCAAGACTCCTGTATTATCTTTGTGACTGTTTGAGCGAGTTGGAAAGGTCCCTTGATAGCTATAAGTGTTAAGTACCGAAGAAGTAGTAACGCGCGGTCGCTGCTGCGAGAGAAGACTGCGTTACTGCGCTGGATGTGAAGGGCGAGGAAGTATTTAGCGCGTCGACGCAAGGAATAGTTTCCTTCTGCGCTAGAGAGGAGAAACTGCGCAGTAGGCCTGCCGAGGAAGGAATCCGCGCAGCTGCGCCGAGCGGCCTGCGGGAAAGTCCGACCGCCGATATCTGAGGAACCATTCAAGGAAGAGCAATCTCCGCGTCACCCAGGTTAAGGAAACCTGATTCCTTAACCCCCCCATAGCCACTTCGGGTGAGACCTCGAGCTGCTGTGCAGCTCGTTGCCGAGAGGGCCAGTGTGCCAAGGGGTTTTGTTGCTGCGCTTCATTAAAACCCGGGTCTGCCCAAGAAAGCAGCCAACAAAATGTCTAGATAAAAGTTGGTCAACATGAAATACTCATGCAAGCCAGCATGCACAGAGCATTGATCATGTGAAGATTTCAATTATTGGAAATGGCATTTCGCATTGGAATTTCATTTCATCTCCTCCCTTCAAACTAATTTTTTTTTACGTTTTGAATTTTTACATTGCCATTGACACAAAGTTTTAGTGGCAAAATAACCCTTCACCAATGAAGTTAGACTTAAAAAAATATCATTCAATAATTTTTTTATTAAAGAATAATTCGTGGAAGTTAATGTTTGGCCACATGTAATGCAAAAAAACAAAACTTTCAATTTGAACACGTTGCATTGATGGCGTAATTGAAATTGTGACATTGTATTCCAAATGAATTGGCTTTAAAGACCAGATAAATATAGTATGCCCTTTATAGAGGCTATTCATTAAAAAACACATTGCTAGTGAGACTGTACTATGATGTTCTCCCCTTCCTTTGTCAAAAGAAGATTAATAAGGTTGCTTTTCCAAGGTACAGGATGTTTTGGATTTCTCAACTATTCTTGCATGTGAACTTGCACATACCAAGCTACAACAAATCTTTCATGGAACTAGATTTGTCTATGTGAATAGATAAGTGAAAATATTTTAGCAACAAGACCTATAAATTTTAATTGGAAGTATTAGAAATGTACAAAGTGGGATTGAGTGGCTTGATGGTGATTGTAGTAGTGGGCATGGTATTGGTGAGAATGATGTTGTGATAGTGGAATTAAACATTAAGATGGTGACCCTAGAGCTTGGATCCTAGCCTAGAAACATGAGAGCCTAGCCTAAAAACCCTGGTTGGTAGTGTAAACCCTAGTTTGTATTCTAATCACAATGAAACCCTATTATGTAGCCTAAGATCTAGCCCTAAATTATAATACATATAAAAATTAAATCATTTTCATTGTACATGTATATCCATGTGCATACATTTGAATCCATATCACTATACACATATATGCATAGTATCTCATCTATATAGCGAGGGTCCATCATCAACTAGAAAACCGTTGTACCTAGCACCGGATACCTAATTTAGAAACCTAATGGTTTGAAATTGGTTGTACCATGAATATTTGTATATGGTGGATATGCACACCTATGACAACCTTCTCAATGGATGGCAAACCTAATATTATCATAACATTAGTAAAGCTTAGTCCAACATGTAGTAATGCTTACATGTTCTAGTGTTGATGGCGCACTAATGGATGCATGCAACTTGATGAGGGTGTATGTGTGACTCCATTGATGTAATGCAAGTCCTAAATGTCTTTAACAAGTGTCTGAGTGTCCAACAGATGAATTAGGATGTCCTAATACCCCTCAATCCCTTCCATACATAATTCGAAACCATTTGGATATTGGGGTAACAAGTTGGTGTGTTGAGGTGGATATAGCCTCAAAAATACACCTCATAGTAGTCATTTATTGTGATGTCAACTATATGTGTTTAAGTCAACGTGTCTACATAATATTATATCTCTATCACATAATGATAAATTAAGGAAGTCCTAATTGTAAATGGTAGTGGAAGTGATGGTCATCAAATCAAAGGTGGCTATATCCGTGAGTGAGAATTAATGAGCTAGCTATACAATATGCTCAAGGTTGTCCTATTTGTATGGTGACAAGTGATTAAGAAATGATTCCATAACTTAGTTATTAATTTGTTGCATGATCTTAAGTAGACAAAATGGTCAATATAAATACTAGTGACGACATTTCATTATGTAGAGTATGGACATTTTGGATCTCATTACGTAGAGCTATTAAAAATCATGTTTGATCTCATTTTAACCTTTTGACAACAATGGACATTTTCTATTTTTAAGTATTCTTTTCCTAGTACTCAAGTTCCCAATATATATCTTATGTGCCATGAGGTGTGATTTCTCCATCCATTTATTCCGTTTGTTTTTAGATTAATTCTCACACATGATTTTGTTTCAGTTAGCCTATTTTATAATGTTTTCTTAACATAGATACCATTACAAGATTTTACATGTGTAAAGATAAACCAATCCTAACTATGATATCCAACTTCTCTTCTAAGATCTAGGTAAGCTTCAGGTTGATTCACATTATCAACTAATGCATGGACATCATTGGTACAAAAACTTAAGACCACATGCCATGGACGGATAGAAGTAAAAACCAAATTTAGACAACATCACATCATGATACACACAACATGAGACAACAACATTAGACAACAAGATACTAATATAGCCAACATCGATATAGATCACATAACTGGAAATCCATATACATCAAAGCTACAAAACTCATCCAAACATATACAATTTCTAGCAAATAGTGGAACATGGTTCCCAATGCACATACAATGGCAACTCATGTGTAACATCCTGAAATTTACAAAAATTTAAAATTTTTCGATATAGCTTTTAATGCATAATCTAACTGTGCGGAAAGGTAATAAATGCTTAAATGTCGTCTTGCTGTACTAAATGTTGTGTTGGTCAAAAGTGTAATGTTTGCGACAAGACGATTAATATCTATGTTTTGATGTTATCCTTACTCAATTGAAATTTCACAATTCTTTTGTTGTTGATCCAACGATATAAATTTTATAAGTGTTAACTATTATTCTTTTGTTTTGATGATGAAGGGGTCCTACAGATGCCCCGAGGCTTACTTAGCATTTGTTCTAAAGCATTTGAATCGTCCTCTTACTCATATTACAGGTAAGAGATTTAGTGTTTACGACATGTGACCGAAGAGTTTCTAACCAGTTTCACTAATCTCCAAAGTTTTAATGGTTTAAGAGACAAAATGTCAAAAATGACACCGGTGGGAAACTTCAGTTAGACTAGCTTATAAATAGAAGTATGTCAGTTGTAATATTCATAACCCTGTACTAACATTTTATTAATTTGTACAAACAATAGATAGGATCAGTATATCATAGTTTAATAACTCTATATATTGTTATAGTGAGTTTCTATTTGATACAAATTATAAGAATAACCAATTTCTATATGTGATGGCTAAGTGCAAATAAAATCCAATATCTATATGCAATTCTTTTGTATGCTCTAGAGCTTTAAGAATTACATGCAAGATTTGATTTAAACTTTAACCTAGGAACTATTTGCAAACTTAAAATCGAATGCTATCCTAGGAACTATATACAAATTCATGATCAATCTCTAGCCTAGAGACTATATACAAATTCTATACTATATTGGAATATATAAATGTAGAGTCTTATACATAATCCTATGAACAAGGACTATATACAATTCGTGTGTGCCTTGTGTGACCCTTTAACATATTGAATCCCTAGCAAGAAACTAGTACAACCTTGACTTAACACAAGGTGTTATCACATAACCGAGTTGTACATTTTATCAATGAATCAATACATTATAAGAATGGGTGAAATTAACACTATGAAGGTTTCGTGCTGGTAGGCACTTTGGTTTCCCTTTGCATTTAATAATACAACTACCGAGACAATGGAATGTCTCCGTGGACATTGTCATGGTGCTAGGCACATGAAGGTATGGTGTTGGGTCAAATATCGTGACAAGCTGTAAGTGTTTTGGTTCGAAGTTTAACTGAGTTGTCCTCCTTGGTGGCTATGGTATTAATGATGTCTTTATTATGGTTGTTGCTTGGGTTTACGAGATACCCTTCGGGTGATCTCTACCATTAATCAAGCAGGTTTTTGGGCTTTGGGATCTAACCCTAACCACCACTATGTTTTTCAAAGTTTATTGTCCTTGACATTCATTGTATTGTGTAGTGGCTCTGTGGAGAGGCCGATAGGCCGAGAGCCTTCATGATTTCATTAACAGTTGTTTGTGGAGTGCCCACGGCTCGAAACCATGACCTGTTGATGTTTAACTGGAACCTATTGATAGCTTTTTAGGGACCGATACTCTAGTGAGGGTTTTACAGTAGCAGCTTGGTGTTGCAAGGGTTCCAGGGTGATTAACAGTTCTACCTGTAGGTTGCTTCAACATTCGGCTTTCCTCATTTATTAAGTGATAGTTTCTCAGAGTTTTTCTTCCATCCTTCTTTGCATTCGACGATGGAGTGATGGTTACAATTTGCAATGTCTTTGGCATTCTGCTCTGGGGATAGATTAAAAGGTAATGTTTCTCAGTTCGGACATTGTGTCTTCCATTCTATTTTGAGAGTTTCAGTTATTGTTATTTCACATGTAAAGACTTCTGTCAAAAGCTTGTTTTAGCCATGCTTGTTTCAAATGGCAGGTTCCTTCGTCAACTGGCACCCATACTCAGGTTTTGATGATTGGAAACTGCAACATAGACTGGTAAGATTTGGTGGTTACTCGTTACTCTGGTTAGATGACTATTGGACCTTCATTGTGTTCTTTGCCGAGACTTCATGTTTTCTTGGGCTCTGAGGGGTGACCTTCGTCGAAATATTTGTGAGTTGTTTTGACAGCTTGGGGAGGATGAAACCATCGACCCATTTGGAATTAGGCCTGTGGTGTTTGGTTTTCAATGTAGAAATTGTAAAAAAAAAAAAACTGAGGAGAGGGTTTTACCCTTCTACCATCTTTGATAATAAAAGAACTGTGTTTCATATCTTATGGTATATGTGTTTGAGTTTGAGAGTAGTGCTCCAGTTTGTATGCAAACGAAGTTTGTCATTTTTGCAACTATTGTGTTTTAAGAAAAGTTCGAGAGCTAAGGGTTTAGCCCTATCTTAAAATAGTCAAACCCTAATGTGTAGTTTTTGGTAATGTTTTGCTATTCTGAATAACAAATGTTTAGCTTCTGAAAGTAGATGTCTACAGTGAGCTAATCGTATGGTTTTTACTGTTTATGGTTTTCAATTAAAATGTGAGAATGTAGTTTCATGTTGATGCCGAGATGCTCTTAAAATGGGTCTTAAAGAATGTGTATGATAAGCATTTTCGAGACTATGCTTATGGACTTGAAAGCTTCACTTTGTTATTCTTTCCTATCAATTTTTGTGATGGCCGTGAGCCAAAATCCAATGTTTTTGTTTTCAGTTATGAAATGAAATCATGACCAGTTTCTTGCTCTATTTGAAGCTTAACTAAACTCTTAATCTGAAAGATAAATGTACGAACCTGTCATGATGTTTGAGTTTTTAAATGAAACTCTGTTTTGGATAACATAATAGTTCTTTGCCTAACAATTGTGATGAATGAAGAAATTGATGAACAACAAACTAGGCTTTCTAATCCTATGCTGAATGGGATTAACTGTAGTTTAAAATAAATAAATAATATAAAAGAAAATGAATACCGTGCATAAAGATTAGTGCTAAATAATCATGCATTTGTTTGTAATAGAAAGAGTTCTATTTGTTTTTGTGATTATATTTACTTGCTAGCAGTATTGGATAACAGTACTGTGTACTTAGGAAATAATTATTTTGCAGCTATTATTTCAATAAAAGAATTTGTGAAATAAAAATACAGTGAACCTTAAACACTTAACTGATGAAAGGAATGATAAGAGAAAGACATAGAATTATATTATTTATTACAGAATATTAATGGTAAGAAAAAATAATGAAATACAACAGTATTGATCTTCTCATTCATTTGGTAATCTTCCTATCAATTTATCTACCTTAATCTCCTTCTCTGTACTAAAGTACGATGTAGAAACATTAGCATGGGAAAAAATGCAGAGAAATATTTTATTCAATTTATCTTACATAATAATTACTATACATAATCCTAATTAGGTCATTAACTAAAATAAATGCATTTGTATAATAATATCCTTGGAACAGTAAATCAATAATTGTAGATAGAAATTTTGACTACTCATAATTAGAAAAGACAATTAGAACCTGTAAATGAAGATAGGGCCGAAAAACACCCAAGGAGGCCTATTCCTCCCAACCTTTTCCGAAAGAAGCAGCCAAACTACTTGCTTCCTTTGGACCCCCAAGCTTGATTACTGAACCACTAAGTAGATGGAATCTGTGTAGAAGCAAGGCACTCAGTAATATAACTTCTGCACTCAAAATATGGCTTCTACACTCAACATTGTAACTTCTGCACTCAGTAGTATAACAGGAAGACTTACACCATGATAATAAACTCAGCATATCCCCTCATTGAATCTCTTGGGTGCAGCACAAAAAAACCCCAAGGTAAATTTCCTCATTAGAAAAAGTGATGAACCTCAGTTCATAATTCGATGGCTCTTATATATACTGCCTAGGTCTTTAGTGGTCAGTTTTTAATAAATGAGCCTCAAGATCCAATCACACCTTCCAAGGCACTATGACAACATTTCAAGGGAGTTGTCCCATACCAACAGCTATTTTGTTGCATCATGATGCTGCCACTTGTCCATTACCTTCTACCCCAGATTCCATTCCACCTAGTGGGTCAGTAAACACTCTTTCAATAGTCCCCTTAGGTGTTTGTCTCCTATTTAATTTATAAAATAATAAAATATTGTGCAATTACAGTCATCCTTGGACACTTGTCCAACATAAAAATTTACAATAAAAGTTAACATATGTTTCCAACATAAAAAAAAATTCAGCAAAAGGGTATGTTACAAACACCTCCACTTAAGCTCAACATCGTCCTCAATGTTGCTTATTCATCATCCGATCCTTCCTGGAACAGAACTGGATATGTTGCTCGCATTTTACTTTCCATTTCCCAGGTAGATTCATCAGGGCTAAGGTGCTTCCATTGCACCTTTACCTGCCCTATGGTACGATTCTGAAGCATAATTTCCCTCATGTTGAGAATACAGTCCGGTTCCACCTGAAAAATCTGCTTCGGGCTCCACTTGTATGTCATTCCAATTCAGCACATGAGTATCATCGTGCACTTACTTCTTTAAAATAGAAAGGTGAAAAACATTATGGATTTTTAAATCAGATGGCAAAGCCAATTGATATGCAACAACTCCAATCCTTGATAGGATTTTGAATGGTCCACAGTACCTTGGTGTTAAATTTTGAGTATTAATTCACAATACTATAGGATCTTTGCTGAGAGAATAACATCTACAGTATATGAATGCGTGACAATCATAATATGACAAGCATCACAAGAATCAAAAGCATAGAGACAAGAGACACAGAGTTTTCGTGGGGAAAACCCTAAGGTGAAAAACCCCACAACTTCCTCAGAGATAGAGAGAACAATGGCTCAACCAAAATACAACCAAATAACACTGAGATAGTCTCCTAGCAGATGATCCTCCTCTTCCTCACTAGTGCGCCACTTTTGAGAGTGAGAGTGAGTTACTTTTCCGAGTGAGTAAAATAGAGATCTCCTATCTCTATTTATACTCACCTTTTTTCCCAGTGACCTAATGGGGCCGACTTGTCTACTTAGATTCAACCACATTATATTATATATAATTCCGGGCCGACCCCATATGGTGGTCTAATAACCCATCAGCAAGTACACATGCTTGCAACACTTGTCAATCCACATGACGACACTTCCTTATAGAGGAATAACACATCTCTTATAAGGGTACAATAAATATATATAAAATACACAGATGAAATACATTCTGAAGTTACATATACATCAACACTCCCTCTTAACTAGGAAGGTATTTCTCGACACAGATCTGCTAGACAAGTCTTCTTCTTTGGATCATCGTCACTGCTACTATATCAACCAATCTCTGACTCTACTCGTCATAGGAAGTTCTACAGAGCCAGTCCTTTTTCATAATGGATGTAGGCCCGCCATCTGCAGGTCTTCATCATCACTGGCCATACTGTGGAATCCTCAGGACTTATTACGTGCGTCACAAAACCTGGCTGCAGCATCCCAGGCTATTACGAGCACACAACTCTACCTGTAGGATCTCCCAGGAGCACATTACATGTGACCTATCACAAAAGTTGGCTGAAGCATCCCAGGCTGTTACGAGCACTCAGCTCTACCTGTCGGATCTCCCAGGAGCACATTACATGTGATCTCACCACAAAACCTGGCTGAAGCATCTGAGGCCTTTTTCATCCTGTCCAGATTTCCTAGGAGCAAATTACATGTGGTCATGGAAAAACCTGGCTGAAGCATCTGAGGCCTTTTTCATCCTGTCCAGATCTCCCAAGAGCAAATTACATGCCATAGGACAAAACCTCGCAAGAGCATCTACTAGATATCCCAGGGCACCGAATTACATGCCATAGGAAAAACCTCGAAAGATTATCTGCAGATCTCCCAGGGCACAAATTACATGTCCTCTCAAAGCAAAACCTCGAAAGAGCATTTGCCAGATGTCCCAGGGCACCGAATTACATGCCATAGGAAAAACCTCGAAAGACCATCTGCAAATCTCCCTGGGCACAAATTACATGCTTACCTGCACAACCTGATCCACGGCCACAAAGTATCATCTGATACTCATCAAACATCATCCTGATGTACACATGATCATCCTGATCATCATCACTGCAACATCCTGCTGCATCTCATTTGGAGAAGCTCGTCATCCACGATCATCCTGATCATACAATGCATCCATCTGATGCACACCAAGTATCCACCTGATACATACATAGATACATGATCCACACAATGTATCCATCAGCATACATGATCTATCTGATCATACAAAGATACATGATCCACACAATGTATCCATCAACATACATGATCTACCTGATCATACAAAGATACATGATCCACACAATGTATCCATCAGCATCCAACATGATGCGTACATACAAAATACATACACATGATCCAACCGATCAAATCCAGCATCCAACATGATGCGTATACAAAATACATACACATGATCCAACCGATCATATACAACATCCAACATGATGCGTATACAAAATACATACACATGATCCAACCGATCATATCCATCATCCAACATGATGCGTACATACATATAAATGATCCAACTGATCATATCCAGCATCCAACATGATGCATACATACATATATATAAAGATCCAACTGATCATATCCAAGCAGAAACCAGAACATCATCCTGATGCTCATCATCCTGATGCTCATCATCCAGCGCTTACATCCACATACATGTGAAGGATACCCCTTCCAACATGCTTGGAATGGCTTCAGCAAATGTGTCCATCACTTCTTCCTCGAAGTGTCCTCGATCTGAAGAATGCCAAGCCTCTCTCTGAAGTACTCGAACTTCACTCTGGCTAGTGGCTTCATCAGCACATCTGCAATCTGCTTGTCCGTCGCAACATACAGGAGCTTCACGGCTCCTCTTTGCACCATATCCCTGATATAGTGATATTTGATCTCTATTTGTTTCGACCTGTCATGAAACACTGGGTTCTCAGACAGCTTCACATAAATCTGGTTATCACAGAAGATACCAGTAGCATCCAACGGAAGATTAAATAACTCAGACAGTATCTTTCGTAGCCATACAACCTCACAACTAGCTGAACAGGCTGCAACATACTCTGCCTCAGCTGTACTTAGTGCTACACAAGACTGCTTCCTACTAAACCAAGAGATCACACCTGATCCCATACTGAAGCAACACCTAGATGTGCTCTTCCTATCTGCAGCACTGCCAGCCCAATCTGAATCAACATAACCCTGCAGGTTAAACTTTTGATTCGCTTCATACTTGAGCCCATAATCCACTGTACCCTTCAGGTACCTCAGAACATGCTTTACAGCAACCAGGTGAACACTCCTCAGATCCATCAGGAACTGGCTCAATTTGTTCACAGCAAAGCAAATTTCTGGTCTCGTGTTCGTCAGGTACATCAAGGACCCAATCATCTAACGATACATGGAGACATCAACCGGCTCAGATGAAGCATCACATAGAAGCTTCAGATTCGATGCCATAGGTGTGGCCATGGCCTTGCAGTCCATCATCCCAAATCTCTTCAGGATATCTACTGTGTACTTCCCTTGACCAAGGAAGATCCCACCTGCACTCTGCCACACCTCCATGCCTAGGAAATAGTGCATCATTCCCAAATCTTTCATATCAAATTCAACATCAAGCTTCCTCTTAGTATCTGCAATCAGTCTGTCATCTCCTGTTACAAATAAGTCATCCACATACAGGAGTAGAATCACATGATTCCCTTCCACAACCTTGTAGTAAAGGTTGGAATCCGCTTTACTCTTGGTAAAGCCCAAGCTAGATAGGAAACTGTCCATCCTACCATACCAAGTTCTACGAGCTTGCTTCAAGCCATACAAGGCTTTCTTCAATCTGCACACATATGACTCCCTGTCATGTATTTCAAAACCAAGTGGTTGTTCCACATATACTTCCTCTTCAACTACACCATTCAAGAAAGCAGTCTTGACATCCATCTGGTGTATTTTCCATTTCATAGTTGCAGCCAGGGGAAGTACTGTTCTGATGGAAGTATACCTGGCTACAGGTGCAAAAGTTTCTTCATAATCTATTCCCTCTTTCTGAGAGAAGCCACGAGCTACAAATCTTGCTTTGTATTTCTCCACACTGCCATCTGCAGCATGCTTGATTTTGAAGATCCATTTAGAAGTCACAACAGACTTCTCTTTAGGTCTTGGAACAACATCCCAAACATCATTCTTCATTATTGATTGGTATTCCTCAACCATGGCATCCTTCCATTCTGTCTTTTCCGCTGCCTCTTCATAACGGGAAGGCTCTTTGTTCATAATGTCACAGAGTAAAGCAACATAGCTGGTCTGTGATCTGGTTCTCTTCTTTGCTCTGTGTTCTTCTTCTGGAATACCAAATCTTTCTGCATCTTGAATGAGCTTTCTAGCCCATGCAGGTTTCCTCTTGTGAGAGTTATCCTCACGGGGTGGATCTACAGGTTCTTGTGGATCTTCAAACTCACGAACAGCTTCTAGAACTACTTCAGTCATGGTAGTGTCTTGAAATCTTGTTTCCTTAGGTTATTCATAAACTTCGGTAGGTGCCTTCCTTGATTTGATGAATGCTGAGTTTTCATCAAATGTTACATCCCTGCTGACATCAATCTTCTTGAACCCTGGAAAGCATATTCTGTAAGCCTTCGAGATTTCACTGTAACCCACAAAGATACCCTTCTTTCCTGAAGGATCTAGTTTAGTCCTCTTTTCCTTTGGGACATGAGTATATACTGGACAACCAAATATTCTGAGATGACTGACTTCAGGTTTCTTACCAGAAAAGACCTCTTCTAGTGTCTTGTTGTCCAATATCTTGTGGGGTGTTCTGTTTTGCACATATATAGTTGTTCTAGCTGCTTTTGCCCATAGATGCATAGGAAGATCCTGGTCATGCAACATTGCCCTTGCTTCTTCCATGATAGTTCTGTTCTTCCTTTCTGCAACACCATTCTGTTGAGGATTATAAGGAGCAGTCAACTCCCTCTTAATCCCTGAATCACTACAAAGCTTCTTGAAGTCACTTGAGGTGAATTCTCCACCATTGTCGGATCTAAATGTTTTGATCTTCTTGTCAGTTTGATTCTCCATCAAGGTTTTGAATTCCTTGAATTTATCAAGCACCTCATCTTTTCCCTTCAAGAAGTATACCCAAGTCTTCCTGGAGAAGTCATCAATAAATGAGACATAGTAAACATACCCACTCAGGGAACTGGATGACATAGGGCCACATACATCTGAGTGGATGATTTCCAGGATGTCTTTTGCCTTGCTTTCACTACTTGGGAAAGCCTTCTTAATGTTATTACCTTTTGCACATCCTTTGCAAACACCTTCATGTTTGGTCTTAATTTCAAGAAGACCCTCTACTACCTTGCTTGCAATTGGAAGTGCTCTATAGTGCATGTGAGCAAGTTTTCTATGCCAAAGTTCACTTGGCTCCATGGATTCATGCACCATGGCATGTTTAGGTTGTCCCTTCAATTTATACAAGCCTCCCTCTTTTTCTCCAATTACTACTGCTTCATCTATGGTCTTTCCCTTTGGCCACATTAGGACTTGGCCATCCACAAATGCAACCCTCATACCTTTTGCATCCAATGCAGAAATGGAAAGTAAGTTCTTCTTGAGCCCAGGTACATAAAGTACTTCTTTCATCTTCAAGGATTTTTCAGAATCTAGGTTGTAGGAAGCTTCACCACTTCCTTTGATTGGGTATTGATAATCATCCCCAAGTTTCACCTTATGGGGTGATTCATGTTCAGATAGATTCACAAAAGATTCCTTAAACCTAGTCATGTGTTTGGAAGCCCCACTATCAATCAACCAGTCATTACAACCATGAGAGATGGTACTTGTGAGAGCAGAGATCAGAACATACTCTTCTTCACTTGATGAGTCATCATTGCTATCACTTTCTGCCCTAGCCTTCTTCTTTGGGGGTTCATCATCTTCAGTAGCATGAGCATGAAACCTTCTTTTGCTACCCTTCTTCTTCTTGTTGGAGATGTTATTGTCCTTCTTGTTCTTGGGACAGTTTATGGCAATATGTCATTTCTCATTACAAGTGAAGCGTATTCTTCTTTCTTTGAAGTGATGTGAATATCTCTTGGAGTGAGATGGCTCTCTCTTGGACTTTCCTTTCCTGGTGTGGGCTGTGAGAGCTTGATATTCATTCCCCATCTTTTCTTCTCATGCCACAAGCCTTGATTCTTCTTGTGAGCATTCTTCCTGTAGTCTACTGAAAGAGATCAACTTCTTCCTTGCACAAATTCCTTGGATAAAGGAATCCCATGACCTGGGTAGGCCATTTACAGTAGTCATCACCACTTCACCATTCTCCACCATTTCATCCACTGCTTCTAGTTGTTCCTTGATCTGGGAGACCCTTGAAAAATAGGATTGAATGGTTTCTCCATTCTGAAACTTTACTCCTTTCAATTGGTTCTGCAGGGTCATCTTCCGATTTATGTTCTTTCCTTCAAACAGCTTGGTCAAAGAGTCAAACATCTCCTTGGGTGTCTTAAGAGAAGACACATGGGGTATGAGATGGTCTTTGATAGAATCAGCAATGATTCTCTTTGCCTTGACCAAGTTCTTCTTGTGCAATGCCTTGGCCTCTTCATCCTCTGGGATAGCGATGTCTTCTTTCACATATGAGTCCAACTCATTCTCTTTCAGGATTAACCCAATCTTATACTTCTAGGCTCGGAAGTTATCAGCCCCTTCAAGCTTGGTGTGGAGAGACATCTTTAAGAGTACTTCAAATGGAAATAGAAAAGATTTAGGACTTACCACTTGAAGTGCTGAAAACTAGATCTGGTCCCGGATTAGGGTTTGTCAGAGAAACCCTAAAAATTCAAAATGTGAATTTCAAATTTCTGAAAAGATAGAAAGATGCGCCTTGGTGAGCTGATCAGCCTGGTACATTCAGAATTTGAGATCAGCAAAGTCTTGCCCTTCAAAATTGCCTTTTTGTCCTCCCAGGTTCACTGGGAGAGCCTTGAATTAGGGTTTGAGTTTCCCAGAGATCTACCCTACCAAAAATCTCGATCTAAAGCTCTAAACTTCAATTTTTGCAAGGCGCTTCCAGCTGTGTCTTCAGATTCCAAAAATTTCTATTTTTGTGGAAACCCTAATTTTTATGGCCAAATCTGAAAATGCTTAGAACTGAATTCTGATTGGATAGATAGATGCGCCTTGATGAGTAGAGTCAATCTACTATACTGATTTTCAAAAATCTGTGGAGAGAAACCCAATAAACAAGGAACTCAAGCTTCCGTCACTGCAAAATGTCTTCTTCTGAGGTTAGCTCTGATACCATGTTAAATTTTGAGTATTAATTCACAATACTATAGGATCTTTGCTGAGAGAATAACATCTACAGTATATCAATGCATGACAATCATAATATGACAAGCATCACAAGCATCACAAGAATCAAAAGCATAGAGACAAGAGACACAGAGTTTCCGTGGGGAAAACCCTAAGGTGAAAAACCCCACAACCTCCTCAGAGATAGAGAGAGCAATGGCTCAACCAAAATACAACCAAATAACACTGAGATAGTCTCCTAGCAGATGATCCTCCTCTTCCTCACTAGTGCGCCACTTTTGAGAGTGAGAGTGAGTTACTTTTTTGAGTGAGTAAAATAGAGATCTCCTATCTCTATTTATACTCACCTTTTTGCCCAGTGACCTAATGGGGCCGACTTGTCTACTTAGATACATCCACATTATATTTTATATAATTCTGGGTCGACCCCATATGGTGGTCTAATAACCCATCAGCAAGTACATACACTTGCGACACTTGTCAATCCACATGACGACACTTCCTTATAGAGGAATAACACATATCTTATAAGGGTACAATAAATATATATAAAATACATAGATGAAATACATTCCGAAGTTACATATACATCAACACTTGGTTCTGGTTTAGTACAACTCCCAAGCTTCAAAGACATTTTCTTGGGTTTTACCTTTATGAAAACATGGTCTCCAACCTGAAATTCTCTTTCAGTGCATTTCAAATCTGCATAACGCTTTTGCCGATCTTGGGAAACTTTTAAGTTACCTTGAACCTATTTCACGGTTAGCTCCATTTCTTTCAATAAATCCGGTCCTAGCATTAATCTGTCTATAGGGTTATCCCATGAAATAGGAGTGCAACATTTTTTTCCATACAAAATCTCAAATGGACTAAACTTAGCAGATGCTTGATAATGATTATTGTATGCAAATTCTGCTAAATGTAAATAATCTTCCCACTTAGATGGCCGATCTTTGACATACATTCTTAGCATGTCTTCTAAAATCTCGTTTACCCTTTCTGTTTTACCATCAATTTGTGGGTGGAAAGAAGTGCTGAAATTTAGTTTAGTATTTAAACTTTTAAAACATGCTTTCCAAAAATTTCCAGTGAACTTAGAGTCCCGGTCAAAAATAATTTCCTTTGGAATTCCGTGCAAGTGAAAGATTTGCTTCATAAATACATCTGCAATGTTAGAAGCTTTAAAAGTGGTTTTAACTAGAATAAAATGAGCAGCCTTAGTTTTTCCACAACCACCATTATGGAGTCATTCTATTTCTGGTTTTTGGACAAACTTGTAATAAAATCAATACTTATAATAATCTCCCATTTCCATTCTAGAATTGGCAATGGTTGCAATAGTCCAACTGGATGTTGATGTTCAGCCTTAATGGTCTAACATTCAAAACATCTAGCTATGTATTCAGCCACTTCATTCTTCATATTGGGCCAAAAATAATCCTTCCTTAACATAGTTATCATTTTCTGATAACCTGGATGTCCTGAATAAGGACTCTTATGAACTTCATCCAAAATTAACAACTTAACCTTTGACACATTTGGTACATAAATTTTGTTTTTATAAGTCATTAAGCCCTTTTTATTAATTTTGTAATATGTTATTAAATTTTCAGATAAATTTTCAGCAACTTTACCAAGCAAATTTTGAAAATTTTCATCTTGTTTAATTCCTTCTTCAATTTGATTTTCCAAATCTGTCTTAAAAGTGCTGATTGCTGCCACAAAGCTTAATCTGGGATTGTTTCTTAATGCATCAACAACTTTGTTTTCTTTCCCCTTAATGTGTTGAATCTCGAAATCATACTCAATAAGGAAAGCTAACCATCTAGCTTGCCTTGCGTTAAGATTTGTTTGATCCAACAAATACTTTAAACCTTTATTATCTTTCATTAGTATGAATTTTCTTCCAATCAAGTGATGGCGCCACATTTTTAGTGCATGTATCACGGCTTCCAACTCAAGATCGTAAGTTGCATAATTCTTTTCATGAATTTTTAATTTCCTTGACTCAAAAGCAATGGCATGACCTTCTTGAGTTAAGACCCCTCCAAGTCCATCATTGCATGCATCAGTGCATACAATGAAATCCTTATTGGGATCAACAATTTTTAAAATCGGAGCAGTGGATAATAATTCTTTTAATTTATTAAAGCTTTCTTGACACCTTTGATCCCATACGAATTTCTTCCCATTCTTCTGCAAAGAAGTAGTGGGGTTTGCAATTCGTGAGAAACCTTCAATAAACTTTATGTAGTAGCCTGTTATCCCCATAAATGACCGAACGTTAGTTACATCTTTAGGGACAGGCCACTCGTTAATTACTTTTATCTTATCAGGGTCTACAGAAATTCCGCCTTTAGATATTATGTGACCTAAGTACTGTATTTTATCTTTATAAAAGTCACATTTACTAAACTTAACGTAAAGTTGATGTTCTCTTAAAACGTGCAGAATTATTCTTAAATGTTCGTCATGTTCTTCTTTAGTTTTTGAGTAAATCAGAATATCATCAATGAACACAACTACAAACTTATCCAAATACTTATGCAGAATGTTGTTCATTAAACACATGAACACTGCCAGTGCATTGGTTAGCCCAAAAGGCATAACTATGAATTCGTAGTGTCCATATTGCGCTTTGAAAGCAGTTTTGAATATGTCTTCATCTTTTATTCTAATTTGATGATATCCAGACCTTAAGTCAATTTTAGTGAATATATGTGCTTCACGTACTTGATCAAATAGATCATCTATGCGGGGAAAGGGATATCAATTCTTAATTGTCATTTTATTAAGCTGACGGTAATCGATACACAGTCGCATGGTACCGTCTTTCTTTTTAACGAAAAATTACTGGTGCTCCCCAAGGAGACACACTGAGCCTTATATAATTTTTATCTATTAATTCCTTCAGCTGAGATTTTAATTCATTTAACTCCAGAATATTCATCCTGTAGGGAGCCTTTGAGTTTGGTACCACACCTGGTACTAACTCAATGGTGAAATCAAGTTCCCTTTTCAGAGGTAATCCTGTAATTTCTTCCGGGAATACGTCAGAAAAGTCCCTAAGGATGAGAATATCCTCCAGTTCTAACTTGCCTTCTTTAGATGAACATTCGTCATTAATAACATTAACAACAAACATTTTACATCCCTTTCTGGTAGCTCTCTTAACTTGTAACGCAGAAATTTGTCTTACTGAAATCTTTCTATGAATTCCTTTTACTGTTTCAGTTTTAGCTTCATTCTTCAGACAAGTAAAAGATTTATCATAACAATTAAGTACTACTTTATGCTGTTCAAGCCAATCCATGCCAATCAACAAGTCATATGACCCTAAAGGTAAAACATTCAGATTAACTTGGGTTTTCAGTTGACTCAAAAATACATCACAATTTTTAACAGAGTCTATAACCTTTCTTTTAGTACCTGTTGCTAGTTGAACTAGCCATGAATTATCAAATTTCTCTACCTTTAACTTACAACTTTTCACTAATTCAGGTGAAACATAACTCAAACTTGCACCTGGATCTATTCATATGGAAATAGATCGGTTTTGTAGCATACCTTCTATTTCGACCATGGATGTTTGATGGTCTACTTGACAATTTTCCAGCGTTGCATTTATCCTTGGCATTTCTCTTGCCACATCACCAACTGTTGGCTCCGCTCGTATGCTATGAATATTGTTAACTGTCCTCTTGTTGCGTGGGCAATCATCTTTCTTATGTGGTCCACTGCAATCAAAACACTTCAAAGGTCCTTTTTGTTCAGCATACCTGGTTTTGTTATTGTTATTAGGTACATTTCTTGCAGCAGTAAAATTCTGTGGTGCATTACTCCTGTAATTATTATTACGTGAAAAAATTATGTTATTAAAATTTTTCTTAAAAATTCCAGAATTTTGATTAAAACTTTTCTTTTTATGATCGAAATGATTAGACTTATTACTTTTCCAGTTAGTTGTTCCTTCTCTTTTTCTGTTTTGATCAAAACAAAAATTTGCTTTCCTCAAAGCCTCTTCCAGAGTGGAAGGGTTATGGTACTCAATCCTGTCTTTTATGTTGAAAGGTAGACAACTTAGAAACCTTTGTACCTTAGGCTTCTCTTTGAGCATGTAAGGTACATACCTCATCAAGCTAAGGAACTTGCTGCACAACTCCTTCATGTTCATAGTACCCAATTTTAAATCATAAAAATCTTTTGACTTATCTTCATAGTACTGTTCTGACAAGAACTTTTTCTTAAATAAATTTTTAAACATATTCCAAGTTACGTCTCTTTCCTTTATACTCTTAATTCTTTTAAGATCCTGCCACCAAATATCTGCCTTCCCGATCATATTGTAAATAGCCATCTTGGCCTTTAACTGAGAAGAGTAATCATAAATATTAAAGTACTTCTTCATTCTAGACAGCCATGCTTCAGTTGTCTCACCCTTTTCACTTTCACCATTAAAAGTTGGTGGCTTAATCTTTTTAAACTCTCCAGTAATTTGTTCATGATGCTTATACTTCTTCTTCTTGGAACAACAATCACAGTCACTATTGTCATGATCAGATTTATCATTACTTCGATTAGATTCAGATGAAGAGTAACTAATACTTTTACCAGTATTTGTTTTCTTGTGTTTATGTTTGTGCGACATTGTACTAGAATCAATATTTACTTATGATTTCCTTCCTCTTTCTTCGTGATGGTTTTTCCCCATTAGAATCCGATTTAACTCTTCCTGTGCTTTCATAATGCGTTCATTTTCTTCTTTAATAGTTCTTATCTCATATTTTAAATCTTTTACAGTACGAAGAAGTTCTAAATATTGGTTATTTAATTCAACATATATTCCTTCATTATTACTATTGTTATTATTCTCATTACGAGGAGATCTGTCCTCTGTTGATTCTCCGGTATGTCCATACCTACAAATTAATAATAATTTGGTCTATACAAAAATAAAAATTAAATAAAAGTTAGTAACATAAACTTTCTGGTTTTTATTTTCTGTTTGCACGCGCGAGCCTATTTCAGGCCTAGAGTTTGAACTCGCGCTCTGATACCACATGTAACATCCCGAAATTTACAAAAATTTAAAATTTTTCGATATACCTTTTAATGCATAATCTAACTGTGCGGAAAGGTAATAAATGATTAAATGTCATCTTGCTGTACTAAATGTTGTGTTGGTCAAAAGTGTAATGTTTGCGACAAGATGATTAATATCTATGTTTCAATGTTATTCTTGCTCAACTGAAATTTCACAATTCTTTTGTTGTTGATCCAACAATATCAAGTTTATAAGTGTTAAATAGTATTCTTCTGTTTTGATGATGAAGGGGTCCTACGGATGCCCCGAGGCTTACTTAGCATTTGTTCTAAATCATTTGAATTGTCCTCTATCGCAGATTACAGGTAAGAGCTTTAGTGTTTAGGACATGTGACTGAAGAGTTTCTAACCAGTTTCAGTAATCTCAAAAGTTTTAATGGTTTAAGAGACAAAATGTTGAAAATGCCACCAACGGGAAACTTCAGTTAGCCTACCTTATAAACAGAAGTATGTCAGTTGTAATATTCATAACCCTGTACTAACTTTTTATTAATTTGTACAAACAATAGATAGGATCAATATATCATAGTTTAACTCTATATATTGTTATCGTGAGTTTCTATTTGATGCAAATTATAAGAATAACCAATTTCTATATGTGATGGCTAAGTGCAAATAAAATGCAATATCTATATGCAATTCTTTTGTATGCTCTAGAGATTTAAGAATTACATGCAAGATTTGATTTAAACTTTAACCTAGCAACTATTTGCAAACTTAAAATCGAATGCTATCCTAGGAACTATATACAAATTCATGATCAATCTCTAGCCTAGAGACTATACACAAATTCTATACTATATTGGAATATAATATAAATGTAGAGTCTTATACATAATCCTATGAACAAGGACTATATACAATTCGTGTGTGCCTTGTGTGACCTTTTAACATATTGAATCCCTAGCAAGAAACTAGTACAACCTTGACTTACCACAAGGTGTTATCACATAACCGAGTTGTGCATTTTATCAACGAATCGATACATTATAAGAATGGGTGAAATTAACACTATGAAGGTTTCATGCTGGCAGGCACTTTGGTTTCCCTTTGCATTTAATAATACAACTGCCGAGACAGTGGAATGTCTCCATGGACATCGTCATGGTGCTAGGCACGTGAACATATGGTGTTGGGTCAAACATCGTGATGAGCTGTAAGTGTTTTGGTTCAAAGTTTAACTGAGCTATCCTCCTTGGTGGTTATGGTACTAATGGTGTCTTTATTATGGTTGTTGCTTGGGTTTATGTGATACCCTTCGGGTGATCTCTATCATTGATCAAGCAGGGTTTTGGGATTTGGGATCTAACCCTAACCACCACTATGTTTTTCGAAGTTTATTGTTCCTCAACATTCATTGTATTGTGTAGTGGCTTTGTGGAGAGGCTGACAGGCCGAGAGCCTTCAGGGTTTTGTTAGCAGTTGTTTGTGGAGTGCCCACAGTTCGAAACCGTGACCTGTTGATGTTTAACTGGAACCTGTTGATAGCTTTTTAGGGACCGATACTCTAGTGAGGGTTTTACAGTAGAATCTTGGTGTTGCAAGGGTTCCATGGTGATTAACAGTTCTACCTGTAGGTTGCTTCGATATTTGTATTTCCTCGTTTGTTAAGCGATAGTTTCTCAGAGTTGTTCTTCCATCCTTCTTTGCATTCGGCGATGGAGTGATGGTTATAGTTTGCAATGTCTTTGGTGTTCTTCTCTGGGGATAAATTAAAAGGTAATGTTTCTCGGTTCGAATCTTGTGTCTTCCATTCTATTTTGAGAGTTTCAATTATTGTTATTTCACATGTAAAGACTTCTGTCAAAACCTTGTTTTAACCATGCTTGTTTCAAATGGTAGGTTCCTTCATCAACCAGTACCCATACTCAGGTTTTGATGACTGGAAGCTGCAACATAGATTGGTAAGCTTCGGTGGTTACTCGTTACTCCGGTTAGATGACTAGTGGACCTTCATTGTGTTCTTTGCTGAGACTTCATGTTTTCTTGGGCTCTGAGGGGTGACCTTCGTCGAAATATTTGTGAGTTGTTTTGATAGCTTGGGGAGGATGAAACCCTCGACCCATTTGGCGTTAGGCCTATGGTGTTTGGTTTTCAATGTAGAAATTGTAAAAAAAAAATAACTGAGGAGAGGGTTTTACCATTCTACCATCTTTGATAATAAAAGAACTGTGTTTCCTATGTTATGGTATATGTGTTTGAGTTTGAGAGAAGTGCACTAGTTTTTATGCAAATGAAGTTTGTCATTTTTGCAACTATTGTGTTTTAAGAAAAGTTTGAGAGCTAAGGGTTTAGCCCTGTGTTAAAATGGTCAAACCCTAATGTGTAGTTTTTGGTAATGTTTTTCTATTCTGAATAACAATTGTTTAGCTTCTGAAAGTAGATTTCTATAGCGAGCTAATCGTATGGTTTTTACTATTTATGGTTTTCAATTAAAATGTGATAATGTAGTCTCATGTTGATGCCGAGATGCTCTTAAAATGGGTCTTAAAGAATGTGTATGATAAGCATTTTCAAGACTATGCTTATGGAGTTGAAAGCTTCACTTTGTTATTCTTTCCTGTCGATTTTTGTGATGACCGTGAGCCAAAATCCAATGTTTTTGTTTTCAGTTATGAAACGAAATCGTGACCAGTTTCTTGTTCTGTTTGAAGCTTAACTAAACTCTTAATCTGAAAGATAAATGTTGATATTTCTAGGGTTTGATAAGTGAACGGTATGAACCTGTCATGATGTTTGAGTTTTTAAACGAAACTCTATTTTGGATAACATAATAGTTCTTTGCTTAACAGTTGTGATGAATGAATGCTTATTTCATTAAATTTGGACAAATTAGGCAAATTTTGGACTAAGAATGTGTGAATTTAAACTCTAAAAGTGTCAATATCAACCTTTCTAAAGTGAAAAAACAGGTTTTGAAAGTGACAATATTTGATTTGAAAAGTGTGTTTTTCCATTCGAATAGTGTGTTTTTTGACTACTTATGAACCTTAAAATTGCAGTTTTTTTGTTATGAAACTATGAAATTCAATTCAAAATAAGTGAATTTCAAATCAAAAATGTAAATTTTGATTTGAAAAGTATGAATTTAAAATATAGAAATGCAAATTTTTATTTGAAAAGTGTGAATTTCAAATTAAAAAATGCCAATTTTGATTTGAAAAGTGTGAATTTAAAATAAAAAAATGCAATTTCGGATTTGAAAAGTGTGAATTTCAAATAAAAAAACTACAATTTTCTATTTGAAAATTGCAATTTTCATTTGTAAATGTGAAAAATTCAATGTTTAAAATATCCAGTCATTGTTACAATAACAAGTCAATCCGCTAGGAGGAAGACCGCTGAAGGGCGCTAGGGTTGCTCTGCAACTAGGAAGAGGGCCGACCTCAAGATCTCAACGGCCATGGCTCCTTCCATGGCTGCCAACCCCTTTTTTCCCTCGTTCCTGGTCTTAGCGATTCTGCCTGTTCGCGTGTTGTTAGCATGGCGGCTGGTAGATTGGCTGGGCTCCTGCGGGTCTCGAGCGGCGGCACTGCCAAGGCCTCTTCACCTCCATAGCTGCCAAATGGACGGGATGCTAATCTTAGCCTCCACTCGACTGAGTCTTGAAGGACGGTCCTGAACCAAGCAGTGGGGATGGGCGCGAGAACAGCGTGCACTGTTGCGACGGCGTGGGCATTCTTTTTTCTGCAGCCATCACGAGCCGTCTTGGGTTCTTACTGTAGTCGAGCTCCAGCAACGGCGGCGGCTCTGAGTCTACGCTCACTTGACAAGAACTGCAGTGTGCACATTGTGGCAGTGATGGAGGTCTCGTCTGCGACGGCCAGAGGCTAGATTGCGGTGCTCCAGTGACGGCCTGTTACAGTGGCGGTGGCAGCTTTGGGTACAGGCCCCCGCTGGGGTATTTTGGGTACTCTTTGGAGCAGATTATGGTGGGCGCTCTGCATCTTTTGATCGTCTTCTTGACTATGGGAAGGATCAAAGACGGTGGAGGAAGAGGGTCGACTTTCTTAGGGTTTCTTTCAATGGTTTTCTTTTTTCTGGTTCTTGTGGTGGCCCTATTCTAGGGTGTATTTGATCTTGGGGTGATTAGGGACTCTCGGCATTTGATTGGGCGGTCTGTTCCAGGATACGCAGGGTCTGTCTCCTGCTTCCTCACTGGGGTTGTATACGGGTGGTCTTCGGAGTCTGCTGCTATGTCCACAGACATGGATCTCCAGCTTCCTTTGATGAGGGTTTCGGCATTGGCAGATCTTCTTTTTCTGTTGCAGGCTTGCTGCAAATCCAAACCAGTGGCCCTATTTTCACCTGCTGTTCAAGATTCCTTCTTCTTGTGGCAACTTCTTCTCTGGGTTCAGCTCTTTATAAGATGTTGTTTATGCTTATATGGGACAGAAATTTGTGAAAATGTAGGGATCCTTGTTGATTCTACTACATGTGCAGAATGTAATTTTAATCATCTTTTTGAAATAAAATTACGGACTTTTTCCAAAAAAAAAAAAAAAAAAAAACAAGTCAATCCGCTAAGTTATAACATATAAAAATAGTTTGTCCCGATTTCTATTTTCCGACAAGAAGGATCGTCCGCCCCTTCCTTTTGTAGTTAATTGCGAAAACATTTATCTAGCAGTTCAGCTATATCCATAATGGAGAACACAAGAAGGATCGATTGACCCTTCTTGCAGTGTCGAGCTATTATGAAAATCATATTGGGAATAAGAAGGGTCGGTCGACCCTTTAATTTCGAGGGAATTGTTAAACTAGAACACCTTGGAATTTCTAACATCTAAAAAGAGTTTGTCCCGACTTCTGTTTTCCGACAAGAAGGATCGGAGCCCCTTCTTTTCGTAGATAATTGTGAAAACATTTATCCAAGAATTCAGCTATATCCATAATGGAGAACACAAGAATGATCAGCCGACCCTTCTTGCAGTGTCGAAATATTATGAAGAGAATATTCATAATAAGAAGGGTCGGCTGACCCTTATTTCAGTGTCAAACTATTATGAAAATAATATGGGGAATAAGAAGGGTTGACTGACCCTTCAACTACGAGGGAATTGTAAAAATATAACACCTCCGAAGTTATATCATATAAAAATGGTTTGTCCCGACTTCTGTTTTACGACAAGAAGGATCGGCCACCCCTTCTTTTCGTAGTTAATTGTCAAAACATTTATCCATCAATTCAACTATAGCCATCCTGGATAATACAAGAAGGATCGATTGACCCTTCTTGCAGTGTCGAACTATTATGAAAAAAATATTAGGAACAAGAAGGGTCGATCGACCCTTCATTTAGGAGGGAATTGTAGCAATAGAACACTTGGAGAAAGAGCAGTCGCTCTTTCTCTGAAAATATTTCTACTTGCTAGAAAAGTATTTAAAGCAAAACTTCTATAAATTTTGTGACACGTGGAACGCTTATATTGTGACACGTGGCATATTTGATTTTTAAAATTAGTTTAAAGATTGATTAAATGAATATTAAGGAAATTAATGGTACCATTTAACGTTTGGGGACTGTTTTAAGCTCCTGCATTTTCTGAACCAGCAACGAGGATGTTATATGACCGGGGTCCAAATGAGAAGTATAGCTTGCAGTTTTTGGAGAAATGAGAAGTAGTTGGAGATGAATATGGTGTAAGGAATTTATGGTTGATTTGTTGAGTAGAAGTTCATTAACAAAGTTTAAAACCGATACACTCCAAATCAGTTTTAAACTGATAATAGTTGAGCTGCCCCATTATTCCTCGAGAATGGGGCAACTCCCTAGTAGACAGAGCAGAGAGAATGGGGCAGCTCCCTTGTAGACAGAGCAGATATAATGGGGCATATCCCTAGTAGACATGAAGCTGCCCCAAGGTGAGGGTTGCTTTGAATGCGTAGAGGGCCAAGGTACCAAAGTTGCAGCCAGCTAGCCGATGAAGGGACTTGTGAGCGAAGAATCGAGAAGGAGCCATAAAGCCGCACATGTGAGGGCAGGAAAGTGGAAGCAAGGGAGGTGGTATATTTCATGGGGCACGTGTTCCATGTTACGGGTGCATGGGTCGAGGCTACTCCCCCACATGCCCTCCTTGTGTCTGACACGGGACCCCTTGTATAATGGTGATTCTTGCATCCAGGATTAATATATGGTATACTTGATTCACATAAACAATTTTGTTTCTTAAAAACAATCATGGGAAGTAATTGCATAATTTAATATATATGGTATACTTGATTCACATCGGCTGAAACTTACGGTGAATATTATTCAGCCTATTGTAGGCCATTTAATGCGCTGGCAGCAGGCATGTTGGCTGTTGGATTTTCAAGGAATCGATTGGAGTGATACATGTACGATTAATCCAGCAAAATATTTTTAATCCATCAACATAGTGGCCACTCACTATATATAGGATAACCATGCCCCATATCATAGCAAACTAAAATCGTCCGGGAAGCCATGGAATTTTCTTTTACTTCCTCTGTTGTTTTATGAGAAATGCTTGAGTCTTATGATCACTCCCTAGTTCTCCTCATGATATATGAGTTTTTACCACCAACCTTTTGTTAGAAAAACAGGATCGCAGAGCAATAACAATAAACATAAATGCAAATATAATCACACATACACATTACAAGAGAGACACAGATATATCGTGGTTCACCCAACTTGGGCTACGTCCACACTGAATTTGCCAGTCCTTATTATTATTACCGTCCATCAAATTGAAGGGATACAACCTGCAGCACAACCACTGCACTTCCTCTTCTCTGTTTCACAGTCTCTCTCCTGATCTCAAAGATCTTTACAATGCATAAAACCTAATACATCAACCAACCCTAGCCGTATTACAATGTCTTTCTTTTATAAGGGAAATACAATGGGAAAATACCACGGGATACCCAAAACCATGGGCCCGCAAAACAACTGGCGAAAACAGCCCCAAAATTTTTGTTCGGGGGCGCTGCCCCCGGACCCCCCAGCCAGGGGGGATGGAACCCCGTGGCGGGGCGATGCCCCCCCACACCCCCCCGCTGGGGTGAGTGTACAATCCACCTACATATCATATAGAACTGGGGTACAAACACGGCTGATACAATATCATCTATGAGACTAAAAGATCTGGCTCCACAACCAACACCTTTTCGTTTAATTATTGCCCGTAGTTGATCATAAGTTTTTCCTGCGAACCTTTTCATTTAATTATTTCCCGTATTTGATTATAAGTTTTTCCCACAAACGATGGAGCATTTCGTTTAATTATCTATCTCAAGGACTACTGCAATTGTTGACGACTGCATGTGATGACAGCTCCATCCCATCCTTACATCCATCTATCGCAGATCTATCTCACCAGTCATGTTGTCAGGTCGAATTAGTGCGCGTCGTCACATGTATTTTTCTTATTGCTCGTAGGTGATTATAACTTTTTCCCGCAAACGATAGAGTATTTGTCGGACCTTTGTTAGAAAACGATGGCTCGATTCGTTCCATATATCCATCAATGACAGACCTACCAATCTCTTTCGGTCATGTTGTCAGATGCCTAACATTCCAAGATGAGCAGTTCTATGTACAAATGATGGTTCCTAACAGAGATGCAATGGGTTGCTTCACAACTACGTTAAGCTTTTCATTTATTTTACTGCCCATAGTTGATATATGGGAATTTCGAGCCAAGTCCCAATACATGGATTTGTCATTAAATGAAAATCTTAATGTAGTTGTGAAGCAACCCATTTCATCTCTATTAAGAACCATCATTTGTACATAGAAATGATGATCTTCGAATGTCATCCATCTGACAACATGACCGGAAGAGATTGGTAGGTCTACCATTGATGGATATATGGACGGAATGGAGCCGCCGTTTTCTAACAGAGGATCTGAATTTGCCCGCAAAACTTATAATCACTGAAATCCAGCAAGAATATGCAACTATGGAACAATACATGTGATGACATGCAATAATTCGACCTGAAACTATGACCGGTGAGATAGATCTACGATAGATGGATGTAGATGGGATGGAGCCGTCATCACATGCGTTCGTCAACAATTGTAGTAGTCATCGAATGTTGTTTTAGTACCAGAACATGCTGTCAACGTTTTCTTATTGTGCCAAGTAGAAGGTAAAAGGACTATTCTTTCATAGTCAGCAACATTCTGTTCATTCAACTCCAGTTATTTTTTGATTTCTTCAGGATGAAGAAACAAATTGTTTGTGAAGGAGGTGTTGGAGGATTTAGGTCGGCCGCATGACTAGGTTCTTCGTTCAACCACTTCAGAGAACATGTCAAACCGTCATGTCGATCAATGTTAAATTGTAATGAGCATTATAGTGTGTCTGGGAAGGCATGCATGAGTTGCTTGTTTTTGAAATTATACATGGAATGTGTTGAATATAATTGTACCACTGATGAAAAAACTATTCAGTAATGATAGTCTGTAAATTTCCTTCCTTTCTCTACTAAATTTTATTTCCCACAATGACAGTCTATAAATTTCCTTCCTTTCTTTGTTAATTGTTATTTGCAGTAAATTATGTGTGTCTGTAAATTTCCTTCCTTTCTCTGTTAATTGTTATTTCCGGTAGATATTTTCCAATGTGTTATTCTTCATGCTTGGATGAAAGTAATATTAAATCAGAATTCATATGTTTATGCTCTGGTTTACCGCATCTAAGTATTCACCAGTCTTATGCTAAAATTGATATTGGATTCATTTATGACCAATGCCCAATATTAATGGAGAACACAAGAAGGATCGACCGACCCTTCTTGCACTGTTCAACTATTATGAAAACAATACTGGGAATAACCAGGGTCGATCGAACATATAAAAATAGTTTGTCCCGACTTCCGTTTTCCAACAAGAAGGATCGGCCGCCCCTTCTTTTCGTAGTTAACTGTGAAAACCTTTATCCAACAATTCAACTATATTCATAATGGAGAACACAAGAAGGATCGACCGACCCTTCTTACAGTGTCGAAATATTATGAAAAGAATATTGGTAATAAGAAGGGTCGATCGACCCTTCTTGCAGTGTCAAAATATTATGAAAATAATACGAAGAATTTTTTATTTGTAAATTGCAATTTCCATTTCTAAATGTTCAAAGTTTTACGGTGAAAAGTTATAACATATAAAAACTGTTTGTCCCGACTTCCATTTTCCGAAAAGAAGGATCGGTTGCCCCTTCTTTCATAGTTAATTGTGAAAATATTTATCCAACAATTCAGCTATAGCCATAACGAAGAATACAAGAAGGGTTGGCCAACCCTTCTTGCAGTGTCGAACTATTATGAAACGAATATTGGGAATAAGAAGGGTCGGCCGACCCTTCATTTAGGAGGGAATTGTAACAATAGAAAACCTTCGAGAAAGAGCGGCCGCTCTTTCTCTGAGAATATTTCCACTCGCCAGCAAAGTCTTTAAATCAAAAATTATATAAATTTTGTTGTTAAAATTTTGATATATGGTATCCTAGGGTGACACGTGGAACGATCATATTGTGACACGTGGCATATTTGATTTGGAACTTTGAGCAGACCCAAAAGTATATTGTTTCTATTTTAAAAAAAAACAAAAAGAAAGAATGTTTTTGTTTGGTTAATCGTAGTCAGAATCTGGGAATCACTATCTGCATTGTCGTCTGGGAATGTCCTTTTCCAACACAGTATCCTACTTCAATTTTAATTACTGAATACAATTACAAACGAGCGCCCAGAATAAAAATGGAAGACACAATTACTTAATACAATTAGAAACGAGTACCCAGCAGCTCGTGCCATACTGAGTATGGTAAAAAATCCAGAGTAGATCAAACTGAGGAGCATACAACTAGGCTAACTGCAAATAAAACCCGTGTTGACTCAACTCTTCTCGATAGGGGTTCTCACTATCATCAACAAGCACCAACAATACCTTATACACCGGCCCGGAAAGGAGTTACCCTTCCCAACAACACCTGCGGAGGGTACAAACCAAGTTTCCGTAGTGGCGTTGAGAATATTTTTTACCGACAAATCTCTTATCGCAGAAAGTTAACCAGATATCATCAACTTGACAACATACTATTTACTAATCATTCGCATATTATGTAAGCAATTCATAGATTCAACACAAAGTAAACATTCACAATAACATATCCATTCTACTTAGTCGCATGAACCACTATCATTCAATCCACAACATAATAGACATAATGCAACATTCACCACCGCATAGACACAGAATTAGAACAATAATCGGACATCTTCATGCATTCATTAAACTCTGCGGTAAACCTGTCGCAGGAACAGTCAAAACATAATGTTGTGGATACAAATTAGACCAAAAAGAGGATTTCGCCACTATCTCTCTCTCTTCTAATCTGCCCTTAGGCTTATAGTTCACTTCTATTTATATGTTATTCAATGGTCCATATTGACCGATTCTAACAATTGAATATTGACCGAGCAACCCCCATAACAAAACCACGCTAACATCTGGAGTATGCACTGAGACTGGACTTCCAAAGACATGGCAAGATACACAGAAAAAATAGTGAGCCACCAGTGAAAAGTCCACAAAAAAAACAGCGAGCCACCAACGAGCTGGACGTTGACCACCGAGACCAGCACGAACGCAGACTGGGAAGACCAATCAAGGAGCAGGATGCTCCCCCTGTGGGGAAACTTGTTCTTCATGAGGGAAGTTCCTTGAGGTACTATCCATGTAATCTTTTAGAGTAGACTTGAGCAAGCGAACACCGGCCGAACGAGTTTGTTGGCCTCCTTTTATAATTTGGAGGCTTCACGGAGGCTGTGATCCAGCTGGTTCCTTGCTTGAATTTCGGGAGTGAACAAGATCTTCACCACCCAGTAGGGGTTGGAGATTAATTTCCGGCCCAAGTGGGCTTCGTATTCCTGGAGAAGGGATAATTCACGGTGTGCTATCTACACCTCTATCGGAGCAAGCGCCTTTGCTAGATACTAAACCCCCTAATTTAAGGTCTACAGAGAAGACTCTTCCATCCCCATGGTGTGCTTTTGAGATGAACCTTCTCCCTGAGAGCAACTTTCCCCCCTAGGTCATGAAGACCCTACACCCCGGTTGGATCCGCTGTGTCTACATGCCCTCATACGGGCAGCCATGATATACCAATTAAAAAAACTGAACCACCAGAAATCCACCCAGAAGTTTAGCCAAGCTTTAAAATGCAAGTCTCTCGAATGGAGGTTACCTACTCCATTGAAATTATTTATAGGAATTTCTATGGAAAGCAAGGAGGAGAGTCGACTTGACTCCCAGATATTTTCACAAAATCCCACACATACGAGAGGATTGCCATTAATGGCTTTGTAGAGATTGAATGACTCAAAATCCATGTAGAAGGCCATCTCGTACAATTGAAAATCAATTTGCAATACTTGCTCGGCAGCGTGGTACAACCAGAATTATTGCCTTCAACACAGAGGCAACTATGTGTAAGGAAGCAATGATAGAAATGAATTGTGTAAACCGACATTAGCATAATGACTGAGGGCATAATTTATTGGAGGCATGATGTTACAGGGCGTTTGGCTGACCCCTGCCCCATGTCATCCTCCACTATCGTCCCTTCAAACTAGCCTGCATCTGTCTGAATAGTACTGTCATGATGGTTGATAGTACCGTCATGATTGTTGATAGAGGTGTAGACGGTGAAAGCTAAGCATTGAGCTACAGAGTATTAAATGCAGCAGCTCCACTACCGTCCCTTCAAACGAGCCTGCATCTGTCTGAATAAAAGATGCTGTCAATGTTCAGCAACTGACAAGGACAATCTAAAATGTTGAGAAACTTTAACCTTTGAAAGTGTCAATATCAACCTTTCTAAAGTGCAAAAACAAGTTCTGAAAGTGGCAATATTGTCTTTGAAAAGTGTGTTTTTCAATTCAAATATTGTGTTTTTCAACTACCTATGAACCTTAAAATTGCAGTTTTTTGTTAAAAAACTATGAATTTCAATTTAGAAAGTGTGAATTTCAAATCAAAAAATGCAAATTTTGATTTGAAAAGTGTGAATTTCAAATAAAAAAATGCAAAATTTGATTTGAAAAGGGTGAATTTCAAATAAAAAATGACAATTTTCATTTGGAAACTGTGGATTTAAAATTAAAAAATGCAATTTCTGATTTGAAATGTGTTACAACGTAATTTTCCACCTTGTGAGTATCAGCATTCTTTGGCCTATAGGATCCATTTCACTGACTCAGATCCACTTTATATCCTTCAAACACTATTTTTCCCTATTTTTGTTCTTACCCACTTCCTGTTCCATTACAGTGAGCATACCCACGAGTTGCAACACTATAGCCCACGGGTAGCATGTAAAATGGTAAAAATCACTAGTTTATTACTTTTTACTCCCAAAAAGCGGTTATTGGGTGACCTTTGACCCTCCATCTGCCCAAGAAATGCCTCGATGTGTCCTTTCACTTACCTTTGGGAGGACTATTTATGGAGCACATATGGCTTATGGACGGGAGGAGAAAGAAGAGCAAGAGAACTCTAGTGGATTTTTGCCTTATCTTGAATCTACACTCATTGATCCTTGTAGTTGTGAACCCCTTATGTTCACCTTCCAAAATCCTACCATAGTTTGAGTTTTCCATTCATGGAGGATTGAAGTGGTGGAGGCACAAGTGGATTGATCCAGATCGTGGTTCAGATTGGTTGTTGGCAAGAGGTCATATCACATTGTACTTCTTCTTGTTTATTAATAGAAATACTCATATTCTTGTCCATTAATGTTGTGAATGTTGTTTATTCTACATTAGGTTGCATTTACTTATAATATCATGGACCATTGCTATTGATGATGTTAATGTTGTTTATATATTATATGTACTTGTTGTATATTGGTTTTCAAGACTAATTTGCAGATTCAAGTGCATGGATTGAAAGCTCCAACGGGGATCTACATCAAACATTTGGATCGAGGTTGGTTACATTCTCCATTATCTTAGCATTGTGATTTATAATAGCATAGTTCTGAGGATTGAGTTAATTTCTGGTAGTCAGCTGTCTGTTGTGGTCTACCCCAAGCCATAGTGAGTTTTCTCCAACACAGAAATGGCGACTCCACTGGGGAAAACATCCATGTTTGGGGATTTTTAAGCATTAGTCCTTAATTAGAGTTGTTGTTTGTCGAAACTCTGTGTCACTGATTGGCCGTTGAGATACACTATAGAAAAATTAATTTTTCTGAGCCATTGGACTCTTAGTTTTCCCATTTTCCTTTCCTCACCTGCGGGCTAGCTTAGCTTTGCCCGCATATACTTGCCTTTGTTTACTCTACTTCTCGCGGGTACCCACAGGTATTCCTTCGATAGTAGCGTACAACTACGTATTTTGTTGGTTTATGACTATTGGTTGTTGCTGGGTTGGATTTGGATGATCCTGAGTCTTTGTTGGCCTGTTTCTTGACTGTTCCATGCCTTGGTTGTGACCAAAACTCTTTGTTTCTCTTGGTTGAGCCTTATTGGTTTTTTACCCATCTTTGGATTTAGCCTTGTTGATTTTTTCCTTTTGTGCTCATCCCTGTGGCTGGGTCTTACTGTTTGGGATTTGCTGGGTTGTCTTAGTGATCTTCTCGGCACTTTAGTGACTAAATAGTAGGATTTTGCTTGCGTTTTTCATTTATTTATATTGAAAAATAGAAAAAGAAAATCAATATAGTTTTTGCATTTTCCTTTTGTTTATAAGAGAAAATACAAAAAAAATTAAAAAAATTTACTTTCATGTACTGCATCTTGCATTGAGTGCTTGTTGCTTTCATTTAGGTTCTGCTTGTGCATCGAAAATATAAAAGGATTGCATTTTTATTTCGAAACCGCTCAATTGATTTTGCATGCTAGTGACATTTTTTTATTGGATATATGAGTCTAGGATTGGACGATTTTGCATACTATTGAGTCATACACATCACTAGTTTCACAACCATATCCTTTGAGTAACCACAGCCATTAAAATGAACGCTTAATATTAAAATTTATTAGACTGATTTTATTTATAGGGTACACCAAATAGCAAAGGTTTAGAGTCCTAGAATAAATCATTGTGAGTTAACAATCCAAGACTACCAGACGAAACATTAGGTGTCTGACTAGGGAGTGGAGGAATCCATGGTATATATCGGTGTTCTCAGGAAGCTCTACTCAACCCAGAGTAAAGCACGAGGTCATGGGAGGTTGGTTGAAGGGATATCCCTCTGATACCGACTGAACGTGGGAGATATTTCCAGGATTTGTTTGTATCTGGGGGTACCGGAGGTTCGTCCTCTTGTGCTTCAGGATTATCTACCCTGCCCATACAACGGATCCCACCTGCAACTATTCCCTTGAGAATTGGTTATATTGCAGTAACCATAGTTTCCTTATCTAGGTATCGCATAGGGTACTTGCAGTGGTTATGTTGTTAGTGTCCTGAGTCAGATAGGGATTGGACAGCACAGTTGTGTTTGTACAGTGGACTTGACCCTGTGCACGCAGTGAAGCCTGGGTGTCTCTATAACTGATTCTGTTACCTCTGGCTATAGTTTGGGAGTCTCAAGCCTCTTTTAGGTGAGACATACTGGCTCTAGTGTCGGGAGTTCATTTAGCCACTCTGTTTGTCTATTTTTGGTTGTAGTTTCTCTAGGTGTGTGCTTTTGATTTACTATTTTTATCAATAGTTGGCGGTAGGAGACATTGTGATTTGATATTCTCTTCGGAGATATCGTGGCATGGAGTCCTATTCTTCACCGATCCCATCAGTTAGCTGGTTTAAAACTGGCCGAGTCTTCACACCGTATTACTTGAGGATGCCGACGGGTTCCTTCTGAGTCTTCAGATTCTTATGAGACATATGTAGCTGACATTATGACAGCTGCACATTTCGACACAAAGGACATCCCTACGATTCCATCGGGTGGAGTCAAACATAATTCAGACACCCCCACACCTCAAGAGGCCTGGGGGGTGATCCGCCTGAGACTCAACCTGGTTCTATTTGGACGAATCCACTTGAGAATGATCCGTTCGATCCTTCAAATCTGAATAATTATCTTTATGGGATGCCTACCTTACCTGAAGATGAAGATCTTGCGATCAACATTAACCCGTTCTCATATAGTAGGCCCGGTTTCAGTACAGTTGATCCTCCCACTGCTTTTGGTAGTCACATTGGCACTAGTCATGGTGTTAGCAACACTGCACCCACTGGGGGCAATACCCTCACCGGGGGCACCACGTTGATCACTCACACACATAGTATGGAGACTGGTCATAATCCTCTTAACCATGCTAATGTTGGAAGAAGACCACCTCTTAGGACTACCCAACCTAATAGGAACATTGTTCAAAACATGAATCACCATCCACCACCAAACACTCATGTTGCTACTTGTCAACCTAGGACCACTTTCACAGATGTTAATGCTCCTCCTAACCATGGGGGTGGACATATACCGCACACTTTTGCGTCCACCACCACTACTAGTAATTCTAATGTAGGGGGTGGGAATGTATCTTATCTACATGGTCATAACCTCACCATTCCTGCTACTAGTAACACCAACGTTGGGGTAGGGAATACTTCTCATGCTTTGGGTCACCAAACGACTGCTCATGCTATTCCTAATGCTATGGGTGGGAACATACCTCACCATTATGGTCATTACAACTCAGTTCCCACTACGAATAGTATGTATATGCCCCATACCTATGGTGGCAACCCTTACTACAACACAGTCAGTGTTGGACACCAGTTCAACCCACCTCAATAGGGTGCCCAAAACACTTATATGCCTACTTACTCTCATACGGGTCAAGTCAGAGGAGGTTATCAACCTTATGACCATGGTCAAGCTTATGGTCTGCCAAGTCCTCATTATCAACAGTTTAATGCTCATGGTCAAGCTTTTAGTCCACCTTATAATCCAGTTCCATTCAACCAACCTTTTATGGGGGCTTATAATCAAGATTTCCAACCGCAACTCCCATTCCTCGCACATTTGAATCTTCCAGATCTTTTGAAGCTCACGAATGATCCGGTGTGTCACGACCCTACATGGCCCCCAGTCCCTACGAAGCTCCCTTTGGACATCCCTAAGTTTGAGGGGAAAGGTGGTGAGGATCTGGGTGATCATGTCACAAAGTTTCACCTTTGGTGTTCCTCCAACTCGTTGAATCATGATTCCATTAAATTATGACTATTTCAACGCACCCTCATGGGGGTAGCTGCGAAGTGGTATGTGGAGTTTCCTGGGAATACCTATAGGGGATTCAATGAGATTGCTTTGGTTTTCTTGGACCATTTCTAGTTACCGGTTCATTATGATACTGGTACTGAACTGTTGTCTACCTTCCGTCAGAATAAGGCCACACATATTTCTGACCACGTTCAAGAGTGGCGCCGACGGAAGAGATTAGTGAAAGCCAACATTCCTCCATAGTTTCTGTTGGAATGGTTCCTCAAGTCTCTACTCCCATACATTTCTAAGGATGTTTCGATGTTCGACATTGTGACTGAGGAACAAGCTATCTTAAAAGTCCAACAGTTAGACCTACTATACTCTCAGTCTGGCATTTTATATGACATTATTCCTGATGCACCGAGAACATGACACGAGCCTACGTCAGTTCTTGGACCACATGTCGATGGCATCATGGGATCAGCAAGCTCTCACCCTATAGACTTGGTAGCTAATCAAATGCAAAATTTGTCACTAAACCAGTCTACTCTCGGACAGGTTCACACCTTGTCCACTTCCACTCCGTCGTCTGATGTACACAATGTGCAATCAATGAAACCGTTAGGTAACCAGCAACCAGGTGTTAAGAAAAAGGGGAGAAACAACCGTAGGGGTGGAAACAATGGGAATAACAGTAATAGAAATCGCAATACTCCTCGAAAAGAGAATTCCAACCCTCCTCGAGAAGGAGAAAATGCTGGTGAGGATCGTAAACCTAGGCGTAAGGTGAAATTCCCTTGCAAGCTTTGTGGGGAATATCATCTTACTCACTTATGTCCTTGAATCGAAGAAGCATCGAATCATTTGGCACAGAGCCCAGCTGTTTTAAAGGATCCCCTTCTTCATCATTAAAACATGGCTTCACATGCTCCCACCACTGGTTATGGACCTACTGAAATGACGTCTTCTTCCAATACTAGTGGTTATGGATGTGTGAATATGGTTCAGTCAGAGGTTTGTGTTGCTACTCATCAACGTGCTTATGGTGCACCACAACATAATATGAGGAGTGAGCCTCCCCCCCCTCCTGACAATTCCTTGCATATCGAGAAGCCCTCTAATGTGCCACAGATACTAAAAGGTGTTCTCAAGCGCTCTACTCATAATCCTAATGATCGAGCTTCCCAAAACTACTCCATTGTTGAAGATTTGGGCCAAACTCTGTGTGCCATGTCGGCTCTTGAAGTTTTGCAGGCCTGTCCTTCTCAGAAGCATGCCCTTTTGTGTGCATTAGGAGTTCAGGATGGGGGAAATCCCAGTGTTATCAAGTTCGATACTACTGATGTTCAAATTCGCTTACCTTACCATGTGGCTTTTCAAATCCAGGTGGTGTGCCTTCAGAGTTTTGTCAAATGTACTATGGTTGACGAAGGTTCTTCTGTGTCAGTAATGTCGTTAGCTTGTTCGAAATCTCTTGGTTCTCCTCTTCTACTCGCGTCTAGAACCATGCTCACTGCATTCGATGGTCGGTCATTTAAGCCCCATGGAATTATCCCTTCCCTTGTTGTCTCCTTGGGAGGTAAGTCTATGCCTATTGAAGTCGAGGTGGTTGATGCGCCCATCGACTACAACCTGTTATTAGGTCGAAACTGGATGTACGCTATGAAGGCTGTCGCGTCCACTGTATTTAGAGTTATCTGCTTTCCCCATGAAGGAAATATTGTGACCATCCATCAGCTGGGTTTTGTTAACACTCCTTCCATAGCATCCACGAGATCCATAGTACCGCAAGTTACTAATTCTCAGCCGCCAACTGGGAACATAGGTGTTGGTATGTACCCTTCATTTATGGGAACTTATAGTTTTCCTACACCTATGAACTTTATCAGAACCATTTCTGATGATGCGTCTCCTCCTTTGTATAATATGCCATTCCGAACTTCCTATTGTATTGATCCATGGACTTTACCTTCCATGAGTTCCCCGTCTCGAGACATTACGCATGTTAGGATGTCTATGCCACTATCTGTAGCTGAGCTTGCTTACCAAGATATTCAACAAGCCACTGCAGAGTCGGATCTCTCTTCTTCACTGACAGGGGAAGAAGATCCCGTTGTGATGCCCACGTGTGCAGTCGACCCATCTTGTTCACATGATTGCCTCAATGGTATTCTACTTTCAGATGAAATTTTTATTGAGGCCATGAATGGTAATGACAAGCCTTGGGAGGATTCTCATCATCAATTTTATTTCCTTCCTACCCTTGATCTTATTGAACGAGATGAGCCTCCAGTACAACCTTCCATGCATTTGCATTTTGATCTAGGCATAGTTTTGTCTAGCCACGGTTTGACATTAAAGTCTGATCTCCCTACTTATGAGTCTGTAGACTCTCCTATAGATCCGTGAATTGGTGATCCTGATGAGTTTGATTCTACTTTTAGAATTTCCAACTCCCATGATGATGAATTTGCCACTACATATTCCTCCATGTCCTTCAGCTTTGCTCTTCATTCCGAAGTTGATCATTTTGGTCACTCGGGTGTTGGTACTATGGCACCTTTAGTGGTTAGTTCTCCCTGCATTATGTCTAAGGGTGATAATAGTGAAGTTGAAAATTTTTCTACCACAGTGACCTGTATCATATTTTTCTTTACATATGTTTTAGAGATGATCTTGGTACTTATGTTTCTTGGAGACAGGATTCTTAGCTGGACTTATACTTGTTTATTGGTCCTTTTCGACATTTTCTTCGATCATGGCAGGCATATTCAGAACCTTGCATATAGGCTTAGGCCTCCTGATTGTTATGATGCATTTGAACCTATTACTATCCAAATTTGCAGACACCCCTTAAGTGTCCTTATCTTGCTCATGTTCCTTGCATTATGTATAGCTTTGTCCCATGCGCTTGGAACTAGTCTTGCATGTCCTTGACACTCATCTGCTCTCATTACGAGCATTCTTCCACCTTTACTTCGAGCTCATTTAAAACATTAAGGAGTTTACGAGCATTCTTCCATCTCTCCTTTGAGCTCGTTAAAAATAGTAAGGAGGTCACGAGTTTACGTTTTCGGGCTCGTTAAACCTTTACGGAAAAGATTTTTATAAAGTCTTTTTTAAGCCCTTGTTAGACTTTTTCAAATCAAACAAGATTGCCGAGTATACTTGTCATTTCAGACTCATTAAAGGATTTGAAGCGACATTTACTTAGGTATAAGTTTACCCCTTTTCCGGTCCTTTGTGGATTAATTACGAAAAAGGTATACTCTAGTTATACATGACTAGAAGAGTTCTTCTCTCATTGTTTTACACTTTTTCGGGTGAGGAGACAAACTTTACGAAAAAGGACTTCCCTTTTATTTCAAGTTGTGATTGCATTGCATTATCTTGCTTGTTGCTTGAGCCTTTTTCCGGCTCTTGCTTACTCACTTATTAGCCATGTGCCTGAGCACTTTACCTTCCGATCCAAGCAGAGCCTTAATTTATCTTTCGTAGCTTGATGGCCCTTTACCCTGAGCGAACATTCCCCCAAGTGTCCACATCCTACACATGCTTCCTTGCATTGATCATAGGTATGTTCCATTGCGTGGGACTAGTCTACTAGCTATTTGACACTCGTTCCCTCACTTGGTGTACTATAAGCAATTTTATTCTTTTTCAAGCTTTTCCAAATATGAAAAAGAAAAAGAAAAATCAAATATTCCAAAAAGTCGAACAAGATTATGATTACTACTTCTTGTTGGCAGTTGTTGTGTTGCCTTTGAACAGAGCATTCATTCCACTCCATACACTATGAGTCGGGACTATAGTTGGACCTTAGGAGTTGTACTTGTTTCTCAGTTTCTCCACTGATTGGTTAAGCTTCCAGTCATTATGGAGCCCTTTGTGATGCCTCCTGCATCCCACAGTCTATATCGAGTATATGATACCTGAGTCTATCCATCTTCTCATGCTATTGTTCAAAAGAAGTTATGAAACTTGAGTCGGCCACTCCTCAGATATCTTGACTATTGCATGTCGGCCATCCTTATTGAGTCAGACTGTTTCACCTAAGATCTTCCAAATATTTCAGCATAGCTGGTACCTCGTGCTGGTTGATGGGGGATGCATTAATGCCATCCTTCCAGCAAGTCTTGTTCCATCGACTTCAACCCATTTATTACGGGACTTGAGGCTTAGAGTTCGGTTGAGTACCTTGAGGCTTGCAGTCATTAGTGGCAGGTTCTCTCGCCATTGACAGTTTTGGGAATACATCAATGTCCCCTGATCGATGGATTCATCCTAGTGTTCGACTTCAACTCATTTATTCACACTCTGATGATTGTGCTCTGTGCCTTGATACCCATTTTCATTATTGGTGGGTCATCTCGCATCTGTAAATGGTATACATCATTGACTGGTAATCAGATGATGTCACACCAGGTTTGACCCCAACTCCTTTATTCACTTGATGGGACTTGCACCATCGAAGACTTGTGTGGAAGACCCCATGCGATGGTGGCATTCAGTATGCTACCTATGACTTTGAATTTACATCTGAGATATCACCTCTCAGATATCAACAGTTTGTACCTCCGGTTTGCACCTATTGTCTTCTTTTCAGTAGGAGACCATATCTTACTGTAGAGGGATCATGGCTATGATCACTTATGACATATATCCATTATATACTGCCTATTCATGGCCATTGTATCAGATTGTTGTACTATACCGACATGTATTAAGGGATACTATTGTACTATGATGAGTGAGCTGCTCTTTCCACTTGTGTTTCCAACACTCCACTTCTGAGTTTTATAATGTATTTCGGCCATTGTAGCATTAGTCTCTGACCTCACACATTAGGGGGCATTTGTTACAACGTAATTTTCCAACTTGTGAGTATCAGCAATCTTTGGCCTGTAGGATCCATTTCACTGACTCAAATCCACTTTATATCCTTCAGACACTATTTTGCCCTATTTTTGTTCTTACCCGCTTGCTGTTCCATTACAATGAGTGTACCCATGAGTTGCAGCACTATAGCCCGCGGGTAGCATGTAAAATGGTAAAAATCACTAGTTTATTACTTTTTACTCCCCAAAAGCGATTATTGGATGACCTTTGACCCTCCATCTGCCCAAGAAACGGATCGATCTGTCCTTTCACTTACCTTTGGGAGAACTATATATTGAGCACATATGGCTTATGGACGAGAGGAGAAAGAAGAGCAAGAGAACTCTAGTGGATTTTTTCCCTATCTTGAGTCTACACTCATTGATCCTTGTAGTTGTGAACCCCTTATGTTCACCTTCCAAACTCCTACCATAGTTTGAGTTTTCCATTCATGGAGGATTGAAGTGGTGGAGGCACAAGTGGATTGATCCAAATTGTGGTTCAGATCGGTTGCTGGCAAGAGGTCGTATCACATTGTACTTCTTCTTGTTTATTAATAGAAATACTCATATTCTCGTCCATTAATGTTGTGAATGTTGTTTATTCTACATTGGGTTGCATTTACTTATAATATCATGGACCGTTGCTATTGATGATGTTAATGTTTTTTATATATTATATGTACTTGTTGTATACTGGCTGTCAAGACTAATTTGCAGATTCAAGTGCACAGATTGAAAGCTCCAACAGGGATCTACATCAAACATTTGGATCGAAGTTGGTTACATTCTCCATTATCTTAGCATTGTCATTTATAGTAGCATAGTTTTGAGGATTGAGTTAATTTCTGGTAGTCAACTATCTGTTGTGGTCTACCCCAAGCCATAATGATTTTTCTCCAACACAAAATGTGTGGATTTCAAATCAGAAAATTTAATTTTTTATTTGAAAATTGCAATTTGCATTTGTAAATGTTCAAAATGTAAGGCGAAAAGTTATAAAAATGGTTGTCCCAACTTCCATTTTCTGACAAGAATGATCGGCCGCCCCTTCTTTTTGTAATTAGTTGTGAAAAAATTTATCCAGCAATTCAGCTATATCCATAATGGATTTCACAAGTACGATTGAGCGACCCTTCTTGCAGTTTCAAACTAATATGAAAATAATATTGGGAATAAGAAGGGTTGGTCGACCCTTTTGAGAGTGTCGAACTATTATAAAAATAATATTGGGAGTAAGATGGGGCGGTCGACCCTTCAATTACGAGGGAATTGTAAAAATAGAACACCTTGTAAGTTATAACATATAAAAATGGTTTCTGACGACTTTTGTCTTTGATCCTTATTTTTCGACAAGAAGGATCGACCGCCCCTTCTTTTCGTAGTTAATTGTGAAAACCTCTATCCAACAATTCAACTATATCCATAATGGACAACACAAGAAGGATAGATCGACCCTTCTTGCAGTGTCGAATTATTATGAAAACAATATTGGGAATAAGAAGGGTCATCCGAGTATTCAATTTCAAGGGAATTGTAAAAATAGAGTGCCTTGGAAGTTATAACATATAAAATTGTTTGTCCCGACTTCCATTTTCTGACAAGAAGGATTGGTTGCCCCTTCTTTTCGTAGTTAATTGTGAAAACATTTATCCAGCAATTCAGCTATATGGATAATGGAGAACATAAGAAGGATTGACCAACCCTTCTTGCAGTGTCGAAATATTATGGAAATAATATTGGGAATAAGAAGGGCCGACCGACCCTTCTTGCAGTGTCGAACTATTGTGAAAATAATATTGGGAATAAGAAGGGTCAGCCGACCCTTCAATTAGGAGGGAATTGTAAAAATAGAACACCTTGGAAGTTATATCATATAAAAATGGATTGTCCTGACTTCCATTTTACGACAAGAAGGATTAGCCGCGCCTTCTTTTCGTAGTTAATTGTGAAAACCTTTATCCAACAATTCAGCTATAGCCATAATGGAGAATGCAAGAAGGATCGACTGACCCTTCTTGCAATGTCTAACTATTATGAAATGAATATTGCGAATAAGAAGTGTCGGCCGACCCTTCATTTAGGAGGGAATTGTAACCATAGAAAACCTTGGAGAAAGAGCGGCCGCTCTTTCTCTGAGAATATTTCTACTTGCCAACAAAGTCTTTAAAGCAAAAATTGTATAAATTTTGTTGTTAAAATGTTGATATCTTCTATCCTAGGGTGACACGTGGAACGATCTTATTGAGACATGTGGCATATTTGATTTGGCACATTGAGTATAGTGAGGTTACTAATGCTGGTTTAACCACAACACAATTAGGAAATGAAAATTCACTGATAGTAGTTTTAAGGATTAGGCACATGCAAGATTACCCTGTAGTTGGAAATGCTAATTGAAAAATTAACATGAATTTATTAATTTATGTTAATCATTTGCAGAAATAGATAAATGTTTTAATTAAATAAATTCACTTCAAACATAAAAGATACACATATCATTAGTAAAGACAAATCCAAAATGTAGATCAATGTATGGATTATTGATTGCAAAAATTAAACAGTGTTCATAAACAGTGTGTATTATTGATTTCAAAAATTAAACAGTGTTCATAGACAGTATGGATTATTGATTTCTTATTTGGTAAAGTTTCGAGAACCCAAAACCCGCAACCCGCATTTTTGGATTGCAGATTTTGGGAACGTTGAATAAAGCAAGATTTTGAATCTTTACCCCGAATCCTGCATGCCATAACAGTAATATCGGTTGTTTGTTTCTTCCTAGGTCTACGGTCTAGATCTCATTTTCACTATCATTTTTACTGTCAATTTTTACGCTCTTATGTGGATTTTACTGTGGAGTTTTTACCAGGGTCACCTGCATGGTTTTCAGTTGAAATCAGGTTGGTTTGTCGTGAATTTTGCATCTTCTTTTCGTGCTTTTATTGTTTATGGGTTGATTTTGAATCTCGTTTGTTTATTTATCAGAATTTCCCGAAACCTTCATCAGAATGTCTCGAACTACCCGGTCCAAGGTATAGGGATTCACTGACTAAGGATCCCAATTTCAGCATTTTCTCAGACACCAGTGAGAGGGTGACTGAGGATTATCAGATGGACTGGGCAAAAATTTATTCAATATTTGACAACCATGACCTTTTAGGCATCAAACAAGACCGACTAGCTTATGAAAAAATTAGGGCTTCCCAAATTCATGCCATTGTTGCTCGCCCTTCCATCTTACCTTATACAGACCTTGTAAAATGGATTGTTGAAAATGCCAATACCAAAGACCGGTCATTCAATGATTGCGCAGGTTTGCAATTGACTACCTTTTGCCCGGAGGTTTTTATCAGAGCTTTCGCTCTCAAGCTAGCTATACAAACCCTAAGTTCTAACTTTATTCAATCTTCCAAGACTAGAAATAATTTTGACGTGATGATGAAATGTTGGATGATGAAACCTAATAGTTTCATGCCTAAGGTGGATGATCTCTATCCTATTATTTGGTTCAAGGAACCTTACTCTTTACTCGCAGCCATGCTTTGCAGGATTTTTGGTCTCCTCAATTGTTCATTTTTCAAGGCTGAATGGGCTCCCATAGACCATCATGTAATAACAACAGGTGAATCCTTTCCCTAGGCATCCATCTTGTCATCAGAAATTAAGACACAAATTCAAAACTATCAAAAGGCACCCGCCTCAAAGAAGCCACATTTTTATCTATCAACCTACATCCTTGATGTCTTCTGCGCTGAATTTCAATATCCTAAATTGGGGTGGAATTGGACCCCCGAGGCTCCACCAGTTCATATATATCATTATGCATTATGGGAAAGAAATTATATACCCTTGCGTTATGAAATTTTTGACCTCTTCATGGGTACCATTTATTTTAAATTATTTCACCAGGAAGCTCTTGCCTTCTCAGCAAGTGCTAGAACCTTCATCAACACCATTGGGGACTGGTATGTTTATGAGTCTTTTGCATATATCAGAGTTTGGGGAAGTGACACTGTTCACCTGTTTCCCAGAATTGTACCTGACAGATTGGTTATTCAAGAAGTTTCCTATCAGACTATCACTGCTGGAGTCTACAAGAAACTTACTGGTCCTAAAAAGAGAGGCTGGCCTAAGTTCTCTCTAAATCTTGGCCCACTAGTTATTCCTACTTCAACCTGGGCTGCTGTACTTGGTGATCAATTAGCTCCTTTGAAGTTGGGAAAACCAACCAAAAGAAAGCATGATCCCAAGAAATTCTTGGATGCACACTTCAAGCAATATCACAGGAAAATGGACTATGTCCATGAAGATTTTCCAGATGACTCTATCTATCGAGGGGTGAACACCTTCCCTGAAGTGCTAGCAAGAGCCAAGAGCTTGGATGAGCAGCGACAAATTATGGCATTTCAGAAATAAATAAAATGTCAGGTTTATGGGCAAATAACCTTGGAGTTGAATATCACTAAACATGTTAGAAGGAGCAGAGAACAAAAGCAAATTCAGCTAGCCAATCCTCCCTTAATGCTTACTTATACAGATGGAGACAAAGGTAAAAATCCCATGGAAGATCCTCCTCAGATTAAAACCACTGAGCAGGTTAAAGCCTTGTTGCAGACATCTCAGAATTTTCAGCAACATTTGGAAAACATGACTTCAGTGTTGGGTACCAAGATAGCTAAATCACCCAAGGCTGCTATGAGTTTTCAAGTAACTATTGTAGCTTCGCAGCTGGTTGATGACTCGACAATGATTGAAGATAATCCTCCTAAGAGATAGAAAGTTCAGGTTTCCACATCTGAAGTTCCTACTATTGATCTCACTAACAGTGATGTAGAATATGAGCCACATGCTGCAGTTCAAGTGACTAAAGAAGTACCTGAAAAGGTAACTGACAAAGTTGTGGAAGAATTCACTAGGGAAGTGATAGACAACTCATAGTCACTTACAAACTTGTTGGACAGTATTGAAATGGACCATTCTGACCTTGACATCATAGTTCCATCACTCTTGTTACCACCTATCCAGGATCTTTCTATTTTTCCTGCAAGGTAAATCCCACCACTCTCTATTTCACAGTTTTTTCACACTTTGACTCATAGGGCCACCCCTTTTCCTAGTAACTCAGTTTCTTTTTCCATTCCTTCCTCTATACTTGCAGAATCCCAGTCCTCGACTGACCTCCTACAATTACCCACATCTACTTCATCATTACCCACTGACAGAGATTCAGTCAGAACTACTTCTTCATTACCATCAGCTGCTAATGGTGACCAAGTTCTCCTTTTTGAAGCTATCACTTCAATCCCTTCTCCTACTATTCTCTCATTAATTCCTCAAATTGTTTCTACCCCTATGATTGTTCCTCAAGTTACCATGCCTATGCCTGATGCCATGGCCACTCAAACTCCCTCATTGGTTTCAACAGAAAATGTTATTTCAATCACTTCTGAAGTAATAACTGAATGGGACGATGATGAAATAGTTCCTCTTGGACATTACTTCTACAGTAAGGATAATAAGGTGGTGGTAAAGAGGGGTAAGAAGAGAAGTATTGATAAAAAAGGCTTAGAAGTGTCTGTTCCTAACTAGATAGTCTGGGCTCAACAAGCCAGTAACCCTCAGAGACAGGAAATTGAGACAGCTACAGCCCTAGGGGCATTTGCAGGAGCAAACCTTGATTCAATACAGGTTCTCAATAGAGAAATTGATCAGAAGAGGGAATAAGTGGAGAAGCTTCAAGAAGAGCTGGAAAAGGATAAATAGGAACATCAAATTTATGTTGATGATCTTAGAAGGATTTGGGAAGATAAGTTGGGAGATGAGGAGCGCAAGAGCCAATCTTTGCAGGTTGAACTTCAAAGGTTACAAGCTGAGAATTCTGCCAATGTTCAGCAAATTGCTTTATTGCAAAAACACTGTGAGGATGCAATTGCAAGTGCAGCCTATTCTACTTTCTTCAAGATGACATCTCAAGAATTCAAGGACTTAGCTTCTCAATTCAATAAAGAGTATCACGAATACCTAGAAAAGCTATTTTGCACATTGGATGAAATTAGAGAAACTCATATCAATTTTGGCAAGATGCTTAGTTCCTTTGAAAGGCAGGAAGGTAAAAGGCTTGAGGCTTCCAAGGCATATAATAACATTGTTGAATGGAAAAAGTAAACCAAAGACATTCCAGAAGGATTTCCCATGCTTAGCAGTTTTCAATTTAAGAAGATTAGAGGTGCGTTGAATACTTGGTTGGAAATAAATGAATCAATTGAAGATATTCTTAAAAAAGCTCGAGCCATCTGTAGCAGGCGATGGTATGCAGCAAATAATGTTATGTTGGCTCTCCAGTTGCCTGCCATGGAACTCATCGAAGATGCTTGTCCACCTAAATTGAAGATTGAGGAAGTTGAGCATAAGTTTGATGAAGTTCAGCAACAAATTCAGCTTCTAGAAGAAGTCAAGGTTGATGATGTGGAGCAGTTGATTAGGAAGTCGGTTTCCCTGGAATGTAAGATCCAAGTCTACATCTGTATATGGCATAAGCTGGCAAAGAATGAGATGGATACATTCGAATGCAATGCCCAGTTGGGACTCGAGTTAGCAAATTATCCTATGATAGATGAGTTGTTAGAGATTTGGGGCAAATGGCAAGATGTCCTAGGACATTAGGTTATTTTTTATTTTGTAATCCCTATTTTTAATGGATCTCCATTTTTGTACCCTATTGTATTTCTTATTGGACAGATGCCTCTTTTGAAAATGGGTGGATAATTTTGGGATTGGGAATCAACAGGAGACGAATGGGGATTCTCTGTCTTACTGGAGCTTTGTAATTTTGTTTGTAGAACTCATTAATATAGTAAAGTAATCTCATTGAATCTTTTCCTGTTTATTGTTCAAGTTTCTTTGACAATGCCTGATTTCGTATCTCAAATTGTCATCTACAGTATGTGATCCCTTTTGCATGTATGAATTAATGCACAGGTCTATTGTACTGATTTCTCTTATGGTTGATCTATGTATAAAATATCTTGTTGAATTTCTTTAATTAAGATATTTTTCTTTATCGATTTCTGCAAATGATTCACATGCTATTTGATCAATGTTAATTTTTCAATTGACACAGTGATCACAGATTGATCTTGAATAGGTTTAAATGACTTGAATTATTCTCTTTTAATTTTCATTAATTGGTGATGATTTAAGTAAACAAGTAAAATGCATCTTTTACATTTCTGTTGGAGTTGGAAAACATGCTTGTTCCTTTCACATCAAGACCGATCTGCATAACAACAAGTCTTCCTTAAAATAAATTCTAAGTTAGATTAGGATCCCTCCCCTCGTGCTCTCCACGTGCTGGGGGGGTGGCCCCATAGATCATGCTGACATCCGTAGTCGGGGGATAATGCTCCTCGAACTGAAGTTTACTTGTGGAAGTAATTGTAAATAAGTAACTTTACACATTTACATTAGTATCATCATAGTAGCATTATACGAAAGCTATTATATTCTTTCTTTTTCTTTTTTTTAATAGAAACATTCTTTTTTTTAAATAGAAACATTCTTTACTTTAGTTTTTTTAAATCGAAGCATTATTTTTTTTTTCTTTTTCTAAATAGAATAAAATCTCATAAAAAGAATGAAAAGTGTTGTTAGTTATTATTATTTTTTAATTAAAGCCCTTCATGCTAGAAGGGAGGTATGAATATATAACCTTCAAATGTGAATTTAAAATAAAAAAAATGCAATTTCTGATTTGAAAACTGTTTAAAATTGCAATTTTCATTTGTAATTGTTCAAAATTTTAAGGTGAAAAGCTATAACATATAAAAATAGTTTTTCCCGACCTCCGTTTTCCGACAACAAGGATCGGACACCCTTTCTTTTTGTAGTTAATTATGAAAACCTGTATCCAACAATTTAGCTATATCCATAATGGAGAACACAAGAAGGATCGACCGACCCTTCTTGCAGTGTCAAAATATTATGAAAAGAATATTGGTAATAAGGGTCGATGGACACTTCTTGCAGTGTCCAACTATTATGAAAATAATATGGGGAATAAGAAGGGTCGAGCGACCCTTCAATTACGAGGGAATTGTAAAACTAGAACACCTTGGAATTTTTAACATATAAAAATGGTTTGTCCTGACTTCCATTTTACGACAAGAAGGATCGGCCACCCCTTCTTTTTGTTGCTAATTGTCAAAACCTTTATCCAGGAATTCAGCTATAGCCATAATGGATAATACAATAAGGATCGACCGACCCTTCTTGGAGTGCCTCGAACTATTATGAAAATAATATTTGGAATAAAAAGGGTAGGTCGGCCCTTCATTTAAAATGGAATTGTAACAAGTAGAACACCTTGGAGAAAGAGCGGCCACTCTTTCTCTGAGAATATTTCCACTTGCCAACAAAGTCTTTAAAGCAAAACGTCTATAAATTATGTTGTTAGAATGTTGATATCTAGTATCCTAGGGTGACACGTGGAATGATCATATTGTGACACATGGCATATTTGATTTGGAACACTGAGTATAACGAAGTTACTAATGCGGGTTTAACCACAACACAATCAGGAAATGAAAATTCACTCAGTAGTTTTAAGGATTAGGCACATGCAAGATTACCCTGTAGCTGGAATGCTAATTGAAAAACTAACATGAATTTATTAATTTATGTTAATCATTTGCAGAAATAGATAAATGTTCTAATTAAATAAATTCACTTAAAACATAAAACACACACAGATCATGAGTAAAGACAAATCCAAACTTTAGATCAAACTAATCAGAGGCAGGAGACAGGATATGATTAAAAATAACAGTGCTATGCAAAGAAAACTAATCAGATGTATGATAGCTAATTAAAGAGCTTTTGTTTGGTAATTTAAAATAAGAAGATATGAACAACCCATCAATATAGAGCTTATGATAATGAATTCTATACCGACTTTAGTAGAAAATGGTAGTGGATGCTTGAAATGAAAGCAAGAGAGCATAATATTTATGACTTTTGTCCCGATACAACACTTATCCAAGCATGAAAAAGCATAACAGTATGAATTAAACAGTGAGAGAAACATTCACATAAGAGAAGAAGTAAACATACTATAAGACAAATAACACAGGAATCTCTGATAGAAAACCTTGCTCGGCCTAGCCAGATTTTATTAAAATATATCTCAGAGTGCTTAATAACACAAGGAATTCACGAGTCCAACAAAAGTTTCCAACCCTTTCTCCTTCTATTACATTGCTTACATAGATGCTTAAAGCCTTCTGGCTCGAGCTGCCTCAACAGGAACTTGTTACAATGTAGGTGACACCTATTCAAAAAGATTTACCACCCTCAGGAATTAGTTACAACAAAATGACAATGCTGGTAAAACTGGCTCAATTTCCTTTTACAAAATTACTGAGCATTTTTATCGAAAGACAACAGACTCTAACAAAATAAACAAAATGCTTCAGCGAATATTTCCTCCATGCTTCTATCCCACGATCATCGAATCTTCAGCGGTTCAATATCGGCTTTCCCTTCCCATATTTCTCAACAAGCTTCCATAGCTCGGCAGCTGGAAGCTCTGAGGTGGCCAACTCCTTCATTAAGACTTGTGTTATCATTCCAGGAGTCCTTCTAGGATGTAGGTCGAAGGAGCCTAGTAACTTAGTTTATCCTCTCAATGGTGGATAATATTTCACCAAGATGAACATCTAACTTGCTGCATAATATACTCAAGACAGTCTCGAATACAATCAAACACTGCAAGGCCTTCAATCACTATTATTAGATAGGTAAAAGGATAAAGAGAACCGATCATATAACCAGAACGTATGTAAAACAATTACATATGATGGGACAATTAACCTACAATGAATGCTAATGACCCTAGTTGAATAATCAATAGTAAGATGACAATTACCCAAATTATGAACATAGACAAAGAAAACCATTCACTCAATAGCATATCATAGAAAATAAAAAGACAGGGTCTGATAACAATGAATGAAAGAAGCTTGCAGGATGATCATATAAAAGAAAGATGTCTCTTTACACATACAGTAAGTCTAGTCTCTAAAATACAACCCTTTATTGCTCTCAATATCTAGGCTTTATAAAATTTACACAACCTTCCCCCAACTCCTAAGAAGCTGGATTCGAAATCCTAAAGATAGAAGATGGATTCTATTCTCCCAATATGTGACACCTGTAGGAAAACTGAGAGAGGTTATCGTTCTCTGACATGTTAGGAATAACAAACTTTGAGCGTTTTGCAGAATTATTCTCCATTCACTCAGAATCATCATTTGAAAATGATGAATCTGCACAGTAAAACGCCATTTATTGCTGAAACTGCTGAAAAATGGGGCTCAGAGATGGGTTCATCTCTCCAAATATGTGACACCTGTGTATAAAACAAAATAGTTTAGTTATCCATTGACTTGTTGTGAGAAAAAACCTCCCTCGGATTATTCAAATTCATTTTCATTTACCTGAGACCTTCATTTCAAAAACATGTGTTAAACAGGCAGATTCTGGGATCTGAAAATTGAGGCTCAGTGACGGATTCGATTTTCTCAATCGGAAACACCTGTAGGAAAACGGAGAGAGGTTATTGTTCTATGACATGTTAGAAATAACAAACTTCAAGCATTTTGCAGAATGATTCTCCAGTCGCTCAGAATCATCATTTGAAAATGATGAATCTGCACAGTAAAACGCCATTTATTGCTGAAACTGCTGAAAAATGGGGCTCAGAGATGGGTTTAGCTCTCCAAATATGTGACACCTATGTATAAACAAAAATAGTTTAGTGTCCATTGAATTTTTTTGAGCAAAAACCTCCCTCAGATTATTGAAATTCATTTTCATTTACCTGAGACCTTCATTTCAAAAACATGTTTTAAACAGGGAGATTCTGGGATCCAAAAATTGGGGCTCAGTGACGGATTCAATTTTCTCAATTGGAAACACCTGTAGGAAAACGGAGAGAGGTTATTGTTCTTTGATATGTTATAAACAAAAACCTCTGAGCGTTTTTAAAAATGATTCTCCAGTTGCTCCGAATCGTCATTTGAAGATGATGACTTTTCACAGTAAAAACGCCAATTTTGTAGCGAAAACTTCTCGCCTCCATCTTAATAGTTTTCAGGTTTTCGACAGCTGCAACAAACTTTGACAAGATCAACAGCCTTCAAGGTGATGACAAGGCTCTTAAACTCTTCTTTTGACAATTGGACAATATCTTGACCAAAAATAGAAAATCCATTTGATCATTTCCCTTCTCTGTTTCCTCAAAGCTTTAACAAAAAGATGATACATATGCCTTTAATTATTATCTTTAAATAAAAACCATCTTCTTGCCATTTGGAATAAATAAAAAAAAGCTGTGTTCTAGGCGAAAATAATGCCTCTCTGCCCTATTTTGCGCTTTCGGTGGCTAAAGAGCCAAAATTCTAATCTGTAAGCTGCCAAAAGCTCTGCTTTCGTTGGCTAATGAACAATTGAAATGCCCACCTAAGCTACCGAAAGCTCTGCTTGAAAAATAGCTTTCGAAATCTGCAAAAGTCTACTTTCGGTAGCTGTGGACAATTTTTCTTTTGACTTGTCAGCTGCCAAAACAGTGTTGAGAATGCCTCCACTTTTGGTAGCCTCGAACAATTTTGCTTTTGACTTGTAAGCTGCCAAAACTTACCTTTCGGTGGCTAATGAACACCATCATATTTTCCCAAGCCACCAAAAATTGCCCCCTGACTCACACTGTATGTCCTTTCACTTTCGATAGGTAGGAGAGCCTCAAAAATTTCGTTTAAGCTACCAAAAGCAAGGCTTTCGGTAGCTTAGGGACTGTTTTAAATAAGTGCTTAGCTACCGAAACCTGTCTTTTGAAATTTTTGAAATGAAAACCCAATCTAATGTTTTTCAAACTTTATTACATGCATAAAGATATAAAAAATGAGCCTTAAAAAATTTTGAAATGACCTCCCATCATCTAAAATTAATCAACTCGACAAAATTATTTGGGGAGATAACAACTCGGATCTCAATGTGGTCCCTATAAGAGTAGCTTCGCAAATTTGCACTAGCCTCCTTGAACATCATGCTTAACTCAAAATCCTTTGCCATTTTCTCCACCACTATATTCCCTGATAACAACTGATCCATACCTGCAAAATCATTGAAATGCACTTTACATCTTGCCAATTTCTTCTGATATTCTTCTTCTATGAGCATTGTTCCATCCTCCTCCAAAAAGAGAGGTAACCCTTTCTTGAACAAAGGGTCAAACATGTCTTTGAAATACTTGATCTGCTATGCCATGACATCTATTTTAGCTTGAATAACATTTACCTGCTGGTGCTTATGCATCACTTTTTTGGCTCCAATGATGATGGAAACCCTATCTGTTACACCAGTTGTCTTGACCTGCTCCTCAGATAAGCTGTTCAGGAATTCGATGGCATTCTCAGTATACTCTACAGGTTTTTTTTTCAATTTCTCATTTGCTGTTGTCACACTACTCTTGGCTAATTTTATCACTGTTTCCTTGTCCAAGACAAAATCGAGGAAGGGCCTCAATTTCCCTGCTTCTTCAACAATGGCATCCCAGATGACCTTCCTGGCCTCTAGCAAGGAAGTCTTCCCTATAGCTTGTCTTGCCAACTCATCATATTTAACCTGCAACTCCTAGTGCTTGGCTTCCCAAGCCTCATTTTCTCTTTCTACATTATCCTTCAGGGTTTTCAGATTCACATTCTGCTTTTTTAATCTTGTTATTTCCACATCTTCTAGACTAGATTCGGCTATAGCCCCTACCAGGGAGAAATCCCCAGCCTCTATGGATGGAGTGGCCATGCTTTATACTACTTGCTCTTTCTGTTGCAGTCTCTTCTCAAGCTCTTCCACTCTGGCCTTTGAGATTTTCTCACTTGCCACCATAGTGGCTATATCTATCTGCCATTATTTTTCCTTCACTTCAAGCTTCAATAGCTTATCCCTATAGTCTGTCAAGTTAGTCTGCAACTTCTCCTTCTTTTCCTCCAGTTCTGTTAGCTCAAAGACTGCTACTAACTGGGTAGAGTGGATTTTCAGCCCCTTTTTTAGAGATCGGATGATGTTGTCTTTTTCGTTGAGTAGGTTTTGAATAATGGCTCTTTTATCAAGCTAGCCCTCAGTGTCCACTATGTCACCCTGTAATTTTTTGATCTTTTCCTTATGAGATTTGTTTTCCATTTTTTCCTACTTGAGCTGGTTGGAAACCTTACTCTTATTGACCTGTACCTTTGATAGCTCCAAAGGTTTCCTCAACAGTCTAGGATAAATAACATCCCTGGTTTCTTTGTGTAAGTTTATTACATCTGGGACAGGGATGTCATCTAAATTCATCCTTAGCTCAGTGGCCTTGCTCTTGGTGGCCAAGGCCAAAATCAGGGTGTTCTGAGCGAGGCTCCTTCTAATCACTAGAGACACTTCTTTGCTTGAAATTTTCCTTAGTTTAGTATATAACTTGGACTCCTCTGAGGCTTCCCATGAGTCCACCTTGTATTCATCTATCAACTCATCTCTAGTCTTTCCTAAGGCAGCAGGGTGAGTGGCTGTTGGGTTAAACACATAATATTTGATCTCAAATGCTGGTAGCTTATCCACTTGCTTCTTTTTTCCTTTACAAGTCCCCACTGGTACTAGCTGTTGTTCATATTCATCATTTTTCTACCTCTTTGGGGCTCTCTCAGCTTCCCCTTCTGTGTCCATAGGGACACTATCAGCTTCCTTGTTGGATTTTATTAAGTTGATGGCCATAGGCATGGCTATTGGAACTGATAGGACTAGGCTAGAAGAGCCAGGAACTATGGGTGTGTTCCCTTGTGTCAGCAGGGAGGAGCTCTCAGGTGTTTCTATTTCCATCTGGCTCTTGCTAGGACATTCCAATAACTTTGTAGCTTCTGCCATGCCTGGAATTTTGAAATGCACAAAAGCCTTCCTATTGCTTTCCTTCCTCTTGTTGGAAATGATGTGGTGGGGATCATATTTTAAGGCTGCTTCTGTTTTGAAACCCATCTCCTTTATCTTGCATTCAATGGCTGTAAGAGATCCTTTGTTTTTGATTAAGAATGGACCTAAAGTCCATGGAAACACCATATCAGAGCCCTTTCTATGATCTAGAAAGTGCTCAGCGTTTTCCTTCAATTTTTGTCTGATGAATTCTAATGCAAACACTTTGGGGGTCAGGAAAACTGGTAGCACGTAGGGTGCATAAGCAAACCCATAAACCTTGATGATTGTGCCATGCTCTGAAAGGAACCAATATCTGACCGTCTTCTCAGGAGAAAGCTGTAGTAACTCCTCCATTTATGTTAATACTCTAGGAAGCTTCTTTTGGAAAATGACCTAATAAACCTCAGACATGAGCTCGTCATGGAACTTGGTGTAATCAGTGTACATATCCTAAGTAAGTAGTACCTCAGGAATTTGCAAGTTTTCCTCATTGAATGCCAGGAACATTTTTAGTAAGTATGACTGAAATCTGAAAATCCTTGTTTCCTAGAATTCTTTAGCTAGGAGTGTATGCTTTCAACCAAAACTTCATCAAACCTGAGGCATGCACATTGGGTAGACTAGATTGGGTCATCTAATTCCAGGGGGCAGGTGCCTAGGACAAAAAGCAAACTTATTAGAGGTTATGTGACATACATATCATAGTCTAGACCTAGGAATTGGCTCATCATGGTGATAACACCTCTAGATTCTTTCGTGAATAGTCTGGCTTCAGCTGGGAAATCCCGCTCTTGTATTTGGACAGTAGGATTCAAACAGGACCTATAGAAATTTTGTTTTACTTCAACAGGGGATTGTCTAAAAAACCAGATTAGGGCTTCCTTGGTATACCCTATAGCTTTCTAGAAAAACTCTTTTGGGACTGACAGGGCTTTTCTAAGGGTTTGGGTATCGATTTCGCAAAGGATATTAGACTTGGAAGCATCCATGATTTCCCTCTCAGTAGAAGAGTGTTTAGAGGTGCAACATTCAACAAATTCAGGAAAACCAGGGGTTTGGCCGACTGTAAACAAATGGAAATAGGACTGGTGGACCTGGTACACGTTTATACCTCGCTCCCTAACTAGTTTCAACTTGTTTTTTACAGTTTCCATGGGGTCATCGTTCATCATAGTGTCATAGACTGTTAGGAACCTATGTCAATCCTTCTCTTTACTATGTTAGTATATTGTTGTTGGACGCATATGCTTTGTAAGTCGTCCCGTAGTGTTTGTTGATCCGTAGTTTATATTAGCCCATAGTATTGACCCATAGTATTGGACGCATATGCTTTGTAAGTCGTCCCATAGTATTATATGTCCCATGGTTTTGACTCATAGTATTGGGCATAGACTTAGTATATAGGTGTGTGTTGAGGTCATTGAAGGCACCGTGAAGTTAATTGTATTGAGCTTGCTCAAAGGAGGTTGCCCCCTCGAAGTGGCCCGTGATCAATATAAAAGCGATTCTGTTCTATTATTTCTGATATCTCATGTATTTGCACTAATTAATTATTGCAGGTACATCACATCTGGTATCAGAGCACTTTCCTTGGCACAAGTGGGAAATTTTTTTTTCTTTTTTTGGGCGGCGACTTTCAGATCAATTTCTGAAACTTTATGCACAAAAAAAAAAGAAACCGATTGCATATCTGAATTCATCTTTCAAAAATACGCAGTTTCAAAAAAAAAATCATCTCATTTGGAGTTCTAAAAGTGGAGATATCGCGGATTTAAAATTAGCAATTTTTCAGAATTTCGGTGACGGCCGCGGAAATTGCGGCGAGAAAATCTTTTGACCGAGTGCCCAGATTTCTATTCCGCTTTCATGGGAAGAAGCAGAGTGGTTGTTCCAGTTCCGGAAACATGCTATAATAGAGATTCTGAGCAATATAGATCCGGTTTTTGAACATTGGGTGGAATTTCTGCCCAAATTTTTTCTGTTGCAGGTTCGGATCTGGGAATAATCCCTATCCGCTTAACTGTGGGAAGTACTTGGGCATAAGCCCTAAAAATCATTGTGAGGAGTACCACAGGAACCCCGAAGTAGCTGGCCCATTGAGAGGACCTGCCAGCGAAAAGGGCAACGACCCCTACCTGATTGACTAGTTCCCACCTGTGAGGTAAACCAAGAGTTGTCGTTTGTGGCAAAGCGGTTATCAGTTTTACCTGAGCCGTGGAGTGAGGGGTACTGCCCCAATACACAAGCCGTCAGACAGCATTGGTGGCCGAGTGAAACCCCTGAACTGTTAGGAAGCCGCACATACCTGGGGTCCATATCTACTTTCAGCTGAACTATTGTCGATCTCTGCTGCGCCGTTTCAGATCCATTTTGCAAGCCGTTCCAGATCCAGCTGTTCGGCATTGTTCCAGATTCCTTCCGAGCCGTAGCCGCTCCAGTCTGTCCAAAAAAAAAAAAAAAAAAAAGAATCCTGGTTATGGTTGTCACCCGTGCAGGAGCAACAACCATGGAGGAAGCACTTACAGCCATCCAAGTCAAACTCCAGGATCTGGATAAAAAATTTCTCAGCCTCCATCTTCAGCAGTCAGCCATGAACAATACCAGACAGCCAGAATCTTTTGCAGCCACTGGGTTCTCTTCTTCTAGCAATTTTGGTGGGCCGAAGCTTGATTTTCCTCGCTTCAATGGTACTGATCCGACTGGATGGATATACCGGGCAGAACAATATTTCAGTCTGCATAATACTTTTGATGTTCAAAAAGTTCCACTTGCATCCTTTCATTTGGAACAGGAAGCCCTTCAATGGTACCGTTGGTACATCAAAGCTCATCCCGAGCCAAACTGGACAGATTTTTGCCACCTCATTTTGCCGCGATTTGGTCCTAGTGCTTTTGACGACTTCACAGGAGCACTCACTAAACTTCACCAAACTGGCACAGTGAAAGAGTATCAGATGGAATTTGAGAAACTAGCCAATTACACAGAAGGATTGTCTGATGAATTCTACAGGAGTTGTTTTATCAGTGGTCTCAAGGATGAAATCCGCTCAGAGGTCAAAATGTTTTGTCCCAACACAATGATGGAAGTCCTAGGGTTGGCTAAGCTGGCCGAGGACAAGATCGCAGCTCAACAAAGCTCCAAACCCACCTTTGATCCCTTCAGAAATATGGGTTCCCAACGACCTTCCATCACGCCTGCTCCTCAACCAACTCCTATCAAGCATTTGTCTGAAATAGAAATGCAGGCACGCCGAGAAAAAGGGCTTTGCTATAATTGTGATGAGAAATTCACTCGGGGACATAGATGTGTTCAACAAAAGCTCTATCTCTTGGATGTGGATTCTCTACCTGCCTTAGAACTTGGTGAAGAAGCTACAGATACAGTAGATGATCAGGTCAACATTCAACACCTGCCTGTTGACACCCCATCTCAGGACGACCCACCCGAGATCTCCCTCCATGCTGTAACCGGAGTCACCACCCCACAAACAATGAGAGTCAGGGGATACTTCAAGAAGCTCCCTCTTACCATCCTCATTGATTTCGGTAGCACTCATAACTTCATTGACCCTCGGATTGCCAAACAGGCTGATTGTTTTGTCCATCCTTGCTCCAACTTTGAAGTCATGGTTACCAATGGGGGTACCTTACCTTGCAAGGGGAAGTGTCACAATGTGCGTATCTCTATGGAAGATTATAACCTACGCTCTGACATGTTTGCCTTGTTCTTAGGCGGATGTGATGTGGTTTTGGGCATTCAATGGTTACGCACACTTGGCCCCATCTTATGGGATTTTGCGGAACTTTGGATGCAATTCAAAGTCAATGGGGCACAACACAAATTTATGGGCTTACAACCAGGGTCTCTCTGCATCATCAGTTCACATCGCCTGGAAAAAATCCTTAAGAAGAATTCACATGGTGTCATCGCTCAGCTCAATTCCATTCAGATGAACCCATCAACAGTCTCCACTACTTCCTTGGATAGATATGCAGGTATCTTTGCTGAACCAATGCGCTTGCTGTCTTCAAGAGACCTTTCCGGAAAGAATGTAGCCACATCTACCTCTCAGCAGGAAATGAAGGCTATTTTGCATGCAGTACAGACATGGCAGCCATACCTATTAGGGAATTATTTCTGCATCAAGACTGATCTCCCGAGTTTGGAATTTTTTTTGGAACAATGGGTCTCCTCCCCAACACACCTGCAATGGGTTATCCAACTCATGGGTTGTCCCTATATGATCACTAACAAGAAGGGTAAGGACAATATGGTGGAAGATGCTCCTTCTCGCACAATTGATGACCCAGTTTCTCTTACAGCTCTTTCTCTGCTTGTTCCAAATTGGTTGCAATATGTTCAACAGGGCTATCTCTTCTATGAACTCCATGCTTCTTCATCAACAGGGCACTCTGGGTTCTGCAAAATGTATGACCGGGAACAATGTAACTTCTTTTGGTCGGGACTAAAAATGATAATTCAACAGATGGTGGCTGACAATGATACTTTCCAAGTCAACAAGGGGGAAATGACACTCCTTTCGGGATTGCTCAAACCTGTGGCCATCCCTACACAGCTTTGGCCAACTATTTCTATGGATTTCCTAGCAGCGCTCTGGTGGTACAATACCACATCTCAAAGGACACCATATGAAGCAGGCTATGGAACAACACCGCCTGTTCTTCTTCCATACACCCTTAGCAGCTCTCCAGTTCAGGAAATTGACTCGGTTCTTCGACACCGCGATCAGATTCTTCTCATTCTGCAGGACAATCTTCACATGGCCAGAATTCGCCTGAAACAACAAGCCAATCAGCACCGTTCTGAGCGCATTTTCCACGCAGCTGACAGGGTTCTTCTTCATCTACAGCCTTCCAAGCAATCCTCCTTGACACTCCAAAGGCGTCAGTGGCCCGAAATCCAAACCAAGGATGCTACCGAGGAACCACTCCTTCAGATTCTGCAGCAATTTCTCCAACCAAAGCTTTGAGGACAAAGCTTTTTCTAAGGGAGAGGGGATGTTAGGAACCTATGTCAATCCTTCTCTTTACTATGTTAGTATATTGTTGTTGGACGCATATGCTTTGTAAGTCGTCCCGTAGTGTTTGTTGATCCGTAGTTTATATTAGCCCATAGTATTGACCCATAGTATTGGACGCATATGCTTTGTAAGTCGTCCCATAGTATTATATGTCCCATGGTTTTGACTCATAGTATTGGGCATAGACTTAGTATATAAGTGTGTGTTGAGGTCATTGAAGGCACCGTGAAGTTAATTGTATTGAGCTTGCTCAAAGGAGGTTGCCCCCTCGAAGTGGCCCGTGATCAATATAAAAGCGATTCTGTTCTATTATTTCTGATATCTCATGTATTTGCACTAATTAATTATTGCAGGTACATCACATAGACATCTGCGTCTTTGTCTGTAAACAGTGTTTCTATGGGTTCTCTATCACTCAATTCAACCATTAAATAATTTACTGTAGAGCAGATAACCTACCTATTTTTTTTAAGTTGGCTTGGGCCCCTGGTTGACCTGTTTGTTTCTTCATAGCTTGCTCCTGTTGGTTTCGGATGCAAAATAGGAATCCAGCTCTCCATGCAGGTGAGTTTTTTATATTATTTATCCTTTGCTATCACCCCTACATCTCCTGTGGCGTGGAAGCTTCCCTGGCCATCCATTTTCCTGATCCTTGGTGGCCTTGAATCCCACCACATGTCACCTCGAATCATGGCCGTCAAATGCTGCGACTTTTACCAACTTCGCAGATTTAGCTTGCGTTGATGTTTCATGCAAGTTAGGTCCGCGAACAAAACCTCGGCCAGAGATCTCGACCTCCTCAGATCTATGCCGTCCAAACCCACGGGCCTCTACCAAAATTTTGAGGATCCCAAAGTTTGTTTTCTCCGCGCATGTTGTATCAGAGAAGTAGTTCCCAACCATCGATTTGCTCCATGGGTCATTGATTTGCTACTTAAGATGCTTGTGGGCTAAACCTCCCGCTTCCATTTAGAACACCTCACCCTTTTTGCGCGAAGCGTGCTCATTACTGTAGATCTTCACCTCCACCGATCTAGACCGTTTATTTGCACAGATATGTAACTGTAGGCGGACCTCAGCAATTTAATTCTCCTTGCAAAGTTTTAGGATTGGAATTTGATCAACTCACCTTTGAGGTCATCAATACCTACCCAGATGATTCTATTTTGCTCAAACCACTGATGCTTTCTCCATTCTTTTTAGAAATTCAGCCTCCCAATTTTATCCATGACAATGCTAGTGCTAACACCGACAAGTTAAACAGGAAAGCTAAACTTCATTTTAATCACTCGGTGTAATCTCATCTGCAGGATCAAGATAAATCGACGGTTAAAACGTAAACATGCCAGAAGGAAAATAAGGGTTGCGGGGTTTTATTTCATAAATATATACATTCTTTCTGCAATCCTCAATCCGCAATTTTGGGTTGCAGGTTTCGGAAAGAAAATATATCAAAACCGAAAACCAAGATTCCACAATTGGCTAAGTTATAACATATAAAAATCGTTTGTCCCGATTTCTGTTTTCCGAATAGCCAGTCAATCGGCTAAGTTATAGCATATAAAAATCGTTTGTCCCGACTTCTGTTTTCCGACAAGAAGGATCGGCCGCCCCTTCTTTTCATAGTGAATTGTGAAAACATTTATCCAGCAATTCAGTTATATCCATAATGGAATACACAAGAAGGATTGACCGACCCTTTTTACAGTGGAGAGTTATTATGAAAAGAATATTTGGAATAAGAAGGGTCAAGCAACCCTTCTTGCAGTGTCGAACTATTATGAAAATAATATTGGGAATACGAAGGGTCGGTCGACCTTTCAATTACAAGGCAAGTTTAAAAATAGAACACCTTGGAAGTTTTAACCTATAAAAAATGGTTTCTCCTTACTTCCGTTTTCCGACAAGAAGGATCAGTCGCCCCTTCTTTTCATAGTTAATTGTGAAAACCTTTATCCAACAATTCGGTTATATCCATAATAGAGAACAGAAGAAGGATTGACCGACCCTTCTTGCAGTATCAAATTGTTATGAAATTAATATTTGGAATAAGAAGGGTTGACAGACCCTACATTTATGAGGGAATCATAACAATAGAACACATTTGGGAAAGAGCGGCCGCTCTTTCTCTGAGAATACTTCCACTTGCCAGCATAGTCTTTGAATCAAAATGTCTATAAATTTTGTTTTTTAAATGTTGATATCTAATATCCCAGAGTGACACGTGGAACGATCATATTGGGACACGTGGCATATTTGATTTGGCACAATCAGTATTAGAAATATAGTTGGCTCGCATAGAATATTGGATCATATAGAATATTTTTTCCCATGAGCACCGCTGAATTTGGCAGTTTGAGTATAGTGGATCATATTTTAGTATTTAGGTAGTTAATCTGAGGATAATTACTTGATTTTAAGTGCAGCGGATAAACCACTTCTAAAGGTAAATTATTCTTAAGCACAATTACAACACTTAACGACAGTTAGTGCGCAAGTTACGACACTTATCACAAATCCAATTTTGTAACAAATAGCCATCCATTATCAATCCCAATGGCTATAAGTTGCATCAGTTTCCTTTTATAAAACTTTAATGAAAATGAGAAAATACAACTTTTTGTTGACCAAGTGGAAATTTAGAAACACAACAATTTTGTTGCTTAAAACTGCCACATAGAGAAAAAAATTTAGAAACCAATTTTGTCTACTATCAACCCTTGAGAACATCCACCACTCTGAACACTATTCCCCATATTTTCTCGGTGTTCCTTGACTGTTGCAAGGCCCTTCTCATTTATTCTATTTTTTTCTACTGCAAGGCCCTTCTTGGTGACCATGCCCATATGATGTTATTTACATTGATCTTCATGTTTTCTTCTGCAGCAACAACCCATTGTTGTTTTCTATCTAAGCATTTTTTAAGTATATATATTCCCTGTCCAAAAACGATCTGGTTTAAATTTTGCCCTTTAGCAGATAAAATAATTACCTGTCCATAGTAAATTTTTTATTAATATATATTTTAAAATTGATTAAAATTTCACATTTACATAGAAAATAAAACTTTTAACTATATGGCAAATGCTCATGGCTGAAAATATTTTCAATGTGTATGTTTATTTCCAGGTATGATATGCATAGAAAGGTCCAATGGTTACGTGTCAAGTTAGCAATTTGGAGTTTTGTATTTTAATGCCAAGTTGTTTATGTTAACTTATCAAACAAATTAATGATCATGGAAAAAAAAATTAAAAGAAATTAGAAAGGTTAGCTGTAAAATGTAAATCCAAATTCTGCTAAGAGTGACCCACAAAAATTAATGACAGTTTAGAGAATAAAGTGCCCATCAAATATAAGTTTTGGAAAAAAACGTGACAGTTTAACATGACGGTTCCAATATGATAGTACTAGCATCTGACTCCTGATAAATATCACCAATTGCCTTACCCAAAGTGCTCTTTTTTATTTGATGGCATTTATACCATGCATTTTGACAGACGTCTATTGTGTCTAATCTCATTGTAAACAAGCTTCTTTTTTTGTCATATCCTTCTTTGGCCACAGGAGCATTTGATCCCATAGAATTTATAACACTCAACTATCAAATTTCTTAGCACATTCAACTATTGATCGAAGTGGAATTTTTGATATACAAAAAATTGAGAAACAATGTTCGGTGCCAATCTTTGAAAGGTGTGCACCCTGATTTATTGCAGGCCTGTAAGGTAATGATCTTAAATTTCATTTGAAAATTTTAGAAGAAGCTGGTATATCTACTGCTCACCCCTAGACAACATGCCATACAAGAAAACACCACTTCATTGACCAGAATACCAAAGGAGATGTCACCCAAAATTGTTCCCTCAACAAAATCAGTCTCACTCACATTTGTTACAAAACCTATGGAAATGCAATCCTTTCTTTATGAACACTTATGTAACAACTTAACTTCTCTCATAATAAAATAATATTTATTCTCAGTTGTTGTGATATGTGCTACACTCGTCGAAGTAGAAGATGGTATATCATTCACCCCATTCTCAGTTGTTATGATATGTGCTACCTCATTTACAGAATTGTATGGCCTTTTTCGATTACCTTTAACATGTGTATATTCACAATGGGGAGTACCTGGAAGGACCATCTGTAAAGGACATTATTTGAAAACATTCCCAATGTATAACATCCAAAGTAACATTATCGAGGTCAAGTAAAGTGTTTGCAGGCCATCTTATAACAGAGCCTTCAAATACACCACAATCCTTGCAATTGCGGAAGACTTTATGAACTAAAATACCAAACTCACCAGCATCTAGTACTTTGAATTGTACAATGTCTCCCTTAAAAACAGTTGACACTAATCCCTGAGCAACATACTGTGGCTTTAAAGAACATTGATGTATCAAATTAACTAGTAGATTCAGATTGATTATTGTTGAAAGCGCTTGGAACAGAAAACGATGTTTCTGTATTAAAATCGATGATTCTTTTAATCGGCCATACAAAAAAAGATCCACTGCTCACCCCTGGACAACATGCCATACAAGAAAACACCACTTCATTGACCAGAATACCAAAGGAGAATTCACCCAAAAATGTTCCCCCAACAAAATCAGTCTCACTCACATTTGTTACAAAACCTATGGAAATGCAATCCTTTCTTTCTAAACACTTATGTAACAACTTAACTTTTCTCATAATAAAAGAAGTTTTATTCTCAGTTGTTGTGATATGTGCTACACTCATCGAAGTAGAAGCTGGTATATCATTCACCTCATTCTCAATTGTTATGATATGTGCTACACTCATCGAAGAAGAAGCTGGTATATCATTCACCTCGTTCTCGCGAAGAGCGGACCCAATCTGGTTAACGATCTCAGATACATGCCATTGAATATAACCACCAACATCCTCTGACAATGTATCTGCACCTTCTGATCGATAGGGAAATGGAAGACTTGCATTCAAAGACTTGGTAACATTTACAATGATACATCCTTCATTAATGCTGATATTATGCAAAAATATTTTTTTCTGGAAACGAGATTCCTTTAGAAACTTTCAATCCATTCAAAAGTAGGTCCACACATTATTGAGTACCAAAATCCATTTCATAAAAAATATTTGAAATATAAAATAACAGCACACATTGTTCAGAACCAAAATCCAGTTCAGAAGCATTTTATGAAATATAAAATAACAGGAGCACATTAACAATCATATTTATTTTAAACAAAGATATAGCATAGATTATAATATATAAAAAATGGCTGTCCGGACTTCCAATTTTCTAAATGGTAGGATCGGCCGCCCCTTCTTGTAGAAGAAGCGAACACAAGAAGGATCGAACAACCCTTCTTGCAGTCTAGAAATATTACGAAAATAATTATGAGTAGAAGAAGCATTGCCCGCCCATTCATTTATGAGCACAACCTACGAATGCTAGGCCATTAATACATGTATTTCCAAAATTGTGAACAAGGGAAGAATACTGAGCACAACAAGGGTCGGCCGACACTTCATTTATGAAATAAATTTAAATATATTTAATCTACGAAGGCTGTGTCGATAATTCTTCGCTTCCAACTTCCGCTATAAATAGTAGGGACTCGGACATCATCTAAGTTCTAACATATAAAAATGTTTGTCCCGGCTTCCATTTTCCGATGAGAAGGATTGGCCGCCCCTTCGTTTAGGAGATAATTCTGAACAACTATATCCAGCAATTCACCTATATCCAGAATGGTGAAAGAAAGAAGGATCGACCGACACTTCTTGCATTCTAGAACTATTATGAATACAATACTGGGCAGAAGAAGGGTTGGTCGCGCGTTCATTTATTAGGGAATTGTAAAATTATTCAACCTACGAAGGCTAGTATGTCAATTCATATATATCTAAAATGGTGAACACCGGAATAATACTGAGCACGACTAAGTTATAACATATAAAATTGTTTGCCCCGACTTCTGTTTTTCTAGAAGAAGGATCAGACGCCCCTTCGTTTAGTAGATAATTGTCAAAACCTTTATCTAGAAATTGAAATATATCCAGAATGGTGAAGAAGAAGAAGGATCAACTGACCTTCTTGCATTCTCAAGCTATAACTAAAAGAATATTGGGAAGAAGAAGGATCATCTGCCCCTTCTTTTACGAGGGAATTCTAAAAATAGAACTTGGAGAAATAGCGGTCGATCTTTCCCTTTGTATATTTCCACTCTCCATCAAAATGTGCGAAGCAATGTTCCTATGAAATTTGTGTTTATAGGGCCGATATCTACTTTAGCCACTCTGAAAACTCATCCCTGGAGTAAGGATCGGACGCTCTTTCTCCTCAGCATCTACTTCCAACACCCCAAAATGAAACAACCTTACGATAGAGTGTTAACCGTAATCTTCCACCCTTGTGAGCATCAGCATTCTTTGGCCTATAGGATCCATTCAGTGACTTAGATCCACTTATATCCTTTAGACACTATTTTTCCCTATTTTTCATCTTACCCACTTGTTTCATCCTTATAGCAAGTGTACCCACGAGTTGCATCACTATAGCCCGCGGGTATCAAGTAAAATGGTAAAAATCACTACTTTATTACTTTTTACTCCCACAAAGCGGTTATTGGGTGACCTTTGACCCTCCATCTACCCAAGTAACATCTCGATGTGTCCTTTCACCTACCTTTGAGAGGACTATATATTGAGCACATATGGCTTATGGACGGGAGGATAAAGAAGAACAAGAGAACTCTAGTGGACTTTTGCCCTATCTTGAGAATGCACTCATTGATCCTTGTAGTTGTGAACCCCTTATGTTCACCTTCCAAACTCCTTTCATAGTTTGAGTTTTCCATTTATGGAGGATTGAAGTGGTGGAGGCACAAGTGGATTGATCCATATCTTTGTTCGAATGGGTTGCCGGCAAGAGGTCGTATCACATTGTACTTCTTCTTGTTAATTAATAGAAATACTCATATTCTTGTCCATTATGTTGTGAATGTTGTTTATCATACATTGGGTTACATTTGCTTATGATATTATGGGCCATTTTTATTGATAATGTTAATTTCATTTACATATCATATGTACTTGTTGTATATTGGTTGTGAAGACTAATCTGCAGATTTCAAGTGCGTGGATTGAAAGCTCCAACGGGGATCTACATCAAACGTTTGGATCGAGGTTGGTTACATTTCTCCATTATCTTAACATTATCATTTCTAATAGCATTGTTTTAAGAATTGAGTAGATTTCTGGTAGTCATCTGTCTGTTGTGGTATTCCCAAGCCATAGTGAGTTTTCTCCAACACAGAAATGGCGACTCCACTGGGGAAAACATCCATGTTTGGGAAACATTTTGAGCATTAGTCCTTATTTAGAGTTGTTGTTTGTCGAAGCTCTGTGTCACTGATTGGCCATTAAGATACACTATAGAAAACTTGCTTTTTCTGAGCCCTTGGACTCTTTGTTTTCCCATTTTCCTTTCCTCACCCGCGGGCTAGCTTAGCTCTACCCACGTATACCCACCTTTGTTTTCTCTACTGCACACGGGTACCCGCAAGTATTCCTTCGACAGTAGCGTACAACTCCGGCTTTTGTTGGTTTATGGCTATTGGTTGTTGTTGGGTTGGATTTGTTGGTTCCTGAGTCTTTGTTGGCCTCTTTCTTGACTGTTTCATGCCTTGGTTGTAACCAGAACTCTTCATTTCTCTTGGTTGAGCCTTATTGGTTTTTTACCAATCTTTGGATTTAGCCTCTTGGTTTTTTCCTTTTGAGCTCATTCCTTTGGATGAGTCTTGTTGTTTAGGATCTGTTGGGTTGTATTAGTGATCTTCTCGGCACTTCAGTGACTGAATAGTAGGATTTTGCTTGCATTTTTCATTCCATCTATATTGAAAAATACTGAAAAATACAAAAATATACATTCTAGTTTTTGCATTTTTCTTTTTGTTTATAAGCGAAAATACAAATTTTATTTTTTTTCTTTACTTTCATGTACTGTATCTTGCATTGAGTGCTTGTTGCCTTCATTTAGGTTCTTCTTGTGCATCGAAAAGATAAAAGATTGCATCTTTATTTCGGAATTGTTGGTTGATTTTGCATATTAGTGACATTGATTTATTGAATAGACGAGTCTAGGATTGGATGATTTTGCATACTATTGAGTCTACACATCACTAGTTTCATGATCATATCCCTTGAGTAACCACAGCCACTAAAATTAACGCTTAATCTAAAATTGATTAGACTAATTTTATTTATAGGGTACACCAACTAGCATAGGTTTAGAGTCTTGGAATAGATCATTGTGAGTAAACAATCGAAGACTACTAGACGAAACATTAGGTGTCTGACCAGAGAGTGGAGGAATCCATGGTATATATCGGTGTTCTAAGGAAGCTCTACTCAAACAAGAGTTAAGCACAAGGTCATGAGAGGTTGGTTGAAGGGATATCCCTCTGATACTAGCTGAACGTGGGAGATATTTCCAGGATATGTTCGTATCTGGGGACTCTTGGGGGATTTGACCCTCATTGAGTTTCAGGCTCAGCTACCCTGCCCATACGACGGATCTCACCTGCAAATGTCCCCCTGAGCATTGGTTATATTGCGGTGACCATAGTTTCCTTACCTAGGTATCGCACAGGGTACTTACAATGGTTATACTATTCGTGTCCTAATTCAGATAGGGATCGGACAGCATAGTTGTGTTTGTGCAGTGGACTTGACCCTATACCTGCAGTGAAGCTTGGGTGTCTCTATAACTGATTATGATACCTCCGGTTATAGTTTGGGAGTCTCAAGCCTCTCCTAGGTGAGACATACCGGCTCTAGTGTCGGGAGCTCATTTAGCCACTTTGTTGTCTGCTCTTGGCTGTAGTTTCTTTAGGTGTTTGCTTTTGATTTACTGTTTTTGATCAATAGTTGGCCATAGGAGACGTGTTTAATTTGATATTCTTTTTGGATATATCATGGCGCGGAGTCCTACTCTTCGCCATTCCCATCGTTTAGCTGGTTTTAAACCAGCCGAGACTATACGTCGTGTTGCTCGGGGATACCGGCGGGCTCCTTCTGAGTCTTCAGATTCTTACAAAGCATACGCAACCGAAGCAATGATGGTTTCACTCTCCGACATGGAGGACATCCCTATGATTCCATCAAGAGGAGTCAAACATACTTTTGACATCCCCACACCTCGTGAGGACTGGGGGGGTGATCCACGCACGACTCAACCTAGTTCTATTTGGCCTAATCCACCTGAGAATGATCCATTGGATTCGTCGAATCCGAATAATTTAATTTATGGGATTCCTAGCTTACCTAGAGACGAAGATCCTGTGATCAACGTTGATCCATTTTCACACAGTATGCCTATTTTCGGTACAGTTAATCCTCCCACCGCTTTTTGTAGTCTTGCTGGCACTAGTCATGGTGTTAGAAACACTGCACCCATTGGGGGTAATACCCTCACCGGGGGCACCACGTTGGTCACTCACACATGTAGTATGGAGACTGGTCATAATCCTCCTAATAATGCTAATGTTGGAAGGTAGCCACCTCCTAGGAATGCCCCACCTAATAGGAACACTGTTCGGAACGCACCTTGTCATCCACCACCCAACATGCATGTCGCTACTCGTCAACCTAGGATCACTTTTGCAAATGCTAACGCTCCTCCTAACCTTGGGGGTGGACATGTACCGCACACTTTTTCATCCACCACTTCTACTAGTAATGCAAATGTAGGGGTCAGAAATATACCATATTTTCATGATCATTATATTCCTACTACTAGTAACACCAATGTTGGGGTTGGGAATACTTCTCATACTTTGGGTCACCACACGACTGCTTATGCTAATCCTAATGCTGGGGGTGGGAACACACCTTACCATTATGGTCATTTCAACTTCGTTCCGGCTATGAATAGTATGTATATGCCCCATACTTATGGTGGCAACCCTTACTACAATACAGTCGGTGCTGGCCACCAGTTCAACCCACCTCAATATGGTCCCCAAAACACTAATATGCCTGCTTACTCTCATACAGGTTAGGTAGGAGGAGGTTATCCACCTTATGGCCATGGGAAAGCTTATGGTCCGCCAGGTCCTCAGTATCAGGAGTTTAATACTCATGTTCAGTCTTTTGGTCCACCTTACAATCAAGTTCCATTTAATCAACCTTTTATGGGAGCTTATAATCTAGCTTTCCAACCGCAGCTCTCGTTCCTTGCACGCTTGAATCTCCCAGATATTTCGAAGCTCACGAATGATCCGGTGTGTCATGACCCTAGTTGGCCCCCGGTTCCTACCAAGCTCCCTTTGGACATTCCAAAGTTTGAAGGGAAAGGTGGTGAGGATCTGGGTGATCATGTCACAACGTTTCACCTTTGGTGCTCCTCCAACTCTTTGAATCATGATTCCATTAGATTACGACTATTTCAACGCACCCTCATGGGGGAAACCACAAAGTGGTATGTAGAGTTTCTAGGGAACACCTATAGGGGATTCAATGAGATTGTTTTGGTTTTCTTAGACCATTTCCAGTTACTAGTTCGTTATGTTACTAGTACTGAGTTGTTGTCCACCTTCCGTCAGAATAAGGCCACTCATATTTCTGACCACGTTCAAGAGTGGCGTCGACGGAAGAGATTAGTGAAAGCCAACATTCCTCTAGAGTTCCTGTTGGAATGGTTCCTCAAGTCTTTACTCCCATACATTGCTAAGGATGTTTCGATGTCCGGCATTGTGACTAAGGAACAAGCTATCTTGAAAGTCCAGCAGTTAGATCTACTTTATTCTCAGTCTGGCATTTTATATGACATTATTCCTGAACAAGACATGAGCCCACGTCAGTTCTTGGACCACATGCCGACGGAATCGTGGGGTTTGCATGCACTCGCCCTATAGAATTGGTAGCTAATCAAATGCAAAATTTGTCACTAAACCAGTCTACTCCTGGACAGGTTCACACCATGTCCACTTCCACTCCATCATCTGATGTACACAATGTGCAATCATCGAAACCGTCGGGTAACCAGCAACCTGGGGGTAAGAAAAAGGGGAGAAACAATTGTAGGGGTGGAAATAATGGAAATAACAACAATAGCAATCGTAATAATCCTCGTAAAGAGAATGCCAACCCTCCTTGGGAAGGAGGAAATGCTGGCGAGGATCGTAAACCTAGGCATAAGGTGAAATTCCCTTGCAAGCTTTGTGGGGAATATCACCTTACTCACTTATGTCCTCAAATTGAAGAAGCATCAAAGCATTTGGCATAGAGCCCAGCTGTGTTGAAGGATCCCCTTCCTCATCACCAAAACATGGCTTCGCATGCTCCCACCACCGGTTATGGTACTAATGAAACGACAACGTCTTCTTCCAATACTGGTGGTTATGGATGTGTGAATATGGTTCAGTCGGAGGTTTGTGTTGCTACTCGTTAGCGCGATTATGGTGCACCACAACCTAATATGGGGAATGAGCCTCCCCCTCCTCCTGACAATTCCTTGCATATCAAGAAGCCCTCTATTATGCTGTGGATACCGAAAGGTGTTCTCAAGCGCTCTACACATAATCCCAATGCTCGAGCTATCCAAAACTACTCCATTGTAGAAGATTTGGGCCAAACTCCGTGTGCCATGTCGGCTCTTGAGGTTTTGCAAGCCTGTCCTTCTTAGAAGCATGCCCTTTTGAATGCGTTAGGAGTTCAGGATGGGAGGAATCCTAGTGTTATCAAGTTCGACACTACTGATGTCCAACCTCGCTTACCTTACCACGTGGATTTTCAAATCCAAGTGGTGTGCCTTCATAACTTCATTAAATGTACTATGGTTGATGAAGGTGCTTCCGCATCAATAATGTCGTTAGCTTGTTGGAAAGCTCTTGGCTCTCCTCCTCTACTTGCATCTAGAACTACACTCACAACATTCGATGGTAGATCTTTTATGCCGCACGGAATTATCCCTTCCCTTGTTGTCTCCTTGGGAGGTAAGTCTATGTCTATTGAAGTCAGAGTGGTTGATGCGCCCATCGACTACAACCTTTTACTGGGTAGGAACTAGATGTACACTATGAAGGCTATCGCATCTATTGTATTCATAGTTATCTTCTTTCCCCATGAAGGCAAGATTTTGACGATCGATTAGCTGGATTTTTTTGGCACTCCTTCTGCAACATCCATGGGATCCATAGTCCCACAAGTTTCTAATTCTCAATTGGAAACTGGAAACATAGGTGTTGGAATGTACCCTTCGTTGATGGGAACTTATAATCTTTCTGCACCTATGAATTTTATCGAAACCATTTCTGACAATGCGCCTCCTCCTTTGTGTAGTATGCCATTTCGGACTTCCTATTGTACCGATCCATGGACTTTACCATCCACGGATTCTATGTCTAGAGACATTGCGCACGTCGAGATGTATGTGCCTTTATCTATAGCAGAGCTTGCTTACGATCATATCCAACAAACCACTACAGATCCAGATCTCTCTTCTTCTCGGATAGTTGAAGAAGATCTCGTTATGCTGCCAATTTGGGAAGCCAACTCATCTTGTTCACATGATTGCCTTGATGATACTTTACCATCTAATGAAACTATCATGGAGGCCATGTGTGGTAGTGACAGGCCTTGAGAAGATACGCACCATTGCTCTTATTTCATTCCCAACCTTGAGCTCATTAAGCAAGAAGATTTTAGGATGACTCTACCAGAGATGGTTGGTCACCCTGTGGCTCTTTTGGAGTCACATGATGTTTTTATGGAGGGGAATATGGCCAATATTTTCCCAACCATTTCGATCAACATCTCTCGCACTCCCGGAAAAGTGGAGAACATTTACATCGGTGTCGATTGCGATCTCAAGGAGATCGCTATTTACACTGACTTGTTTACAGAAATCAAGGGAGCTTTCGCCTGGTCATACAAGGAGATGCCAGGAATAGACCCTCGCATTGTTCAACATGATATTAGAATGTATCCTAATGCTAAACCAGTTCGACAATGCTTACGAGCTGTGAACCCTAGGAAGGCAGCCACCATTAAGGCAGAGGTGGAGAAACTGCTCAAAGCTGGTTTCATCTACCCCGTTCCCCTTACCAAATGGGTGTCAAACCTCGTTCCTATGGATAAGAAGCAAGGAACAATCCATGTATGCACTGATTTTAGAGATTTGCACCGTGCATGTCCGAAAGACAACTTCCCCACCCCATTCATCGATCAAATTTTGGATGCTTGTGCGGGGAGTGAGATTTTTTCATTCATGGACGGCTTCTCGGGTTACAATCAAATTCAAATCAAACCCCCAGACCAACATAAGACGACATATATTTGTCCATGGGGAACATTTGCATATCGGAAAATGCCCTTCGGGCTTAAAAACGCCGGAGCTACTTTTCAGCGAGCCATGACCTACACCTTTCACAATCTTAAGATGATTATGGAAGTTTTCTTGGATGATCTTGCTGGCCATTCTCATAAGAGAGTGGACCACCCCAAGCACCTCCGTATGATTCTCGAATGATGTATCCACTACAAAATTTGATTGAATCTAAACAAATGCATCTTCACTGTTAGGACTGGTCGCCTTCTAGGATTCATAGTTTCTAGAGAGGGTATTAGAGTCGATCCTCTCAAAGTTGAGGAAATACTTCAGTTGCCTCCTCCGCGTAATTTGTTACAAATTCAGAGCCTCCAAGGGAGAGCTACTTTTCTGCGTTGGTTTATAGTTAACTATGCTAATATTACCAAAGGTTTCGTGCGCTTATTGAAGAAAGACACACCTTTTATTTGGGATGAGTGAGCCCATCAGTCTTTCCATGCCCTTAAGAAAGCTTTGGTATCGGCCCCTGTGCTTAGTCCACCCGACTTCACACGAGATTTTATCCTTTATGTGGACATGTCTCAAGAGACTAGTGGCATGGTCTTGGTTCAGGTAGATGATGTGCTTGTCGAGCATATTATCTATTATCTTAGTCGAAATTTAGTAGACGCTGAGCTAAGATATACTCACGTAGAAAAGCTGGCGCTTGCGACTATTCATACAGTCTAGCAGTTACAACATTACGTTTTTCTTCAAACAACCACAGTTGTAGCTCACATCAATCCATTTCAGTTCGTGCTATCATGATGCCTTATCGGGAGTAAGTATAATAAATGGATTGTAATCCTTCAAGAATTTGATCTCGATTTTTCTTCGGCAAAATCGGTGAAATTGTTGGTGTTCGCTGAGCTTATGTCGGACCTTCCACGACTGGATGAGGATGTCATTCATGAAGATTCCTTTGTGGATATACACTTATTTCTTATCTCGTCCAAGGACCCTTGGTATGGGGATACCATTGTATATCTCCAAACTTTGAAGCTTCCTCTGCATTATTCATGAGATGAGCGATGGTGTGTGAGACATCACGCTAAATATTATACTATTGTCGGTGACACTTTGTATCACCGAGGAAAGGATTCCATTCTCCGTCGTTGCTTGACTCACGAAGAAGCGGAGCAGGTACTTAATGGTTGCCATGCGGGGGTGTGTGGCGGTCACTTATCCGAGCTTGCTACAGCTCAGCGTATCATGTGAGCTGGTTATTTTTGGCCTACTATCTTTAAAGATTGTATTAACGCTGTGAAGAGATGTCACCCTTGCCAAGTGTTTTCTTGGAACATACACTCGCATCCAACGCCCGTCCATCCGGTCGTCACTGTCGGTCCCTTCACTAAGTGGGGGGTAGATTTCATGGATTGCAAACCAGCTTCGGCTGGGGGGCATCACCATATTATCGTGGCCGTGGATTATTTTTCCAAATGGGCTGAGGCCATGCCTGCCGTAAAAGCCGACGGTGCTACTGCAGCCCATTTCGTGTTCAACCAGATTATCACTCAGTTCGGTATCTCGAAAGAGATTGTCACTGACCATGGCAGTCACTTTAAAAATAAGATGATGGAGGATTTGTCTCTCAAGCTTAGGTTTCATCAGGAACACTCGTCTTCCTACTATCCTCAAGCAAATGATCAGGTTGAAGCAGTAAATAAGTCTTTGAAGACCATTCTCCAATGTACCATCCAACAAAGAAAGACTAATTGGCATATCATGTTATATTCTGCTTTGTGGGCGTATCGAACCGTAGATAAGACTGCCACCGGGTTCTCACCATTCCAATTAGTTCATGGTGTGGAGTCACTTTTACCGATTGAATGCGAAATCCCTTCTCTCAAGATAACCATAGAGATCCTCCCTGATATGACAGGTATTGAGCAACGTTTAATACACCTCGAGCAACTTGACGAGCAACGTCAAGATGCCGCTATGGCCATCGATGTTAAAAAGCATCGTGTCAAGGTTCAATATGATAGGTCTGTCCATCCCCGACAGTATGCTGAAGGTGACTTGGTCCTTTTGTATGACCAAGCTAAGAAACCCTTGGGGGCAGGTAAGTTCAATCCCATGTGGCATCGTCCTTACATTGTGAGGCATGTCCTGGAAAAAGGAGCTTATAAGTTAGAAGACTATGAGGGGGTTTCCTTGAAGGAGCCTAGAAATGGGCTCTACCTCAAGGAGTATTATGCTTGAACCTCTGGTTCAGGCTGATACTTTTGTACACTATTGTATAGTTTTTCTGTACATAGTTTAGCTTGCCTTTTGGTTGCTGGGTTTGCTGATTAGCTTCTGTTTGATTGACAAATGTCAACAGAATCTCCTACATTCTTAGGTTTCGCGGATGGTGCAAGCCGACATATGCAGCAGCTTGCTTCTGCTACCTGGGTTATCTTCTCACCTGACCACCTAGTTGTGTCCTCAGGAGGTGCTTGTCTCGGTCCTACATCTAATAATGTGGTTGAGTATAGTGTCGTTATTGAACTACTTCGAGATGCTATTTTACATGACATCCAGTCTTTAGAAGTCCTGGATTCACAACTAGTTGTGTCTCAGCTGAATGGGAAGTACCGTGTATGAGACCCTACATTACTACGGAAATTCCTTAAGGTATGACTCTTAGAGAGACATTTTGTTTCAATTACATATATTCATGTTTCGAGAAGTCTTAATTATATATCTGATGCATACGCTAACTATGTATTAGATTGGCATTTGTAACATTCATCATGAAACACATAAATACAAAGACATTCATACATTTGTACATACACACATGTAGTAGAACCAAGAACCGAAGTTTTATATATATAAATATGTCCAAAAAATGGTAGTGTCATACAAAACTGGAGCCTGTAGCCCTCAAAATATACATATCGATACAAAAAATGAGACCCTAGGATATCTATTCCCTCCGGGGAGGCCTAGGTGCCTCCCTGACAGGATGTGTCTCATAGAAGTAGTGTACTGCATTGGCTACCAACTGCAGTAGCCGCACCCAATCACTAGGACCACCCACTACCTGGCGCTGCATGGCCTCAGGTAGTCGGGCCACCTCTATCTGTGGTACCTGGGAAACCATCCGTGATATGTTGCACCACAATGTCTGAAGAGTGCGCCCTGCTACAACATATCCTGCCTCATCACCTCTACCCCGACGACCATGTCTCGGGAAGCCATCAGGTCTCACTGGGCCTTTGTCTGCGAGCAAACAGTCAAACTTTAGCACTTGATACTACCACCAAAAAGATTTTTCATTTTCAACTATAATAAAAAATCCATAAAAATTTTATACACACAAAAACCAAAAAGAGTACTCACCGATGTCTCCGAACGCTGTGCCTGGTGGGAGCGGCATGTCATGATCCTGTCTAAAGTCTATCCCCACATAGGGATAGTCCTCTATAGATATCACCTGCCGGTTCCACCAGCGGAAGAACTCCTCAGTATATGGTGACGCCAGATGGCCACCACCCTGTCGTGTCAAGATCTCAACCCACCGAGTCAGGGCTGGATCACGAAGACTATGAGGAGGGACATCCACCCTTGGACTAAGCCCTGGAACCCTCTCAAAGAAGAAGCTGCATAGGATACTACCGTACCCGAATTTCTTTGCCTTTCCTTCCTTGCATTTTGTCAATTGTGTCTTTATAGACACTAGCAGTGTAGTACACCAGTCGAATACCATAGGTTGCATGCATTGTGATGCATAGAACATCATCGGCTTGGATGCCTGGTGCAAAGATTTGGATCCACTGATCCGCACTAAGGTAGCCACAATGATATTTGTGCTCAGATCTACTATGGCGTTGATGGGCACTTAGCTTCCCACCGCACATGTGTTTGAGGGACAATACTGCGCTATGTAGTCCTAGACAGTGATCCCACCACCCACGGTCCAAGACCGAAGACTGGCCAACTCCCCTCTATAGGACAAACCGGTAATGAAGTAGATATCTTCCACTTCCAGTGTCAGAGTTTTCCCATTGAGGATGAAGTTCTGTGCATCCACATCCCAGTAGTCTATCAGGCGATGGAGTAATAGGTTTTGGGCCCTTAAACCCCCTATACTCCAAAACTTGTACAACCCACATGCTTGAAATGCCTGCTGTGCTTGCAAATCATTGCGCATGACATCATCAACTTGGTCATGCTCCCTCTCCATCCACTCTAGAACCATCCTGGAGTGCAAAACACGAAAATTTTGGTCAATTTCATGATTAAAAATTTCTTCACGGCCGTACCCGCGGGCTATTTTGTATACAGAGGCGGGTACCCGCGGTCAGTTTATTTTTTGACTGTGCGTTTGGTGCCCTACCCACGACCCGCATAGTTATAGCCCGCGGGTAGCGCTGAAGCCATCTAGGGCTTGGCCAAACTAAAAATCCCACCGTTGAAAATTGAAATAAAAGAATTGAAATGAAAGGTATGGAAGTGACTGCCAACCTGCTCCAGACGGTTCGCTGAACGGTCGCTTGTAGCTCCCAGAATTGACAACTGAACTTTCAGGTGAAAACTAACCACAAAACTCCAAATGGGTGAATAGTACAAATGAATTGTAAATTGTAAAATTTTATTACTATTTATAATTTTTTGGACCCACTTGTCTACAGTTTTTTTTCCGTTTTGAGCCGTTATGGACTAATATCGTGTCATGGAGTAGTTTTTTTTAATCAGATTTCCTCGACGAAATTTGTTCTGGACTATTTCACACCTACGACAAGTACGTTTCACACCTGGCATATAGGTTAGATACCATTTTTGCGTGCGTTATGCATTTGACCTATTGACCATTTTCATAAGCCATAGGTGCGACCCTACTTCGTAACCGACACAGAACCTTCACACTGCTCTAGAAGTGTCGTTATGCAGCAGTAGGGCCTTTCTGAACATGGGTACCCTAGTTAGAACCCCTTTATGCATTATGGTGCCCATGCCGTTGTTTGTCCTTAGGATTGGGAGTCCTTTGTAGTTATGCCATGACATTGCGATAAAGACTCATACTCTACTTTGTCTTATGCTGGCCATCTCCCTTAAGGACTCCCCTCAATTATATCATGTTGTGATTGCATTGCATCATCCTGCTTGCTGCTTGAGCCTCGTGCAGTACCCGCTTACTCAGTTATTAGCCTGGTGCCTAAGCACTTTTCCCTTGTCGAGCCCTGTAGAGATTTCATTTATCCTTCACAATTTGATGACCCTTTTGACCCTGAGGGAACATACCCCCAAGTGTCCACATCCTGCACACACTTCCTTGCATTGAGCATAGGTATGTTCCACTGCTTGGGACTAGTCTTCTAGCTATTTGACACTTGTTCCCTCACTTGTTGTACTATAAGCAATTTTATTCTTTTTCAAGCTTTTCCCAAATATGAAAAAGACCAAAAAAATCAAATATTCCAAAAAGCCGAATGGGATCATGGTCACTACTTCTTTTTGGAAGCTGTTGTGTCGCCTTTGAACAAAGCATTCATTCCACTCCGTACATTATGAGTCAGGACTATAGTTGGACCTCAGGAGCTATACTTGTTTCTCAGTTTTCTCCACCGATTGGTTAATATTCCAGTCATTATCGAGCCCTTTGTGATGCCTCCTGCATTACACAGTCTATAATGAGTCTATGATGCCTGAGTCTATCCATTTGCTCATGCTCTTGTTCAAAGGAAGTCCTGAAACCAGTGTCGGCCACTCCTCAGATCTCTTGACTATTCCATGTTAGCCATCCTTATTGAGTCAGTCCGTTTCACCTAAGATCTTCCAAATCTTTTAGCATTGCTGGTAACTCGTTCTAGTTGATGGGGGATGCCCAAATTCCCTCCTTCTAGCGAGTCTCATTCCGTCGACTTCAACCCATTTATTCCAGGACTTGAGGCTTAGAGTTCGGTTGAGTACCTTGAGGCTTGCAGTCATTACTGGCAGGTTCTCTCACCATCGATAGTTTTGGGAATACATCAATGTCCCCTAATCGATGGATTCATCCTAGTGTTTGACTTCAACCCATTTATTCACACTCCAATGATTGTGCTCTGTGCCTTGATGCCCATTTTCATTATTGGTGGTTCATCTCGCGTCTATTAACGGTATACATCATTGACCGGTAATCAGACGATGTCTCATCAGGTTCGACCCCAACTCTTTTATTCACTTGATGGGACTTTCACCGTTGAAGACTTGTGTAGAAGACCCCAGGCAATTGTGGCATTCAATATGCTACATATGACTTTGACTTTGCATATGAGATATCACCTCTTAGATATCAGCAGTTTGTACCTCCAGTTTGCACTAGTTGTCTTATTTTTAGCAAAAGACCATATCTTACTGTAGAGGGATCATGGCTATGATCACTTATGACATGTATCTATTATATACTGCCTATTCATGGCCATTGTATCATATTGTTCTACTATACCGACATGTATTTAGAGATACTATTGTATTATGACGAGTGACTTGCTCTTTCCACTTGTGTTTCCATTACTCCACTTCTGAGTTTTATAATGTATTTAGGCCATCATAGCATCAGTCTCTGACCTCACACATTAGGGGGCATCTGTTACACCATAATCTTCCACCCTTGTGAGCATCAGCATTCTTTGGCCTATAGGATCCATTTCAGTGAATTAGATCCAGTTATATCCTTCAGACACTATTTTGCCCTATTTTTCCTCTTACCCGCTTGTTGCATCCTTATAGCAAGCGTACTCGTGAGTTGCATCACTATAGCCTGCAAGTATCAAGTAAAATGGTAAAATCACTAGTTTATTACTTTTTACTCCCACAAAACGGTTATTGGGTGACCTTTGTCCCTCCATCTGCCCAAGTAACGTCTCGATGTGTCCTTTGACCTACCTTTGAAAGGACTATATATTGAGCACATATGTCTTATGGACAGGAGGAGAAAGAAGAGCAAGAGAACTCTAGTGGATTTTTTCCCTATCTTGAGTCTGCACTCATTGATCCTTGTAGTTGTGAACCCCTTATGTTCACCTTCCAAACTCCTTTCATAGTTTGAGTTTTCTATTTATGGAGGATTGAAGTGGTGGAGGCACAAGTGGATTGATCCAGATCTTGGTTCGGATGGGTTGTCGGCAAGAGGTCATATCACATTGTACTTCTTCTTTTTAATTAATATAAATACTCATATTCTCGTCCATTATGTTGTGAATGTTGTTTATCATACATTGGGTTGCATTTGATTATGATATTATGGACCATTGTTATTGATAATGTTAATGTCATTTATATATCATATGTACTTGTTGTATATTGGCTTTCAAGACTAATCTACAGATTTCAAGTGCGTGGATTGAAAGCTCCAACGGGGATATACATCAAATGTTTGGATCGAGGTTGGTTACATTTCTCCATTATCTTAACATTATCATTTATAATAGTATTGTTTTGAGAATTGAGTAGATTTCTGGTAGTCATCTGTCTGTTGTGGTATTCCCAAGCCATAGTGAGTTTTCTCCAACACATAGAGCGACCTCGCTTTCATTGACAAAATTTTGACTTGACGGCAAACTCTTTGTAGCAAAACGTCTGTAAATTTTTTAGTTCAAATGTCAAAATCTAGTCTCCAGGATGACACATGGAACGTTCAGATTGTGCCACGTGGCTTTGAATATTCCAGAATTGATCTGTGCTACACTCGGCGAAGGGGAAGCTACTATATCAGTCACTGCAGTCTCGGCCCAAAAGTATGAAAGAATGTTTGTCTAGTTATTAAACGCAGTCATAATCTTTCTATCTAAGGGCATCACTATCTGCATTGTCGTCACTGTCAAATTCATTTTCCAACACGGTCTCCTACCTATATTTTAAGAAAAAATTTATCAGCTTTATCTCTAAAACTAAATGCCTTGGTATCATATGCAAGACTCATATGTGTTCTCATTGCATCCAACAATTTGAGTCATACACCGTGTCCAACTACGCAATACATGGGACTTTTCTAGCCAAGATACTGTATTGGCAAACAATTATACCTTAATATTGTTTAAAGCTAGTATTTGATTGCTTAATTTTATTCAATTAAATTAAATACTTAAATTAAATATATTTATATTAAAATAAATGTAATCAATATTATATAAATTAAGACATAAATTATCAATTTCAAATAAAGTATTAACGTTTACATAGATCAGTATACTATAGTGAATATTAACTGCAAAATGATATTAAAAAGAAAAAACATGTTTCAATTTTTTGAGTTCATTTCTCGTTATCTTTTCCAACAAATCTAGCCAAATGCTAGAGGATTTGCACAAAACAATATGGAATATATGAAAATAATATGCTACATCACTAGACAAAAAACGTATGCAAGCTGGCAGGAATCGACATTAAACCTGTTAATTCCGTTAATTTAGCCCAGTAATGAGTAACGCACGATTTTTCAAATATAACGTTGTGAATTCATATTAATGGATTGTAAGAAGATAACTACCCGGAATTGAATGGTGGAAGGAAATCTGAAGAATCTAAAACGTTCAGTGACTTTAAATTACTGTAAACTTCAAATTGTCATTGCATTGATTTTTGACAACCATGGAAGATATGAATTTTTAGCCCGGAGGATGAATAAGCATGCTTTGTTACAAATTTAGATTTATGGTTTGAATAATATAAATACCTGCCAATTGAAAAAATGGCAATCGATTCTTCAAACCAATCTCACTGCTCTACTCGCCCAACACTCTTCTTGGTTCCACCTCAGCAAAAGCAAACCTCGATCCTCAGAGAAAACAGAGCTCCAAATTGTCAAACACAGAGAGTTTGAACTTTAAGTTTCAATGTAGGCAGTGGGTGGGATAAGTTTCAATGTAGGAAGTGGGTGGGATAAGTTTCAATGTAGGCAATGGGCAAGAAGAGCAGTGTGGGTGGGAAGAGCAATGTGGGTGGGAAGAGCAGTGTGGCGGGATATCAATGCATAAAAGTTTGTGACATTTATTATCACAGTGTGGAGGAATATCATATGTACGTCGTGACACATAAACACAATCCATCATAAACGGGCGCCTCATAAACGTGATGAGATTATTCACACGAGTGATACAATCCATCATTTACCATTATTGCTATAGAAACCATTTTAAATGGCGAAAAAGATCAACTCCATTCCAATGTACAAACCATTTTAAATGTTCGAAAAGATCACCTCCGTGCGAATGTACAAACCATTTTAAATGGATGAAAAGATCACCTCCGTGCGAACATACAAACCATTTTAAATGGCTGAAAAGATCACCTCCATGCCAACATACAAACCATTTTAAATGAAGGAAAAGATCACCTCCATGCCAACGTACAAACCATTTAAAATTAAGGAAAAGATCAATCGGGCGGTGGAAGATCAAGGGTCCCACTTCCATTCTGCATCGCCAACATGGACGCTAGGACGAGGGGATGGGTGGTTGCGAAATATGAAACCGCTCTCCACGTGGAAACACCACATGATTTCACAAGTTGGAAGGGCGGTAAGGAAAACCACCGTCCTCCATTTGTGAAACCACCTTCTCCCATCCTTCACGGTCGCTGACACGTGTAGATATGATGTGGCTGGTCCACATCACACCTTCTGCCCATGGAACTCCTCCACGTCGGGGCTTCTACCAATGTGTCTCCTCCGCGCCAGATTTCCTACCCACATGGCTTCTCCACGTCAACCTGCACATGCACAGTGGAAAACACCTTTCAATAACACAATCATAACATAATTAAAAACCATTCAATTACACAATCACAACATGCAAGAATAAAATAAAAATGCATCAAAATCAAATGCATAAGATTGCTTATCTTTATCCAACGCAGATCTAAACAACTAGCTTTGTAAGAGTGCTTTTCCACTTACTAGCATCAATATAAATGTGTGGTTGTTTAGCAGTTGCAGAAAAGTATAGATAAAATGAGTTAATTTAACGAAGAAATTCATTTAACACATAATAACACATGAATCATATATTAATAGAAATCCAACCTATAGATCGATGTATTCATTAAATTGGCAACATAAAACATAGTTCAAAGAAATTTGACAAATTAATATCCAAAAAAGATGGCCAAGAGAAACTGACTGAATTTAATTAATTATGCAAAAAATGACAACGAATCAATACATAAACATTAGAATAAATTTACCTAAATTATACATAATCCAAATTGAATTGACATCCCCACAACTTGCCACGATATTCTTCTTCATGTGTCCTCATGATTCCATCCTCCTCCCAAAATATACGGAGTCCCTTCTTGAATAATGGATCAAACATTTCTTTGAAGAGTTTTACATGATGTGCTAAAATGTCTATCCTTGCCTGAATTGTGTTCATCTAGTGATACTTATTCACCACCTTCTTTTCCCAAATAATTCTAGACACTCTATCCTAAGTTTATGCTAGTTGTTTTCACCTCATCCTCTGTCAACCCATTCAGAAATTCTATGGCCTTTTTTGCACAGTCCATGTGCTTCTTGTTGAACTTTTCCTTGACTGTTGTTAGGCTTTGCCTAGCTAACTTTATTACACCCTCTTTGTCCAAAATGAAATCGAGATATGGCCTCAATTTCATTGCCTCCACAATAATGTCATCCCAAATGACTTGCTTTGCTTCTTGCAGGGAGGTCTCACCTGTAACCTGCTTTATTAATTCATCATATTTCACCTGTAGCCCTCCTAGAGAGGTCGTCCTGGGTAGAGTAAAAGGAAAGTGGAAGACAAGTATAAATAAGTGGAGGAGGTAGGGTTATTAGACTCTTTATTTATTCATTCATTCACTCACTACTTCTGTCAAGTGAGTAGTGCGCACAAGTGGAGGAGGAGAAATACAAGGCAAGGTTTGTGGCTCGTGGCTTCTCCCAAAAAGAAGGATAGATTATGAAGAAACTTTTGCACCCGTAGCTAGATACACTTCCATCATTATTAACGGTACTTGCTCTGGTTGCAGTGATGAAGTGGAATAATTACACCAGATGGATGTCAAGACAACTTTCTTGAATGGTGTAGTCGACGATGAAGACTTGTGCTAAAGAACTGTGTCGAGAAATACCTTCCTAGTTAATAGGGAGTGTTGATGTATTTGTAACTTCGGAATGTATTTCACTTGTATATTTTATATTGTATTCATATGGCATTGTACTTCCGACGGAGAGGTTTCATTCCTCCAATCGGAAAGGTCATCATTGTATGTGATATGGTTATCAGACTCCCTAGTGGGGTCGGCCTTGAGTATATTAGGATGTTAGAAAAAAATTGCATTAATGAACAAGATACTACTTATATGCAAGTAATGGGTATTAGTGGTCGATGGTACTATACAACATTCCATTGCTACTTATCTAGAATGAAACCTCTTTGCTGACATGTTGGAGTAGACTTGCACACTCTTAACAATGTTCTGGTAGAGATGGAAGGCATCTGGAAAGTTACGGGATTAATAAATGTTGTATTGAAGCATGATTGGCTAAGATAATTGCATGACTGTATGACATATGTCTTTATGTGTAAGAATTTGTTCTGAATACTATGAGATGTTTCTAATAATGCAATTGAACTTGTCCTGTAGGAAAGACCTTGTACCATCACCTACAAGAGAGACTTGTTTCGAAGAACAAGTGACAATGATTCAGCAAGAAGATTGATGAAGTCATGAAGAAGACTTTGAAGAACCAAAAGTACTCAGGAATCGATATGCAACAATGAATGAAGTAAAACCAAAATATAATGAAGATTGTGAAAAGGAAGATCATACACCAGATGGATGTCAAGACAGGATTCTTGAATCATTATGGTGTGGTGGAAGGGGAAGTATATGTGGAGCAATCACTCGGGTTTGAGACACACGACAGGGAGACTTATGTGTGCAAACTGAATAAATCCTTGTACGATTTGAAAATTATGGGGTGACATTAGGGTACACAAAATTTTGTAGAGATAGTGTAATAAGTCCTGAGATGTACCTACTTGATGGCTTGCTTGCAGAGATGATGAAGACCTACGATGATGCTCCAGTGATCCAGTCTTGATGATCCAGCTCCAGTATTGAATACTTGTGCCTATATGTATTGACGCCTGTGTCAAGAGAATACCTTCCTAGTTAAGAGGGAGTCTTAATGTACTATCTGTAACTTCAGAAGATACTATTCACTTTTATATTGTATGTATTACATTTGTACTTTATTGTATCCCCGACGGAGATGTTCTTATTCCTCTGTTCGGAGGTGTTTTCATTTGTATTTGTAAGTGTCACAAGTTTTATTCTAAGTGTCGTAACTTATATTTGATGGGTTATTAGACCTCCTTAGAGGGGTCGACCCAATATGTGTTAAGTGGAAGGGTTACTAGACTCCCCTAGGGGGTCGACCCAGTTAGGATAAAAGGCATGTCAAGTTAATTTAAAGTATAAATAGAGTGGTTGCACCACTATATTTTATCATTCACTCACACATCCAACTCGCATAGTTGAGAGAGAGGAGTGCGCACAAGTGGAGGAGCCTGGAGGAAGAACTGCTAGAGACATCTATCTTTTGGGGTTTCATTTTTGTGATCTTTTGTATTGGTGCTTATTCTATCTCTGAGGAAGTTGCGGTGTTTTTCACCTTTATGGTTATCCCAAGTGAAATGCTTTGTGTCTCTTGTCTCTTGTGTTTGACATGCTGTACATGTTGTTCTCTCAGTTAAGATCCTAGATCATATTAATTTGAATTAAATGATGAAAAGCTAACAAAACGAGGCTACAACCCCTTGGTTTTCATAATTTCCAACCTATAGATAGGACTCCAAACCTCAGTAAAGTCCAACTCAATAGTTTTACTAGAACCAACTGGACGGAATCCCCAACTCCCTGAGATCACAAGCACCAAACCAAAGGATACTTCAATCTCCTATCCTTGCTTGATCCTGCCACCCTAATATGAATAAGAAGAACAATACTCCACTGCCATTGTATCACGGTTGCCATCAACCTATACTTGTATCTATGTCCTTGTACCTGTATGTCATTATCCATGTATCATTGTATTGATGTCACTATCACAATCCATGTTCATCCCCTACCCTTAGGGGTTTTGAACCTCGATTTGACTAGCAAAATTCCCCAACTTCCCCTAAAGTTAAATAGACGTTGCAGAAGTATTCTGATATTAGTCTATAATCATCGATGAGGTTCCTTTTTATTTTTTAATACCCTCCATATACCTTGAGACCCAATTTGAAATCCTTTAAAGAGTCTTTTGGAGCCATCTACCCTTGGGGGCTTCAACATAGATTTTCCTAGTGATTCTTCCTTTCATTCTCTAATTGTAAATGCAAGTGGTTGAAGTCTATTGGAAGTTTCCATTCCTATAATAGCTGCATAAATGTGTCATATTACACCTCAATCCACTCTAGACATAGTTCGAAAGCATTTGGGATCATTTGGGACATTTTGAGGCTTCACTAGTCCAAGTTTTGAAAATTGACCGAATTGGGAAAAGTTCCAAGTTGGGGACATTACAAAAGAATTTAACATAAAGAATGCCTTAAAGGCCAGTTGAAAAACACAAGAAAGTAAGGCTTACTAAAAGCATAAAAACCCGTAGCTGTCAAAAGCACTTTCTAAAACTATCTAAAGGCTCACGAATTGGCTATAGCTTTAGCTTTGGTTAATGTTACCTTTGCACTTTTTCGTCCACTTTCAAGTTGCCAAAGGAATTCAAAGGAGTGGTGTTTGTTAATGAAGTGATTCAAGATAATAGTTTTTGTATTCATGAACATATTTTTTAGATTCACTTGCTCTTTTGTGTTTATCGATCTCTGTATTCATTGGAAATTGCATAGATTGTATTCCATTTGCATCCAACCCTGGTTTTTCTATTAGAAGTTTGATTACTTGTCAATTCAATCTCAACGGTTATGCATATTTTTCAAATGTTTTTTTCAAATTGTTAGGTATGTTTTATGTTTCTAAAATTTCCTCTATATGGGTTCTTGGTTTATCTCGGTTAGACATTGGTTATTAAAAGCTGTAGAGAGGAACACTGCAAATTTTGTTGCTTTTTATCTCTTAATACCTTTCAAACACCTTGAGACCCAAATCAGAAGCATTTGGAGCCATTTGGAAGCATTCGAGTTATTAGTAGTCAAACATGAACAATATATTTATGGAACTAATATGAAATGGGTTGTTTAAAAAAACAACACAACCTTAGATGTTATTGCTATGACATGTGATCTCTCCTTCTTTTCCTAATTTAATGTTTAATATCAATGCCATCAATGCCATCTTGGAAGATTTATCTTGTTGTTTAGACTTCTCCTATCTCTTATGGTCATCTCTCCCTTTTCTTCATCAACTTCTTCCCATGTTACACTAGATCTTCTACAAACCCATCTATAAACAATGTCTATAATTGGTATTATTCATCAAACAAGGGATTTCTTCATATTGTTAGCATTTTTGTCTTTATGTTTTCTAATTTTTTTCTATATGGATTTTTGGGTTATTAATGTTTATAGAGAGGAACAATGCAAATATTGTCACTATTCTAAGGTCTCTACATAAGGTCTCTCAATCCAAGGGCGTAGGTGGAAAAGGCGCTAAAAAATTGGACGAGTCACACCAAAGTTGCAAACGTGTAGCAACGTGGCAGACACACCCAGATAATCGATGGTGGAAATGGGTTACCGCACTAGAAAGTGCACGATGGTTAAACTTGGAAAAGGTAGAGTAGAAATTAAATTGCTTACCACGTGGCAAGCGTTGGTGGCGTCCGCTATGAAAAGCGGTTAAATTTAAACCGCTCATTGCAAGTTCAGAAACCACCTAAGCATATGTTCTATAAAAGGTTTGTTTGAAGTTTTAAAAAATGGTTTTGTCGCTTACTTATTACCTAGAGGAAAAGAATGGTCTGTAGGAAACATGTTGTTGTCTTCGTCAACTAGAATAGCACCCAAGAAGCTCACTTCATAGTTCACAGGTAGCTCGAAACCTTCAGTGTTTAGATTTTGTGTCCCAAATGGCGAAAACCCAAGACCTTCATCCTTTCAATGAAAGTTTAGATGAAAACGAGAAGCTTGTATTTGACCCTGTTTTGTCTGTGTGTAGTATTTCGCAGTCTAAGGAGAAGCTTGTATTTGGCCCTGTTTTTTACCCTGTTTTCGACTGTCTGTGTAGTATTTCGCAGTCTAAGGAGAAATTAATGGAGTTTAAGTCGTAGGGAAAGGATGTATTTAATGTTTTTGGTTCTTTTCTGTACTATTTTTGTGTCGAACAAACCCTACACTTCCCTGAATTTGTTTGTTGATGTGTGGTGAATTATTCACAGGGCGAAAGAGTAATCATTAATGTAAAAACGACCAAAATTCTATTCCCAGTAAATGCGCAGACTATCCATGAGGTTCTAAGTTTACTTGAAACATTTCCCAAAATCCCTGAGTCATTTAACGAAGAAAATTTGGAAAATTTTATAGAAACAACAGTCTTGCAGAAAAATACAAGTTTTTATTACTAATCTTGAAAGATGATCAGTCGCATGAAAACCTATCATTCCCATTGAGTATTGATGTCATTCAACGAGATACCCAGTTAGTTTTGTCCTTGTTGAGTCAAATTTTAGGTCTAGATAGTGATAAGTCAAATCTTGTAAGTTATGTTAGGTTTCCTTCTCCAAGTAATTTCACCAGAGTCACAGTCGAGTTCGATGTGTTGTTTTAATTTTGATGAATTCCTAGCTGAAGCGATTCATGTCCAGTTGGTAAATTTCAACCAGTTGAACCATTTAAGGTATCAGTCATATTGTTCAAACATTTCGAAATCCAAGTTTCTTGGTACCAACTTTTCTCATGACCTTAATAAATAGGTCAATATGTTTGAGTTCACCCATAAAATCAGGGCAGAAATTTACAGAATTATTTTTAATGTTGAAATGCCCCAAGTGTTAGAAGAAAAAGAAACTTTGCAGCCTACACCAGAAGGCCAAACAAGTGTTTGGTTCTTATATAGACAACATAGTATAATTAGGGTGTATGGTTTTATTGGAGCTTCTGAAATTCCCCCTTAAAGTTGGTCCATTCATCATTAAGAATAAGGCAGCCCTCTCTGCAATAGAAAAATTACTGAAGATTATGGTTTTCCAAGAGGTTGAAAGGATGAATTATGATCCTCATCAAATTATATCGCAAAGGAGACATCTAAATGGAAACAATGCTTTTGATCATCAAATAGTAGAAGGATTGAAATAAATGGCAAATTTATTCAAACTTGAACAAGATAATAGGGGTTGGATCAGAGAGATTTCTTCGAAAAAAAATTTTTTAGCGACGATTTCAAAGATTGTTTTGTATAAATTTTGATTTTACAGAGTAACAGGGGTTGGATCCGAGAGCAAAAAATACAGTGATGTAATATTTTTTGAAGACTTTAATGAAGAACAAAAGGAAAAGTATATCCGAAACAGAGATTCATATGTTTTTACTTTCTTCAGTATTTTAGTTTCTCTTTTGTGGATGTATTTTGTGTTACACCATCTTATCAATTTGCCTCATAGTTGGCTGTAATATGTGAAGAACTTGCAATAATTAATTAATGCAAATACACGAGATATCAGAAATAACGGAACTCAAAATCACTTTTATATTGATCACGGGCCACTTCGAGGGGGAAACCTCCTTTGAGCAAGCTCAATACAAATAACTTCACGGTGCCTTCATAGGCCTCAACACACACTTATATAATAAGTCTAGGTGCTAATACCATGGGTCAATACCATGTGTCAATACAAACCATGGGCCAATACAAAATATAGATCAACAATTATTACGGGTCAAAACCATGGGCCAATACAAACTATGGATCAACAAAACTATGGGCGACTTACAAAGCATATGCACCAACAACAATAACACAAACTATGGATCAACAAATACTACAGGATGACTTACAAAGCATATGCGTCCAACAACAATATACTAACAAAGTAAAGACATGGGTTCCTAACATCCCCTCTCCCTTAGAAAAAGCAATGTCCTCAAAGCTTTAGATGTGGAAATTGATGCAGAATCTGAAGGAGTAGGTCTCGTGTAGCATCCTCGGGTTGCATTCCGGGCCACTGGTGCCTTTTGAGTTTCAAGGAGGATTGCATGGAAGGCTGTAGATGAAGAAGAATCATATCAGCAACGTGAAAAGTGCGTGCAGAACGGTGTTGATCGACTGGTTGTTTCAGTCGAATTCTTGCCATGTGAAGATTTTCCTACAGAATGAGAAGAAGCTGATCGCGGTTTCAAAGAATTGAGTCAATTACCTGAACTGGGGAGCTGCTGAAGGTGTATGGAAGAAGAACTGGCGGTGCCTGTCCAGAGACTGCTTCATATGGTGTCCTTTTAGATGTGGTACTATACCACTGGAGCGCTTCCAGGAAATCCATAGAAATAGTTGTCCAAATCTGTTTAGGGATGGGTAAGGGTTCGAGCAGTCCCGAAAGGAGGGTCATTTCACCCTTGTTGACCTAGAAAGTATCATAGTCAACCACCATCCGTTGAATTTTCATTTTCAATCCCTGCCAAAATAAGTTACATTGTTCTTGGTCATACATTTTGAGGAACCCAGAGTGCCTTCTTGATGAAGAAGCATAGAGTTCATAGAAGAGATAGCCCCATTGAACAGATTGCAACCAATTTGGAACAAGTAGAGAAATAGCTGTAAGAGAAACTGGGTCATCAAATGTGCGAGAAGGAGCATCTTCCACCATATTGTCCTTACCCTTCTGGTAAGTGGTTGCATAGTCATAACCCATGATTTGGAGAACCCATTTCAGATGTGCTGGGGAGGAGACCCGTTGTTCTAGGAAAGTTTCCAAACTTTGGAGATCATTCTTGATGCAGAAATAATTCCTAAGTAGGGATGGCTGCCACTTCTGTATTGCATGCAAAATAGCCATAATGTCCTACTGAGATGTAGATGCAAAAAAATGCTTACCGAAAAGGTCTCGTGAAGGCGGCAAGCCCACTGGTGCAACAAAGACACCTGCATATCTATCCAAGGAAGTAGTGGAGACCGTTAGTGGGTGCATCTGAAGGGAATGGAGCTGAGCAATGAAACCATATGAATTCTTCTTAAGGACCTTTTCCAAGCGATGTGAACTGATGATGCAGAGAGACCCTGATTGTAAGCCCATAAATTTGGTTGTGTCCCATTGACTGAAAACTGCATCCAAAGTTCAACAAAATACCATAAGATGGGGCCAAGTGTGCATAACCATTGAATTCCCAAAACCACATCACATCCACCTAAGGAGGTTGCCCCCTCAAAGTGGCCCATGATCAATATAAAAGTGATTCTGAGTTCTGTTATTTTTGATATCTCGTGTATTTGCATTAATTAATTATTGGAGGTTATTCACATCTGGTATCAGAGCCATGTTATAATCTTCCATAGAGATACGCACATTATGACACTTCCCCTCGCAAGGTAAGGTGCCCCCATTGGAAACCATGACTTCAAAGTTGGAACCAGGATGGACAAAACAATCAGCCTGTTTGGCAATCCAAGGGTCAATGAAGTTATGAGTGCTACCAGAATCAATGAGTATGGTAAGAGGGAGCTTCTTGAAGTATCCCCTGACCCGCATTGTTTGCGGGGTGGTGACGCCAGTTACAACATGGAGAGAGATCTCGGGTGGGTCGTCTTGAGATGGGGTGTCAACAGGCGGGTGCTGAATGTCGACCTGAACATCTACTGTATCTGGAGCTTCTTCACCAAGTTCTGAGGCAGGCGGAGAATCCACATCCAAGAGATAGAGCTTTTGTTGAACAAATCTATGTCTCCGAGTGAATTTCTCATCATAATTATAACAAAGCCCTTTTTCTCGGCGTGCCTACATCTCTGTTTCAGACAAATTCTTGATAGGAGTTGGTCGAGGAGCTGGCGGGATGGGAGGTCATTGAGAACCCATATTTCGGAAGGGAACAAAAGTGGGTTGGGAGTGTTGTTGGGTTGCAAGCTTGTCTTCTGCCAACTTGGCCAACCCTAGGACTTCCATCATTGTGTTGCGACAGAACATTTTAACCTCTGATTGGATTTCATCGTAAAGACCACTGATAAAACAACTCCTGTAAAATTCATCAGACAATCCTTCTGTGTGATTGGCGAGTTTCTCAAATTCTGTCTGATACTCTCTCACTGTGCCAATTTGGTGAAGTTTAGTGAGTTCTCCTGTGAAGTCGTCAAAAGCACTAGGACCAAATCGGGGCAAAAGGAGTTGGAAAAAATTTGTCCAGTTTGGCTCGGGATGAGCTTTGATGTACCAACAGTACCATTGAAGGGATTCTTGTTCCAAATGAAAGGATGCAAGTGGAAATTTTTGCACATCAAAAGTATTATGCAAACTGAAATATTGTTCTGCTCGGTATATCCATCCAGTTGGATCAGTACCATTGAAGCGAGGAAAATCAAGCTTCGGCCCACAAAAATTGCTGGAAGATGAGAACCCGATGGCTGCAAAAGATTCTGGCTATCGGTTATTGTTCATGGCTAAATGATGAAGATGGAGGCTGAGAAATTTTTCATCCAAATCTTGGAGTTTGGTTTGGATGGCTACAAGTGCTTCCTCCATGGTTTTTTCCCATGTGCGAGTGACAACCATAATGAGGAATTTTTTTTTATTTTTTTTTTGTGGAGGGGGGAATGGATAGAAAAACACAAACATAAGCTTATTTAGTAAGGGGAAATTTGGATTTGGGAAAAATTCGGAGGGGTAATTGGGGTTTGACTAGGTTTTCGACACTTTTTGAGGGACAGGGAATCAAAAAATGGGGATTTCAGAAGCGGGAACTCTATTGTAAAATTTGAAGGCAATCGGGTGAAAATTGAAGAAGTTATGGCAAACCCTAAAAATAGACAAATGTGGGATTTCTGGTCTTGGGAAGTGGAATTTGGGATAGGGTCTTCAGGAATGAAATATGCAGAATGGGATTGCAAGGATTTCAATGAAGTTTCAGGAAAAACAGAGTTGAAACAAGGGAGATATGGCCGAAAAACATAATTTTATACTCCTTTTTTTTTCTTTTTTTTTCCCAGAAATGGATCGGCAACAGCGGCGCGGAAGGGATCCGCAACAGATGGATCTGCAACAGTGTGGAAGGGATCGAAAATAGCTGGATCTGAAATGGTGACTGGATTTGGGATGACTTTCAGAATAGATCTGAAACGGCTGGATCTAGAGTAGAAGTGATCGGCAACAGTTCAACTGAAAATAAATATGGACCCTAGGTATGTACGGCTTCCTAATAGTTCAGGTGTTTCACTGGCCACCAATGTTGTCTGACGGCTTGCATATTGGGGCAATACCCCTCACTCCATGGCTCAAGTAAAACTGATAATCGCTTTGCCACAAACGATAGCTCTTGGTTTACCTCACAGGTGGGAACTAGTCAATCAGGCAGGGGTCGTTGCCCTTTTCGTTGGCAAGTCCTCTCAATGGGCCATCTACTTTGGGGTTCCTGTGGTACTCCTCACAATGATTTTTAGGGCTTATGCCCAAGTACTTCCCACAGTTAAGCAGATAGGGATTATTCCCAAATCCAAAGCTGCAACAGATGCAAAAAAAAATTTGGCAGAAACTCCACCCAACGAGCCCAAGAAAGTGCTCTGATACCAGATGTGAAGAACCTGCAATAATTATTAATGCAAATACATGAGATATCATAAATAACAGAACTCAAAATCACTTTTATATTTATCAGGGCCACTTCGAGGGGGAAACCTCCTTTGAGAAAGCTCCATACAATTAACTTCACGGTGCCTTGATAGGTCTCAACACACACTTATATACTAAGTCTAGGTGCCAATACCATGGGTCAGTACCATGTGTCAATACAAACCATGGGCCAATACAAAATATGGATCAACAATTATTACAGGTCAAAACCATGGGCCAATACAAACTATGGATCAACAAAACTATGGGCGACTTACAAAGCATATGCGCCAATAACAATAACACAAACTATGGATTAACAAATACTGCGGGACGGCTTACAAAGCATATGCGTCCAACAACAATATACTAACAAAGTAAAGACATGGTTTCCTAACATAATACATGGGTTATAATTCATTTTATATGCTCTGATCCACACATTTAAATATTGTCAATGTTCTTTCTTCCAAATTAATGAAGAATTCATCCTAGAACTGAGATTGGCTAAGTTATAACATATAAACAATATCTATCCCGACTTCCGACCTCCGACACGAAGGATCGGCTGCCCCTTCGTTTATTATAAAATTGTGAACAACTATATCCAACCATTCACCTATATCCAGAATAGTGAACACTAGAAGGATCGACCAACCCTTTTTGCAGTCTAGAACTATTTTGAACAGATTAGTCGGTAGAAGAAAGGTTGGCTGACACTTCATTTACGAGTGAATTGTAAAAATATTCAACCCGCCTAGGCTGGGACAACAATTCCAGACTTCTGACTTCCGCAATGAAATTATAGTTGGGATCGGTATATTTTCTAAGTTATAACATATCAATAATATTTGTTCCAACATGCAACAAGAAGAATCGGCCGCCCCTTCGTTTAGTAGAGAACTGTAGACACCTATAGGCTACAATTCACCTGTATCCGGAAGGGTGAACACAAGAAGGATCGACCAACCCTTCTTTCATCCTATAACTATTTTGAATAGAATACGTGGCACAAGAACGGTCAACCGACCCTTCTTGCACCCCGCATGAGGATTTCATCGCCTTTACTAAAGACGCAAATATGTTGCAAATTGCGGATACCTAAATTTCTTAAAACTTTCCATCAATACCGCTATACCGCAACCCGGAATTCAGATTGCAGGATGGGACAACAATTCCCGACTCCCTACATCCGCTGTAAATAGTAGGGAATGGAGATTGGCTACAAGAAGGATTGCCCGCCCCTTTGTTTAGTATAAAATTGTGAACACCTATATCTAGGAGTTCACCTGTATCCAGAATGTTGAAGACAAGAAAGATTGGCCGACCCTTCCTGCAATCTAGAACTATTATGGAAATAATACTTGGTAGAAAAAGAGACGGCCTCCCCTTCATTTCATGGCAATTTTTAACAAAGACAAGGTAGTCATTTAGTTACTGTCAAAATGATTTGGTCTGGTGGGAAAGAAGAGATAAGAAACAATCCAATCAATACTCTTTAATAATTTTTATTTGTTATCTTTGTATGATTTGTAGAGCTTGTTGTCCAATAATTGTCCAAGATTAATTAAGGTTTCCATCTATTCAATATAGCTAAATTCCATTCTTAATACAATAAATCTTTTCAAATTATCGGGTGGCCTGCAAATACTTTTGTCCAGTTTTAAGGCTTAGCTCATTTGATCTCATGGAGGAAGAACATACCTATGGAAGTGGGAAATTTTCTTGCAATATGCATGGGAGCAAGATTAAACCCCTTAGCTAAATTAATTTTGCTTATATTATATCAAGGATTCAAAATGAATATAACTTTGTTCCATATGTGTAATGTGCCATTCCAGTGTAGCTCTCTTACCTAATTATTTCAATTTTTCTTTGAGCTCGTTGTTTAGTTATTGCATCAGTTTTGTTGGACTTGGTCCCAAATGGAATGTGCATTCACCAAGGTGCTAGATTCTATTTGAGTCTATCTAAATTAACTTGCCCCCTTGACCTCGACCAAGGGAGGAAGCGGGCAACTGAATAAAACAATACTCAGATCCCCATGCATTCCATTTTTTATGTTATCTATCATTTCCTATCATTCTTGCACCTCTAGGGATAAAGTAATTTCTCTGAGCCATCCATCTTGAATGATCGATCGGGTATTGTTGATCTCCTTCCATGCTTAGCCCCACGTCCTTCCGCAGTCTTCAATCTCTCAAACGCTGCCTTCCTCGCACCTTTGTGTAGTTATTATCAACTGTTGATCTGGCCCCTGTCCGCATCCTGACTCCCGACATCTGGCAAGAAGGATCGGCCACCCCTTCCTTTAGTAGAGAATTGTGAATTCACCCATATCCAGAATGGTGAACAGAAGAAGGATTGACGAACCCTTATTGCTGTATTAAACTATTATGAAACGAGTCCTGGGTACAAGAAGTTTTAGCCTAGCCTTCATTTACAAGGGAATTATAAAAATATTCAATCTCCGAAGGCGAGGGTGTTAATTCATGTATATGAAAGATGGTGAACACTAGAAAAAGACTAAGATAAGGGTCGGCCGACCTTTCAGCATCACCTTGTAAACAGGTTGAAGTCTAACCTGAAGCGAATATGGGGGTTGCATAATCAAGATTCTCTTAATCATGGCGATGCACAGATGTCGTTACCATCTTCACATAACATTCTATTTAACATAAACTAGAACACCAAATGACTTCACACTTGGTAGCTATCGCAGTATACAGAACTACGTTGAATCTCTAATGTATTTACTAGTTGTTTGCTACGAATTTGTCAAACTATGTGCTTCTTCTTCACAATCACACACTTGTATTTCAATTAATCAATGTGCAATTACCATTCACATACATATAAATTAAGCACAAAAAATCACATAAACTCGAATAAAAAACATGTGATAAACTCATACACATATACAAGAAGGATCGGCTGCCCCTTCTATGATGATCACTCATTCTATGATCGATCCTTATCCCAAACGACTCTATAAAATGTGCATTCTATCTCTCATGGATAATGCTAGTAGATTTGATCTTAATCAATCAATTGATTTTGAAAATGAGGGGTTGTTCCCTAACCATCGATCATTAGCATGAACATTTGCAAGTATACATCTAATATTAAAACACTAATTTATAATTATAGACATTGTATGTATTCTTATATTGACTACTTAATATTGATTGTTTTGCAGATAAAGCATGGCTGTTTGTTGAGCCTCAGTAACTACCAGGAAATCCCTTGCTTTGAATTGACAAAAGATCACTACCTTCTTCCATTCACAAATGGATGGTATGTTGAGATGGAAGAACTAGATAATTTGTACCCGGATATATATCTATTCTACTTGGACTTCGAGGGAAATTCGATTAGAGCTGGGATATTGACATATGCGGAACCCGTTGATTCTGGTAAAAAATTGTGAGTCAAGCTGAAGCGATGATTGGTGAAAAGTATTGCCTTATATAGTGTGATCTTCTATTTTTTTATTATCGACCAGATCTAATGAAAAATGGTCTCGATCCAGATCTGATTTCCTGTGCTAAGCAAGGGTGGGTTTTTCCCTAGTATGTTGTTTCTAATCACTCTGAAATTGATACCACTACATCCTTGAAGAAAGAAATTTTGTCGGTATGGAGGAAAAGAATGCTGGCTAGGAAAACTTCCTCTGTATTACATTATATGAATATTAATAAGGGGTCGATAATGGTATGCCATGAAAAGATTCTAACGTACAACAAAAGAGCATTTCTCCAAAATATTGTAAAAGATGTGTGGAAATCTACCTTGAAACAACTCAAAGGAAGTCCTTCTAAAGCGATGTTGCGGAAAGCGACTAAGAGCTTTGAAAATTCAAAAGAAGTTCAACAACATTAGATCAAATAATTTTTGTTCGATGAGAAAGTTTTTCCCATTGACGTAACAAGATGTGTTGTTGTGCCTCCGCACATACAATATCGAAAGGTTGATGAGGAGGGCCTACAAAATATGGTGGTATCACTTGTCCATACATTTACAACAACATTGAGAGATGCTATTCTATTGCCTTTCAATAAGGAGACCAGATTGCCCTTTTTTCCTAAAAATGAAAAAGAAATTGATTTGCCATCAGGAAATTTTTATATATTGGATGGGCAACATACTATTTCTGCCCAGAAAATAATCATTGTAGATGATCAATATAAACAGCTCCATAAAAGGTATCGGCATCGAACAACTCGTCTTGTACATAGAGACGTTCCTCAGGACATCATCAACAAATTATGCAAACAACAAAACTTGGCAAACAAGGAATTTTCAAACACTACATTCATTTCTTCAGTTGAAAAAGCAAGGGAGAGATAGTTATTGTGCATTTTTCCATCCCGCCTAGGAAAGGGAAACGCTCCCAATGATCTTTGGATGGTATAGATTTTTTCTTCTTATCAATCAAATTCTTTAGATTGCTGCCTGTGTTATGAAATTAGGAAATTAACTGGAATATTCAATTTTATATGTTTGCAGTCTTTCCAAACTCAATGTATTGATATCTTTCTTGTTAACCGGGAGAGCCTTAAAGACAAGCTAACTCTTGTTTTGACATTGAAACGACTGTGGAGCAAATGGAAGTTTGTATTCGAGCTTTACAAAAGTGGTGCCTTGGATTGCTCGTCGAAGAGCATATATCAGGATGATTTTTCTCTAAATAAAATAAAGACTTATGGCTCTAATTTTTTCAGACCATTGCATGATCTTGATGAATATGAATTGACCATTGTGGCAGACAATATAATCAACGGATCCATTTGGTTGAGCACATCAGTCGATAAAAAGTTTTGCACAGAAACTTTAAGTCAATATTGCAAACGAATAAAGGACGAGAGGTCAACCAGGCATTCGATCATTGAATATTTCAAAGTTAATGATGTTCAAATTGAACGATCACAAAATGTCGCTGACCATAACGTCATTGAAATATATAAAATTGCACCAAACCATCTCAAGCAACTGTGCAGTATTTTATGCTCGAGAAAGCAACCAAAATCTCCAAGTAAAAAAAGAAAGAACGAATCTGAAGTAGATATTGGTACCAAAATACCAATTGAAGCTCAGAAAATATTGAATTTATATATCAATAAAGAGAGGATGTCCATTGAAGACGTCGAAAATAGTTCACAGTTTGTTTGTCAATGTTTTTACCCTGATTCTTTGGTCACCACACTCAGAACAATTCCATTTTTTGGTGCGACAGTCAGCTGTGAATTTGTTGTTGTGGATATGTGTAATTGTGTTATTCCATGGATAGAAGAAGACATGCTGGCGTTTCTGTACTACCTTGAAACAAATCAAGAGGAATGTACTTGTATTTTTTTAGATGATATGGAGAACTCTTGTATGATTTCTAAAGCTTTCACAAGTTGGAGCAAGAAATAAAAAAAACATGTTACGGCGAATCCTACAATGGGAGTATATAGAGAATTCTCCGGGGACCTGTTTAGAGGATTCTCTATTCTACAATGTTGGCGCATTGGAAATTATGAGGATATTTTATCTACCTCTGAAATCGATATGGATTGGAAACATGAGGGACTACCAATGCTTGATTTACCTCGGACCAATGTTAATAGCGATAGTGCGAGGAGCCATGTGTTTCCAAAAGAAAGGACACAGGAATTCTGGTATCACATAGTTTCCAGACAGGTCTCTTATGAAGGAATAGTTCTTTCACTGTACGTAGGAGGTAGGCTTCGTCGTTCGTTGACCAGGTCTCCAGAAAGAATAGTTATTTCTATTGTGGAGACAATACAACAAGAGCTGTTCATGAACAGTTTCTACCATGAATTGAGTATAAAACAAGGTATTTTTGTTAACATTTTCAAATGTCTTTGATTTTATTTTAGTTTTGAATTTTAATTTACTTTTTTCTCAAACAAAGTATTTCTATTAACATTTTCAGATGTCTTTGATTTTATTTTACTTTTCTCAGTCGGTTATGTTCAATAACTTCTTTAAATTCCTATTCTACTACAACTTCAAATAAAGAGCATACCCAGGTATCCTCCAATCGAATTACAATATCCGATGACGAAACTGAAGGTGATAGACAATCTAGAAAGAACTACAAAATAGGACAAGAAGGCAAAAAATTATTTTTCATAGATCGTGGTTAAATTAAGTAAATTATGAAAGGGGATAGTGACCTGCAAAAAATTATATAACATGTATACCTGCAAATTTCTAGGTCAACATGTGGATCATCCACAACTAGAGCAAGCATCGCCGATGTCCCTGGAGATTGGCCAGCAAGTCACATTGGAGAATAAGGGACCAGGCGGGAGCTTGGACAATAATGAACAAGTCAAGAGCTTGAATAATGCAGCACAAGAAGATGGCTTGGCTAGTATTGAACGTGGAGAGGGCGGGTTGGTGTCAAAATGCGGTGTCTCCAGTGATGTTACTCACCAGTCAAATGTTGGCCTGCCGTTGACAGGTAAAAGACAATATTTTCTACTTACATTGATAAAACAAATTTATTCTGAAGTATATATAATGACAAACAATATTTCTGTGCAGCTCCCCATACAAAAATGTTATTGATATTAGAAATGGAAGGTTTTCTATTTCGCAAGAAAGTCATAGAAAATGACTCCAAAAGAGATAAAAAGGGGGAAGAGACTACTCTAATAAATGGCGAATTTAAATATAGAAAAACTTCATATGAGTCATGAACAAATGCCATTCGATTTTTGGATTTACATTTTTCCAAATTCAATGTTGGGATTTCGTCATCTAAATGTAGTGTCAATGAGGGGAAGGTACTGTTTACAAAATTTTTGTTGGCATGCGGTAAAGATAAATCATATGACCAATTTTTTTTATTTATTTGGTTTTGAGATAGATGTACCTCCGATCAAGAAGGAAATACACAAAAAAATATGGAGAGTGTGTGGAAGGAGTTCCCAATGAAAACTTCAGAAATTAATACATCAATGATTTTTTTGGAGGGTGATGTTGAGAAAGCAGTTCCATTTCAAAACAGTATTTCGTGTAAGCCCTTTATTGGATTGTCCCTTCGAAAAGATATTGAATTGGTACATGGAATTTGGCAACGTTTGAGTAAAATGAAAGAATCAGCTAATATTAGAAACTATCAAATGTAACCTGTCATTTCCTAAATTTTCTAGATGTAATCTATCATTGACTATTTTAAACCATTCAATGTGTTTTCTATTTTTTTCGGAGACATTGCTATTTTCATCTAAATGTAACATATTATTAGTTCAGTGTGATTCTTTTATTAAATCAATTGAAGCTGTTGTGATCATTAACTTCATGAACAAAGTGTTGTTGTTGTTGTTATAAAAATAGTCACTGTTCTTGTATGCAGTGAGGATATTATCACCGCAAAAGAAACTATTGGTCCTGGGAGTAGAGGGATTGCTCTTTGGAGTTCGGATGTTATCCAACATTGAATATTCTTCCAAACAACCTAATTTTGTCCATAAATGCTATCGTTATTATACATGCATGTTCAACCGCAAAATTATTAGTGTTGCCAAAGAGCATTTCGACGTTGCTCTATGGTTTTCCTAGCTCGACAACATGGAAATTAAAAATTTCCTGGATGTATTTGAATGGTTGAAAAATAAAGAATTTGTATTTAATTGGGGTCGAGAGCAATGCAAACCTAGTACTATTTAAAATCACTCAATGTCTGCATACTATAATGTTGGTGAAGTACCGAACATAATATACAAAAAGTCCTTCAAGGATGTACTTATCCAATATGGATATATATATATAAACAAACGGACATGTTGTTTATAAATGAAGGGCAATATCAATCAGCATATAATAGCAAGGAATATTGCTTGAAAATGCCAACTAGTTGGAAATTTGATTGTTCACAAGAGAGAGATATAACTATAAAAACAATGTTGTGTGCTCTGTTGAATTATCTCAAGCGTTGTTCAAAAATGGGGCATTGGTTAAACACATTGAATTTGAGATGACCATCATATTGTACAAAACAAATTCATTTAGTGATTTGTATATTTTTTACAGTTACTCCTACATTTAATTGATCTAAGTTTTATTGCACAGTTCTCATCTTATTTATGGACATCATATCATGTATCTGGTAATGTGTTTAAAAAATTGTTGAACATGAAAGCAATATACCTAGAAACATTGAACCATAATATTTTATTGACTGGTTTGTGTGTGTGTGCTTTTGTTTGCATATAGTACTAGAAAACCATTGATCATTTTTTATTTCAATGGCATTTTGTTACACGCAATACATAGAAAACACAAACTCGGATTGTGATGACCACCAGACATCAAAACATCAACAAAGTATTATTTTATACGCCTAGGCTTAAGGGAATTGTTTGAAAAATGCTTTCATATTTTTGAGGTTGGGGTATGGACATCTGCTCAACGAAAAAACGGTGACAAGTTTTTTCCTAGATTATTACAAATAATAGGATTGAAAAGGGAACAATTTAGATTAATTTTAACACAGGAAAATTGTTCTTCCGTACGCAGAGAGGGTTTTAAGGGTGTTGGAAATCCTAATGTATATTGCAAGCCTTTAAGTATAGTTTGGGACACTTTGAACCATGGTTGGGATCGGACAAATACTGTGATTGTTGATGACTCCAGAGAAAAACATGTTTTTAACGATGAAGGAAACTGTATTATAACAAAAACTTATAATTCCAATGATGTCGATGACACATTTTTGTTAGATGGATTATGGCCTTGCTTGCTGCACTTGGATGGTGTGAGCGATGTGAGACCAATTGTGAATAAAATAAAAATGGAATTATTTTGTTAAATAATACACTTGAATGTTTGTTTGTACTAGTATGTCCAATTTCACTGTGATTATAATTCTTGTAAAGTGTCGAGTTTGGTTTCCGAAAATGTAACTATGTTTAAATTGTATTGTTAAATCATAAAACATATAAATCTGTGTGCTTGATTTATCATCATATTAAGTTAATTGCTAAGTTAAGTTATTAAGCATCTAATTAACAGCTTCATAACTAGGATTATGCCTATCATTCTAAGAACATACAGGAGGCATCCATCCATCAATGAGGTTGTGACAGCATAAGCATACATGTATTACATAAATGGAGTTTAGCCTTTCATCATTCACATACAAAATTAATATAGCAGATAGCTTATGCAATTGAAAGAAACCTCATTCATGAACATATATTAACCTTCTAACAAGCTTAACATAGCATATTCATGGCTTACATTTATTTACACATAATTTCATTCCACAGATTGAACAAATAGTACATGTATGTTCCATGAGGTTACTTGACTCACTAGAGAGCTGAAGTAAACCAGATATTGTCAAAAAGACTTCCTAGAAAATTACAATAATTTCTCAAAAACAGTTTGAGAATTTCATCCTTCTGCCAGAAAAATAAAAAAATTTCAGCTATTTAGAAACTTAGCCCTTCTATTTCAAAAAGTAGTCCAAAATATGGCTTATACGTTGTTTAGAGTTGACATAAAATCATGATACGTGATATAATTAAAATTGTACTTCATCTTAATCCAAATTTTGTTGGCACATGCTATATGTTATTTCGTTATAGATGTAATAATTGCATTTCTTAGACCGAAAGGTTCTAATCAATTGCCTGGAAATTCATTACAGTTAATCATTATGGGATATTTAATGCTCTTCTTAAACACAAAGACCAATATGGGCAATTTGTTAGTCGTCATATTCCATAGAAAAGTGTTTCTATTCAATCTCCAGAGGGTAATCTTGCTATGAGTGAATTTTCATTTCCTGGTTGTGTTGTGGTTAAACCCGCATTAGTAACCTCGCTATACTCAATGTGCCAAATCAAATATGCCACGTGTCACAATATCATCGTTCCACGTGTCACTCTAGGATACTAGATATCAACATTTTAACAACAAAATTTGTAGACATTTTTCTTTAAAGACTTTGCTGGCACGTGGAAATATTCTCAGAGAAAGAGTGACCGCTCTTTCTCTAAGGTGTTCTATTGTTACAATTCCCTCCTAAATGAAGGGTCGGCCGACCCTTCTAATTCCCAATATTATTTTCATAATAGTTCGACACTGCAAAAAGGGTCAGTCAATCCTTCTTGTATTATCCATTATGGCTATAGATGAATTGATGGATAAAGGTTTTGATAATTAACTATGGAAAGAAGGGGTAGCAGATCCTTCTTTCCATAAAACGAAATTCGGGAAAAACCATTTTTATATGATATAACTTCCAAGGTGTTCTATTTTTACAATTCCCTTGTAATTGAAGGGTTGGCCGAGCCTTTCTATTCCCCGTATTATTTTCAGATTAGTTTGACATTGGAAGAAGGGTCGGTCGACCCTTCTGATTACCAATATTCTTTTCATAATATTTCAACACTGCAAGTAGGGTTGGTCGATCCTTCTTGTGTTCTCCATTATGGATATAGCTGAATTGTTCTATTTGACATCCATGAATTTACATTTCCCATCAGAATTTTTAATGCTTGTTATACTATACCCTATACCCTGTACTTCTTAGTAATTAATCTTGGCCATTGTGTTGTGTCGCTCTTGCACAGCTCATTCAGTTTGGATTAATAGTTTCCAACACATAACGTCTTAATGTTTCTTTAGTCGTACTATACTTAATGGCCTATAACGTCTTAATCAAGAAACAATAAGACGTTATGTCTTGGAAACTAAATATTTTCATCCAAACTGAACGAGCAATGCAAGAGCGGCACAACATAATGGCCAAGATTAATTACTAAGAAGTACAAAGTATAGGGTATAGTACAACTAGCATTAAAATATATGAAGGGAAATGTAAATTCATGGATGTCAAATAGACGTTTTGCATATTTTGGTAGTTGTCACGATTGACGTTTCCATTCGAAATTTATCTGTCAAATACGTGTTAGAATGAAAAAAATGTCCTGTACGACATCAAATTCTAGGTTGACTCATGACTCACAAGGGGCCACGTGTCGGACACGAGGAGGGCACATGGGGGAGGAGCCTCGACCTATGCACCCATAACATGGAACGTGTGCCTCATGTAATATGTCACCTCCCTCGCTTCCACCTGCCTGCCCTCACATGTGCGGATTTATGGCTCCTTCTCGATTCTTTGCTCGCAGCTCCCTTCACTGTCTAGCTGGCTTCAACTCTGGTACCTCAGCCCTCTACACATTCAAAGCAGCCCCATTCTCTCTGTTCCGTGTCTACTGGGGAGATCCATGTCTACTGGGGAGCTTCCCCATTCTCTCTACTTCAACCTACGAATTATAGGTTGTCAATTCATGTATATCCTGAATAGTGAAGATTGCAAAAATACTAAGCACAAGAAGGGTCGGCCGACCCTTCATTAAAGTTGGAAAAAATGGCGAAAACGACCCCTGGAAAAAACTCATAGTAAAATCCACACAGCAGGTAATTTTCGAAGATGAAATATAATAAAAGGAAACATAAACAAAATCAACATATTTATTAATTCCGTCGGGTTGAATCTGGGCCGTAAGATTAAGACAAGTCGACGACTGAGATCTAATCTGGGGAATGCAGAAGACAAGTTGCGTGGGTTTAATTGTTTGGAAATATATACAACGTTCCCGCAATCCGTAATTGTAGGTTGCAGGACTACAACTAGAAATAAAAACAAACCAAAGTTTCCGCAATTCGTATTTTGCACTGCGGGTTGCGGAAACGCATGCGGCAAATCCATTATTTAAACTATTCCCACAATCTGCAATCATGTATAACTAGATAGCCAGTTCAACAACTATAGCATAATATGATGGTGCGTGCATTTTTCTGAAACCATGAATTATGGAGGGCATTCTATCATAGCAGTTTTGACTACTTTTTCCATACTTTCTCAATTTCCAAAGTTTCACAACCTTGCCATACTTTTTGTGAATGATGTCAGATTGTAACACTGACTAAATAATAGCACCAGAACACCATCTTGTGTCTTTCCAGCCTCATGACACATTCCATGTCATCATAGATGCCATGTCATCATACATGCCATTCCATGTCATCACTTCCTTTGGCATCAATTCTCTCTTTGAGGCTCACACATGTGAGATATTCCCTTTCCAAAATAGAGATTAATTCATGTATAACCAGAATGGTCAAGAATGGAAAAATATAAATCACAAGAAGGGTCGGCTGACCCTTCTGGCAGTCTGAAAATAGTATGAAAATAATATTGGGCATAAGAAGGGCCGGCCGCCCCTTCATTTATGGGGGAATTGTGGAAATATTCAACCTATGAAGTATAGGCTGTCAAATCATGTATATCCTAAATGGTGCAGACTGCAAAAATACTAAGCACAAGAAGGGTCGGTCAACCCTTAAATTAAAAGAGAAACAAAATACAATTAATCTACGAAGGTTGGGACAACATTTCCCCACTACCGACTTCTGCAGTATGTGGCGGCAATTAGGACATTGCCTATGATATAACATGTAAACAAAAATTTTCCCAACTTTCGACTGCTAACAAGAAGGATCGGCCGCCCCTTCTTTTAGTAGATAATTATGAACACCGATATCTGACAACTCACCTGTATCCAGAATGGTGAACACAAGAATGATTGAACCACCCATCTTGCAGTCTAGAACTATTATGAAAATAATAGTAGGCAGAAGAAGGGTCGGTCGCCCCTTCATTCATTTATGTCGAGCCTCGTTCAAAAGAAAAGGTATGGTTTTGGAACTTGATTTTGGCACTTTGGAAATGGATTTTGCAATTTCAGAACCAGTTTGGTCACTTTCGGAACCAAATTTTGCACTTTTGGAACCGGTTTGGGCTCTTTAGGAACCGGTTTTGTCACTTTTTGAACCTTGATTTGGCACTTTCGAAATCGGTTTTGGCAATTTTAGAATGGGTTTTGGCACTTTTGGATTTGGTTTTTGCACTTTTGGAACCTGGATTTGGCAGTTTTGGAACTGGATTTTGCTTGATTTTGGAGTTTAGAAAGGCGGTTTTTGACCCATCTTCAAAGTGACTTGAATATTTTAGACACGGTTTTTTTCACCTTAAAATTTAGAACATTTACAAATGAAAATTACAATTTTCAAATAAAAAATTACATTATTTGATTTTAAATTCACACTTTTCAAATAAGAAATTGCATTTGTTTATTTTAAATTCACACTTTTTGAATTGAAGTTCATAGTTTTATAACAACAAACTGCAATTTAAGGTTCATAAGTAATGAAAAAACACACTATTCCAATAGAAAAACACCCTTTTCAAAGCCAATATTGCCACTTTTAGAAGGTCCTTTTCAATTACATTTTTTGATTTTAAATTCAACTTCAGAATAATTTAAAGTCGTTTAACATTTTAGATTCTCCTTATCCTTAATCAGATCATCTCCTTTGAAGGAGTAATAAAAGACTAAACTTTTATTGGAGCTTCGACTTGTAGACTTAGAAGCACTAGACTCATTCCAAACATGAAGGAATGTACTAGAACAACATTTGATGACTGCTGCAAGTGTCTTTGAAAGAATGAAACCAAATCATTCACTGAATACATCATACCTCCTGCACAAGGTGGTAGTATAAGGTAACCTTCAAAAAGTGTTGAAAATACCATAGTCATCCAAGGATTCCAATTTCCATCCCATTAACTTGGCCTAGTTACTCTTGGATGTAGGCGCCTAGAGAAACTTTAGAAATCCTCCTACCTTGATGATTTTCCCACCTTCATCTACAAAGGGAATATTCTTGAAAAAATTGGTAAGCTCTCCAGGCTAGATGTAGTTATTTTTTGATGAATAGTGCAAAACATGTGTGATGGTGATAACAAGTTTACTATCTCTTGATTCTGATACTACATCATCGAGCTATGATACTACATCATCACCAAGTTTAGTATCAGTTAAGTCTGATACTACTATCTTAAGTTGGTGACCTAAACTTTGGTGAGCTGAAATTCATCGAGGAAGAAACATAAACGATTGATAAAATTCTATTGTTTCATTCTATGAAGTTGGAAAGTCTCGATATTTTCGACTGTCTCATGGGACTGACTATAAAATGCAGTGGAAACAAGTGAGGTGCGCATCTTTGAAATGAGTGAAACAAATTATGCGCAGTTAGAAGAAGTTGACAACATATCTGGAGGCACATAGATTCAAAGATAGCCTAGACATGGCGGTATTGCATCTCAGTCTCTCAAATACCTGTATAGAAAACAAATAGCTATTTATCACGCTGCCGTAAAAAGAAACCATTTCCAACAAATGCAAAAATAATCATTTTATTGCAGCCAACGCGTGAGCACACATATCATCATGCACAATAAAAATAGAGAAACTATTACTAAATTGCCAAGTGCACCATAACAGTCAGTCTGGGCATCCCGCTTGGACGGGTTAGCTCCTAACACAGTTGGTCTGGGCATCCCACTTAGACGGGTTAGCTCCTAACACTATAGTTAGTGGAAGCAAAGGTGTTCAAGCAATGAAATATACTTTGCAAATGATAAGCAAACACATAAATTAGACACGTGTATAATAATGACTACAAAAATTCTTTCTTACTGAGAAAAACCTTTTGCGGATATGTAGTCTTTTAAGGTTTGGAAGTTGCTCCAATAAGTTGAGAAGAGGAAGAGGCTTCAGAATATGGATATCCAGATTCTTCAATGATTTCAAGATACCTATTATCTCACCAAATTTCTCTACAGGAAAATGGTGCATTAGATCCATTATATGAGAACGTTTCTTAATCTCCATATGTCCCCTCCTTGTTGCAGGAACATAATGACAAATCCATGCATACCCAGGGAATATAAGGCGAACAAACTAAAAAATTCCATTTCAGTTTGCTGTGAGTGGCCACTGTGTTGATGGATTAGCCTATATATAGCGAGTGGCCACTTTGTTGATGGATTGAATGGGATGGGAGTCTGGGACATATGGGGAATGGTAATTATCATAGTATGGTGGGATCATGGTGGTCAAAGATATCATCTGTAGTGACTACAGATTTTGCTGGAGTAATCGTACACGTATCACTCGATTCCTTGAAAATCCAACGGCCAACATGCCTCCTACCAGTGCATTAAATGGCCTACAGTAAGATTAATAATATTCACAGTAAATGATGGATTGTATCACTTGTGTGAATAATCTCATCATGCTTTCAGTCCACATAATGTTTATGTCTTGTCACCAACAAATTCTCTGGAAGAGGTCAATGGTAATTATCATAGTATGGCGGGATCATGGTGGCCATTGATATCATTTGTAGCGAGTACAAATTTTGTTGGAGTAATCGTACACTTATTACTCCAATTGATTCATTGAAAATCCTACGACCAACATGCCTGGTACCATTTATATCCTTAATATTCATTTAAAAAATCTTTAAACTAATTTTAAAATCAAATATGCCACGTGTCACAATATAAGCGTTCCACGTGTCTCCAAATTTATAGAATTTTTGCTTCAAAGACCTTGCTGGCAAGTAGAAATATTCTCAGAGAAAGAGTGGTCGCTTGGCCACTCTTTCTCTGAGGCGTTCTATTTTCACCATTCACTTGTAGATGAAAGTTTGGCTGACCCATCTTATTCCCAATATTCTTTTCATAATAGTTTGACACTGCAAGAAGGGTCGGTCGATCCTTCTTGTGTTCTCCCTTATGGATATAGCTGAATTTCTGGATAAAGGTTTTCACAAATAACTATGAAAAGAAGGGGCAGTCGATCCTTCTTGTCGAAAAATAAGGATAAAAAACAAAATTACTCAGAAACCATTTTTACATGTTATAACTTACAAGGTGTTCTATTTTTATAATTCCCTTGTAATTGAAGGGTCAGCACACCCATCTTATTCCCAATATTATTTTTATAATAGTTCAACATTACAAAAGGGTCAAGCGATGCTTTTTATTCCCAGTATTATTTTCAAAATAGTTCGACATTGCAAGAAGGGTTGGTCGATCCTTCTTGTGTTCTCCCTTTTATGATATTTCATTCTATTTAAAAAAATAAAAAAGAAATAATGCTTCGATTTAAATGAACAAAAAGAAAGAATGTTTCTATTTAAAATAAAACAATTAACCTGTTTCTGGGCTGTAAGGTTAATGCAAGTCAACGACTGAGATCTAATCTGGGGAATGCAGAAGATGAGTTGCGGGGGTTCAATTGTTTTGAAATATATACAACGTTTCCGCAATCCGCAATCTGAATTACGGGTTGCAGAAACACATGTCGCAAATCCATTACTCAAACAGTTCCTGCAATCCGCAATCATGTATAACTATATAGCCACTTCAACAAGCTATTGCATGATATGATGGTGCATTCAATTTTCTGAAACCATGAATTATGGTGGGCATTCTCTCAGAGAAGTTTTGACTACTTTTTCCATACTTTGTCAATTTCCAAAGTTTCACAAACTTGCCATACTTTTCCATAATGATGTCACATTGCAACACCGTCTTAATGATAACACCAGAACACCATCATGTGTCTTTCGATGCCATGTCATCATACATTTCATTTCATCATCACACATTCCATGTCATCATAGATGCCATGTCATCACTTCCTATGGCGTCAGTTCTCTCTCTGAGGCTCACACATGTGAGATTTTCGCCTTCCAAAATAGAGATCAATTCATGTATAACCATAAGGGTCAAGACTGGATAAATATAAATCACAAGATGGGTCAGTCGACCCTTCTAGTAGTCTAGAACTAGTATGAAAATAATATTGGGCAGAAGAAGGGTCGGTCACCCCTTTATTTATGAGGGACTTGTGCAAATATTCAACCTACAAAGTATAGAATGCCAATTCATGCATATCCTGAATGTCGAAGACTGCAAAAATACTAAGCACAAGAAGGGTCAGTCGACCCTTCATTTAAAAGAGAAATGAAGAATAATTAATCTACGAAGGTTGGGACAACATTTCCCCACTACCGACTTCCGCATTATGTGAAAGGGATCGGGACATTGCCTATGTTATAACATGTAAACAATATTTATCTCGATTGTCGACAAGAAGGATCGGCCGCCCCTTCTTTTAGTAGATAATTATGAACACCAATATCCGACAATTCACCTGTATCCAGAATGGTGAACACAAGAAGGATCGAACCACCCTTCTTGCGGTCTAGAACTATAATGAAAATAATAATGGGAAGAAGAAGGGTCGGCCGCCCCTTCATTCATTTAGATTGAGCCTCATTAAAAAATGGGGTGTTGGTTAATGACATTCAACTTCAGAGGACCATCATATTATACAGACACATATATCAAAAGAAAAAGTATGGTTTTTGGAACCTGGATTTTGCACTTTTGGAAACGGATTTGGCAGTTTCGGAACCAATTTGGTCACTTTTGGAACTGGATTTTGCACTTTTGGAGCTGGTTTTTGGCTATTTAGGAACCGTTTTTGTCACTTTTGGAACCTTGATTTGGCACTTTCGGAATCGGTTTTGGCAATTTTGGAATCGGTTTTGGCAAATTCTGAACCAATTTTGGCACTTTTGGAACCGGTTTTGGCACTTTTGGAACCGGTTTTGGCACTTTTGGAACCGGATTTGGCGATTTTGGAACTGGATTTCGCTTGATTTTGGAGTTTAGAAAGGTGGTTTTAGCCCCGTCTTCAAAGTGACTTGGACTGGAATAAGTCCAAGTTTAATGAAATTGGCATTAATGAAGAAATTGATGAACAACAAACTATGTTTTATAATCCTATGCTAAATGTGAATGGGATTAACTGTAGTTTAAAATAAATAAATAATATAAAAGAAAATGAAAAATGTGCATAAAGATTAGTGCTAAATAATCATGTATTTGTTTGTAATAGAAAGAGTTTTGTTTGTTTTTGTGATTATATTTACTTTCTAGCAGTATTGGATAACAGTACTGTGTACTTAGGAAATAATTATTTTGCAGTTGTAATTTCAATAAAAAAATTTGTGAAATAAAAATACAGTGAACCTTAAACACTTAACTGATGAAAGGAATGATAAGAGAAAGACATAGAATTATATTATTTATTACAGAATATTAATGGTAAGAAAAACTAATGAAATACAACAGTATTGATCTTCTCATTCATTTGGCAATCTGTCTAGCAATTTATATACCTTAATCTCCTTCTATGTACTAGAGTATGATGCAGAAACATTAGCATGGGGAAAAATGCAGAGAAATATTGTATTCAATGTATCTTATATAATCATTACTATACAGAATCCTAATTAGGTCAGAAACTAAAATAAATGCATTTGTATAATAATATCCTTGAAATAGTAAATCAATAATTGCAGATAGAAATTTTAACTACTCAGAATTAGAAAAGACAATTAGAACCTGTAAATGGAGATAGGGCCTACAAACACCCAAGGAGGCCTATTCCTCCCAACCTTTTCTAGAAGAAGCATCCAAACCACTTGCTTCCTTTGGACCCCTGAGCTTGCTTACTGAACCACTAAGTAAATGGAATTTGTGTAGAAGCAAGGCACTCAGTAATATAACTTCTGCACTCAAAATATGACTTATGCACTCAGCATTGTAACTTCTATACTCAACAATGTAACTTCTGCACTCAACAATGTAAATTCTGCACTCAGTAGTATAACAGCTAGACTTACACCATGATCATAAACTCAGCATATCCCCTCATCGACTATCTTGGGTGCAACATAGCAAAACCCCAAGGTAAATTTCCTCATCAGGAAAAGTGATGAACCTCAGTGCATAATTCGATGGCTCTTATATAGACTGCCTAGGTCTTTACTGGTCATTTTTTAATAAATGAGCCTCAAGCTCCAGTCCCACCTTCCAGGGCACTATGACCACATTTCAAGGGATTTGTCCCATACCAATAGCTAGTTTGTTGCATCATGATGTTGCCACCTGTGTAATATCCCGAAAATACCAAAAAAAATAAATAAATTATAACAACAATAATTATCAAAGTCATTTAATGCGGAACATATAAATTAATTCGAGTTCTTAACAAAGATAATTAGTAACGATGATACGTCATATATCTCAAATAAATATGGTGTAATTGTATTTACTAAATCAGATTTAAGTGGATGTTAATCTTCTTAACGACAGATCTTTGATGATTTATGCATACCAGTACAAATTACAGATTTGCTTAAGTTCTTGAATGTGATTACATGTTGTACTATTGTGATGTTTTTTATGAAGTGCTGACAGTTTGTTTGTATGATGATGAAGGGGTCCTACGAGGTACCTTGGAGTTTACTTAGATATGCTTAGCTAAGGCATTTGAATCTTGTTCCCATGTTTAGACCGCAGGTTAGAAATCCTATGACAACATTTGTTAAGAGTACTTGTGTCTTTCAAATCATCACCAATGTAAAATTAAAATGCTAAGTACTCCCTTGCGACACAATTACTGGAGGTATGGATACATGGTTCTAATCCTAGTTTATGTACTAACATTTAAACTCTTCAGTGTTATAATTTCATGTCGTCCAAAAGTTCTGTTATAATGCTAAATTTATTGTCATAAGACTACTGTCATTAATATTAAAAACAACGATACTAATATCTATTGAGTATGCTATTAAGAAGCTTGTAGAAATAATGTTTACACCTTCGAACTATCATTATACTTAGCGTCTACATGACTTAGACTACTCTATGTCATTTATTTATCATTTCAATACATAGTTAATACATATAAAAGGTATAGTGACTAGTGCTTGTATAAGAACTTGGTTGTAGAGTGTATCTCGTCAACGCTTAAACTATACTAATGATACCATAGTCTTTCCCTACATGGCCATCATAGAAAATTTATCGTAACTATGGTATATATATGCTATGAACTAGCATTATGAACTTCATTCTTATGCTTAAACAGAACTATAGAGATGAAATAGATATATCTTAAAGTTGCCATGTATTTACATATTGCATGGACATGTAATTCAAATATTATGATGCCCAATTTTTAAACTTGGAACTAAATAAAATATGCACTACATATTACAATGATATGGTTCTCATTATGCAATGATATGATTACAATATGCAATGATATGATTATCAATATGCAAACATATGATTATCAATGTGCAATCCTAGCTATACTTTAGCACTATAGGATATTATCCTATGCAATACCATGAATACGATGTAAACAAACCTTTTAAAGGCTATGACTTAAACATTAGATTGAATTATGCTATGACTTAGCTCTTGTCCTAAGTATTATTAACGTATGGTTTGAATCCACAAAAATATTGTTTTTGAAGTGATGAGTTTACGGGTATTAATTTGCCAACTGCAGGTTGACAGTATCCCGATCATGTATTAAATGTTCTACCCGAACATCCTTGGTGGAAAGTGTGGTTGGCATACCACGTATTCCATCCACGTGAACTGGGTTTATAACATAACTTGAGATCCTAGCTGGTATGGTTTCCATAATGCTTCTCCTCAAAGTTGTACACGGTAATGTTCACTAGGATACAGTGTTGGCAATGTCATGGTCGTTTTTAATTAATGAGATATCATTACAAGTTTTCTCGGTTTTCAACGTAGCTTTGTTGGCTCTTTCTTGCCTGTTGATCTTACCAAATCTTAATCATTGATTGTGGAACCCTAACCTCATTGTATGTAGTGGTAACAAGTTTCTCGGTCTTTCATTGTTACGTTGAGTTGAGGCCGATAGGATGCCAAAATGTAGGGTTGGAGGAAGTTCCTTTCCAGGGTTTCGATCCTGTGACCTGTGAAAGGTTGTTTTTAATAGTTGCAAGCTTGGCTTCGTGCCATAGAGCCATGATACAGTCATACGAAGTGTGGTTTTCTGTTAGCTATTGAGAGCGGTTTTGTAATTAGGGTTTGGATTTTCCTTCTGAAATTGTCTTCAGGGTTTTGAATTTGTGGTTACTTATGTTGCTACCAGGCTTCGTCGTTCTTTTGTTGGTGTGGTGTGCCATTGATCCGAGCTTCGATTAAAAGGTAAATTTTATGAGAATGAATAATGTTGTATTGCTTGTTTGTTTTCTTGTATCTTCTTGTTTTAACCCCTTCGATGTGTAACTTTGCAGGTACCAGTTCGAAGGATGGTTTCCGTGCAATACTGGAGAATGGAATATGCTTCTAGTTCTCCTGGTAAGATCCGGTGGTTCTTGAAACCCTCGTAGGTTCTCTTTGACACAGTTTTGATGGTGATTTTCGAGTACTGAGAGTTGAAACCTTTCGACTTGTTTCGGCAATGGCCGAATGTGAAGTTTTAAATATTGTTTTGATATCAAACTATAAGAGGTTGATCCTCGGTCTTGTATTTGATGCTCGTCTCTGTATAGTTTTTGTTGTAGCGTTGGAACTGACTTTGAGTTGGTCTTTACACCGTTGGTTGTTTTAAGGGAAAAGATCCTATGTATTTTGGAAATCTTAAATGGAAACAATAAAATATATGTCATGTTTTATCTATGTTGTTGGGCATTCCTTTAATGGAGTCGTGTTTTTCTTGCTTCTATACTATTTGTTCTCTTGTACAATAATGATATAGTCTTGTTTAAAAAGATGTTTAACAAAAGACTGTTTGGAAAACTGTTGAATCGAGTTCGAATACGAAACTATCTCAGGTCGAATCTAAATGGTTGTTTTTTTTGTACTTACTCATTGATGTCGATATTTAAGTTTTGGACAGGTTAGGAGATAAGATCATTTGTCAATTGCTTTTGCTAAAGATAGTCCACAATGTCTATTTTAATTCATAAATGAATGCTACCTGTAGATTTTGATTTATGTCTGCCTTGCAATAAGCTTTTGTACCTAAAACTTAACATGTGTATAAAAGGTTTAGATAATGTGAATGTTGAGCTGTTGAGATGTGTTCTTTCTAGGGTTTGAGCTATCGATAAAATTAGTATAGAATCATGTTTTCTGCTATGTGTGAATATTGTCTAGAAGAAGTTTCGATATGCTAGTTAGGGTTTGGAAAATAAATATTTAAAGTTGCCATTAAAGACTTATGAAGAAAAATATGGATTCTGAAAACAAAACTAGGTCTGATACTACCGTGAATAGATTTGAAAAATACTGAAATGAATGGATGATGAATAAATAGGTTTACATATAATAAATTTTATGCGGAGAATAGATTTTACAGGTAAACATACATGATATTTCTAGCTGAAATGAATGTAATTGAAATGAAATCATATAAACCTTGTGCAGAAATTAATTCTTGCAACTACTATTATTTCTTGAATTACACTTGCTTGAAAAACATGAAATGTATAATATTGATGCATTTGTTTTCTAGCTAAAATGAATATAGTTAAGAGAAATATATATAACTATGCAGAAAATGGACTATGTTTTTCTTTCATGTATTAATAAAAGAATTATATATTACTGTTGATGCTATACTGTAATTTTTACTATGTTTTAATTATATGACAGAATTTTAAACAGAACACTTACTGAAATCATTTATCCAATCAATGGAAATCTACCTATCTCTCATCTATCATTAATTTGCTTCTCTATATTAGAGTAATATGCAGAGAATAACATGGGGAAAAATATAGAGATGGTTATCTAATCAAATGTTTCACAAATATTTATCATTCAAAATCAAACATAGATCAGAAAATAAAATAAATTCTTTTACATAACAGAGTCTGACTAAACAGAAACATTAAACTATAAACAAAGTAGGAACAGTGAAACCTGGTTAACTGTAGGGAAACAAACAGCCCAAGGAACCTGTTCCACCCAACCAATTCCTAAAGGCAGCCAAGTTACTTGCCTTAGGACCCCTGAGTCCGTTCACTGAATCACCAGGAGGAAGAAACTTAAAATCTTGGGACCTCAATATTGCAGTAGCAATAGTTGCCCAGTCTTAAAGACTTAGCAGTCAAAGGGACCTGCACCAGCACCTCTGGTTTTCCTTCTCAGAATAATTTGCAAACTTACAGTTGCACTCTCACATAGCCTCCCTATTCGAATCTCCTAGTAACCTGATACACTTGAGGAATATTTCTGCAGAAAATATTGTCAGAGTTACCTGATCAATTCGAATTTGCCTTATGTAGGCTGCTTAAGCCTTTTAGTGCTTAACTGGTCATTTAATGAGCTGTTTGCTCACTTCCACCACCTGGGGGATAATGCCACATTTTTAAGGGTAGTTTTCCCATAACCAACAGCTAGTGGTGAAGTGCAATTCCTCCCATCTGTCCCATGCCTTCTAACAACATCCATTCCTCCTAGTGGGTCAGTGAACACTCATTTAACAGTTCCCTTGGGCTGTTTGTCTCCTACTTTAATTTATTAAATAATAATAATCATTAATTACATTAATCCTTGACCAAACTTGGTCATAATTATAAAACTTTATAAATAAAATTTAACATAAAGTATTTTTTCAATAAAATAATATTTTCAGAATTTGGATAGGTGAGATACACCCCCCCTTAAGTCTCAACATCGTCCTCAATGTTGGTTAATCGCTCTCCGAGTGTTCTTGAAATAGAGTTGGGTATGCTGCCTGCATACTAATCTCCAACTCCCAAGTTTCCTCTTCTGGGATAAGGTGCTTCGATTGCACCTTCACCTGCCTAATGGTGCGATTCAGGAGCAGAGTTTCCCTCCTTTCGAAGATACAATCTGGTTCCACCTGAAAATCATCATCTTGTCCCACCTGTACATCATTCCAGTTTACAACATGAGTAGCATCGTGTACATACTTCTTTAAAAATGATATATGAAAAACATTATGTATCTTCAAATTTGGTGGCAAAGCGAGTTGGTATGCCACTAGTCCAACCCTTGACAATATTTCAAAAGGACCAAAATACCTGGGTGCCAACTTGGCACAGCTTCCTAATTTCAATGAACTCTTTTTCGGTCTTACCTTGAGGAACACATGTTCACCAACCTGGAACTCTTTATGAATCCTTTTAAGATATGCTTGACTCTTTTTCCTATCTTGGGAAGCTTTTAGATTTTCGTGTACCTGTTTCACAATTAGTTCTAAATCCTGCAACAATTCAGGTCCTAAAACAATTCTATTTACTAGGTCATTCCAAGAAACAGGTGTATCACATTTCCTACCATAAAGAATTTCAAATGGGCCAAGTCTAGCTTATGCATGATAATGGTTATTATTTGCAAACTCTGCTAAATGTAAGTAGTCTTCCCACTTACCAAGCTGATCCTTAACATACATTCTTAGTAAGTCTTCCAAAACTTGATTCACCATTTATGTTTGTCCATCCGTTTGTGGATGAAATGCTATGCTGAAGTTTAAGGTTGTATTCAACCCTTTAAACAAAGACCTCCAAAAATTTTCAGTAAACTTAGAGTCACGATCTGAAATTATCACTTTCGGCATACCATGTAGTCAAAAAATCTACTTCATGAAGATTTCTGCAATGTCTGGAGCCTTATGAGTAGTCTTCACAGGTATAAAGTGAGTTGCCTTGCTAAGTTTTTCCACTACCACCATGATACAGTCATTTTGTTTATGATTTTTGGGTAGTCGAGTAACAAAGTCTATGCTTATCACTTCCCATTTCTAGCTAGGTATAGGCAATGGCTGCAACAGTCCAGCTGGATGTTGATGTTCAACTTTCACTTTTTGACAGTCCAAACACTTATCTATGTACTCTGCTACTTCATCTTTCATTATGGGCCAATAGTACTCTTTCCGTAGCATAGTAATGGCCTTCTGATAACCTGGATGGCCAAAGTAATGGCTTTTGTGCATCTCATTTAAAATCAGAATTTTTACTTTTGGTATGTTGGGTACATACAATCTCTTTTTGTATAATAACAGTTTGTTTTCCTTTAAACTGTAATCTGCCATAGAATTTTCAGAACTATTATTTGCTGTCTTTTCTTGTAAAATTTTGTATTCTTCATCCATTTCACTCCTTTCAATGATTTGATTTTCTAAGTCTATTGAGTAAGTACTACTTGCTGAAATAAAATTCGGTTTTTCTTTACAACTTAATGCATCTGCAACCTTGTTCTCTTTCCCTTTAATATATTGAATTTTAAAATCGTGCTCACTTAAAAAATTTAACCACCTAGCTTGTCTAGCGTTCAGATTTGTCTGATCTAATAAGTATTTCAAACCCATGTTATCTATCAACAAGGTAAACTTTCTTCCAATAAGGTGATGACGCCACATTTTTAAAGCATTAATTACTACTAATAACTCTAAATCATAAGTAGAGTAGTTCTTCTCATGTATTTTTAGTTGTATAGATTCGTATGCCACAGCATGCCCTTCTTGTGTTAGGACTCCACCGAGTCCATCAGTACATGCATCTGTGCAAACTATAAAATACTTATTAGGATCTGATATCCTCAAAATAGGTGTTGTAGTCAATAACTCTTTTAACTTCTTAAAACTATCTGAACATTTCTTATCCCACACAAATTTCTTTCCTTTTTTCTGCAAGGAGGTTATGGGGTTTGCAATATTTGAAAAACCCTCTATAAATTTTATGTAATATCCAGTAATACCCATAAATGATCTTACATCCGACACATCCTTCGGAACCGGCCAATAATTAATGGCTTTTATCTTATCGGGGTCAACCGAGATTCCTTCCTTAGAAATTATGTGTCCTAAATACTGAATTTTGTCCTTGTGAAAGTCACACTTACTAAACTTAGCGTATAGTTGATGATCTCTCAAAACTTGTAAGATAATCCATAGATGTTCTGCATGCTCTTCTTTTCTTTTTGAATACACTAAAATGTCATCTATAAATACCACAACAAACTTTTCTAAGTATTTGTGCAGAATATTGTTCATCAAACACATAAATAGAGTCGGGGCATTAGTCAATCCAAATGGTATGACCACAAACTCATAATGTCCATATCAAGTTCTAAAAGTTGTTTTGAAAATATCCTCATCCTTAACCCGTACTTGATGATATCCTGACCTTAGATCAATCTTTAAAAATATCGTCGCTCCACGCAGCTAATCAAATATATCGTCTATGCGGGGCAACGAATATTAATTCTTGATTGTCATCTTATTCAGTTGGCGATAATCTATGCACAGTCTTAGGGTTCCATCTTTCTTCTTAATAAATATAACAGGTGCTCCCCAAGGAGACACGATGGGTCTTATATAGTTTTTATCAATCAGCTCCTTCAACTATGACTTGAACTCATTTAATTCCAGTATATTCATCCTATATGGCGCTTTAGAATTCGGTACTGCTCCTGGTATTAATGGTAAAATCTAAATCTCTTTTAGGAGGTAATCCTGGAATCTCCTCGGAAAAAACATCTTTGAAATCCTTTAGGACAGGTATGTCTTTTAGTTTCAGTTTGTCCTCTTTACAAATAAACTCATCATTTACTACATTTACTGCGAACAACTGACATCCTTTCCTAACTTCCCTCTTTACTTGCATGGCTGAAATTTGTCTAAGGGTTGTCTTTCTTGGAATACCTTTTACTTCTACAGTTTCTCCTTCATCATTTAAACATGTAAAACTTTTCTCATAATAGTTCAGAATGACATGATGGGATTCTAACCATTCCATCCTGATTATAATATCATAGGATCCTAAAGGTAAAATATTCAACTTGATTTGTGTCTTTAACTAATTCATGAATAAAGCACAACTTTCAATAAAATCTTATACTTTCATTTTTGTTCCTATTGCTAGTCTAACTAACCAAGATTTACTGAACTTTTCTGTTTTCAATTTAAAAATTTCTACAATATCTGGTGATATATAACTTAAGCTAGCACCTGGATCAATCAAAATAGTGACAGGATGATTTTGTAGCATACTTTAAATCTCTACCATAGAGATTTGATGATCTGCTTGTCTGTTGTCGAGTGTTGCATTGATTCTGGGCATCTGCCTTGCCAAGTCTCCAACAGTAGGTTCAGTCTGAATGGAATGAATGTTGTTAGCTATTCGCTTCCTCTTGGGGCATTCTGATGCATAATGAGGACCTTGACACTTAAAAAATTTGATAGGTGCCTTTTGATCATTAGTCCTGGTAGTATTGGGAGTGTTTCTAGGAGCTATAAAATTCTGCTGTTGACTGTTTCTAAAATTGTTTCCTTGAAAATTTTGATTCTAAATTTTTTTTCTTTTGGAAACCAGAATTCCCACTAAATCCGAAATTTTTCTTTTTCAGCTCAATATTGTTGGGTTTATGACTTTTCTAGTTTGTCATTCCTTCTCTTTTCCGATTAGTGTCATAATAGAAAGATGCTTTCCTCATGGCCTCTTCTAAGGTCTTTGGACTGTCATACTCGATTATGTCCTTGATATTGAAAGGTAGACAGCTCAAGTATCTTTGGATCTTCGATTTTTCTTCCACGAGGTATGGCACATATCTCAGTAAGTTCAGAAATTTAGTGTTCATTTCCTTCATGTTCATGCTTCCCAACTTTAAGTCATAGAACTCCTTTGATTTTTCTTCATAGTATTGTTCTAATAAGAACTTCTTTTTGAAGTACCGTTTGAAATTACTCCAGTTTACATCCTTGTCCTTGATGTCCTTCACTCTTTTGATGTCCTGGCACTAAATATCTGCCTTACTGATCAAGTTGTAGATTTCCATCTTTGCCTTCAATGATTCAGAATAATCATATATTTGAAAATACTTTTTCATGCCGAATAGCCAAGCTTATGCTGTCTCTCCTTTTTTAGTTTCACCATTGAAGGTTGGGGGTTTGATTTTCTTAAACTCCCTAGAAATTTGCTCATACTGTTTGTGAATTTTCCTTTTGGGTTTGTAGTCCCCTTCATTGCTGTCAATCGAAAATTTCTTTTCTTTTTCCGTTTTTCATGGGCAGCTTCTGATGATGTCGAAATGTTGTTTGCATCATCTGTTTTCATCTTTTTACTTCTGTCTAGATGAGGTAAATATTCAATCTTGGAAGTATTCTCAATTTCTCTATTCTGTTCATCAGTTGGTCATTGTTCGAACAGTACTTGATTTAATTCTTCTTGTGCCTTCAAGATTTTCTCATTGTCTTGTTTTACAGATCTGATTTCTGCCTTTAATTCTTGAAATGCTCGTAATAATTATGACAAATTGTCATTTACTTCGCCATGGAATTCTTCTCCTTTGAAATTCCTTCCCGTACTATGACTGTTGGGTTGAAATCTGTCTTCTAAATGTTCAGCTGAGCCTTCCATACCTGTATCTCAAAATAATTTATGTATAACACAATAGTTTTAAATTTTTGAATTAGTAAAATTTCTGCTGTTAGTAAATTTTTCTGCTGCGTGTTCTTGAACCTTTTTCAGGCCTAGAGTTCGAACATGAGCTCTGATACCAAATGTAACATCCCAAAAATACCAAAATTAAAATATATATATATATAATAGCAGTAATTATCAAAGTCATTTAATGCGAAACATATAAATTAATTTGAGTTCTTAACTAAGATAATTAGTAACGATGATACGTCATATATCTCAAATAAATATGGTGTAATTATATTTACTAAATCAGATTTAAGTGGATGTTAATCTTCTTAATGACAGATCTTTGATGATTTATGCATACCAGTACAAATTACAGATTTGCTTAAGTTTTTGAATGTGATTACATGTTGTACTATTGTGATGTTTTTGATGAAGTGCTGACAATTTGTATGTATGATGATGAAGGGGTCCTACGACGTACCCTGGAGTTTACTTAGCTATGTTTAGCTAAGGCATTTGAATCGTGTTTCCATGTGCAGACTGCGGGTAAGAAATCCTATGACAACATTTGTTAAGAGTACTTGTGTCTTTCAATTCATCACCAATGTAAAATTAAAATGCTAAGTACTCCCTTGCGACACAATTACTGGAGGTATGGATACATGGTTCTAATCCTAGTTTATGTACTGACATTTAAACTCTTCAGTGTTATAATTTCATGTCGTCCAAAAGTTATGTTATAATGCTACATTTATTGTCATAAGACTACTGTCATTAATATTAAAAACAACGATACTAATATCTATTGAGTATGCTATTAAGAAGCTTGTAGAAATAATGTTTACACCTTCGAACTATCATTATACTTAGCATCTACAGGACTTAGACTACTCTATGTCATGTATTTATCATTTCAATACATAGTTAATACATATAAAAGGTATAGTGACTGGTGCTTGTATAAGAACTTGGCTGGAGAGTGTGTCTCGTCAACGCTTAAACTATACTAATGATACCATAGTCTTTCCCTACATGTCCATCATAGAAAATTTATCGTAACTATGGTATATATATGCTATGAACTAGCATTATGAACTTCATTCTTATGCTTACACATAACTATAGAGATGAAATAGATATATCTTAAAGTTGCCATGTATTTACATATTGCATGGACATGTAATTCAAATATTACGATGCCGCATTACATATTACAATGATATGGTTTTCATTATGCAATGATTTGAATACAATATGCAATGATATGATTATCAATATGCAAACATATGATTATCAATGTGCAATCCTAGCTATACTTTAGCACTATAGGATATTATCCTATGCAATACCATGAATACGATGTAAACAAACCTTTTAAAGGCTGTGACTTAAATGTTAGATTGAATTATGCTATGACTTAGCTCTTGTCCAAAGTATTATTAACATATGGTTTGAATCCATAAAAATCTAGTTTTTGAAGTGATGAGTTGACGGGTATTAATTTGCCAACTGCAGGTTGACAGTGACCCGATCATGTATTAAATGTTCTACCGGAAATTCCTTAGTGGAAAGTGTGGCTGTCATACCACGTATTCCATCCACATGAACTGGGTTTATAACATAACTTGGGATCCTAGTTGGTATGGTTGCCATAACACTTCTCCTCTGATCTTTACACAGTAATGTTCACTAGCATACAGTGTTGGCAACGTCGTGGTTGTTTGTAACTAATGAGATATCATTACAAGTTTTCCCGGTTTTCAATGTAGCTTTGTTGGCTCTTTCTTTCCCGTTGATCTTACCAAATGTTAATCATTGATTGTGGAACCCTAACCTCGTTGTATGTAGTGGTAACAAGTTTCTCGGTCTTTCACTGTTACGTTGAGTTGAGGCCAACAGGTTGCCAAAATGTAGGGTTGGAGGAAGTTCCCTTCCTGGGTTTCGATCCTGTGACCTGTGAGAGGTAGTTTTTAATAGTTGTGGGCTTGGCTTCGTGCCATAGAGCCACGATACAGTCATACGAAGTGTGGTTTTCTGTTAGCTGTTGAGAGCGGTTTTGTAATTGGGGTTTGGATTTTCCTTCTGAAATTGTCTTCAGGGTTTTGAAGTTGTGGTTACTTATGTTGCTACCAGGCTTCGTCGTTCTTTTGCTGGTCTGGCCTGCCATTGATCCGAGCTTCGATTAAAAGGTAAAGTTTACAAGAATGAATAATGATGTACTGCTTGTTTTTTTTCTTGTATCTTCTTATTTTAACCCCTTCGATGTGTAACTTTGCAGGTACCAGTTCAAAGGATCATTTCTGTGCAATACTAGAGAATGGAATATGCTTCTACTTCTCCTGGTAAGCTTCGGTGGTTCTTGAAACCTTCTTAGGTGCTCTTTGACACAGTTTTGATGGTGATTTCCGAGTACTAAGAGTTGAAACCTTTCGACTTGTTTCGGCAATGGCCGAATATGAAGTTTTAAATATTGTTTTGTTATCAAACTGTAAGAGGTTGATCCTTAGTCTTGTATTTGATGCTCAGCTCTGTATAGTTTTTGCTATAGCGTTGGAATCGACTTTGAGTTGGTCTTTACATCGTTGGTTGTTTTAAGAGAAAAGACCCTATGTATTTTGGAAATCTTAAATGGAAACAATAAAATCTCTGTCATGTTTTATCTATGTTGTTGGGCACTCCTTTAATGGAGTCGTGTTTTTCTTGCTTCTATACTATTGGTTCTCTTGTACTGTAATGATACAGTCTTGTTTAAAAAGATGTTTAGCAAAAGACTGTTTGGAAAACTAAGTGAATCGAGTTCGAATACGAAACTATCTCAGGTCGAATGTAAATGGTTGTTTTTTTGTACTTCGTCATTGATGTCGATATTTAAGTTTTGGACAGGTTAGGAGATAAGATCGTTTGTCAATTGCTTTTGCTAAAGATAGTCCACAATGTATATTTTAATTCGTAAATGAATGCTACCTGTAGATTTTGATTTCTATTTATCTTGCAATAAGCTTTTGTACCTAAAACTTAACCTGTGTATAAAAGGCTTAGATAATGTTAATGTTGAGATGTTGAGATGTGTTCTTGCTAGCGGGTTTAAGCTATTGATAAAATTAGTATAGAATCGTGTTTTCTGCTATGTGTGAATACTGTCTAGAAGAAGTTTCGATATGCTAGTTAGGGTTTGGAAAAGAAATGTTTAAAGTTTTCCATGAAAGACTTATGAAGAAAAATATGGATTCTGAAAACAAAACTAGGGTCTGATACTACCGTGAATAGATTTGTAAAATACTGGAATGAATGGATGATTTTATGCAGAGAATAGATTTTACAGATAAACATACATGATATTTCTATCTGAAAGGAATGTAATTGAAATGAAATCATATAAACCTTGTGCAGAAATTAGTTCTTGCAACTAATATTATTTCATGAATTACACTTGCTTGAAAAACATGAAATGTATAATATTGATGCATTTGTTTTCTAGCTACGATGAATAGAGTTAAGAGAAATATATATAACTATGTAGAAAATGGACTATGTTTTTCTTTCATGTATTAATAAAATAATTCTATATTACTGTTGATTCTATACTATAATTTTTACTATGTTTTAATTATAGGACAAAATTTTAAACAGAACACTTACTGAAATCATTTATCCAATCAATGGAAATCTGCCTATGTCTCATCTATCATTAATTTGCTTCTCTATAATAGAGTACTATGCAGAGAAAAGCATGGAGAAAAATATAGAGATGGTTATCTAATCAAATATTTCACAAAGCTTTATCATTCAGAATCAAACATAGATCAGAAAATAAAATAAATTCTTTTACATAACAGAGTTTGACTAAGCAGAAACATTAAATTATAAACAAAGTAGGAACAGTGAAACCTGGTTAACTGTAGGGAAACAAACAGCCCAAGGAACCTGTTCCACCCAATCAATTCCTGAAGGCAACCAAGTTACTTGCCTTAGGACCCCCGAGCCTGTTCACTGAACCACCAGGAGGAATAAACTTAGAATCTTGGGAACTCAATCTTGCAGACCAATAGTTACCCAGTCTTAAAGACTTAGCAGTCAAAGGGACCTGCACCGGCACCTCTGGTTTTCCTTCTCAGAATAATTTGTAGACTTACATTTTCACTCTCACATAGCCTCCCTATTCGAATCTCTTAGTGATCACCTGATACACTTGAGGAATATATTTGCAGAAAATATTGTCGGAGCTACCTGCTTAATTCGAATTTGCCTTATGTAGGCTGCCTAGGCCTTTTAGTGGTTAACTGGTCATTTAATGAGTTGCCTGCTCACTCCCACCACCTGAGGGATAATGCCACATTTTTAGGGGTAGTTGTCCCATAACCAATAGCTAGTGGTGAAGTGCAATTGCTTCCATTCCTCCTAGTGGATCAGTGAACACTCATTTAACAGTTCCCTTGGGTTGTTTGTCTCCTACTTTAATTTATTAAATAATAATAATCAGTAATTACATTCATCCTTGACAAAACTTGGTCATAATTACAAAACTTTGTAATTAATATTTAACATAAAGTATTTTGTCAATAAAATAATATTTTCAGAATTTCGGTAGGTGACAACTTGTCCATTGCCTTCTACCCCAGATTCCATTCCACCTAGTGGGTCAGTAAACACTCTTTCAACAGTCCCCTTAGGTGTTTGTCTCCTACTTAATTTATTAAATAATAAATTATTGTGCAATTACAATCATCCTTGGACACTTGTCCAACATAAAACTTTACAATAAAAGTTAACATAATGTTTTTAACATAAAATATTTTTCAGCAAAAAGGGTATGTTACATCGTGCCCTATAGAAAATGTGACAACTCATGATGTAGATCCAAAATACATGGAACCTCATGCCATAGATACAAAGTACATGGAAGCTGGTGCAAAAAAGTGCCACATCATGGCTAGTGTACATAGCATGGTGTGTCAAGCATTGTGACCACCCCCGTCACTCCCAGGTGCATCTCCAAATTTGATCTTCCTACTCTTCGAGCTACTGGTGCCTCGGGTCTTATTCCATCTGGGAGTATACTGTCTCTCCGGGCTCTGGAACAAATGATATAAGATACCGTCATTTTCAATCACTTGCAACATTTACCACATTTATAAAACAAATGTAGAATTTGAATATTAAATAAATCACCTCTGATGCTAGTGGGAAACGTGAGGCAGGTGTCCTGGATCTGCGGAGCCTCTCAGCAATTCCAGCCTACAACATTTACAACAATAATTTCATTGAAAAGTAATAATTGCTTAAATTAATTTTTGTTAATGCATCAAAATATTTTCATAAATTAGCTTGATTCTCACCGTGAACACCTCCGACGATCGACATGGCTGGGCTTCTGGGCTAGTAGCTGGAGCAGATGATTGGACAATCAGCTCCGATGTAGTCATGGGGGGGGTGCAGATGTAGTGGAAACCACTATAGGTGCAACCACTGGAGATACAGATGAGGATATTGGAAGAGTAGATGACACAATAGTGGCAGGAAGTGGGGATGATATGGGGTGGAGGAGGACGTCGTGGATGATGAACCCATCCCGATTATACGATAGAGGGTATCGAATGAAAAGGACTAGGGGGGATGTTGAGGGATGGTGCATGGGAGGGCAGTCCTACATAGAGGGAGGAGGATGGACGAAAGGTAGGTTGTGGATGAAGAGGGGAAGCTGGAAGGAAGGGGGGGGCGTGGACGAATGGGGGAGGATGGATAGACAGGGGGGCATGGATAAATTGGGGAGCATGTATAGACAAGGGGGCGTGAACGAGTGGGGGAGGATGGATGGAGGGAGGATTATGGCCGGAGAGGGGAGGCTAAATGGAAGGGAGGGGGTGGACAGAGGGAGGGGTCTAGATGGAAGCGAGGGGGGAGATTCATGGGAGAGGGTGGAAACATAGGACTAAAATGGGGACCTGCAGCTGTTGGTGGCACCTACATATACATTTGTAATATCACAATTTAGTAAGCAAACAATAGATTAAACCATAGTAAAATGTAACAATTCAAATTAAAAGCGTGCTTATAACTACACATTGTACCTGTGTATATGGTGATCTGTCAATCCCTAGTGGGAATGGTTGATCACCGTAGTCAGGGAACACCTGTGGACACCAAAATGCATGCATGTTATGAACATGTTAAACAAGTCATTATTCAGGCAATCAAGATATTCAAAAACATTGTACAAACTATCAACGTGTATGCCATAAATATAAATACTTAAGTAATATAAATGACATAAGTAATAACAATATTGTGTGAGGTACTGAAAATACCTCCGTGTGAGGTGCCACAATTTCAGTTGCAGCTTCTATTGCTGCATCCAGGTTAGGAGATCCTATGTTCTCCCATGTTGATGTCTCAGCTCTAAATAACTGTACATTGAAATAATAGTTTAAGTCAAACAAAAATACTTTACAAGTTATCGAGTGATGATTGAAAACACATTAAAAAAATTGTTGACCTGATCCATATAACAACCCAATATCGGGCCAAGGCAAGTGTGCCCGTAATGGGGACAAATATGTGGCATTATCCCCGACGAACTGGAATGCCCAGCATGGCTACCACCGGTCACAAGTCTATCCTAGCCCTGTTGTGAAGGCCTTGCACTCAGATCTCTATCAAGGTCACCCGACCTCTCCACTGTAGTGGTTGCTACAAAGGAGGTGTGTCTGAGGAGTCCACGTGCAACATTCCTCATTGCCTCCTCAATCTGATCAAGCTTGTGGGGTAACTGAGGTGGCTAGGGAGAGGGGTTGGGGTCGCTCCTAGGAGCTGGTGGCCCTTTCAGTGGGTTCCTCCTGGAAACAGGTCGATCTTGGATAGAGACATGCCCAACACCCTGGAACTCAGTTATGTCAAAATATTTGACATGTAAACCAAGCATAAACTCAGCCCACAGTTTCCGAATGAAGTACTGTGGAACCTCTCTATTATTGCAGGGAGGTTTATCGCACACCATGAACCACCTCTACATTCAATTGTCCCTCCATGGTTGGTAATGACAGCAATCCATGTAGACACATGGATTTCTAGTGTTGGGTGGCTGTTGCGTTCTTGTATCGGTGAACAGACTGTATAATTGGGCCTTTGTAATATTCAAATCTTTTATTGCTTCCTTGGAAATTTCCGTGGAGTAATACTCCCACATCCTAGCTCTATATTCAGTCATGTCGGTTAATTGACGATGTGCATGGATGAGGGAGTCAATTGAGCTCTCAATTGACATGGCAAGAGACACTCAAGATGGTTCTCCCGTGTTTCTTAGTTCTCGAGTGTGCAGTCTCATTTCATTTACATAATGGTTAAGGTCATCTTGTTCAACATTTGGTTGGGGGTTTTGGTTTTCTTTGGCATTTGAATTTTGTTGACGGTTTTCTTCGGCATTGGGTCCAAGGTTTGGATTTTCTTATATTCCACCGGACTCCGAGTTAATATTTTGTTCACTCATTATCTCCGTTTACAATCTGCAATTGAAAATTGGTCCATTGTTTTAAAAATTTGGGAAATATTAATAATTTAATAAACAAAAAAAATTGACAAAAAAATCCGAAATTACCTATCCAGTTGACTTGTTGATGAGTTGGTGGATTGAATTGGTGGGTTTTGGAGTGGAAATGGCCTCTTATGGTGGTTGTAATCACGTGCATGCAGAGGGAAGTCGGGCTTGGCTCCAATGACAAGAATGGGAGAATTCGGCTCTGTTTTTTTTTTAACAGGAGCGCGTGTGTGCTAAGCATGCACGTGCCAGCCACGCACACGCGCCTTGGTTCGGTACCAAACCTAGAAGCGCATGCGCGCTGCCTTAGGTGCATGCACGTAGTTGTTTTATTCCTGCTAGTGCATCCCCATTGCAATGGTTTTGGGAAGCAACTTTGTGTGCCCACCCTGGTAAATATTATGTCAGCCATAAACAAAAAATAAAAATACAAAGTAAAAAGTAAATATGAGACTTAAACTAGAGACTTTACTTTTTACTTTTTTTACAAAGTAAAACGTAAATATGAGACTTTAGAGTGTTTGTCGAGTGTTTGTGGAGTAACAAAATAATACAAAGTAAACAAAAAAGAATAATACAAAGTAAAAAGTGATAAATATTATGTCGGTCATAAACAAAAAAGAATAATACAAAGTAAAAAGTAAATATGAGACTTAAACTAAAGACTTTAGAGTTTAGAATTAGGTGGCTCATGTATTGCACTCAAGGAGCTATTCAAGGAGAGGTTTGCACCTCGGGAGATTTGATCCCTCTCGGTGCTTGATAGAGCCTAGGATTTGGATCTAGGCTAGTTACTTTTAATACAAAGTAAAAAGTAAATATAAGACTTTAGAGTGTTTGTCGAGTAACAAAATAATACAAAGTAAACAAAAAAATAATAATACAAAGTAAACAAAAAAGAATAATACAAAGTAAAAAGTAATAAATATTATGTCGGTCATAAACAAAAAAGAATAATACAAAGTAAAATGTAAATATGAGACTGAAACTAGAGACTTTAGAGTTTAGGGTTAAGTGGCTCAAGTATTGCACTCAAGGAGCTATTCAATGAGAGGTTTGCACCTTGAGAGATTTGATCCCTCTCGGCGCTTGATAGAGCCTAGGATTTGGATCTAGGCCGATTAATGACCAAATAAATGACTAAATATATGACCAACGCATGAAGGAATTCAAACAGTTTATGACCAAGTGATAAATGACCAATTTGGTTGGGTGATAAATGACACATAATTTATAACTAACGGTCATGTGACCAAATTTAGTAATTTGTCACCCCTTTTTAGTCATTTTTTTAATCACTTATCACCCATTTTGTACTAGTGATTGGCAAGTGATAGTTGTTATTCCCTTAGTTTTGGCAAGTGATAGTTGTTATTCCCTTAGTTGGAGAAAATATTTTTTATACTCTTGGACTATTTCCATGATTCTTCGTGTCTGAGTTTCATATATGGTGGAGCTCCCCGAACCAAGTCTAGTCAAGTGCCCTCAAAGTCTATTGCTCTAGGACTCCTTCAATACGAACCAACTCTAGGGTTACTTCTGCATACTAACAAAAACATATTTAAAATCATGACGGTAATTTATATTACGTCCATCTTCGGTAGACTGTCTGTGCATTGACAGTTACTTGGGGTGCGCAGGTACACTAGGAACAAAATTTTGGGGAAAACATAAATGTGATATCATGGATCACATTGAGCTCAAAAAATTTAGGGATGGAATTAATCATGTAGAAGGCATGCTAGAGCTTTCAAGGATGGAAAAAATTGAGCTTGCAGAGATGGCGCCTCATCCGATCGGAGGATCTTGGCTGACGAATTAATTGTTCACAACTTTGAATCAGTCTGAGATCAATAATTACGATCACTGTAAGTAAGGTGCAACTTTATTTTATATTATAGTCTACACAAAATAGGAGTCGAGTATAATTTATTTCACGAACCATGCGATAAAATCACTGCAAGGTATATGTGAGTCAGCGACGAGAATCACCCTGATTCGTATCACAATCTATGTGATTAAGTCTCAGTTACATTCTATGTTACAATCTATGCCACAAGGTTTTATTACCAGTTATAGGACAGTCCAACAATGAGATTCGATCCAGTTACATTACAATCGGTGCGACCAAGTCCAATTATAAAATATATATCATAGTCCATGGCAAGAGATTTGATACAGGTTAAATGATAGAGAGTTTATGCAATATCAGTTTTAGTAACAAAGGAACATTCTGAGACATAGTTCTATGCAGATGCAACGTACTAGTCGAATTTTGGGTAAGAACGCCAATGACCATCCTATAGATGATCGGAGCTTGTACACCCTGCTCGCAGGCTTTATTAGCCAATTTCAATTTCTAGAGCGTTACCATCTCCAAGATCCGAACGATTTCCCATAGATTTGACGATTAGGATTTAGTGAAAAACTAGAGAACACCCATCGATTTCAGACATACAATTATTATGGAAGAGCCATTCTTACTACTAGTAAAAGCATTCCCTTCAATGAGGACCTTAAAGTGAAGTGATAAGATATCGCCCACAAAAACCTATTTTATACAATCGATCTCCCCACATGGGGTCTCACTTATAGAAAAGGATGGATACCGCCCGGTTTAACGCAAGTCTCTGCATTGTCTTTGACAAAGCATGAAAACTAAGTTTACAAATGTAGGAGATGGAAAGCGAAATTATCATTTTTATGCAAAAAAGCGTCAAAAACAAAGCAAATCAAAAAACAATTGCAACGAGGAAGAAAAAAATTTCTGCAGTAGAAAGGGAAGAAACAATTGTATACTAGTTCGATTCCAAGAGTAGGCATGTGTTGTTGTAAGAATTAAAGGATTTAATGTATATGCTAATAAGACTATGGGGTGAAAAAATGAAAATGGGTGTCTATTTTGGGGGGTCTCGTGAGAAATAATTCTGGTTTTTTCATGTTTTTCAACTTCGGGCGAACAAAAGTGATATTTTTGTTTAAAATTTCACTTTGCCGTAAAAAGAAAACTTTTATAGAATTATGTTAGCTTTCTATTCATAATTTTTTCAATTTTTTTTTATTAAGATTTGATATGTCGATTTCTCAAATGTTTGACAATGTGTTCTTATAAAATGAAAAGACTACAACAGAGTTATGATTTGTTGCACCACTAAAATCGTTGTTAGACTTGTTTTTTGCAAAAACAGAAAATGCTACGACAATCTACACACAATGTACTAGTGCCTGACTATAAGTTTGCAACCAATGGATCTATATACTAATTATTATATTTTTTAAATTCGATCAATGGGGAAACTCAGTCGATTTTCAACAATTTTTTTGTTGCACCATTTTTCTCTCAATCCGCTATAAAGCAAAAAATCTACGAAGACCCTTTTGAAGTAGACACGCCAATTAAGAGTCCCACATTTTTTTCGATTTTTTTGGTGTGGTATTTTTAAGGTTATGGATTTTTCTTTTCGTCGTTTTTTTAAAGAGTTGAATCATAACTCGACACATGTTACGAAAATAAAACTTAAAAAATATCAGTTCTTATTTATATACAACAAAATTTATACCCACGTAAAGTAGATTCAATGATGAACCTACTGGTATGAAGTCCGACATTCGTTTTGTTGTGTAAGAGGTGGTTTTTCCCTTCCGAAAATGGAGAAACCTAAAAATTCTGCAGAGATGTGAATCTTTCATGTTTCAGAGATTATTCGGCCGAAATAATTATTCGACCGAATAATTATTCGGTCGAATAACATTTTTCCGTAACGGCGCCGTGAATTATGGTAAAGGTTATTCAACCGAATAATGAAACGGAAAAAAAACTAGTCGACCGGAAAAAAAAAAAAAAAAAAAAAAAAAAAAAAAAAAAAAAAGAAAAAAAGAAGAAAAGAAAAAAGAGTTTTTTATACTCATATAAATAAACCTAAAGTTGATTCATTATTTTCGCATGTTTTAACTTCGCATTTTTTTATCAAACTAATGTTGAAAGGAGGAGATATTTTTTGCAAAATGGGGTTTTTACAAGGTATTTTTTTTTTTTTTTTTTACAAAAGGCACATTGAAGGAGTTTTTTTTCTAAGGCATATTTGCAAGGAGTTTTTTCAAAATATTTCTTTTCTTATTGCATATTTGCAAAAGGAGGTTTTTACAAAGTATGTTTCTTCTTCTTTTTTCCAAAAGGCACATTGAAGGTGATTTTTTTCTAAGGCATATTTGCAAGGAGTTTTTTCAAAATATTTCTTTTCTTATTGCATATTTGCAAAGAAGACATTTTTTGCAAAATGAGATTTTTACAAAGTATGTTTTCTCTTTTTTTTTCCAAAAGATACATTGAAAGTGTTTTTTTTCTAAGGCATATTTGCAAGAAGTTTTTTCAAAATATTTCTTTTCTTAGACATGTTTGCAAGGAGGTTCTTTGTAAGGGTTGTATTTAAAAAGTGTGTATTCCAAAGTATTTTTGCAAAAAAAATGTATTTTTCCTTCTTATTTCTTTGAAAGAGATTTTTTCAAAGAGTTGTTTTGGTAAGATAATTTACAAATGGTTTTTTTCCAAAGTAGTTTTGCACTTCTTATTTATTTGAAAGAGGTTTTTTCAAATAGTTGTTTTGCTAAGGTATTTTGCAAAGGGTTTTTTTCCAAAGTAGTTTTGCACTTCTTATTTATTTGAAAGGAGTTTTTTCAAATAGTTATGTTGATAAGGTATTTTGCAAAGGGTTTTTTGCAAGGTAGTTTTGTACTTCTTATTTCTATGAAATGGATTTTTTCAAAGAGTTATTTCTTTACAATAGTTTTTTCCCAGATATGTTTACAAATAAGTTTTTATTCAAAGTACTTTTTCCTAGTGGCTTTTTTCGTAGATATTTTTTCAAAGAGGCTTTTTTCCAATGATTTTTACAACCAGGATTTATTTACAAGGTGTTTTTATTATTTTCCAATGGGTAGGTAATTTATTGTCAAGGAGTTTCTTATTTCTTTCCAAGAAGGTTTTTTTCAAAGAAGATTTTTGTTCAGAGAGTTTTTTCAAAGAAAAGTTAATTACAAAGAGATCTTCTTCAAAAGACTCTTACAAAATTTTTATAAGGTGAAGTAAATTTTAGTTCATTTTTTTATAAATTTCGTAAATGTTTTTAAATCTTAATTTATTTATTTTTACTATAAAGTAACATGATTCTTTAATTTATCATCTATAGATTAAACAACCATGGGTAATAAGAGAAAACGTCAAAGAAAAAGTGATCGTAAACGTGATGATGATGATAATAGAGAGAAACAAAAACTCAGATATATTGCCAAAAAACAAAGAGTTGCCGAAACGGAAGAGAGAACTATTGAAGATATAAATACAGATTTACATGATAATGTTGAAGAGATGGAAATTGAAAATAGAGTACAAGAAGAACAAATTGAAGTTGAAAAGAACATTGTAGAAGATGTAAATAGTGATTTACATGCTAATGTCGATGAAATCAATATTGAAGATCAAGTTCAAGATCCAGAAATTGGACTTGGTATGTATATATCATATATTTTTCAAATTCATTTTTTTATAATGAATTTTATTTTTGGATATATGTTAAATTAAATTTAACTTGATGTATAGGTACTTTTACTATTGATGATGAAATGTTAGAAGACATTGATTGCGACAAATATGGAGAAAAACTACCAATACATGTTGCACGATATCGTGCTACAAAATTTTATGATGAAGTTATCAAGGATTACTCAATAGCAGGACAAGCACAAATTTTGAAATGTTTATTAGTGTCCAAAAAGTTAGAAGGTGCTACATCATTATTGGGTATTCGCAAAGCGACAAAAGAGTCGAAATTGAAACAAAATGTGATGGAAAATATAGGTGATGCAATAAAAAAATTTGGAAAATCCAGGAATAAATATATCAATGCTGCACGTAAAGCAATTCATACAGCAATTCTTTCAACTAGTACTAAACAAAAGCGTTTGACAACAGAACTAGCAAAAGCAGTTGGAACATTAAGAAAGACATTATACAAACATAGCAAATTCAGAATGCAAATAGATGAAAATAATGAACTTGCTTGCTGGGAAATTATTTGTAGACAACCTTACAAAGATAGATTAGGAGCAGGTGTTAAAGATATTATACGAGAATATTGGTTGGAACATGCTCGAGTTTCACCAAATTCAAGAAATGTGATACGCAAAAGAATATCACGAAATGTATATGAAATAAAACCAAAACATATAATGGACATAACACAAGTACAATTATTCAATAAATTCAAGGAAGATCATCGTGGAATTAATATATCAATCACTACATTTGTGCAACAAAAACCATGGTATGTTCGACCTATTACTATACGTGATACATGTTGTTGCCGTTATCATGTGCAATTTCAGTTATATTATGACACGTTTATTGAATTTGGTAAAATGTTTTGAACAAATTCACCACCTCCGCCGACGATATGTGAATTCATATCTCAAATTTTATGTGAGAGAAATCACGATGAAGTATTTTATTCAAAGAAATGTGTCAATGGAAAACATTGTCATCATTGTGAAAATTTGGTGCTATTCCACAATAAATATCCTATCGATAAGGATCAATCGTTGTCAAATGTAAATGTTGATTGGAGGAGATACGAATACATCAACTATAGTACAAGTTCTAGTGATTCGCATTCCAAAAGAATGGATTTGCTAGAAGACAAGATATGCGTCATAGATTTTCTCAAAAAATTTGAAAGCAAAATTTATAAATATACCCAGCATTCACATAGAGCACGATGGCAAGATCTTCAATTCAAACAGTCTCGTGAAATTTTTTCACCTGGAACAATTTTGTCGGTGGTTGATTTTGCTGAAAACTATACATTTGTTGCACAAAAAGAGATACAAAGTGAATACTATCACTCTGACCAAGTTTCAATATTTGTCCATGTTGTATATAGACATTCTCAACAGGATGTTGATGGCATTGAAAGCACATGTGACAATCGAGATGTGATTAAAGAATATCACTTCTATATCAGCGATGATCGCACACACGATACACATTTTGTTCAACATTGTATAGAAAATATTTTCTATGACTCACTGAAAAAATGCGAAATCAAATTCAATGAGCATTGGATATGGTCTGATGGATGTGCGGGTCAATTTAAATCTTCACGATCATTTTTTTGGTTATGTCGACTTCATAAAGCGTTGAACATTAAACATCGCTGGAATTTCTTTGAAACTGGGCATGGAAAAGGTGAGCATGATGGTGCAGGAGCATGCGTAAAAAGAGCACTTCGAAGATGGAAAATGAACTATTCTTCTGCACGGTTTCATTCAGCTGCAGAGGTTGTCCAATGGTGTCAATTAAATCTAAGCCATGATTATAATCAACAATCAAAAGATGTGCGTAGGTATGTACACTATTTTTTTAATTTATATTATTTCTTGAAATTTAAAAAAATGTATGTACTAACATTTAAGTATATGTACACTAACATTAAAAGTTGTTCTTTGAAAGTGATTCATCATTTATTGTGTAGGTTTTTTTGGCTTGTTGGGGTCCAAGATATAAATAGATCAATACCATATGACGCTAGCACCATACATGGGACTAGAGATCTTCACTCTATTTAAACAAAATCATTTCACAACGTGTTTGCATTTGATAGTAGAAAGCAATCATGCTTTTGTCATATTTGCATTGAAAATGTTGAATCTACAGAAGTTTGTGAAAACATAACAAACAACTACGTAAAAGCTTGGAAACACACAGAGATTAATCCAAAAGGAAAAATGCCACTGGCAAGTGTAGAAGAGTTAGAATCAGAAGAAATAGCAATATCGTCTGATGGCGATAGAATTTCAGATCTCGTTAGAGAAGGTAATAAACTTGTTCTTGACTTTTAAGTTAATTGTTCATTCTATTCCATCGCCATAAGTATAGTCAATTTAATTCATTTAAAAATGCTAACACCAATTATAACTTGCGCAGGAGATGTTTTCGCTGTGATTGCACCTGTAGACAACAACGAAAATGTCAAATATTATTTGATGCGATGCACTGAAGGAAAAATGAAGTTATTGGAGGACTACAACAACAACGGATTTACATACGAAAGAGGATCCATCATTTTAAAAGGCTATTTTTTTCAGCAGACGCATATGACTAAAAATTATGTCTACTTTCAATATTATGAACCCGATGTTATATGTTGTCAGTATAGTCATTTAGTATGTGCATCTCGAATAAAGTTGGTACAAGTTCCATCAAAAAAATAGTTAAAAATCAAAAAATGGAAACTATCCATATGTGACCATGAACGGATAGTTGAGGATGGCATTCCATTGCGATGTTTTTAACTACATATCAAAAATAAATTGATCTATATTTTTGTCCATGTCAATTGTTGTGTACAATATATTTTTTGTCCATGTGTCACAATTGTTGTGCACAGTATAATTTTTCATTGAGTTTTTATGAATATTTTCTTGAATGACAACTAACATAAGAGCTTAAATGGTTGTATTTTAACATGCTTAAAAATGAATTCAAATATTATTTGGGAATTCAAAAGTACTTTATTCGGGTCCCCATATGTCTATTAGACCACTAAGGGATGAGATAACGGATGTGGCTATCCCCACTCCGCCCCAAATTTTTACTTTTGATTGATTGATGCCAATGAAAAATCACCAAAAAACCTACTAAATTTTGTATTCTTTTAATCCTTCGAACATGTTTCTTTAATATACTTCACCATAAATATGATCTGAATGAATTTTTTAAAACAAGTTGTTAATCTATATAATTTTTAAATATATGATTGTTGCACAAAAATAATATATATCTCTCACATGTAAGTTCACATAACTGAAATCATGGCAAATGAAGATAACAATCATTTGATTTTTAATCACAAACAAGAATTCCTGGATTGTGAAGCTTATGCTAAATTAGAGCAATGATTATTTACAACAAATCGATAAAAATTCATCGAATTGTTGTCTAAAATTCATTGCTCTAACTTAGCATAAGCTTCACAATCCGGAAATCCTCACTTGTGATTAAAAAACAAAAAATCATTATCACCATTTGCCATGATTTCAACATTTAAAAATTCACGAACTACAAAGTACCTGAACAATGAACATATGAAAAATATTAGTTAAATTTTGAAATTTACATATGCATATCAAACAATAAACATATGAAAACATTAATTAAAATTTAAAATTTACATATGAATCAAACTACCAAAAAATTAAAACTTTTATCAAACAATTCGTAGATTTTCTTATGGTTCAACACTTTCTCAACATTCATTCTTTCCATAACATTTCTCAACATAACAAAATGAATTTTTTTTACAAATTCAACATTTCCAAACTTTAAATTGCACCTATCAAATGTTTCAATGTTTCATCATAACAACATTTTAATAACATTTATTCTCAACATAACAAATTGAAATTTTTTTGCAAATGCAACATTTTCAAATTTTAAATTGCACCTATCAAATGTTCCAAACATTCATTCTTAACATTTTAATAACATTTATTCTAAGAAAATTGAAATTTTTTTACAAATTCAACATTTCCTAACACTTTAAATTGCACCTATCAAACGTTCCATTCACTCTTTGAACATTTTTGACACCTCTCATTCATTTTTTCCATAACATTCATTCTCGACATTGAACATTTTCTAACTTTAGAATACCTCCCATTCATTCTTTCCCAACATTCCTTCTTCCATAACATTCATTCTCAACATTCAACATTTCCTAACTTTAAATTACCTATTCAATGTTTCATTCACTCTTAACAACTTTAAATTACCTATCAAATGTTTCATTCACTCTTTAACATTTCAAACATTTTTGACACCTCCCATTCATTTTTTCCCAACATTGATTCTTACCATAATATTCATTCTCAACATTGAACATTTCCTAACTTAGATTAACATTTTAAACACTTCTAACACCTCCCATTCATTCTTTCCCAACATTCATTATTCCATAACATTCATTCTCATCATTCAACATTTCCTAACTTTAGATTGCACCTATCAAGACATTTTAAACATTCATGCAAAACATATTATAAACATTATCAAAACATTTTAAACATTCATGCAAAACATATTCTAAACATTTTACCGAATGAGAAATAATTAACATGTACTCATATATAACCCAAAAAAAAGTTAATGAACATGTGAGTTCAATGTACATATATGTATAATCAAAAAATAAATACCCTTCATGTTCAAAACAACTACAATTATATATATATATATCAACAAAAACAATAAAGTCTGAACCACTGTCCATCTGGACCAATATCTTTCCACTATTTTCCATTAGGACCTTCCCTGGGACTCAACTCATCCTACAATACATAGAAAAACAAATTATAAATCTAGATCATAAATTATTTAAACAATTTTAAACTAAATTCAAGATATTAAGATATTAAACTTATACTAAAAAAACAATTCAATTATTAAAAAAGTCGTACATCAAATTTTTTGAATGCATGTCCACCACTTTTTTCCACTAGAGCCTTCCCTTTGGCTCCAAAGGATCTCAAAGAGCCAAGTTGCAACATGTACAAAAGTAATTTATGAATCCTAAAGCATGCAAACAATTTTCAAATAAATCCAAAAGATATAAAATATTAAACTTGTATCAAAGATCATTTATAGTTCAACAAAATTACCTCGGTGCCAATATCCGCATTCATCAAGGAACCTACATCTTCACTCCCAATTTCCAAATGGTCTCTCCCCTAAAATTTAAATTTTGTTAATGAATAAAACATAGTAAATACATATAATAAAATAAGCAATTAACTTAAAACCAAAACAAAAAAATTAAAATCATTAGCTCACAAGAGATGGTAAATCATTTAAAAAGTTCGATTCTAAAGAAACCTGCATGGATAAGTCAAATTAACAATAAGATGGATTAATATTTATTAAAATTCAAACAAAAAAAAATATCAAGTTCAATCATAAATATTATAATTAATATACCTCTCCAAAACGCTCTTCATTTTGACTAGGATGCTCTTCATTTTGACTACTGGAGACTCGAAAATTATGTGTATTTAACATTGTAGAAAACCGCAAACAAAATACATTTGCTTATTACTATGTAACAAAAAATTCAATTCAAAATGAATAATAAAAAATCAAATAGATTGTCATAACATAATCAACAAACCTCTCCCATACTCGATGTGTCATTGGATAACACATCCGAAGCTATATCTCGACAAGACTTAGCATAAGCCATGAGATCATCGATGCTCAATCCATCTACCTCATCATTCGTCTTGTAAACAAACTTTTGACGAATAGTAGCACGAGCCCTCTCTCGACCCAATCCCACTTCTACTCCAACAAGAGCTGACGCTAAACCATCACCTACCGATTCCCTTGCAACTGTCCCTAGTTGGGATGTGGGCTCCATCTCTGATCTTAAAGCCACAAGCCTAGGTGGACGAGGTATCTCAGGTGGAGGTTGAAGAGTCGTAGGGTCTCTGAGAGCACCTTTTCGATTATATATTCGACCCTTTCCAACTCCATAAAAGTCAGAAGGAACATCAGTATAGTTTGGCTTCATACCTAAAAAAAACTCTGCATAGAAAAATCTAGCAAAATAATTAGGAACCTCATCATTCCATGGCAATCGACCATAAGCTGCAAGAAATCGATCATATATTAAATGTGCAATTTGAGGATGCTTAAAATATTGCACTTTCAACATTTTTCGCTTAAGGTCTTCTTTGAAATTAAACATTGAATTGGCTTGTTCTCTGGTAACTCTCTCCTTTACAACCTCCCACTTGTCTAAACCCATAACTTGTTCCCTTTGCCTGTGCATCAAATGAACAAAACCATTCGTAGTTGGTCCAAGTTCCTCATATGCATCAATGAATTTGTGCAAAGACCCCAAAACAATCTCTAGACTTTCTCAGCTCTCTGGAGGGAGATCTAAAGAACAAAGATCATTGTTCAACATATCATAGTGGTATCTACAACTTTCAAGGATAGTTTGTTGCTCAACACCTTGCCATGGAAGCTCATCAGGTAAATCAGACGGATAAGTTGATATGGGTGTACAACCCTCAGCTAGTGGAACATATGTCGTCCTCGCTCTAGGAGGATCTTCAGGACCCTGCTATGCACCCACACCTATTCCATCATCTACAATCCTATCTTGATCTTCCTCTCGCTCTGTCGAATTACGCACATCTTCTGAACCTCGCTCTGCTTCAAATATAGCCATAGTCAAGAGTTAACCTTGTCCAAAAGTTCAAAACACACAAAAATACAAATTATACATTCAATTAAACATTAATGTTCATACCAATAGAAGGTTGAGATCGATGATCTCCAACAGATGACAAAGGAGAATCATTTGTACCCCTATCAACTCGTTGGTGATCAGATGACTGTGACCCATACAATAAACTCGAACCCCGCGGTGAATTCGACAACCTTGGACTACCAATTGGAACACCAATTCCTGATGAATGTGATGACCTCCTACGCTTTCCCCTCGAAGACTCCACTCTTTCCATTTGATATGATTTCTAAATTTACACAAACATTAACAAATTGAAATTGTACATGTTTATTCTACAAGCATAAAGCCATATCTAATAAAAAACTACAACAAAATGTAAGGGTGTCTAAAGTAGTATAAGCTAATATTTTTTGTAAGTCCCTCTCCTAACTCTAATTAATTAACTAAAATTCCTTACCATTACTACTATTGCAACGTAAAGATATACGTAATAGTCATTTCATTATCAAATATAAGTTATAACACAGTTAATTGTAGTACTATAGTAACCTTAAAAACTTTTCATCCATCAAATATGGTTGAATTATATATCTCAATGAACAAACATCTCACAAAATATATATATATATACACTTATTAAAAGATTTCTACTTTATATTTATGATAGAAAAATTTGCACACATTGAAGTTGTAAATGTTAATTCTACATACTTAAAGGCATATCTCATAAAGAACTGCATACCAAATGTAGAGGTGCCTAAAGTAGTATAAGTTATTTTTTTTTGTAAATTCCTCCCCTAACACTCTAAGAGCACTACTATTGCACCATAAAGATAACATTAATAATCATTTCATAATCAGATAAAAAGTATAATGCAGTTAATTGTAATAGTATAGTAACCTTACAAATTTTTCATCGATCACTTATGATTTTAATCTATATCTCAATAAACAAACATTACATAATATTCATAAAAAAAAATAATTAGGGAACTCTGTTCATGAACAGAGTTCTTTAACTCTGTTCATGAACAGAGTTCATAAACAGAGTTCAAGAACTCTGTTCAAGAACACAACCAATAAAATTTACATGGTTGTTTTATGATTTAATTTAAAAGTTATATATTTTGATGCTAGTATGATGCACACTACAATGCTAATATGATACACTATCATGCCAATGGAAAGAAACATACACTTTTGATGCAAACACGATGCAAGTATGATGTAAAGTATTTACAAAGTTTCATATTTTGATGCTAGTACTACGCAAAAATGATGCCCTACTGCACTAATATGGCACAAAAAGATGCTAATATGATGAAACATACATGAACACGAACATGAACAGAACTCATGAACATGAACTTTGTTCATGAACAGAGTTCACGAACTCTGTTCACGAACATGAACAGAGTTCATGAACATGAACACAGTTCATGAACAGTGTTCATGTTCGTGAACAGAGTTCATGTTAAGGGAATAAAGACTGACATCATGAACATAAAATTAAAAATTAAAAAACTAAACAATCTAATTTCGCGAAACGATACATACCTGTAACCCAAACAGGTAGCGAAGAGATTGTCAATCCACGACGCCTCGACGGTTCAGACCACCAACTCTCCAAACAACAAATATTTCCTTCACACAACACCAAATTATGTTGGCAACTAAAAACTATAAAAATAGGATAACAAAATCAAAACAAAACAACTCAACAAGAAAACGTACCTTCACTTTAACTGTCAATCCTACGGGAAAACCGCAACACCAACGACACACCGATAACAGCACTGCAAAAACAAACGAACTATCCTGCCAACAAAGCACATTTCATCAAAACATTACAAACAGAGAGATTGTATAGACATCAAACTTCAAATTCGAAAACCAAAATCAACGAAAAACAATTACTTACAGTGGTAGCCGTTAACTCCACGTCGTTACGCCGAGCACAGATCCGCACAGCACCCCCGTCGACGAACACAGCATCCGCCCAGCACCCTCGTCACTTACGGATCCGCCCGGCACCCTCGTCGACGAACACAGCTTCCACAGCCGCAATAGGAAATAACGACAAAGCAGGCAGCTGATCGGGCAGCAACAAAAGACGAGCAAGCAGCAGAAGGGGTGCAGCAACAGCAGACGATCAAGAAGCGAAAGGGGTGGAGCAACAGCATCGTCGTCACAAGCGTCGACGACGGAGGGTGGCGAAGAACAACTACGGGCCCGCTTGCGGGGTCCAGGTATTTCCAGCGCAGAATGCCAAATGGCAGTCGAGGCCGAGATTTTATGCAGAAACATTATTCGGCTGACCAATTATTCGGCCGAATAATTCTTCGGCTGAACAATTATTCGGCCGAACAATTATTCGGCCGAATAAACCACCATCCGAAATTTTTTTTCGTCCGGAAACGGTTTGCACACATTTCAAGGATAGCCGTTAAACTGAACGGAGAAATGTTAGTGGTTATTCAGCTGAATAACCTCTACATTATTCGGCCAAATAATGAAAATTATTCGGCCGAATAATAAATATTAATCGGCCGAATAACCTCCGCTAAGACGATTTTGCACTAGTTTCTCACGAAAGTGTTACCCACCTTCACGTTTTTACCCTATGCCAATGAAACAATCGCGTGCACTACTCTTTTTCAACCATCTTTTGCATTGCTCATAAGAAAAATCTATAAGCAATTTCGGTTGTTTACCTTCCATGAAATGTTCTCTTTCCTTCTTTCTCTAGCTTCCTTGTTGAAACATTGTAACTTCTAAGAATATTATATTTGTACTTTATTATTCTGGAGATGTTTCATTCCTCTGTAAAGACCTTATTGTATATCCGGAGCTATTTGTTCCTCCGTCAGAACGTGGTAACTTGGGTTATTAAACTTCCCTAGTGGGGGTCGGCCCTGTATGTGTTATGTGGGTCAAAGGTTTATTATACCACCCTAGAGGGGTCAGCCTAGTCAGTTGTAGTGGGGTGTTTAACCCAGTGGTTAAGTTGGGGCTGACCTAGTTAATATAAAATACAAGTCGGAGTTGTGTATAAATAGAGGAGGTGTGTTCCTCATTTAATACACATTGCACTCACTTGTGAATGGCGCATAAGTGATAGAGAGAGATTTGCTATGGAGGAGAAGGAGCTCATGCTTGTGGATTACATCTTTATATTTGTTAGTTATCTATATTGAGGAAGCTTTGTTGGGTTTTCTTCCCCATGAGGGTTTCCCAGGATAAATCTGTGTCTCTTGTGTTTATGATGTGCTCGTTGTTCTTTCAGTGATCCTGTGTATGCTATTGTTGTGAAATGAAATGGAATGTAACGCTGATATTTTTTGTCTTAGAATATTGAATCTTAACATGGTATTATAGCTCACCTGAAGGAAGGCAATGTATGGCACTTACAACACTTGCTTCACTTGCGACAATTTGAAGGTTAGGGTTTTATATAGCAAAAACCAGTCATCGTGGAACTTTCGCTATAAATCCATTTTGGTGAAGGTTCCGAATCTGAAACCTTTACAAGTCGTAGCTAACATTCACATGTACCTTGTGTCCAAAGGACACCCTCATATTTGTTTTCTTTGTGAGTTATGATTAGTACAAGTTAGGGTTTCTACCTCTTCCAGATCTCAGTCATAATCAAGTGACCTAGGAAAAACGGTCATAACTTGGGCTAGGAAGCTCCAAATGAAATTTCGTAAAAAGTGACAGGTAGTGCATGGACTGTACTATCTCAGGTAACTTTTCCAGAGGCCGAATTTGAACTAGTGACACATGGAACATTGTACAAGTTCACTCTCCTTTTTTATCCCATAAACAGGTCACATTGCGACACTTGGCATAACTCTCTCTCAAAGAATCCATTTGAGGTTAGACCTATGGGGTTGGAAAGATGACAAGTCAAGCTACCACAGAAAAAGTTTTCATACCCTGTGGATTGAAAAGTTCAGAGTTACACCAGAAACAATCAAGTGTGTATTTATGTCAAAACAAAATTATTTTTGAGCACCTTTATTCATGGCTCTCGGAATTAGGGTTTCGGAGAAAGTTGGAATTTTTGTAATCGGAGTCCACGGATGAATACTCCTCATCAAAATAGAAATTTAGAGACCAAGATTGAAATTTTTGGTTCGTCAGAAGAGTGGGCTTTATCAAACCCTAGTTCGGGATTTTGATCGGAAAGGTGAAAATTAGGGCTTCTGCAAAAGTTGGAATTTTTTAAGTCTGTGACCACGGCTGGAAGCTCCTCAGAAAAATAAAATTTTAGAGCTTTGGATCGAACCTTTTGATTGAGCAGAAGGGTGGGCTTCATCAAACCCTAGTTCGGGATCCTGTCCAAAAGATCCAGAAGTTTCAAAGGCAATTTTGAGGGGTCAAATTTTGGAAATTTCAAAATTGAAGTATGCTAGTTTGATCACCTCAGCAAGACACATCTTTCCATCCATTCAGAAGTGTGAAAGTCAAAGTTTGAATTTTTAGGGTTTCTCTGACAAACCCTAATCAAGCTCCAGATCCAGGGGGAGATGAGACTAAGGCCTTACATAAGAAGACTACAAGAAATCTTGTCAGGTATGACTTAAGGAGATACAGGTATGTTTTGAAATCTGATTCTTGATTAAGTTCATAATATGCTTTTCTTCATATTACTGAGGTTAGTACAATCTTGATTAATCTTAGAATTGTCTTATCACCCTAGTAAAAATGCATGTGAATGATAGAAGACATTCTTTGATCAAGGTTATATGATTGTACTAATGCACCTGTGATGTTGTATGAGGATGATGTTGTCTGCTCACAAGATACAGGTACATCAAGAAAAACAAATCAAGTTCTATGACCATGATGACATGAAGACAAAGACTTATCCATAGTCTTTAGAAGCTCTACTTACGAGGTATGTATGATTTATTTCTACTATGCTTAACTTATGAGATATGTAGGTTCTAGCACAAGGTCTCTAAATCATTGAAGAGAACAAACAAGATATTGTTTAGGTATGTTAGACATAACTAAGCATGTATACTAATCCAGGTATGTTTTCCTATGTCAAGTTAGAATCCTACTTTGTGCTAGGATCTTAGTATACCCATGTATTGAATGATCATGACCATACATATTCAAGACTATTTAGAATTATAATATTTTGATAATATTGAGATTATACTAATGAATGTATGTTTGTGTATGAGATCATGAGGATGACACTAGTGCACACTTGAGCATGCACAATGGTACAAAATGAATAGAAGTTCAAAAGACATATAGAAGATCAAGCGAGAGGCAACCACACAAACATAAAAGATAAGTATTTGAGTTGTTATTTGAATATCTGAAACAATAAATGATATTGCTTGTAATAGTTGTATGCATATTTAGAATGTATCATGCGTAGTGTAAAAATTCATATGGCATTGAACAGTATACTACTAATATGCATATGATGGGTAAGTTGGACAAACATTCCATTGTTGCTTGTCTAGAATGAAACCTCTTTGCTGACATGCTGAGATCCGTGCACGCTATCGATAGTATGTTCTGGTAGAGATGGAAGGCATCTAGATAGCCACTGTATGCATACAGGATATGGAAAGTGTTATGCCAAAGTATTGGTCAAGATAGTTGCATAACTATGTAAATCATATCTATATGCATAATAGGTTATCATGTCAACATGATTTGATGATTATGAAGTATTACTAATCATGTAATTAATTTTGATTTGTAGGAAAGATCATGAAGAATGATGAACACTGAACAAGTGATAGATGTTCAACAAGATGATTTACAAAACAAACATACTATAGAAGGCTCGTGGCTAGAATATTCTCATAGAAATAGGAAGAGGATCATGACGAGATGTTTGCTCCAAGAGACCATTCTCTTAATGGTGTAATTGAAGAAGAAATGTGAATTGATAAAACTCCCAGGATTCAATTGAATAAATCTCTGTACGGGTACCCAGGATCAATAGTCATTTGATGAGCTTAATGATCACCATGGGTGATGCGGATTTCAACCTTTGCTACAAGGTTGAAGATGGTTTCTATATACATATGACATGGATGCAAGAAGGAACTCACCACAGAGTTCGAATGATCTCGAGGCTCATATCAGTGGACCCATATGACGAGAGATGGCACAGATAGATATGCAGAAGATCATTCAATGCAGAGAGTGAATGATATTCAGTCACAGAGGAAGAATTGATAGCTTCTTGACAAGCTTGAGCTTTACCAAGAGTAAAGTTGATCCTAACCTTTACCTTAAGGTTATGGATGATACTATGATTGTATGTGGATGATCTCTTTCTGACAGGGAATGAGAAACAGATCATGGAAAGAAAGAAGAAGCTAGCTACAGAGTTCGAGATGAATGATCTCGGGTTAATGCATTACCTCCTAGGACTGGAAGCATGAAAAGGCTTAGAAGGAATCTTTCTCAACCAGGGAAAGTATGATGAGAAATATTGAAAAGATTTGATGTGTTGGAATGATCACTCTCATGGATTCCAACTTGAAGTTGTTAACGGATGACTCATCAGAGTTAGTGGATGTAACTCTGTACATATAGAATATTGGGTCACTGATGTATCTGACGAACACTAGGCCAGATATATGCTTTGCTGTGAAACACCTTGAGACGGTATCTAGTGGAACCTAGGAATTTTAACCTGATAGCTGCAAAGCATGTGATGAGGTACCTAAAGGGTACGATAGACTTTGGTCTATGTTATCTTGGAGATCATGACTTCAGATTATATGGCTACACAGATGCTAACTAGGAAGGAATTGTATCAGACAAGAAGAGCACATCGGAAGGATGTTATTGTCTAGTATCTCCCATGATCTTGTGGTTTAGTAGGAAACAGTCTAGTGTGGCTCTCAGCACAGCTGAAGGGGAATATATGGTTGCTTGCTCTGCCAGTTGTGAAGTGGTATGGCTTCGGAAGTTGTTATCAAGATTGTTTGACTTAGAGATGAAATCCACTGTGATCCTGTGTGACAACCAGAGTTGTATCAAGGTGGCAGAGAATCCAATTTTCCATGATAAGTCAAAGCACATAGAGATTCGATATTTTTATATACAGGATATGGTGCAGAAAGGAGCTATCAAGTTCGAGTATGTAGGCACTAATGAACAAGTTGCTGATGTGTTGACCAAACCTCTGTCTCGAGTAAAGGTTGAGTATTTCCGAGACAAGCTTGGTGTAGTTCAGAAGGACCCTCCTCGAAAGGGGGAGTGATATGGCCGATGATGATATTTGGATATCGGTATCATTGAGGATACTTGTATCAATATCGATGATGAGGTTACATGTTCCAACGATGAGGTCGATGATGAGGTTACCGGTTCCAACGATGAGGTCAATATATGGTCCTTAGACTTTGTCTAAATGGACGAGGTGGGGATTGTATCATCCCTGGACTTCGGTCCCAGAATTGATCCATAGACATATGCCTCTGAGAATGTGGTCCCTAGTGGACAAGAGGGGATTGTATCATCCCCCGACTTCAGTCCCCTGAATTGATCAATAGACATATGTCTCCAAGAAAGAAGTCCCTAGTGGACGTGATAGGACTGCATCGTCCTTGAATGTTTAGTTCAAAATGTATGTGATAGGACTACATCGTCCCCAAGCATTTGGTTCAAAATGTACATGAGAGGATTGTATCATCCTTGGACTTCAGTCCTAAAGTGATCCGTAGACAGATGTCTCCAAGAGTAAGGGGATTGTATCATCCTTGGACTTCAGTCCTAAACTGATCCGCAGATAGATGTCACCGAGAGTGGGGATTGTATCATCCTTGGACTTCAGTCCTAAAGTGAGCCGCAGACAAGATGTCACCGAGAGTGGGGATTGTATCATCCTTGGACTTCCATCCTAAAGTGAGCCACAGACAAGATGTCACCGAGAGTAGTGATTCTATCATCCTTGGACTTCAGTCCTAAAGTGAGCCGCAAACAAGATGTCACCAAGAGTGGGGATTGTATCATCCTTGGACTTCAGTCCTAAAGTGAGCCGCAGACAGATGTCATCGAGAGTGGGGATTGTATCATCCTTGGACTTCAATCCTAAACTAATCCGCAGACAAATGTCTCCGAGAGTGAGGGGATTGTATCATCCTCAAACTCCGGTCCCTGAATTAATCCGTAGACGTATGTCTCTGAGAAGTGGTCCTTAGACTTTGTCTAAGTTAATGAGTGGATTGCATCGTCCCTAGACATGATATGGTGTCTTAAATAGATCATGTGTGTTGCAGGGCATGCTACTATTGTATATAATTGTATTGGTGTGGATACTTGTATTGATGATGTGTATACTTGTATTGGTGTGGATACTTGTATTGATGATGTGTATACTTGTATTGGTGTGAGTACTTGTACTGATGATCGTGAGATGACGATGTTGTTGATCGTGATGATCTAGATGACGATGTTGCTGATCGTGATGATCTAGATGACGATGATCATGATCATGATGATCTAGAGGATGATGCTCTTGATCGTGATGATCTAGATGACGATGCTACTGATCGTGATGATCTAGAAGAGGATGCTGCTGATCGTGATGATCTAGATGACGATGCTGATGATCGTGTGATGACGATGCTGATGATCGTAAGGATCCAGATGTTGATGTTGTTGTAGTTGTTTGAGTGTTGCAAAAGATGAAGACTCAGTACTGAAGATGTTGATGTTATAGTATTGAAGATGTTCCAGTAACTGCTTGAGTTACTGATGATGTTGAGAAAGCTTCCAATGATTTATAGATGTATCATGTATGATGTTGATGATTCCTTGCTCATGCAGATGATGTTATAATATCCTTCTCGTTAAGGGGGAGTGTTGAAATATTGTAACTTCTACGAATATTATATTTGTACTTTATTATTTCAGAGATGTTTCATTCCTCCGTAAAGACCTTATTGTATATCCGGAGATGTTTATTCCTCCGTCGGAACGTGGTAACTTGGGTTATTAGACTTCCCTAGTGGGGGTCAGCCCTATATGTGTTATGAGGGTCAAAGGGTTATTAGACCACCCTAGAGGGGTCGGCCCAGTCAGTTGTAATGGGGTGTTTAACCCAGTTGTTAAGTTGGGGCCGACCTAGTTAATATAAAATACAAGTCGGAGTTGTGTATAAATAGAGGAGGTGTGTTCCTCATTTAATAGACATTGCACCCACTTGTGAATGGCGCATAAGTGAGAGAGAGAGAGATATGTTATGGAGGAGAAGGAGCTCATGCTTGTGGATTACATATTTGTATTTGTTGGTCATCTATATTGAGGAATCTTTGCTGGGTTTTCTTCCCCATGAGGGTTTCCCAGGATAAATCTGTGTCTCTTGTGTTTATGTTGTGCTTGTTGTTCTTTCAGTGATCATGTATATGCTATTGTTGTGAAATGGAATGTAATGCTGATATTTTCTATCTTAGTATATTGAATCTTAACATTCCTAGCCAACATTATAATGCGGGGAAGGGTTGGTCATTTTCAATATGCCTTGGGAACTAGATTTAAACAATTTGGGAAAGAAACCACTTCATTCATAGGGACGAAATCACTTCATCTGGAGAGTCAAGAAAGCTTTAAGCTCGTGTGAGTGGGTGATTCCACTTTTATTGTTCAACTCAGTCTTAGGCCTGGGCTCTTAGCTTCACTTTTTGATAGAGTTCATGCCATGAATGCACAGATTGCCATCAAATAATTACAATAGTATTAAAGCTTGGACTTAGGCTTAACTTCCCTTTCTGGAAGTGTTCATATCATGAATGCATAAATTATCATCAACATAATTGTAGCATAATTATAGATTAGTATGAAAATATAGACTCAACAAAAAAAAAAATTAGGATTACTAAATTAAGCATAATACACCTCTCCCAGTCTACTTAATATAGGGCATTGGGAATCCAGGCAAGTTGAAAAATAGATATTTTGATGAATACCTCTAGATAGGGGTGAGATAAGAAGCTTTAGGCAGAAGCATGTCCCTATGCTTTAAGGATCTGTCAAATCACTTACCAATGTGGTTGGCATGGAAAAATACAATTCTTAGATAGAGAATTTCCAAACATAACCCTCAGTATCTGGAGCTTGTTGGAAAATCCAATTGCAGCCCAATCTGGCTATGTAGAACACCACTGCAATTGGTTGATTTCAGCAGCTGTGTGTAAGCCAATATGGGGTTAAGGCCGCCTTCAACATGATGGTTAGTAGAAGAGAACTCCCATATCAGAGCCCATGAGTTGTCCCCTACAGTGCAAATATGACAAGGACTGTGAGGAGCCCATGCAATGGCATTAACACTTTCCTTATGCCTTTGAAGTTCTACAATGGGTACAGTTGGAAATCTGATATCCAACACTACTACTTTAGAGCTATCCATGAGAATAGTAACCATATATCTTGGGTCCCGTTTGTTCCACCACAATCATAAAAATGGAATCTATGGTTGCGAGCTTTCATAAATAATAGTTGAATGCTCCTTGTCCCTCAAATAAAAAAACTCTAACAGACCCATCTGTTGAAATTGAAGCAAAAAAACATGTTCCTCCCCAAGCAATATCATACACCACCTTATCATGAGCAATCAGCTATGTATCCACCACCTTTTTCTCAATGTCCCAAATGGTGCAAGTAGTATCAATGCTACAAGTTCTAGTTTTCTTTGGCTTGGCATCATTCTAGTCAAAAGAAGTTAATGGTGCGGAGAACTCACTATTTTTATTGTTATTCAATAAGCTTTTCAAATCAACTCGACCATCATGAATCTTCCATATACGAAGATAGTCTCCAGTAGTGACCAGAAGATCTGGTTTTAGGAATTCTTTATCTAGAATAAACATTATGTTTGTTGCAAGATAAGTGTGATCAAACGCTAGTCTATGGTCATTCTTTAACTTGCCCATTTCCTCATCCAGTTGAATTATTTGTACTATGTTGTTATATTCCTCCAGAAAACTTCCAATAGCAAGTCATAATTTCTTGTCTTTGTGAACGCTCCATTTCATGCCATATATTTTCCATGGAGCTTCATATGTGTAAATTAGTGATTTCTGATTTGTTTCCATTTAGAAGCTCTTAAACGATAAAACTCCAGACTATTTTCACCCAAACATGCTAATCTGCAGAAAAACGTGGATCAATATTGTTTCTTAGATATAAAACATGGAAACGCATTAGGAACAAAGTTAAATATATTTCAAAAAAACAGAAAATGGTTTTTTATAAATGTAGAGGTACTAATATAATTCTAGAATACGACCTTTGAAGAAAAAACATAAGAAAAATCAAAGCAACTTCCTAAATCAGACACAAGCAGTCGAGACTCCAAATAATGATTGCAAGAAAAGATCAAATCTCAAGATAAATTACGTGCCAAGTAGTGTTTTTCATCAAATACTCCCAAATTTTTTACGATGAAATTTGACATGCCATATCTAAACTCACATTAGAAATGAGACAAAAATAATCAATGATCAAGCCCAACAAAGATGGTTTTCTAGCAAACATAGATAACCAAGAAACCCCACACCAAGTTCTATGATACCTGATATTTGGACCATATATGCGGACAAGGGAAATTCCACCATCTGGTCCAGGATAATTGTAGTAAGGAAGTAACCATTCAATTGATGAGATATCTAAGTCTTAAAGTTGGTTCATTAAGACCCATATTGTCCACATGAACCAGATGCTTTTTAAAAATTCGATAAATCATATTTTTTTACTTAAATCAAAATTAATAACCATTATCATCATTAACAACTGACCATGATTCGCAACAGTAAAAGTAATTGATTGCAATAACAACTGACCACGATTCGCAACAGTAAAAGTAGAATTGATTGCTTTGTAGTACCAAACAAACCATACCGCTGCACCAAGAGGGCTTTGGGCTTGGCCACGTTCCATTAAACTTCAGTATTGTCCACAAAGAAATGCTTTGTTTACAGGCCTACCTGATTTCACCAAAAGGAATGAAGATCCCTCAAATTCTTTTGACAAACTGAGATGAGGGATCGCTCCTCCTCGGCCTGGATTTTTTAGATGCAGCATTTGCAAGGGACACTGAGACTTGAATAAAGAGGGGTTATGGGAAACTAGTGCCTTGATCAGTGATGTTATAAGCACAAAACTAGTTCTACAGACACCCAAGTTTAGATGTGAGGATTATGACCAATGCTATGCCCTGGGGCTTTTTTTCCAGGGAAAAAAAGCTACTATTGATATTCATTTTCAGAATCAAATAGTACAAATATAAGTTCTTGATCCAACCTGATGGAATCATCTGTGATAACTAAAGGAGTTATCAATCAAAATCTGCAGTACAAACTTAACTGAGTCTATCCCAAAAAGAAGAAGGATATATCATTCCATGACATGAGCTACATTCTCCTCAAAAAACCGGGCTTGATACAACCCGAAAGACATACCCTATGTAATTGTCCAAAGAGTAACATAAATTACAGAGACTTGTTCAAAAATAAATCAGAAAAACATAAACAACTGATCAATCATAGAAATAGACTGAGCCACAGTCCAGCATGTGTCCCTCGCACCAATCTTCCCAAATTAGGTGTCCCTCACAACCATCAAGCGCTTGCTTAGAAAGTTTGTCTGCCAAACTATTATGCTCACGGAAAATATGTTCAAAAGTGATAGTCTGCTGCTTTTGTATTTCAAGGAGTGTCCTGGAGGCCCAATGGCGCAAATTCAAAACATTTAGTTTGAATTTTCCTTCTGCCCATTTGATGGTTACCCTAGAGTCACCAAAGACCTTTATGTTGTTCAAACCAAAGCTGTTGGCAACCTTTAGTACACACCAAAGTGCAACTAATTCTGCCTTCATGTTCGATCCCAATCCACAATTTAACTTGAAAGTATAGTAATGAGATTCATTAAGGTAAATTACTCCACCTATAGCACAGATGCCAGCCTGTGATGCCCCATCAAAAAATAATACAGGACGATCCACCTTCAGATTAAAGATGCTAATTCTGTCAGTTTTCAGCATAGCCTCGTCCATCTTGCATGTGCTATACATCCTGAGTGCAATCAAGCCACATTTGATATATTCAGGAGTGATATTTCGAAAAATGGCACAATTTCTTGTATGCCAAATTGCCCATGGAATGCAAACAGCCAGAAATAAGAACTTTTTGTTGTGTTTGTACCAGTGTAAAAAGCATGAATTAAAGTCTCCAATGTCCCAACATTTTGTAATTTTAAGCTGAAAAGAAATCATTTCCCAAACTTTTCTTGAGAAAGAGCATTGAACAAACAGATGTAGTCTGGATTCAGCATCCATTTTGCAGAGTACACAATAGCTTGGACCATTCCACCCTCTCTTACAGAGATTATCCCAGGTTTTAAGCTTGTCTTGTAAAATCAGCCATGTAAAGCATTTCAATTTTACAGGGATGTGCCATTGCCAAATCTTCAAATACCACCAGTCCGGCGGAAAAATGTATTTATGCTGAAGAATTCTTTTGTAAGCTGCTTTGGCCGTGACAGATCCAGATTCTGTGTTGCCACTCCAAATCAAATTATCCTCAGAATTATTTAAAAATACCCCTGCAGAGTTCAGTGAGTGTGTGTAATTTTCCCAAATGTTTGCTAGATATCCAGTTAGTCCAAGCTCCTGCGCTGTTATCCACTTCGAGCAGCCAACAATGTCATAATTGTGATGATGTATCTTGTCTAGAGTAGAGAGTCCAATGACTTGTAAATACTGAAGTATGACAGGTGGAAGACTCTGATCCCGATCAAGTCCAATAATGTGGTCAACCCCGACTCTGATAAGTGAACCAGACCCCACATGCCAGGCTAGATCGCTTTTTATCCAGTGAAGAACTTTCATGAACCCTCTCCACATAGGAGAATAGTCCCAGTTGCACAATTTTGGATTAATGATCCATAATCTGAAATCAGTCTTGATGTATTTAAAATGAAGAATTTTAGACCATAGGGAAGTGCCATGTATACCTCGCCAGAAACTTTTTAACCTGAGAGCAATATTAAAAATCTCCAAATCTTTTATTCCCCAGCCTCCCAGTTTGTATGGTCTAGAAAGATAATCAGCTGCTACCATTGGAATCTTTCCACTGTAGGAAGACCCATTCCACAGAAAATTAAATAAATATCTCTTAATAGATTTAATGATGGAGATAGGTACTTCTAACATTGAGAACCAGTACACAGGTATGCTGGAGAGAACGGACTGAATCAGTATAAGCTTACCACCAATGGACAACAATCTATAAGACCATTGCGCAATTCTGTCTTCTATTCTTTTCAAGAGCCAATGCCAATCACGGATCAAATAATTGTTTGGCTTTAGTATGTAACCCAGATACTTAAAACCCTGTCCAAATGGCGAACAATTATAAGGCAAGACATTTCTAATCTCTCTTATCTGATCTTCTTCAATAGAGTGATATATAAAACTGGATTTTGCCTCACTAACCAGCATTCCTGTAGCCTTACTGAAAGTAGTAATGAGGTTTTTATAATTTAACCATTCTTCAACTTTGACAATCCCTCCAACAAGTACATCATCTGCAAACATCAGATGTGTAAAAACACAGTCTTTAGTGAACTTAATGCCTTTGATCTGTCCTTCCAATAGAGCCTTATTAATCAACCTGCTAAAGCCATCCATAATTAAAATGAACAGAAGTGGAGATAAGGGGCAACCCTGTCTCAATCCCCTGGAGCAGCTGAAAAAGTCAGTGGGACTGCCATTCACCAAAACTGATATGTTCATGGATCTGATGCATGCCATAATCCACTTTATGATGACAGGGGGCATGCCAATCCTGATTAGAATCAATCTGATGTATGCCCAGTTTGCCCTGTCATATGCTTTGACAAGATCCATCTTAAGTAGAATGGCTTTCTTTTTGTGTAGTTTGATGCTGTGAATCAACTCTTGAGTAATGCCTATGGCATCATGTATCTGCCTTCCCTCTAGGAAGCCAAATTGCTCCTCAGAGATGTGAACAGAAAGTATCTTCTTCAATCTGTCTGCAATAATTTTAGTGATTATCTTATATAATAAATTGCAGAGAGCAATAGGCCGGAATTCCCCAAATGAAGCTGGCTTGTCTTTTTTGGGAATCAAGGTGACAAAGGTGGAATTTAATCCACCTGGAATATAACCCTGTGTCATAGAATAATTAACCAAATCCAAAAGTTCTTCACTCATTTCTTCAAAAAAATGGATATAAAGCTCCACTGGCCATCCATCCGGCCCAGGAGCTTTTTCTTTAGCAAACAGTTTCAATGTTAGCTCTAATTCATCCTTTGTGACCCTGCATTGTATGTCTTGTGCTGCCTGCTCATCAAAAAATTTTGGGTATAAAGATGCCACTTCTACTTGTGCTCTTGGACAAACCTCCTCAGGATCAGAGTAGATGTTTCTGAAATAATTGTATGCTTCTGCCTTAATATTGTCATTGCCTGTGATTTGTGTCCCAAAAACATCCTGTATTTCCCAGATATATTTAGACCGTCTTCTAGCTGAAGCGAAAGCATGGAAGAACTTTGTATTTTTATCTCCTAAAGTAATCCAGACTGCACGGCTTTTGAGTCTCCAAGCTTTTTCTTCTTGCAATATAAGCTCTTCCTTTTTCAGTTCCAATTTCTTCAAAATCTCAAACTCTTCCATAGAAATGGAATTATAAATATTTCCATTTATTGCTTCTTGTAATTGAGACTCTAGCTGTAGTAACTCATGCTTGTCAGCCATATTCTTTTCCTTGATCCATTTCGTAACAACTTCCTTAAGCTTTCTCAGCTTAGTACAAAAATTCAGAACAGGATTTGATTCAGAAGCTACACAATGTGACCAGAAATTTCTAACCATAAGACAGAATGAACTATTTTCTAGCCATGTAGTATTAAATTTGAAGGGACTTAAGTTAAACTGCTCAAAATTCTCCAGTTGCAAAACTATGGGCCAGTGGTCCGAAAATTTTACAGAATGTACCCATGATCTGTGCTTTGGAAAAACTGTCAATAAATCCGCCTTTACAAGAAATCTGTCAATTCGTTTATGAACCCCTTCACATCCGAATCTCCCATTTGTCCAGGTAGGGGACAGTTTATGGGGCACAACATCAATAAGGTCTTTGTCCATAAGCAGATTTGTAAAGAAAACTCCCAAATCATCCATTCTGGCAGAGTTACCCCATATTTCTGAAGCTTGATATGTGAAATTTAAATCACCTGCCAAGATTAAATTAGGAGTATCCATAAGCCCTGAATCTCTTAACTTTGTCCAGAAATTATGCCTATCTTTGTATGGCGCATAACAATTGAGCATGGCCAGGGATTTTTTGCAACTACAAAATGAACCCTTTATTAAAATTCCCCAAGGTGTATGAAAGGCCTTAAACTCAAAAAAATTTGGATTCCAAGCTACAGCAATACCACCGGAAAGGCCACTAGAACTGACCGCAGTAACCTCCCAATCTGGCAGTAAATTACAAAGTTTATGAATGGCGACAGAATCCTCACACATAGTCTCCTGAAGGAAAATGACAGCAGGGCCAGTATCTTTTATCAGACTGGACAAGGCCTGAGCCCGAGTCGCCTTGCCCAATCCTCTAATGTTTAAAGACAGCATGGACATCAAGAACCAATGCTAATGGGGGTCTCTGCTCTAAGCCCCAGGGTATCAGACTTTTCAATAGTATCAGCCTCATCCAATCTCTTAGAAATGGGAGTATATGTGTCCAGATTATTGGAGACCTCTTTCTTTTTCTTTCCTTTCCTAATGGTAACGTTTTGTCTATTAAGTGAAAGGATGGGATTGGCATCAGACTCTTTGGAAGGGTTTTTGGTGTAGGCTTGTAATGGAGGGAATTCCTCCCTATATTTAGTCATCTGATAGCCACTGCTGGATAAAATATCCAGGTCTGCTTGATTGGGAAAATAATCAGAGTTATCAGCATTCAATTCTCCAACACCACAAATAAATTCCCCAGTTACATCTGTTGCAGTTACACAATTTCCATTAGGCCGTATACCAGGCTGAGCGACAAAAGTATCTCTATCACATGTAGGGTTTGGCAACGATGCTCGAAGACTATGTCTATCAGGACAAGCTTCAATCTTATCAGAACAAGGTCGATGTGATAACAGATGTCTATCAGAACAGACTTCATTCAAATCAGAGCGAGGACGAAGGGCTTTCATAGGGTTAGTGGAAGGGCCTGTAATAGGAACCAAATCTGATTTTTGGTTAGGGTTTTTGCAGGTAGCACCGCCATCCTCTGAAAGAGGTTCCATTACAGTGGCAGAATCAGGGTTTGAACAAGGGTTCGAGTCAATGTCTGGCTTAAGGTTTGACAAACTATCTCCATCAGGTGTCAAAGAAGAGAAACCCTTGTCAGGACCCGAAGGAGCCAAATCCTTAAATAATTTTCGATTCACATTCGACTCACCGGGACCTAATAAATTTTTTGAGACTGGCAGCCCTGTGACCAAGTCATGCCTAAGTTGGACTTCTCCTTTTAAGATACGGGAGGATAAATTAAATTCAGTAGATTCGAGAAAAGCCAATTCTTCATTAGACAGGTCTTGATAATTTAAAGCAGGGTCTTTGCATGACTTACCCGTTTCTTTGAGAGCCAGAAATTGGAGGTCTTTATCGGGCGAGGAGAATACAGATGACGCAGGTGAGCTTTCTCGGATGCTGGGGCAGGCCGCTTTAAGGTGACCAGTCTTGCGGCAATGATAACATCTAAATGGAATCTGAAAATAGTCCAAAATTTGATGCCATACCCGGGAGCCCCGAGCAAGGACGATCTCTGCAGAGAGGCCATCTTTCAAATCCACTTCAATCATCACCTTTGCCAGACGCCGGTCCATTCCATAAAGATTTTGTCTGTCAAAACGGATGAACCTGCCAACAGTGTTTGCAATGCCCTTAATCACCTCCTCAGACCATATTTCAATGGGCAACCCCGGAAGAAGAAGCCACAGATGTCGCAGGGACTGAGCTTCTTTGGCAGGGTCGAAATTAATGTGCCATCGCTTCACGAACAAAGACCCCTTCTTGAATTCCCAATATTTTGACAGAATTATGTCTAAATGGGAAGCTTCCGTGAAGGTGAAAAGCATCCATCGGTTAGGGAGCAAGTTGATACGAGGAGCTAAACCAGTGAGGGGAACCCACAGTCTATTAACCCAGTCAGCAATCTCCATCTTAGTACCCGAAGCAAACTCAAAGCGTCCAACTAATGCTCTATCAGACAGAATACGAATTCTGTCGAGGTCTTGGTCCGAGTCAATATCATATCTGCAGATCTCAGAGCGGGCTCTGATAGCCTTCAATGAACGCCTGAGTTTTGCCTTGTCTCCCCGGACGAAACCCCTGCGAGAAGCCCTACCAATGTCCAAGTTTGGCCGTGAGCCCTGGCCAGAGACATCCGCCGACAGAGAAGGGTTTGCCGACAAAGGAGGGTTTTGAGAGTGCGTTGCAATACCCATCAAAACCATATTGCAAATAAAATAATAAGTAACCTGCAGCTGTCAGTCTGTTCACGGCCACCTGTCCCACTGAGTAGATAGTGGACTTTCCACCAAATAAGGCGAAACTTCCAAAAGAAAACCCTGCCAAAATTAGAAACAAGGAAAGAATGGGGCCCAAAAAAACCTGGCACTATTAACTATAACCAAAACTGCAGAAAAAACCGGAAAAACTCTAGTTGACAGGAAGAAAAGAGGTCTCCGGCTAGCAATCACAATTCCCACTTTTTTCCTTGGCTGGTACTAAGCCGATTCGAAGAATCGACGGACTCCAAGTCGCCGGGAGACCCAAATCATCATATCAACCATCGTAGTCAGGGATTCCTGCAGAAAAAACTCGAAACCCTAGCAGTATCTCCATCCTCAGTGTGAAAGTCTAAATCTCCCAACATATGTTAAGTTTGCAATCCAATATGTATGGAGACCCTATAGTAAGTTCATCCACGCATGAGATGAAAACATAGGGCGTTTTTTTAGCAAGAGCACAGGTGAATTTTTGCACGCTCTTCTATATCCAGAGAAACTCGGTTGTCCTTGAAAGATGAATTTTTGCACGCTCTTCTATATGCAGAGAAACATAGTCGTCCTTGAAATCCACTCTGTAAAACCATCTCTAGCCTTCATCTCTAAAGAGGCATCTTACTTCAATGGACTCTTTTGCATCCTCGTCTCGAAGTAATGCTTCATCTTCGATATGCAACGAGTTTGATGAAAGAAACTGCATAGAAGTTACTGACATTGACTAGTCGCTTCAAATCCTTGATAAAGCTGATCAAAAAATTCATTCCAATCTCTTATTTCCTTGGAGAGTCTCTTGGGTCTGCTTTTCTGCGGTCCCAAGTGATCGACTGAGAGTAGGTCTTCTGCCTTTGTAAGAGAAATTTGCATCAATTGCAACAAAGTGTGTTCTTCCTTTGTAAGAGAAATTCACAGCAATTGCAACAAAGTCTTCACAATATCCAGGGACGTATTATGTTGACATTGAAAGAGGGTGGAAATATAGAAGATTTCATCTTTGAAAAGCATGGCAAACTCTTGTAGAAGGACCTCCAGACGCCTCAAATAGGTTTGCAGAATCCCGACGGTTATCCTCTTTGTGAATAATATCTTTAATCAATTTGATCAAAGGGTTGACCACAAAGCTAAAGATACCTTTGTCTGATACAACATTGAGCTGAAACAAGTCGCTTTGAAAGCCATGATAGAGATGATCAGACAATGTGTTCCATTCTCTTATTTCTTCGGAGATTCTACTAGGATTGCACATGAGACGGTCAAGACAGCTTTGCCCCATTCCCAAGCGATTGATCGACAGAAGGGGTTTTGCCTCTGTAAGTGAATTTTGCAGCAATTGCAACCAAATCTTCACGATCTCCGGCAACCCTTTCTGTTGATCTTGGAAGAATATGCCAGTAGCATTTAGAAAGTTCCCCATACATCTTAAGTCAGATTGCAGAATCTGTCGGTTATCCTCCTCAGAAATAGCATCCATCATCAGCTCGATGACTGGGTCGATTATGACGTTTCCTGCTACTGTATGGCTTTCTTGCTATTGTGAGAGGCTACAAGAGATGGTAAGGGTTTTTTTTTTTACTTGATCACGACAACGTTTATACGTTTTATTGCATACATTGATCCATGCCTCATTGGAATCTAATCTGCCAACCATGAAACACACTAGCTCGCAGGAATGCACAGGTAGATAAGTGAATCGAAACGCTTAGCAAAGAATATCAGTACTTGTTCTAAGCATAGTTGGTACACAGAATAGTTGATGAGCTCGTTGCTAAACTAATGTGCAACCATGGAGCGGACATAGGAATCGTATAGCAATAACCGAAAACCCTAGATTAGGGTTAGGGGTTGTTATATCAGTATGAAGTTAACAATTTACCTCAGATTTGAGCACGAATTATTCTATATTGCCTGGCCATGATCTAATCCCAAATACCCTTTTCCATTTAAATTCTTTTGACACCAAAAACTTAACAGCATAACTAAAAAAATTGCGAGGGAATGATATAGACCCAAATTCCCTTTACCATATAAATTATGCGATTCACAAGAAGCATACATGGATTCCAAAATTCTTGAAAGCCAAGAACAGAGAGAAAGGATGCAGCTAGAAAACAGAAACCTTAGACAAAGACAAGTTGCTTTTGAACCTCAAAGATGGCTTTAGCCAACATGTTCAAACGTTGGGTTTCTCCAATGGTCAATGGAATATTAGCAACGCCCAAAACCCCCTCACTTCCCAACTGAGCAGGCAGACTCAAAAACACATCGTCTTCAATGCCATGAAAATCCATTGCCAGCACAGAAATGGGATGAATCCTCTTCTGGTTTCGTACAATACTCTTCACTATGCTAGCCCAGCACTCTGTTCAACAGAAAACCAGAGAGTTTCCATGCGATGTAGGTCAGTATGTCCACGGGGTTCGAGACAACCAGCAGAATTGAATTCAATGCATAGTGCATAATAATTCAATGCACAATGTACAATCCAGAAGGTAAGGGCGGACAGACGTCACCTAGTTTCCCGGCTCTAGAAATCGATGAAAAATTACACTTTTAACCAAAGTGAAACTTTATAAATTCACGAATTAATTTTTTGAATTTTGAGCTATTTGAATTAATATGTTCAAAATGATTACAAAATGTGAAAAAAAATAATAACAACAATCAAGGTTCCCAACCAAAAAAAAATATATTCATTGTGCTGGTAAAATCCCATACATAATGTTTGTTAACATTAATTTCAATATGATTATTTATTACAGCACGAATGGTTCCAACAAAATATATATATACTATTCATGTAACATTCTAAGATCTACTTATAACTAAGATGTCAATCATTTAATCCATCCATTATTTCTCCATTTTATTCAAGCTAGCAAAAACAACATTAAATATAAAAAGGAACCTAGTTTCACATTAAGACAAAATTCAGTTAGCTTATCATTCATAAATTTTATTTCAAATATGCGGAAGTTTATGAGTCTGGTCCCACACTGTCTGATCTGTTGGTGCTTAACACAGTAAATCTCACGTCTCCAATTGAAGAGAGGCACGAGTAGAGACTCCAACTAAATCCTCTACACTAACTGGAAAACTATGAGATCTTGTGAGTTTCAACATTTGTGAACTGGATCAGAGGCGAGATCAATATATCAAAGCGATCCCATCTATCAAATCCGTGGTGTCAAAAGTGGGATGAATTATCTGCGGTACTATGCAAAAAGGAATCACAAAAATGTACTCGTGAGGATTAATAAAGGCATGAAATCAATATGAGATCCAGAGATCCATAGCTGCGTGCCCAAATGCCAATGGAAGTGTGCAAAGGACGAGGTTCAATATCGTCATAGGCCGCAGAGATCCAGAGATCCGTGCCCAAATTAATGCCAATGGAAATGTGAAAAGGATGCGGGTTTCATATTTATAGAGATCAAAGTTTGTAAAATTAGCCAGGTAAACCAGATATTCCCTTAGACTCCAATGATGGACAAGTGGAGAAAATTTTCTGATTAATGATGGACTGAGTTTTATTGAGATATTGTACTCTGCTAATTTTGTTGTGCTTGGCTTGAGTACCGTGAAATAATTTTTTGAATGAGGCATACTGTTATTTGTCAAAAAAATTATTTGCATCATTATCATTGTTTTCCATTGAGCTGAGAGTTGGGGTGGAATTAAGCATGGCCTGGCATAGTTGAAGTGTCTTGTGCGAATTTATTCTTCCTGGATTGAATATAAATGTTGCTTGGGAATTTTTATAAATTGAAGGGAAAATTCTAAAGTGTCTGCTCATTTTTATAACTGCTTGGGTAAATTTGTCTTTACTGGGGTGTTTTTATACCTGCATGGGAAAATTTATTTTTGCATGGGGCGTTTTTGTACCTGCTTGGGCGAATTTGTTGTTTTCCTGGGGCGTTTTTATAACTAGATGGGCGAATTTATTGTTGCATGGGGTGTGTTTATATATTGTTGGGTGTTTTGATGGTTGCCTGGGCGTTTTGAGAAGAGGTTGGTCATTTTTTCAAACATAGCTGGGCATTTTTATCATTGTTGGAGTGTTTTTCTCATTGTCAATTCATCTATTTAATTGTCCAATACATTTTTCTTAATGGAAAAAGCTTATGTACAACCAATTGCATAGAACTAATGTCCATGAGTTCAATATAAAGATCCCTTTCCTTGTATTTTATTCATGGAATTGTTGGGAATGTAGAAGAGGATAATTTTTTTTTTGTTCCTATGCCAATTTTATTATTGCCAACAGTTACACATAGGTTGTCCTTGATCATACATAAATATTAAAATACAGTATATGGAGTGTTAGTCTTGGCAATACTAGCAATAGCGAGGATACCCATACAAGCATAAAGTAAGCACTGCAATCAGACCTGAAAACCAAGTGCATAGTGAACAGAGAAGTCAATGGAGACGTTGTATTCAGACTTGCGTTAAGAAAAAGAGCCTATTGAGACATGAGCAAGATCTCTGTTTAAGACTCAAAACAGTGAACACGATTAATTTTGTACATGGGTCTGTGTTGGTGAGTTGAGTGGTAACTCGTGCTCAATGATTTTTCATGGATCGATCCTCACAACAGAGGAATTGATGAATTACTTCTTCTTGGATTTGGTTCTGCATTTGTTATTAAAGGTATCCTCCATTTCACTGAGAATGATCAACTTCCTTCATGAATATAATCTCAGACTTGCCATTTCAATTCAATTTCTACAGTACTTCTGAACTAGATTGGAAACCCATAAAGACTTTGATTCCTCAATTTTGTCTCTTCCTCATGCCCATAGATATACACACATATCTAGATCATATTATGCATTCAGTTATTAACACATAAATATGACACACCATATATGGATTTCATTAATTCAAATTTTATGTTTGTACATAAAAGCTCATAAACTCACAAATACTAATTTTCTCTATTGGCTTGATTTTACAGTGTTTGAGTGCTCCTCTGGACCTGATCATCACTCTTGGTGTAATATCTGCTTGATCGGCCACACTCCTATGCCCTTATTCCTCGCAGGCTTAGAATATATAAAATGAATAAACTACTAATTAATAATTTCAGATCCTATTTAGACTCCACAAAATCTACCCTATCCCCAAGATTTCTGTAAAATCTCTTCAACCCTCAATATTTTCTTAGTAAGGAAGATTCAATTATACACTTGGCATCTTTATTACAGTATCATTAATAACAAATAGCTCCCAAAAAGCTCTCAGTGTGTGAGCTTTAATAAAAAATCGCTTCCCAATAGATTAGTTCCCAAAATCTCTCGGCAGGTGAGCTTTAATAACATATAGCTTGTAAAAAAATTGTACCTTATATACACTCCTGCAAACTGGCTAAGCTGGTAAAAGATTTTTTTTCCATATTGTCAACTGTTAAAATGCAACATTTAAGGACAAAAAGTTGGAGGTGTTTGTTGAAGCTATTTCTCTAAAGTTGGGTGTCCTTATTTGAACTCCATACTTGATAAGTATGCCATAGAGACACTTGATTTTGAACAATTATACATAGTGAAAGGAAATGCAAAGCCATTACTTGTTTCATGGAATCTCCATATGCATAGAAATACCCTTATAGAAATCTTGCAAAGAAAAAAAATGAAAAGGGTTACCCATCTTGAAATTTTGATGCTAACAAATCAAAGGGTATCCGTGTATGGTGTTTAGGTGAAGTGTCAGGTAGAAACCCACCATCTCCTCAACCAAGAGCAACAAATGAAGGTAGAAACCCACTACCTCCTCAACCTTTTTGTGACATATTGAAGAAGGGCAGTAATGAGAAGAACACTCCAACAATTATAAAAAATCCCATATGTGTTTGAAAAATTCGCAACCTCTTCTCAAAAGGCCTATGCAGCAAGCAAAACACCCGGCAATGTATAAAAACACCCCATGCAATAATAAATTCACCCACGCATGTATAAAAGCACCCTAGGAAACAGTAAATTCACCTATGAAGGTATAAAAATGCTCAAGGCAAGACAAATTCCGCCAAGCAGTTATAAAAATGAGTTCTTACGAGTCCTTTTAGCTTGGAGTTGTTTTGACATTCACTATTTAAAAAATTGATCTCCCTTCACATGCTACACCTAAAGAGTGCATTGAAGAAACTGCACGGTTAGTTCCTTGTACATAATTGAGACTTGTTTATCTTATTGAATTACCCTGTACATAATGCCAATTATGGGACTCATCTAAGCTATTTGTATATGTAAAGTTGTTTGGTTTTTGTAAAGTCCTAGTATTAGTCCCTTTAGAAAAACTGAGTGTTACATTGATATTGGAACAAAATGATGATAGAGGTACAAGATGTACAAGGTAGAAGATTCTCTTAGCTTGCAATATTGGCAAAACATAGTTAAAGGACTCAGTGTAACACTTCATTACAAAGGCTTTGCGAAATGTCATAGATTTTAGCCTGTAGGACATCTTGACTAGACTGCAGGACATCTTGACTAGACTGCGGCAAAGGGATATTTTCGGTGCGTTGGTCATTGTGGTTACTATTAAGGGAGGTGTTGCCGTGTTAAGGAATTAGAGAAATGGTCACATTATGTAAATAGTCTACTTAATACATTATTGTGTTACATGTAAAAGGAAGAAGAACATGAAATGAAAGGTTACTAGGCAAAGAAAGGGTGATGGGAATTGGAAGTTCATATGTCAAAAGATTAGTTGTATATTCATGTACTTCCATATCCAATGTGATTTTGCCTCATACTCTTAGTGAAATTTCACTTTCTTTTTTTTTTTTTGTCTCATTTCACGATCCTTTGTGATGTGATTGTAATGCTATTGTGATGTTGTAAATGCAATTCAATTGTAAATAAGAAATACTTGTTTAATTCCTTTTATTTTCCTTTTGCTTCGCTTGTTATGGAGAAGTATGCTAGCTATCCAATTCCACCTCAAGGTACACATTGGATCTTAGTTGTTTGGATGGAGAGTATTGTAGTAGGTTTATTTATTTTGTATATTTTTGTTTCCTTCATCTTTTAGTCATTTTTTTTTTATTTCATTTTTTTTGTTTATTTTCTTTTGTAGTTATGTAGTGAAGGGTTTTAGTCTGCCTCTTTGGAGTAAGCATTGCCTTCTTTGATTTCACCTTCCTCTTCCTCTTTGAGGGAATCATTAAAATGTAGCTCCATTTTGTATGATCTCTTAGTATTTTGGTTTCACCCTTTTGGTCACCATTGACATATCCCATTTGAAATTTTAGATGGAAGTCTTCTCACTTACCTTTTTCCTTGAGAATGGACTCTCCATTCAGTAATATCATTCTTGTTGGTGAATCCTTTGGCCAAATTTCCATTCCTCCATTGTTGGAGGGGCATCATAAGATGTGTAGCTACATTTTGTGTGATCTTTTAATAGCTTGGTTTCACCCCTTTGGCCACCATAGATATATTCCCTTTGCAAATCTAGATCTAGGTATTCTCCTCTTCCTTTTCCCAGGAGAATTGGTTCCCTTTGCAAATTTATATATAGGTATTTTCCTTTAACTTTTCCCATGAGAATTGGCTCTCCCTTAATAAATCTCTAATTTCTTTTCAAGGCTTTGGCCAACTTGTAGTTTTTCCATTGTTGAACCCATTGAAAGTTGGCCCTTGGATTGCTACTTGGCGATACCACTCTATTTGGAATTTGTCCAGTGCACCTTCTTTCTCTTTTGTCAATGTACATCATGCTTGGCATCCTAGATCCTACCTTTTGCTAGAATCCTTTCTCTTTTGATGTTGTGGATTCTCTCTCTTGTCCTTTCTCACTTCAGTTGTGACATCTTGAGGAGCAGATTTTGGACCTGAATATGTAAGCTGAGTCTAAGACCCTAGCTAGGCATGGAATTCAACAATGTTCACTATGACTTTAGGAGTACCCATCACCTGCATTCACCAAATAGGCTATCAATCCATTAACAATTTTATATTGCAACAAATATTTACTAAACAATGAACCTCCTAAGTATTACCTATTCAAGATGGGAAATGCTTCTTGAATATAGAGGCTAATTAAGAAGTTTCATAGAATTTGACATTGCCAAACTTTGTAATGGTATCCAAGGAAAATCATAAAGAGTGTTCAAAAAATAAAGACCTATAAACACATTAATGAAATAGATAAAATAAGTGGTATGCATATGATGCTTTCTTTTTAGAATTGTTGCATGTAACAATACAATATTGTAAAAATGGAACTTGTGATACATGTAACAACATGAAAATTGAAGGAAAATGGTCGAGTCATGTCTTCCACACACATGTTCCCTTTAAGCATGCGACTACTTTGGAAATGTTAGGTCTCATGCTCGAATCCTTATGCAATCATCATAGCACAATCTTTATCAATATCATAACATCTTTGTTTGGGAACCTTCCTTCTAGCAGGGGGATTCACAAGCAAGGTAAAGCACCATCCCTATTGGAAAAGCTGCAATGCATAAGATGGAAGTAGTTTAGGTTAAAATTGAGATAGATAATACAATGCATGTTTGAAGAGGAATTTGGATATCCACTCTCGAAGAAAGTTGACTCAAAAACCCCAAAAATAACCAAAATAATGGAGAAAATGAATGTTCAACAATAGAAAACCAAGAACAGATTGTTTACTCACTCACTTGTCCAAAAGACATTCTTATAGTTTTACAATAGGTCCACATTGTAACTACCAACACAAGAAATAATATGAAATGTATACATATTGAAATCTAGAAAATGAAATGCTCCTATCTAGATGTACATAGATGAAGAAGATGCTCAACAATGAAACATAACTAAATCTAGAGCTTAGGGAATTTCCTCAAGATGGGTGTTTTGTAGTTGAGAGGGTTATCTTGGACGATGTATCCACTTGTTCCATATCAATTTTTCCTAGTTTAGCTAAAAAACATCCATGCTTTCCTATTGAACGGAAAGGAATGTTGTAGTAGGTGCATTTGATCGAATATGGATGTGCATGATGAAATATATAAGTATGTGGAAATAATTTTGCAAGCCTCGATATGAAACAAGAGTAGGAGAACATAGAAAGAACTAAAAATCTACGAGTCTTTTTTGTGAATTAGTGTCATGATGATAAAGAACATGAGATATAAATATGTAATGATTCCCTCTTGGTTTAAGAATGGCACTAGGGAGGTGGATAAATTCCTTGTAAAGATCCTAAACTAATATGTTGGTGTTTATTGTTGGAACTGGAACTACCACTGTGGAAGAGATGTTGTAGGTCTCAATATATGAAGGAGGGAAAGCAAAATGATAGGAATCCTAGAAATATGGTGGAAAATGAGATGAAGCAATTGTTGATGAAAATTGAACTTTTTGTTGTGAACTAGATGATGAAGTGCTTGCTTTGTTGTGTTCCTTATCATATCTTGGATGACGAGCCTCAATATGGATATGGGTTGAATATGTTATTGTGGTTGTCAGAGGTACCATGCTACATTAGTGTTCCATGGTTGTTGAGAGTAGTAGGGGTAGAGAGATGTTGGTAGGTTGATAGTGAGGGGAAGGAGATATGTTGTTCAGTGATTCTATAGTTGGGGTGAAGGGGTAGGGAAGTGGAGAGGATCTGTATGATATAAGGAGGATGAGACTAAGGAATATTGCTTGAATTAACATTAGGGATCCTAACAATGGTAGATCATGGATGTTGTGTGCATTGATGAGGGGAAACACCAAAGTGGTGTGGTAGGGACTGGAAGATATGTGAGGAAGAAACGAGATAAAACAAATAGGGTTGGGTGAAGGATTCATGGATGGAGTCAGGGTGCTAGGTTAGCGAGGCAATGCGAGGTGAATAATAATGGTAGTATGAGGTAGTGTAGATCTTTTCTTTTAGGGGGAGGGATGGAATGGGGTTGTTGGAGCTGAAGGGTGACTTCCTGTTGAGGTGGGGTTGTATTAGGATTAAGAAAGGAAGTGAGATTAGGGTAGTGTTCCAACTAATATTCCACAATAATGGCTCGTATAAAGACCTATTTGAAGGTGCTTCTCTAAAAAAATGCCACTACATTGAAAAAATCACTCAATTAACTAGAGTTAAACTTAAGAATAAGTACCTATTCAAAGTCTCAAATCTAGATTTGAATCATGATTTTCAAGAATATGTCAATATACAATTGTACACTTTGGCCTATAGAATCATGAATATAGAACCAATGGAACATCAATATCTTGTAGGTAACTACCATGATATTGATGACTACGAAGAGCTTGGCAGAATGCATCCCAAGTAGAAGTTAAATTATGCTTGGAGTGAATGTACCACCATGTGAAGGCCACATAGTTTATATGGAATTATGTAAGTTTCAGATGTTAATATTCAGTGATGTCTGGAAATGGTTTAGAGTAGGTGGTGAGGTTGTGGATCCATGTCTCAAGAAGTTATCCCTACATTTGGCATCCATATTTAGGTACATAAATATGTATTTATAATTGAAAGTAAGTGGGAGACTTAATATGTTTGTGTATTATCTTTGTAACGTATAGAAAAGGTCCTATATTTCTTGGGAATGAGGGGATTCCTCATTATATAAAGAAGAGGCGTGACCGTGACATTGAGACATGGTGGAAGGATGAGAGAAGGATTGCTTGGATGTGAATTGTTGTTTCTAGTGATATTGATATTCTTGAAATTAATTGTAGTTAAGCCACTTTTAGGAAAAATAATAAAATTCATCTAGATGTAATACCTAAAGTACCTTATTTGTTTTGAGAAAATGACTGTAATATCTACTAAAAAATATGTAGGAGTTACATGTCATTTATGTACCAATTCATAGAAAGCTGGAGACAATGTGTAAAATAATGTACACACATGAGAATGTACATGATACTCAAATAATTTGTTGAAACCAAATTAGTTTGAAAAATCACATTATGCATATGGAAGAGAGATCATTTGGGAAATATGTAAGTAGAGAGCCCTCAAGAAATATATTGTGAGATCCACTGCAAAACAAAATGAAGAATGAAATAATTATCTTTCCAAATGGTTGTATATATCTTACCTTAAATTTTACTACTCAAAACTTCAAAGTATATCAACGCTTCTAATATACACATAACTTACATGGAAAGCCCTAGAACTATTGTGTTCTTACCCTTTGGATGGTAGTTTACATGGAAAGCCCTAGAACTATTGTGTTCTTACCCTTTGGATGGTAGTGTAGATTAAAGAAAAAACTATATAAACCATCATTCCATCTTTTATAAGTATTCTTGGAAGTTTACTATATCATTATGTTGTTAAAATAATGTTTCTCTTAGTTATAGCATTCTTGTGTTCTTACCCTTTGGAGGGTAATGTAGATTCACAAGAAAAACTATATTAACCATCATTCCATCCTCTATAAGTATGCTTGGAGGTTTAATATATTGCTATGTTGTTAAAATAATGTTTCTTTTATGTGTGTTACTTTCGATCCCTTGTTGGTCCATGCTCAGTGACTTGTGAAGCCTTGATATTGCTTGATTAATGATATTTGATACATCTTATTGTGAGTTTTCAAGTGGAGTACCCTAATATTGATATTAAAGTGGTCTAGAAAGACTTTGCATTTAGTTATTTGGGCCTATAATTTGTTCACCATACTAAGAGAGTTGTGAGCAATATTTTTGTGGTGTTCAATGAGTCTAGGTACTTGTACACCAAAATTGTTTAGGTGAGTCAAATAGCCAAAAATTCATAGATGGATGAGGATAGGTAATCATAATACAAACTTATTAAGGGAGTTAGAAAACTAAGATTTCACAAGCCACAAGAGAGTGAGCTATTGCCTTTTGCTTAGCCTTGATATTAAGCTATTATGGGATATGAGAGATGCATAAGATATATTTAGCCTTGGAATAGTGGAATGAATATAGGGAATGGGGTGGGATTATAAATCAATTGTTATGGTTGGGAAGTTCATGAAAGGATCATTGCAACATAACTTATTTAGTTTCAAGCTCCTTATCATCAAATAAGTTTAATAACTCTTACTTGTTTTAGACTTCAACATGTTCTATATTTTGGTTGTTTCCATTAATTCTTTTTGAAAATAAACCAGCATAGATCTATCTTAAACCCGTATCTATCAAGCACCGAGAGGGATCCAATTTCTTGAGGTGTATTTCTTTTTTTAAATTTAAACTCAAGAAATTTGATCTCTCTTGATTGATAGATGCGGGTTTAAGTTTTAATTTTTTATTTTATAAACAAACATCTATTTTATAATTACTTTTCATAATATTTTATTTTATGAACCAACATGGATTTTTTTTAAATACTTTCCATAATTTAATTTTTTATTTTATGAGCCGACATGAATTTTTTTAATTATTTTTGCACCGAGTGAAATGAGGTGCTCTACAACCCAGCATGGGGGAGATGTTGTAACGTGATATAACGTTTGTAACAAAATAATTAAAAAAATTCATGTCAACTCATAAAATAAAAAATTATGGAAAGTATTTTAAAAAAAATCCATATTGGTTCATAAAATAAAATATTATGAAAAGTAATTAAAAAATAGATGTTCGTTTATAAAATAAAAACTTAAAACTTAAACCCGGATCTATCAATCAATAGAGATCAAATTTCTTGAGTTTAAATTTAAAAAAAGAAATACACCTCAAGAAATTGGATCCCTCTCAGTGCTTGATAGATACGGGTTTAAGATGGATCTATGCTAGTGTTAGTAACAAATGTTACATCACGATGTAACGTTACATCACACACATTACAACATCTCCCCCATGCTGGGTTGTAGAGCACCTCACTTCACTCAGTGCAATTAAAAATGGAATTTTTGAATTTAGCCATTCCTATATTTTGGTATATACGATAGTAGTCTAAATGCATGAGCCATATTGAATGTTGTAGTTATTAATTTTAATAGTATGATTCATTCTAATATCTAAAAAATTCCTTCATGTTCATACTATTCATATCTTGACAAAGTCAAATATGTAAAAAAGACAAATTATTCTTTTTATATAAGTCAAACAAATTATTGTGGTTGCTTCCTTAATATTCTTATTGTGTCAAGATTCCACCACCTATGAAGAGGCTAGGAATTCATGTTTCACTTAAGACATGTTACCTCCCACCCTGACTTAATGACCATGGTGAATTTCATCAATAAAATGTCCCCTTTGTTGGGGTGCATCCACCAACAAAAGGTAATCATGTCACTTGTGGGAATCGACCCTCGTGTTGGTAATAACAACACCTCACTTTTAGTAATCCAACAATATCCCATTATAAATAAATAATATGAAACTTTGTTTGTTCTTTTATATACTTTATGTTTTAAAATCTCCCCTTTTCATTGTTGTGACACAATATCAATATAATTATTTCACTCAAAACAATTTTTTGATAACTAAAACCAACCTAGATCCATCTTAATTTTGAAGCAAAGAGAGGGATCAAATCCCTAAAGGCGCAAAAACAATTTATGGCACAAACAATTGAGGGAAGGTTTGCACCTCAATGAATTTATCCATCTCATCTAAGATTAATATGGATCAATGCTAGTGTTATTTTTCTAATTTCAAGAAAGTAGATGGTATTCTATAAGAAAATGTTAATCCATTAGTACCTAATTGTAATATGAATGATTTATTGTGGAATATATGAAGAATTTATTTAATTGATATTGTTGTTGTTGAATCATTATATTTGGTTTGCCTCATTTATCCAATGTGATTTATTTTTATTTAATATTATATGGGTTGATATATGATGAAGTTATCATTACCCACATTACAACATATACCTCATATGGGTAACCATTATTGACTTTAGAATACATTTCTTTAGTATTCATTTGTATTTTAAAACTAACTACAAAATTTACACCTTGAAGATGACATGTTGACTTGGTTACAATGTTTGTATAAGTGAAACTAACTTTTGAATCCACTCTTTGGTGCATTACAAGTTGTTGTGTTGGGTTGCTTTTTTAAAACTTTGTTTTGTTTATGTCAATCCCACCAATATAATGATTTGGAGATAAATATTATTATAAAATCATTAATTGATTCACAATTGAGGTCAAAGGGATTGCAAGGTTCCTTTCTATCTAAGTTATCCAATTCATGCCTTCTCTTCTTGTGCCTTAAAATGGGTAAACTAGTTATTGAGGGTATGACTCTTAGGTGATAATTTAATATTTGTACATATATAACCTTTTTAGAGGGTTTAAGGGGATCCTGGACCGAATTTGCTTCTTATTATCCTCTTGGAACTTTTTTGGTGCCAACCAATCATGATTAAATGATATTGGGCCCTTCCATTAAGAGGATTTTCCATTCTTCCAAGTTTTATCTCAATGATCCTTCAAACATGATATGCTACAAGGGCATGTTAAAAAAAAATTCAATGGAAATACATGTTTCCATAGTCTAATGGATGTGTCTAGCTTCAATTCCCACTATCAAAAACACAATCCTTTAAGGAATCCCATTACCCAAATATGTGGAAATGCATATTCAACCATAAGTTATGTGTAACATTTTTTTTTTGCTTCTATTTAGGATAATAAGGTGTCACCAATGGTTGTAATACATTCGGTATTTCAACATTCATGAGGGATTCCTGGAAATCTTACCCAAGCTAGGACCCCTTTTAATTACTTGGAAATTTGGATCAAAACATGACACCCATGGATTCATAAAAAGGCCTTATTTGTTCATGAACCAATCTTCTAACTAATAATGTATACATGGTTTATATTGGATTGAAAGGCCATAAAACATAAATCCTTTACAAATTCATGGATCATTACCACATCTTCTAAAAAATAATTCCAAGAATTTGCAGTCCATGGCCAAATATTTTTTATTATGGGGCATAGGCAATTAAATCTATAAATCATTCTATGTTTGAAGAAGTGATTCTTATTCACATTCACCCATGTAGACTCAAGATTCAATATTGGAACTCTATTTGGAAGGACAAAGTGGAGGCATTACTTAGTTGGTGGGAAATATTTTGAGCCAAACCAATAGTACGCTTAATGTTACGCGTTGTTTTTCTGACCAAAACAAGGTATCTTTAAATGAGGTTTTTACAAATCCTCATAGGAGGAGGTTATTCCTTTTATCCATGAAGAATAATCATGGGTTGATTCATTTTGTAGGTTATAAATAGGTAGATTATGACCATATTCCATATCCTTACCAGGAAGGTTAAATCTCTACTAGAATGATTCTCTATGAAGATGGGTAACACTTTTTTGGGAAGTTGGGTGGAGAGGATCTCTATATAGATATATTAAAAACTTAATCTAAAGCTTAAATAAGCCCTTGATTGAGCTAATTTGGTGGTCAAGACAAAATATTGATAAAGGGTTTAGTTGGGATTGAGGTACATTTTAATAGTTTTAACATAAAAATTGAAAAATCATATTATTTCTACACAAAAATCAGATACAAATAAAAGTTTATCTCCATGGAGGTAAATTTTAATAGTTTTTTTAAAATTAAAAATTAAAAAGACACCACGTCCAAGGAGGACACTTCCAACTACTCACAACTCACACATATGAGAGATGCTAATATAATTCCTCCCATATAATCAAACCCAATGTAGAGACTAATTTTGTTTTCATATGAGCCTTCATTTTGTGAGAAGGGAAGAGGGGAGACTTACACAACCCTAGGGTTCATGACATGGTACACCCTAGTTTTTTGTTCAATATAACGAAACTTTAGCTAATTGCTCCAAAATGTGTCTATCCATTGCATCAACAATATTGTTAGTACCTCTATAAAGGAGTGACAATATTAATAATGGAGCTTACCAAGTGGAGTCCATTTATAGAGGCACAAATCTATCGTTGCTCTCTTCCATGTAAACTATCTCTGAAAAAATTATTTTGTGTATTCATTGCAAAACTGTCTCGAAAGTAGGTAAACTGTATCCTTCCTTACTGCATTAAACATATAAGGTTAAGGTTGTTAGGTCGGGAGTTTCTTGCATAAGATGAAAACTTACTGCTTTCTCATATAAAGGGAATTCAATCATTTCTAATAGTAGTAGTTTACATTCTTCAATTTCCTTGGATTCAATTTTTCCATCATCTTCTTTGGCCCTTAACCAGAGAAGAATGTGGGTAATGAGAATATTTTGAATAAATATTTGTATGTTTGTGAAAATTCTCTTGTGAAAGGTATTTGATTTGTAGGTCAAGGTTTGACACTTGACTAACTTTCTGGTGGTAAGGGTTTGTACCAGATGGGTAAGGAATCAAAATATTTTCAAGAATAAGGATATAAGACAGAAAATGGTCGTGGAAGAGGATTTTATGGTAGAAATATTTTTGATATGTTCAAATAAACCCTTATAGGTCGCGTCTTTGGTAGCCAAATATTAGTGGAGTTCTTGAACAATTTGTTGTATAGAAACTGGAGCGCTTATTAAATACAACCTATCCTTTACTCTGTTGACAAAAGGATGGTTTAGATTTTTATTTTACAATGTGGAGTATATTGAGACAATATTGGAGGGTATTTGGCTTTGGGGGTCAAATTATTTGTCACTTAAACCCCAACATCCAATATTTGATCCACAGACAAAAATGGATAATAAAGTACACATTTGGGTACAATTACTGAGTTTGCCATTAGAATTTTGGTTAGTGTATTTTTTACTTCCTCGCCAAATTTATATTTTTACTTTTCACTTGATATTTCACTCTAAATTAAAATTTGATTATAAACTTATTCAAAAGAATCAAAGTTAAAAAACTCTTAATAAAAACAAAAAGTAATCAATGGAACAAATAAAAACTGTATAAGAAATTAACATTAGGAAACCCTTAATCATGAAAAGCAATAAATTTAGATTTATATCTCTACTTATTATTATTCCCTACCAAGGAAGGAATATACTAACCCTTGGTTACTCAAAGTGCATTAATTTACTTTTTGAAACAAATTATTTTATAATGTTTTATAATGTTGTATACAATTTTATTATTAAACTTAATATTTTGAAAAATAAAAATAAAATTAACATTTTTTAAAATATAATATTTTTTATTTTTTGATTGGTTTAGTAAAACTCTGATGGAACATAAATCCATGATGGAGTGAATTTTATTATATAAATTTAAAAACAAATTAAAATAATTTATAAAATAAAAATGTGTGCAAATGCCACATGTTATTGTGCCATTGACTATAACTAGCAAGTCATATTAATTATTAATATGGCTTATATACGCCGATCGGCGTATATCAACCGTATTTAAATGTGTGGCCATGGTTGATATACGTCGATCGGCGTATATAAGCCATATTAATAATTAATATGACTTGCTAGTTGACGGTCGGCCTGCCGGAAAGAATTATTCAATTTTATTTATTTTTTATCATAAAAAATATTATTATTATTATTATTACAAATGTTAATAGTATAATTATTGATAATATTATTAATATTATTATTGTAATGATTAGTATTATAATAATAATAATAAATTTTTTTATTATTATTAGTATTAGTATTAAAATAATAATAATTACAATTAGAAATGAAATTATTATTATAAATACAATTGTAATTATAACAATTATAATTAGTATTATTATAACAATTAGTATTATAATAATATTTATAATAAAAATAATGATAATTATAATTATTGTTATAATTATAATTAAAATTAAAATTAGTATCATATCTATAATTATTGGTAGAAATATAAATTTAATAAAAAAAAATATTAATTTAGTAATAAATAATATAAATTACAATTATTATAAATATAATTATTATAATTAATTTTAATAGTTTTAATATCAATATTGATATTAAATATTGATATTAAAGCGATAATATAACTTATAATAATTATTAAAAATATAATGATTAGTAATTAATAAATAATAATTAATCAATATTAAGTTTAAATAATAATAATAATAATATTAATTAATTAAGAATTAAGAATTAATAATAAATCTATATAAAATTTAAACAATAATAATACTTATAATATTAATTAATTAATAATGAATAATTAAATCATAATAAATAATAATTATCAATTAAAGCATATATAGTTCAGCCATATCTAATTAACAACAACAATTTCTTATAATAAGTAAGAATAATAATTAGTATTTTAATAATTAATATGGCATATAATTAATTATAGTATTAATATTAATAGTTAATAATGAATTGATACTAAATTATAATAATAAAAAAATTTATAATATTAATTAATTAATCAAAATTATTAATTAATGTGGCTTATAATAATAATGTGGCTTATAAAAATTATTAAAAATATTATTATAATTAAAATTATATTTAGTAATATAATTGTAATTGTAATTATAATTAATAAAAATTATGTTTATTCAAATCAGAATAAATAATTGAAAAAATTATTATAATATTATATAATATTAATATTAATATGAAAGTGGTAATGTGGCTTATAATAATAATTATTATATTTAATATAAATAATTAATAAATAATTCATATGAAGTTATATTAATAATAAAAATTATAATATTAATTAATAATTATTATTATTAATAACACATTCTAGCAGTAGTAGGAGTAATATCTCTAACCATGGTTAAATATATTTGAAAAAATTCATTGACATTATAAAAAGGAGAGAATTTTTTTTCTCTGAGATAGGTTGTTTGTAATTTAATACGACATTCTACAAACGAGACCTTTGTAATTTTATATTTCAATTTTAATAAAAGGTTTTAGATCGTGTAAAATATTAATATTATTATTATAATGATTAGTATTATAATAATAATTATAATTTTTAATATTATTACTATAATTTTTTGTTTTTATTATTATTAGCAATATTATAATATTGATTATGTATATTAATATTTATTATTGTAAGAATAATAACTAACATTATTAATATTTATTATACTAAATAATAATAATAATAATAAAATATTATAATTATTATTATGATAATATTATAAATATTATAATTATAATATTAATTATGTTTATTCAAATCAGAATAAATAATTGACAAAATTATTATAATATTAATATTAATATGAAAGTGGTAATGTGGCTTATAGTAATAATTATTAATTTTAATATAAATAATCAATAAATAATCCATATGAAGTTATATTAATAATAACTCTAACCATGTTTAAACATACTCGAAAAAATTCATTGACATTATAAAAAGGAGAGAATTTTTTTTATCTGAGATAGGTTGTTTGCAATTTTATATGACAATCTACAAACGAGAACTTTGTATTTTTCTATTTCAATTTTAGTAAAAGGTTTTGGATCCTGTGAAATATTAAGGTACTTATAATGAAAAATTAAGTTGAAGAATGACAACATTAGAGGACTTTAATGTTTTGCCATGTTGCTTTATCACTTTAGTAATGTATATGGAGCACTTTAATGTAATGCCATGCAATACCATTATCACATTCCAACCATAATATTGCAGGTTTTGTTTGAGCTCGATAGTGCCATTGGGAAAATTTAAAAAAATATTATCTAAAAAATAGTAAAATAATTTTAAAGAAACAAATTATTTAAAGAAAGAAACAGAATGTGAATTATTAAAGAAACAAATTATTTAAAGAAATAAACTTGCATAGATTGAAATACATGAATGTTGAAATAGTAGTATCAAACAAATAATTGTTATGTTGCTTTATCACTTTAGTAATGTATATCGAACATTTTAATATTATGCCATATTTTCATGTTAAATAAAATAGATTGAATGAGTTGAGTGTAATGCCATGTAATACCATTATGACATTCCAATCATAATATTACAAGTTTTGTTTAAAATACATTTAAAAATGTACTATGTATGAAATAGTAAAATAATTTTAAAGAGATAGATTATTTTTTTTTGCATTACTTGAATTGAAAATGTTAAGGCACTTACAATGAAAAAGTAAGTTGAAGAATGACAACGTTGATTAAAAGACATGTATATTCAAATAGTAGTATCAAATAATTGCCATATTGCTTTATCACTTTAGTAATGTATATGGAGCACTTTAATGTAATGTCATGTAATACCATTATCACATTCCAATCATAATATTGGAGGTTTTGTTTGAGCTCGATAATGCCATTGGGACAATGTTGAAGCAAAGAATAAATACATTCAAAGTGAATAACTTTAAAATATATTTAAAAAAAATATTAGGTATAAAATAGTAAAATAATTTTAAAGAAACAGATTATTCAATTTCTACATTATTGAAATTGAAAATTGAAGGTACAAATAATGAAAAACCAAGTACAAGAAAGAAACTTGCATACATTAAAATACATTAATGTTGAAATAGTAGTATCAAAGAAATAATTGGCTTGTATAGAATTATCACTTTAGTAATGTATATCGAACATTTTAATATTATGTCATATTTTCATGTTAAATAAAATATATTGAACGAGTTGAGTGTAATGTCATGTCATACTATTATGACATTCCAATCATAATATTGCCTGGTGTATTAAAATACATGTATGGTCAAATAGTAGTATCAAATAATTGCTATGTTGCTTTATCACTCTAGTAATGTATATGGAGCACTTTAATATTATGCCATATTTGCATGTTAAATAAAATAGATTGAATAAGGTGAGCGTATTGTCACACAGTACCATTATAACATTCCAATCATAATATTGCAGGTTTTGTTTGAGTTCGATAGTGTCATTGGGACAATTATAAGACATGTATATTCAAATAGTAGTATAAAAGGCTTTCCATATTGCTTTATCACTTTATTAATGTATATGGAGCACTTTAATGTAAAAGTTTATCATGAAATGTATATGGAGGTTTTGTTTCAGCTCGATAGCGCCATTGGGAGAATTTTGAAGTAAAGAATGAATACAGATAAACCATCCAACTTTTGATTGTATGTTATAATATAAGTTAATTAAAATATATTTAAAAAATATCATGTATAAAATAGTAAAATAATTTTAAAGAAACAGATTATTTAATTCCTGCATTATTGAAATTGAAAATTTAAGGTACATATAATGAAACAAATGATTGGCTTTTATAGTATGAAACAAATGATTGGCTTATATATATTTATCTCTTTAGTAATGTATATCGAACATTTTTATATTATGTCATATTTTCATGTTAAATAAAATAGATTGAATGAGTTGAGTGTAATGTCATGTAATACCATTATTACATTCCAATCATAATACTGTCGATTTTGTTTGAGTTCGATAGTGTCATTGGGACAATTATAAGACATGTATATTCAAATAGTAGTATAAAAGGATTTCCATATTGCTTTATCACTTTATTAATGTATATGGAGCACTTTAATGTAATGTCATGTAATACCATTATGACATTCCAATCACAATATTGCAGGTTTTGTTTCAGCTCGATAGCGCCATTGGGAGAATTTTGAAGTAAAGAATGAATACAGATAAACCATCCAACTTTTGATTGTATGTTATAATATAAGTTAATTAAAATATATTTAAAAAATAACATGTATAAAATAGTAAAATAATTTTAAAGAAACAGATTATTTAATTCCTGCATTATTGAAATTGAAAATTTAAGGTACATATAATGAAACAAATGATTGGCTTTTATAGTATGAAACAAATGATTGGCTTATATATATTTATCACTTTAGTAAAGTATATCGAACATTTTTATATTATGTCATATTTTCATGTTAAATAAAATAGATTGAATGAGTTGAGTGTAATGTCATGTAATACCATTATTACATTCCAATTATAATACTGTCGATTTTGTTTGAGTTCGATAGTGTCATTGGGAATATTTTAATGTAAAGAATGAATACAATCAAACCAATTTTCTTTTCAGTGTATTTCATAATATGCCTTATTTAAAATATATTTGAAAATGTATTATGTATAAATTAGTAAAATTATTTTAAAGAAATAGAATATTTATTTTCTGCATTATTGAAATTGAAAATTTGAAGGTACATATAATGAATGGTGAAATAGTAGTATCAAATAGTTGCAAATGTATATGGAGAACTTAAATATTATTGTCATGTAATACTGCTTGATTGTGTCATAGGGGAAATTTTAAAGTAAAGAATGAATGCAGTAAAACCAATTTACTTTTGATTTTATTTTATAATAGACCTTATTTAGAATATATTAAAAAATGTAGCATGCATAAATTAGTAAAAGTATTTAAAAAAAAATTATTTTTTTTTTCCGCGTTATTGAAATTGAATATTTTTAAATTAAAGATAAAATGCAAAATTTAATATTGCATTGAGTTTAACATCACCATATTTCAAGTATGACAAATATGTACTGAGGCAATCCCACATCAACCAACACATAACTATTACAAACTCTATTAAAAAATTCGTTATTTGAAATTATAAAACATGTCTAAGAAGAGAAGTTAAAAATTTTAAATTAAAATTCAGACTTTGAAACAAGTTAACATCCTTATTTCAAATATAACATCATCACTGTCAAAATTAATGTACACGAAAACTCTGAGACATATTTAATTGCAACATCCATGACATATACAAAACCAATTAACATCAACCCCATGATGTCGACAAATATGTTCAATTTGGAAAAGTGATGCCCTGAGTGTAGAAAAGAAATGAAGTGTATAATTGAAAAGGTGACATCTAGATGCAATCACGTCTGCGACAGAATTATGTAAATATTGAATAAATTGCATGTGTTTCCTTATCTCATCAGAAGCCCAATGAAATTTAGACGAAGATCCATTTTCAATGACTCTGCATGAAGAAACCAATGTAGTATGAGAATACTATTCATTAATTGTACTTTTTATAATGAACTGAAAATGGATAAAGCAATCATTAACGATAATAGAATAAATAAATGTAAACATACCTGTATCTTCTAAATCTTTCACGATAATCAAAATCACAACCTGATCTATGACAAATGCAACACCAGTTAACATCAATGCTAACAGAACGGCCCCTTTGTCGTTGCAACCATTCTCTACGAATCTTTCGAACAGCCTCTCTTTGACAAAGATGTAGGAAATTTTCAAGTATTTCCTTCATCTTTGATAAGAAGAGAAGGAGATCATCAAATAGATGGCATTCAAATCCATTTTTCCTACTGATCTTGTTTTTAAAGTACATGATGAAGCTTTGCTGCTGCTTTATTTCATCTAAAGTAGAGGAAAATTTCGAAACATATGCATTTTCCATAACTGTACAGGTAAACATATTTTTTGGGGTTATATTATATTTAACAAAGTAAAAAATTTCTACAAACAAGCATTCAACATGTTAAATATGAATGAATCATCCAAGTTTCATAACCTACAAATAAGCAACTACAACAATACTGATATGTAAACATTCAACATGTTTAATATGAATGAATCATCCAAGTTTCATAACTTACAAATAAGCAAATACAACAATACAGATATGTAAATATAATTTTAGAGGATCTGCCATCAATAATGTGCAAAATGAAGATATGTAAAAAAACATTGAATATGAGATAAGATGTACATTTCATTCAAGTAACAGTTAGGCAAAAACAGAGGAAACAAAGGTATTACAAAAGATATGAAAAGATAAAAATAGGAATAGTAACTTGAAATGATGAATGAAAATTTATTTAAAGGATGTCACAATGACAATGAGTTCAAGCGTTGCTCTTCTTTCTTCCTTATCGTTACAAATGCACCATTTTTCATCTTCAAATAACGCTCAAAAGAGAAAGGCGGTGATATGCGCAAGCCATCTATTGATCTAACTCTTGATATGGCTGTGAAGGTCAGGCCTTGCCTCTCTGTGCTCCCAATATCAATTGTGGCTCGTTCCAAAGTCAAACCCTGTGATTTGTGAATAGTAAGGGCCCATGCCATCTTCAGTGGAATTTGCTTACGATTTCCTCTAATAACAGGTGTTATTGGTACAACTTTTGGATTATTTATATCAAATGGAGCACCAATGTACTTATCGAAAAGAACAGTAGTGTACATTGGAAGGAGAGGAGGTTTTGTGCCAGGCATATAGAAAATGTTTTGAATGCAACCTAGTGCACCATTCACTAATCCAGCTTCAACCCACAAGTTACATGTCAACATGACACGCTGACCTGGGCATAAGAGGACTTCACGGTCTAATTGGTCATCGTCGGCAACATCAATTTCCTTGCGCCTTGTATGCTCAGCAACACATCGTGCAATTGGAGAATTTAAAGATTTCAACATGATCCTATTATGTAGGGTGACCAAATTATTTGTTGCAAACAAATGAATTTCTGAATCAAATAAAATCCTTTCTGTTGGATCTAACTTGGAATCAATCCGCGACATAAGAAGATCCCAATCATCAAGAAGCGGTTCTGCATTTCTTATGTTAGTTAACAGTCTCCGAAAAGATGTTTGTCTAGGATCATCACCTTTCTGTCGAAATACTGTATCCAAAGTGACAACAATATTGAATCTTTTCCACAAAACTTTCCCTGCTGTATTACCTGCATACAAAGGCTTATCTTTGACAGGAGGCAATTGACAAATGTCACCAACAAGAATGATCGATCTGCCACCAAAAGGAATAGATTTATTCTCAGGAAATGCTTCTCGCAATCGAGAATCTATCTGCATGATAAACCTTGATCCTATGAAGCTCATTTCATCAATCAAAACGTAACGAATATCCCTCATTTCTTCTTGAAATATTGCTAGAGATTGGCCTTGCAGTGCTTTCATATCTTTGATAGGGATTTTTAAAGCTGAGTGTATTGTCTTTGCATGAATATTAAAAGCAGCTACTCCTGTTGGAGCAAGCAAAAGCAATGGACTTTTTCCAGTAGATGTCGAAGCAGAAAGAGCATGAGAAATACAATGAATAAGGAAAGACTTTCCAGTGCCAGCAGTTCCTTGAATAATCATTTGGAGAGGTTCACAATTTCCATATTCAACTGAATGCCGTAAAATTATGTCAAAAGCAAGTCTTTGTTTTGATGAGAGGGAAGAGGGAGAGGAAAATGTATTATCATAATGGTCACCAACAATACCCCTTGATTGAGCATTCCTTATAAATTCCACGACCTCTTCTGCAATAGGATTTGAAGTTGTTATTTCCTCCCAATTAAAAGACAAATCAAAGTCCCTTCTGCCAAGAGTTTGAAGGTCAGAAGCCTCGACATTGTTTGGAGGAACCACTCGAGATAAAATCTGCCATTCCTCAAATTCATCATCATCATTGACTGCTTGCCCATGGGAATCCTCCTCTTCTTCTTCAACATGATCAGATGGAAAAGGGTGTCGATTAACATGCCATGCTCGATATCGGAAATTCCTCCAATTTGCAATGACCATTTCAGTTGAAGCACCTATATCTATGGAGATGTTGCGGAATGGCTTGTACAAAAGTAACTCAGTGAAGCAGAAGGTTTCAAACTCATCTGAATCCTCACTGGGAGTGGAGTAAAATCTTGGCCAAACTCGAACAATGGCATGCACATCCCTAGGTTTCCACTGATCTTTCTTACGTTGGGCATCAAAGGACCAAGATCTTGCTGTTTCTATCATCGACAAATGTTCAAGAAAATTTGGTCGTTCTTGATATATATGAACAAATGTGTTCTGAGATGAACACTGAAGACCACCTGTAGAAATTTTCTGGAATACCTTCTTACCAACAGGTAAGGAAAAAAACTTTCGACTGCAAATCACAAGAGGTAGCTTTAGCAACATATGGCATGTTTCTTGAGCTCCAATGTCACGCTCAACAATCGTCTCAGCAAGGAATCTTCTGTATGCACACAAAGCTGGATCTTCAGAGACAGATGAATCTGTAATTCTTGTCAACATGTCTTGATAACTTTCAGACCTCTTTTCTGACTTCGAAGCATATTTACCAATATAATTCGTTACAGCATGTGTACAAAGCACAGGTTGACAATCAACATTAGCACGCCACACTGCAAGAAGATCAGCATTATGAACATTAGCCCTATCATCATTACGTGCAGGCTCATATTTTTTTCGACCTTTCTCATCTATGAATAATCTAGATTCATTGCGAACCTCCCATGGGGCATTGTAGCGACACGTGAGTATAGACCCCTTTTTTCTCAAACAAGAATGTAAACTGCACTTTGTATGTCGTTGGACACGATTCAATAAGTGTTCGTAATCATCTGAAGGATTGGAAGAGAAAATTTGTCTCGTGTTCAACAAGCAAGGATCATCATTTATGCTTCGAGGAACGAATATGTTCCTTTGGTGAGCATCACGTGGATTCCATGCAGTTACATATCTATCGAAGAAAATCTTCGCATCATCCACAGCAGACGGGTTCGACCAATCTAACAAATCCATGTTAGGTGCCCCTTCTAGCCATAGGAAACCATGCACATGGGCCGAGCCTCTATGTTGCCATTCATACCTAAACAAAGAAAATATAAAGTAAATATATTTGAAATGGTGCATTTAATTTCAAGTCGATCTATATAAGATAAAAGTAACAAAACAGACCTGTACCAAAAATCTTTTGCTCCAATATGTTTTTGGATGACTTCTTCGCGAAAGATAGTAAACCTTTGGTGCATAAACATTGCCACAATATGGGGGTATTGGATAACATTTTGAATTCTTCTATGGTGTTCATTTAAGGAAGCCAACTGTGTGTTTCTTGGCATCAAATTATGTAAGTCAGGCCACTTTGTGTCAGCCGCACTCAAAGTAAAAAACAATGTTGGACAACCCAACTGAGTGATCATATCAGTGAGTTCAGAACGACACTTTGTCCAATACGACCTTGTACCTCTGAGGGTAGAACCAAAACGCATGAGATGCTCAGCCAACTTATTGTTTGGCAAATCATTTAGTTTTTGACGCAAGTCATGAATTGTTATAGGTGCATTGTCATCTATATTCTTATGTACAAATACTGCAGCAGTTGCTTGGCTACGATGACGCATAATCATGTTTAGCAAGAAATAACGGAAGCGTGGATGGCTTCCAAATCTTTGATCAAAGTATCTGAGTAGATGCAATGCATATTCATGGAGGCGAATGTCGCAAACCCGTGGATGCAACCAATCAGCATCACCATTTGGGTACAAAGTAGGGAATTCCATGTCAAATAAACCCTCTGTGTTGTATTCATTAACTGGAGACAAACCAATATCTGGCCAGTCTAATGGCTGTAGAGGTCTTGAATTATCATTTTCAATAAACGCTCTTATTTCCTCAACTTCTGTTCGTGCATTTGGTTGTCGAACAGCAAATGAAGAAGGATGAGAGTGTAAATGAACAGTGTCGAACCCTTGAATGTCCTCATCATTATTGGCAATTTCTTCAATTTCACTATCAACAAATCGAAGCCTGTCGGACACATCAGTTGGTCTTTCAGGAAGAGAAGCAACTGATTCCATGTCGATTTCAACATCCCTATAGTATTTGTCCATTGCAATTTTGTATTGCAATGCATCCATCACACGTGATTTTTTCACATAACAGTCATAATAGTTACCTTTTGCATTATGTCTCCTCACAATTATGATGTCAAGGTCTTCAACACGTCGTGGAAGCCTTTTTGCAATAGTTGAAATATCTTGTGGAAAGCTAATAGTGTGGCCACTATATTTATATTGCCCACCACGAGCATGTGTCACTTGCAATATTGGATTAACTCGTGCTATTAGCATTTCTTCTACTTGGGTAAGTACTCTTAGAACATGAGGTTGTTCACCCGGATCCATGTTATTCCAATGAGAGAAACGATGGGAACCTCGTTCACCCTTACACCTTTTACAAATAGGACCATCAGATTGTCTGCTAACTTGTATTCCGGGATAAGATTCACGACAAACATAGCACATCGTCACAGTAGACAAGACATCAATCCTTTGTCGAAATTTTTTATGAACTGCGATCATGTTGCTATCAAAACGATGGAGAACATGTTCATTTTCTCCATGCGTACGAAATCTAGGCAGAGTGGCATGCGGAGGAGGAATGGTTGCAGAAGCACGAAAATTTCTTTTTCTAAAACTTGTGGATGGAATTTCTCGAAGTTGATTGCATTGTATGGTCTCCTGGAAACGCAATACAATAAGAGTCATGAATGGAAAAATTGAAAGTGTACATAATAATAAGTAGAAACGTAAAAAAAATATGAAATATTGTTGATATAAAATTTACATTTTCTTGCCAATTCGAGGGTCCAGGTTGAAGTGGAGGACAGTAATATGATGGTCCTGGTTCACTTGGAACATTCATTGCTCGATGAGATTGCACTCCGTCATTAACTGAATTACATTCAACAGTTCCCTGATTGCAAGGATAAATTAGAAAAGGTAAGAAATTTTAGCAAATCATTAAGAATGATCAAGTATTTCAATAATATTGAATATGGATGTTGTGTTTAATACCTTTGTCGTTCCGAGCGAAATAGTATGAGGGATAACCGATGTAGTTCGTTGGAGAACAACATGTTCATCTCGAGGTTGCAGTGGAGGACGGTAATAAGATGGTCCTGGTTCACTTTGAACATTCATTGTTCGATGAGATTGCACTCTGTCATTAACTGAATTACATTGAATAGTTCCCTGCATGCAATGATAAATCAGGAAAGGCACAATTTTCTAGCAAATTGTTAACAATTATCAACTATTTCAATAATATTCAATATGGATGTTGTGTTTAATACCTTTGTCGTTCCAAGCGAAATAGTATGAGGGATAGCTGATTCAGTTCGTTGGAGAACAACATGTTCATCTCGAGCTTGAAAAATACCATTCGTATCTCCAAGCATATTGCTAGCACCCACAGCTGGAGATGGAGGTATTTGCTGAGGAACATCAATATGTTCAATGTGCATGTTTTGCAACACATGTACATGCTCACATGCATCATTTGCACCGATGGAAGAGTGAGAAATATGGTTTGTATCAACATTATGTGAACGATCATCTTCCAGAACACGAGACGTTTCACGGAGAAAAATATTGTTGTCAGGAGACTGTGGAAGAATAGGAATAGGAAATGTTATTTGCATTATATGAGCTAAACTCCGATACTTACGGCTATTGGGAAATTCATTTTCAATTGTAACACCATCCCTACTTCTACGATATTGAGCCCTTCGTCGTTCATTTATTGCATCTTTATTTTGATGATACCGTAAACGCTGACGTTCATTTGCTCTTTCACGTGATGCTGGAGACAGAGTGCGTCTCCTATTATGTTTACTTGTCCCTTCAGATGACATTTCTACATATCAAGAGAGGAACAAATATTATATGATAATGTGAAGATGACCATAAAATAAAACTGTATGAATGTATTTAATACTAATTTGTAGAAACCCAATTAGACACATGTTAAAGAAAAGAGTAGATGAAAAGGCATCGGAAACACATTTAAAAATGTGTTTTGAAAATATAGATGCATATCAGAAAATTGGGATAATAGAACAAACATATTGGCAAGCACACAGTGAATGGAGAATATATTTTATTCCATAAAACAAAATGTGTATAAATGTTTATTACATGTAAAAAATAGTTGACCACTTGAATGTGGTCTACCATCCTAAGCTATGATATCTTCACTCAATGGTGGAATTTGCTCAATAGAATCTGTGTTCGGAACAAGTGGAAAAATACTTCCATTTTCAATGAAATCATTGAAGTTGTCAAGCAATGGGAAGGGAGAGCCAAAAATCTCTAGCATTGATACATTATAAATACTTATTGGGATACAGAGGTAACTTGTCAGATGATATAATAGGAAGGGAAGCTGAGCATTCTTTCCAAAAAGAACTACCCCATTCACTGTTTGTAATGGAAGATAGCCAAAGCATTTGCTATTTATATCCATAGAAATGTGACGCAACAGGCTCCATCTGAATCCCCAATCGTCCTCAAAATTGTCCTCTGTCCATTGAGAACATGGTTGACCAAATTGAAAATTTTCTACTTCTTGAATAGTCCAAACTGATGTTGAACCATTAAAGAGAATGCAAATAAGTTGATTGTTGTATGTCGCAAGTGACATACATTGTATGTCAGTGATCGGAACAAATGAAAAACCCCAATCATTCTGAAATACATCCAACCAATAGATAGTGTATCCATATTTAGGGTACTCTTCATATTCCGTGTCTATATACAACCAATAGAATTTATCTTCATAGAACACTGCATGCTTAGGCGGTGTAACGCCACCGTAAGGAATATTTGTCCTCCTCCAGCAAGTGTCAAGGCTGCTACATATGTAAAACTTAGATGGAACTCTGTGAGAAATATGTTTTAGAACAATCCATTCATATTTTTGAGAACCTATTTTTTCCACCAAGGTGAAGAAACCTCCATCGCCAACCCATATAGATCCTAGTTTCTTAAATTCCCTTGTAAATGGGTTGATAACAAAATATGTTTTTGAAAATGGGCATCCAGTCGGTGAAGAAAACAAAATCATGGATCCAACTGTGCACTCAATTTCGTATCTTGATTATATAAATGGAAGAATAATATGAGATATGCAACCTTTTTCACTTAGGTAGGAAACATTGAACGGATTTTCTCCATAGTTGAACACAGGAAGAATAAAGCCAAATTTATTTTCTGAGAACCGATTGCATGTCGATAGAAAAGAAGGGTTCCGGAGAAGAACATCCCAATGCTTAGAAACAAGTCTAAACCGAACCAAGATGGAGAAAGGAATCCATTGCAATACCATCTCTATTATTTCAGAGGGAAGCTTAGACCAAATAAATGGATCCATATCGAAGAACGGAACTGCCTACCACAAAAAAACCAGAAATCATCAATGGAAACAATAAATATTTTAAATGTTGTAATGTCAATATGTTCATGTAAATATATTGCAATTTAAATATGAAAATTTTGTAATACATATTAAATGTTATAATGGAAACGGACCTTATCATTTACACAAAATTAAATTAATAAAAAATTTGCAACCATATATTTATCGTCCCATCAGTAAACAATAATTTAATTACACACAAAAATATGCTCCCATTAATAAGTATTGAATAAGTGATGAACAACCACATAAATCAAACATAGATCAACCGCGAAGGGGAATGTCATATGCAGAGTCAATGGCTGGGATCAGCGGGAAAAAATTCCCATCAAGAATGAAGTCACTACAAGTATGGTCTTTGGGCATGGAAATACGATTTTGTTCAGACATTGTCAAGTCATCAACTCCAACAAGTGTTGTCATTTGACTTGTCAAATCATAATACAACAAAGGTATCTGGGCAAAGTTGCACATAAGTACAATGTTCCCAATCGTACGGAATGGAAGATATCCATTGCACTTCTTATTTATATCTGTAGTGAGGTCTTTGAGGGGTGTCCAGCTCATTCCACAACCATCTTCCCAATATTCATTCGACCGTGTAGGAGGCCGCACACCATGTTCAAAATCGGGCATTATATCACCAGACCACACAAGAGTGAAACGATGATGTACAATCCACAATAATCGATTTTGATGAAGCGCAAGACACATAGATCCCTTACCAAATTCACGATAGACAAAATGGACAACCCACTTATTTTTCTCTATATCAAGGGAATATAGCTTGTTTTTTATTCTTGGGCTTCCATCAGATATAAACATCTCAACATGCAACCAGTATATTTTTCCCTTATAAAAGATGCCATCCCTAGGAGGTATGGGCTCTGCATTAGATAAGTCTATATCTTTCCAGGTCCTGTTAATACTGCTGCACATACTATATTTTGACCCCTGTCTCTCGAAAGCATGTTTTATGTGTATCCAATCATATTTTGCTTCACGAATGTTTCTGAATATGGTGAAGAAGCCCCAATCGCCAATTTCAATAGAGCCTATAAAGGTGCATACTTTGGTGAAAGGGTTCAATACAAAATATTGTTTACAAACAGGATTTGGATCAGGGATAGATAACAGAAGAAGGCAACCACATGAACCTTCAAGGGTATATAATGTGCTTGGGAATGGGATACAAAGACGTGATATTACACCTTTGTTATTAATGTACGGACACATAGCTTTAGCTCGATATAGATTGCATTCCTCAATGAAGAAACCAATCTCTTCCCTATGTTTCATGTGCCATCTCCCAACAAGATTGTTGCATATAGTTTCATTCCACATCTTAGATATTGATTTGAAGCGAAATAATGTAGATAGTGGAAGCCATAAAAATATCATTTGAAGTATCTCAACCGGTAGGAAGCTCCACATAAAAGGATCCATTGCAGTATCCATTGCACTACAGATTAGGAAAAAGCAACAAATACAAAAAAAGTCAATAATAGCTATATATTTAATATTTCGAAGCAGTAATTGTATATAACAAAATACAGAAAAAATGTATTTAGAAAAGAAATTTGTATGAATGTTTATGTCCAAATGTTGAAAATGTTTACCGATTATCGTAATGTTTATTATTTAATGGTTATCCTAATGTTGACAATGTTTGCCGATTATCGTAATGTTTATTATTTAATGGTTATCCTAATGTTTATTATTTAATGGTTACCCTAATGTTTATTATTTAATGATTATAGTAATGTTTATTATTTAATGGTTATCCTAATGTTGATAATGTTTACCGATTATTGTAATGTGTATTATTTAATGGCTATCCTAATGTTTATTACTCAATGCATTTTTCCTAATTTTAAACTTTATATATGTTTACAATGCACTTATGTATTTTATAAAAAGTTACATAGATGTTAACCTAATGTTTAACCTAATCTTAAACCTAATATAAAAATATGTTAAATTATCAGATATATGGTTTAGGATATTTCGAAGCAGTAATTGTATATAACAAAATACAGAAAAAATGTTGAAAATGTTTACCGATTATCGTAATGTTTATTATTTAATGGTTATCCTAATGTCGATAATGTTTACCGATTATGGTAATGTTTATTATTTAATGGTTATCCTAATGTTGATAATGTTTGCCTATTATCGTAATGTTTATTATTTAATGGTTATCCTAATGTTTATTATTTAATGGTTACCCTAATGTTTATTATTTAATGATTATAGTAATGTTTATTATTTAATGGTTATCCTAATGTTGATAATGTTTACCGATTATTGTAATGTGTATTATTTAATGGCTATCCTAATGTTTATTACTCAATGTATTTTTCCTAATGTTAAACTTTATATATGTTTACAATGCACTTATGTATTTTATAAAAAGTTACATAGATGTTAACCTAATGTTTAACCTAATCTTAAACCTAATATAAAAATATGTTAAATTATCAGATATATGGTTTAGGATATTGAAGCTTAATATGTAAACCTAATATTGAAATTTAATATGTAAACCTAATATTTAAACCTAAAATTTATTAATACTAACATATATTAATGCATAGAGATGTGTATCTATTAATAGACAATAGGTTTAAATATTAGGTATAAATATTATTGTCTATAATGTAAAAGTTTATCATGAAATGTATTATTGTTTATTATTTAATAAAATTTATTATTGTTTAAGGTATTAATGTTTAGTACTAATTTGAGTTTGAGGTATCAGTATTTAATATCAATGTCTATTATTAATGTTCAACCCAAATGGTTAGTATTATTATTCAACATAATGTTTAATATTAGTATTTAGTATTAATATTCAAATTGAATAATTCGTATTAATGTAAGGTACATCTTCGTAATGTAAATATTAATATTAACCAAATATAACCTAATATTGATATTAATATTAATGATAATGTTATATTAATATGAATGGTAATGTTAATATAACCTAATACCTATAACCTAAAGTTCATGTAAATCCAATATTAATGATAATCTTAACCTGTCTAAATCTAATATTTAAAGACTTATTAATAATATTAATAAGTCTTTAAATATTAGTATCATATCTATAATTATTGGTATCATATCTATAATTATTGGTAGAAATATAAATTTGAATACAATTAATATGAAATTCTCTCCTTTTTATAATAGAAATATATATGGCTTGCTAATTAGAAATAATTAATAATAATAATAATTAATTATTATTATTATTATCTCTTAGTGTGATTTCAAATTGTAATATTGATATTAATATTAATGATAATGTTATATTAATATGAATGGTAATGTGAATGGTAATGTTATAATAAAAATAATGATAATTATAATTATTGGTAGAAATATAAATTTAATAATAATAATTATTGGTAGAAATTAATGTAAGGTACATCTTCGTAATGTAAATATTAATATTAACCAAATATAACCTAATATTAATGATAATGTTATATTAATATGAATGGTAATGTTAATATAACCTAATACCTATAACCTAAAGTTCATGTAATCCAATATTAATGATAATCTTAACGTGTCTAAATCTAATATTTAAACAATGTATAAAACTATAAAGCCAATCAATATTATATTAATATTAATGTAAGGTACCATTGTTTAAATGTAAATATTAATATTAATATTAATATTGTACATCAACCTTATCTCAATATTAATATCAACCAAACATAACCTAATATGAACATTATCTTGAAATAAAAGGTCTTCTTGAAGAGTAAGCTACCCAATCTGCCCAATGTCCCTGGTCAATATATATATAATTCAGTTAAATTGTTTAGTGGAAACTTAAACCTAATCTACATTTTGTTTTTGAGAATGTTCCACAGGCATATAAATAGACTTATTAAGAATCACAATTCTAAACATGAAAAGCAATCCATATGGAAATGTATAAAACTATTCAAAAAATCTTGATAAGAACATTACCTTGAAATAAAAACTCTTTTTGAAGAGTAATCTACCGAATATGCCCAAAGCTCTTCTTGGAACAAAAGCTTTTCTTGAAGAGTAATGTACCCAATCTCCAATCGGGCAATATCCCGAATCTGCCAACATTTAAAAACGTGACCCAATAGCCACAAAACCCTAAATAATACAACTTGTAATGTCCTATCAAACTTAATAGTTGTACATGATTGATTTTCCACCGAATTAGAAGTTGTATTTAAGTTACTTCATGAATAATCAAACATGCAAAGTTCTCTAAAGGTTGAAGCAAAGCAAGTTATATATATTAAGATAATATATCAATGATAATCTTAACCTGTCTAAATCTAATGTTTAAACAATGTATAAAACTATAAAGCCAATCAATATTAATATTAATATTAAGGTAAGGCACCATTGTTTAAATGTAAATATTAATATTAATATTAATATTGTACATCAACCTAATCTCAATATTAATATTAACCAAACATAACCTAATATGAACATTATCTTGAAACAAAATATCTTCTTGAAGAGTAATCTACCCAATCTGCCCAATGTCCCTGGCCAATATATATATAATTCAGTTAAATTGTTTAGTGGAAACTTAAACCTAATCTACATTTTGTTTTTGAGAATGTTCTACAGGCATAGAAATAGACTTATTAAGAATCATAATTCTAAACATGAAATGCAATCAATATGGCAATGTATAAAACTATTCAAAAAATCTTGATAAGAACATTACCTTGAAATAAAAACTGTTTTTGAAGAGTAATCTACCGAATATGCCCAAAGCTCTTCTTGAAACAAAAGCTTTTCTTGAAGAGTAATCTACCCAATCTCCAATCGGGCAATATCCCGAATCTACCAACATATATAGAATTGGGTTAAATTGTTTTGTGGAAACTTAAAGTAATTACAATTCTTTACATATATGTGTTTCAAGGAGGTAAATGCTATCACATAATGTAAACCTAATGTTAAAAATGAATTAAATATAAAGAACTTGATACTAAAAACTTGACCCAATAGCCACAAAATCCTAAATAATACAACCTGTAATGTCCTATCAAACTTAATAGTTGTACATCATTGATTTTCCACCGAATTAGAAGTTGTATTTAAGTTACTTCATAAATAATCAAACATGCAAAGTTCTCTAAAGGTTGAAGCAAAGCAAGTATCAATTATGTGGAAAAATAAAATCACTAAATAACTTGACATAAAATAAATCCTATTTCAAAGAATACAATAATAGTGAATGAACCAATATTTTACAATAAATCTTAATAATTAAGATTTCTATATACTTTCAGCAAATTAACAAAAACTTAACAAATTATACTAAAAATCACACAATGGGGGCAATTGATCTACTTTAGAAATTGTAAGAATTTGATCTAATTATTTTCCTAATTTCTCTTAGTGTGATTTCAAATTCTAAAACCAAACTTTTTTCTGCCTAATTCAATTCTAAAATCTCAGAATATAACAAAAAATCATATATAAAATTACCCCAATTTCCCAACAATACAAATAGACATATATAAAATTTGAGGAAATGGATTATGCCTAAAGTATCCATTTGATACCGAAGCACTGTTGCGATCTAAATTAATATCAATAATGGAAGCTAAACTAAATTAAGAGATCAAATACTACAGCTCTTATTATAAGCAACCGGCATATATTGTCCATGAATCAAAATACAAGTAAAGGTTATTTCTGATGACCAAGCATTTTTGCTACATGATCTTAGAATAACGCTAAACCACAATTTTTTAAGGATTCTATCAAAACTTACAACTTTACAGCATTTAAATATAGAATTTCCATTAACTTGACAGAATAAAAAGAAAATGTGAAAATTGTTGTTGACTCTCAGGTCTTGTTAATCTGTGAGCTGAACTATCAGGCATATCCAAGCGGTTAAATACCTGCCATATAGAGTTCAAACAAAAAGTCTAGAACCACTGGCCGAGTGCCCAAATGAAGTGATCAACCCATATCAACATCGACATTACCTATACATGGATAATAAGCTAGCATATATATAAGCATCCACATAAAAACGTTAATTATAGTGTCTTATTTTCTTAAGTATTATAATGATCATCTTTCCTAGAATTGAAGACTTATCTTTCAATAAGGTATTTCTAGATTAATTAATTCTTGCTCACATTTTTAGGACTAAGGAGGATTTCATGTTCCCCATTCCATAAGTTAAATATATTTGATTGCTCTCTATATTTGATTACTCTCTAGAGTTAAACAATTTTATACAGGGTTCAGTCCACATCTAAGAGATATTTTGTTAATGTTTAACTTAATGTTAAAAACATTTTTTTAATATTAAAAACTGATTAGAAATTTTTGTAAGTTTATTTGAAAATTCTAAAGAAACTTAATCTAAATCATATTTGTGTAAGAGTTCTATATTTTTGTGAATGCTTTACTTTATAATCTTAACCGTTCATGTCACATGAACCTAGAAAATAAGAGATATTTTGTTAAGGCTTTACTTAATGTTAAAACATTAAAAACTGATCCTGAAATTGTTTTGTAAGTGATTTACTTGAGAACCCTAAAATCACATGACTGGCTTTAACCTGGAATCATCAAAATGGATCCTGGCTTTATAAAAATGAATTTTAAAATTGAGTGGATTCTTGGAAAACAAAATGTTGAAAAGCAGAATCTATCAGAAAAATGCCCGTAAGCGTGGGGAGACGTACAATACTCTTTTCAGTAAAAAAACAAAAGGTTGACAGGACTTCTTCTATCTGGCCGATCTAATGGGATAGAATTAAATATAAGCTGGTCTGATATGATAGTGAGGGGTTGAAATTCGCTTTCTTTGCTGCGCTTTTCTCAGCCGTTACATTTTTAGGACCAAGGAGGATTTCATGTTCCGCATTCCATAAGTTAAATATATTTGATTGCTCTCTATCTTTGATTACTCTCTAGAGTTAAACAATTTTATACAGGGTTCAGTCCACATCAAAGAGATATTTTGTTAATGTTTAAATTAATGTTAAAAACATTTTTTTAATATTAAAAACTGATTATAAATTTTTGTAAGTTTATTTGAAAATTCTAAAGAAACTTAATCTAAATCATATTTGTGTAAGAGTTCTATATTTTTGTGAATGCTTTACTTTATAATCTTAACCGTTCATGTCACATGAACCTAGAAAATAAGAGATATTTTGTTAAGGCTTTACTTAATGTTAAAACATTAAAAACTGATCCTGAAATTGTTTTGTAAGTGATTTACTTGAGAACCCTAAAATCACATGACTGGCTTTAACCTGGAATCATCAAAATGGATCCTGGCTTTATAAAAATGAATTTTAAAATTGAGTGGATTCTTGGAAAACAAAATGTTGAAAAGCAGAATCTATCAGAAAAATGCCCATAAGCGTGGGGAGACGTACAATACTCTTTTCAGTAAAAAAACAAAAGGTTGACAGGACTTCTTCAATCTGGCCGATCTAATGGGATAGAATTAAATATAAGCTGGTCTGATATGATAGTGAGGGGTTGAAATTCGCTTTCTTTGCTGCGCTTTTCTCAGCCGTTATTGTAGTAAAAATCATGAAACTCCAACGACGGCACATCCATATTGGATCCATACCTGTGGTTGAGAGGATTCACAGTTTCACTTTACGAATTTGAATTTTCATGTCAAAAATCTACGCGTTTTGGAATGTTTTTTGTTACATGAATATCTCTATTTATATTGTACAAAAGAAAACCCTAGAAAAACTAATCTACTACACACAGCCTAGGAATCCACTTAAGCGATTTACTCAGAGAGAAATGATTGAAACAAGTGAGTAAATGCAATACAATTCCCATGATCACATGATAAGCCCGGCGGTTTTAGAACGGGGATCCGGGCAGGGCTGGAGTTGTATGCCCAAAGACTTGTACATCGCAATAACTACAGGGATCCGGGCAGGGCTGGAGTTGTATGCCCAATAACTTGTACATCGCACATCGATGCGGTGCTTTACCTTGAATCTTGCACATATTGTATACCGCATATTTCAACTCGGCGTCAAGTGTCCTATTCATTGAATCTCTTATTTCATATTTTTTTATTACTGAACATACTGATATTTTTGCACTGAACAATATTCTGCAGGCTTTTTATGTACATGAAGTTACAATGAAATTCCTATGCACGCTATTTCATTCACAGACTGTAGATATTACAGGGTTTCCTAGACAGACTGTAGAAATCGTATTCAATCGGGCTAATTTCATTCACAAAACCCTTCAAACAATTTCAATCTTGGTATGTGCAAATCGAGAGGTCTGAGATCCGTACCTGTTTCTGCTGGTGGCTGTTGCTGAAGATGCACGCTCGGTCCGATCCCTCTGCTGGTGGCTGTTGTGATTCACGCTAGCTTTTCTGCACGCTGGCTCCTCTGCAATATCTTCTGGGGTGAATGTGTCTTGGCTTTTGCATGAAATTTAATAGCACTGAGCGTTACATTACCAAGTGGGGTGTCGAGCGGTCGAGCGGTCGAGCACGCAGCATATGGTACAGGTGGAGTGGAGATGAGGGACTCTCGTTCAGCGCAGCAGCGGAGTGGAGCTCAGCGACCGTTAATTCCAGCCATGTGAAGAAACACTTGGCAGGTGTAATTACTTTTTAATAAATTATTTGAAACATTTGTGTCGTTTGGATTTAAAGATGTGAGTGAATTAACACAGCACATCTGAACGCTTCATTAATGCACCAGACGAAGCATATTCCCTCACCTTCAAAATCCAGCCGTTGATTATTAAATGTTCAATAAATCTGCCACCCAGCCTCCACCCCCAAAAGTTAAAAGAATACGCCTATCGGCGTAATTAAAACTTCTGACACGGCATAAGCACTAACCCCAAAATCCTAGATGCGTCCAAGTCTTGTATTGTGAAAGGCAGCCATGATCATATCAATATGAAGTACGATGGTAATTATGGAGAAAGAGTGAGATTCAATAATAAAGTAGATGGAGGCATAATCCGCCATTCGAGCTACTCAAACCTGCCACCTAAGAATGTCATTCTTAGGCACCCGTATATGCAGGAGAGGAAGCCATCAGAGGAATGGAAGATCGATCATGTCATTGGACAATCTATGAACATACTTCTGACCATCAAGGTACTGGTTGGTTCTTTTGAAACTATGATTTATCTTACAGATCAATCTCTTGAAACTCCTAAACCAAAACACAACGTCAATCAAAAGGCTAAAAAATTCCGTAAGTGATGGAAACTTACATATATTTGAAAGTAGTTCCCATGGACATTCACACTTATATCATGGTTTTGTGTTATGACACAATTATTTTCATAAAGCTAAATCCTCTTAACCTTTTTGGTTGAGAGACTACCATCTACTCTAATCAACTTCAAGTGATCTTACTTTCCAAGCTATGGGAAAGAAATATTATCAAGCTTCTTTTCCTAATCCAAATCTAAGCGGAAACTGTGTATACAATGTCTCACAATTTCATTTCATTGGATACAAATTAGGAAAAATCACCTCAATCAAATATTAATTATTTCTTCACAAAATGAAGGCAAGAAAGAACAAGTTGCACGACGGTTCCCAATTAATTGGTTTCCTGCTTACTATTTTGTTGCATCCTTAATTTCAATTTTGTATCGATTTTTTGATAGTTTCTACTTATTTTCCAGTTTGGTAAGGGTGAAATTCTTTCTTTTAAATTGATATCTAATCCCGAACTTACATGTTTCAAGGGAGTACTTGGTGACGACACTTTTGTAGCTTTCAAGCAACTCTCATCAACATCATTTCAAGGACAAAGAGAATTTCTGAGTGAGAATTTCAGTAGGAGGCCTATTCAAGCATGCAACTGAATTGATGATTGCAATGGATCGGTTTCCAATTTTCAAATAATGTGAATAATCATGGGATTGATTATGGTTTATGTTGCTGATTGGTGATGATGGGCACGTTTCTCTCATGGATGGTTGTGTAAGGTTCCCATCGCAATTTGAATTTCATGGCTCATGTTGAATTTTGTTTTTATTTAATGCAAGATGTTTCAAGATAGGTATAAGAGGTTTTTTGTTCGGAAATTAATCCTATGACTGGGAAGTTACCGAGGTCACCAACGCACTATCTAAGACTTACAGAATCTAAGGAAATTGGCAAGCATAAAACAAGATATTTATTAATGAAAAAGAACTAGGGTTAGTAAAGTTAAGCAAAGAGTACCTTGAAGACTATAAGGCTGATCAAAGCTCGAAACTCTCAGTTCTTGATATGCAATCTTGAGTAAAGAACCTGCAAAACAGAGATACCCTCCTCAAAATATTTGGCTAAATAAACATGAATAATCAAATATGAAACTCATACAGAAGCAAAGCATGAAAGATTCACTAGATCCAATTCACACATTAGACACAATTGTTTATGGGAAAGAAAAGTCTCTTTTATTGATCACACAAATGACAACAAATAGTTATACTTCATTCTGTAGCAGTCCTGATGAAACCAAGTTCAGGGCTCTTGCTCCTCTCCTTCAGTATAAATTCCTCCAGCATTTCAATACATTAAGAGTTCTCCCTCTCTCGTATGGCCTCCCCCTTATATTTATAACACGTTTAGGAAGATAGCTTCGAGAGGAAAGTAGTTGGGGAAGGAATGGAAGTTAAAAGGAAACTCCCTTAAGTCCCCAAATTCGATTTTTTTTTTATTTTTCGTGATTTTAAGAGGAACCCGCGAGTATAGACCTAAAAACAGGCGGGTGACCCGCGAGTAAGCTACAAGCAAGTAGTAGGTGCAACATTTTTAGGGAAAATTGTAGGTGGTCAGTGGAGCACCAGCGGGTGACTCACGAGATGTCAGTTAGGGAGTCATGGTTAGGTACTAAAGGTGTATCACAAAAATAACATAAAATATAGAAACAATGAATGATCAAGGTCACATGAATCTATAGAAAATTAGGGCTCTTCAATCCATATTGTCTCTTTGTGTGAGCGACATTTCAGTGTCGTCAAAGATGGAGAAGTGCCAATTTGATTGATAACAGATGCCATATTGTATGAGGTCAGAAGGGTAAATGATGGCCGAAATGAATTACAAACAAGGAAGTGGAGGAGCACAATAGCCACAGAAACAAATTTCCCACAGTATCTGGAAAAAAAACAAGGTCAGCGTACAGTATAATCTTGACATAATGTCATGTTCAGAATGATAGAACATGATCTCCAATACATATGCGAAACATATGTATATAGAATGACCACTAAAATACAAGTGTGGATCCATGTCAAAATGGAGAACATAACCATAACAACAAACTAGATCTATGTCTCATGAGGAGCCAAAAAGGAGTAGGGCTCAGTATTGTGCAACTCGGGAAATAACAAGAGAGAGTTATTATAGGCCCAAGGTCTTCAAACCAACCAACGATACAGGTACGAATCCTAAACCATGTGAATAAAGGATTTGGAGTCGAACATGGAGGATATTGTTTGATTACCAGTCAATAATGTAAATCGTTAACAATTGCGAGGAAACCCACCAATGATGAAAAGGAGGTCCAAGGTACCTAAACATTCTTCCAAGTGTGAATAAATGGTCTTGAAGCCGAACACTTGAAGAATCTTTCAAGTAAGGGACATTGATGTAATCCCATAAATCAACAACGAGAGATATTCCATTGATGACTAGAAATATCAAGGTACTATCCAGGACTCTAAGTTTGCTTCCTAGAGAAAAAATGAGTTGAAGTCGACATGAAGAGACCTGTGAGAAGGAAGGAATTAATGAATCCTTCATCATCTCACCTAAGGGATGCTTGGAGATTGAGTTGAAATAAGACTGAGGATATACTGACATAAGGGATGGTCGACATGAGGATTCAAGGTGAACTGCAGAATGGATGACACAGGGGTAATCCTTGAACATTGAGCACAATATTAGAGTGACTTAGGAAACTTGGACATACATGAAACATGATAAAAATTTTTCATGTAGGAGACATAAAAAACTCTTCATATGATCGGAAGAGTAACCAATCAAAGAAGTAAACAACTCTGGAATTAGGTTAAATCCTAAAGCCAAAACGAAGACCCATTGACTAAAGACTAGTGTTGTGTTCAAGGAATAATTAGACTTTCTTCCATAATATGAATGAATGACAGAGACTTTATTTTCCCTTTCTATTTAGGTGTCTTTTCATTTTTTCATGAGCATGAAAAATATTGAAAGGAAGCTCGATAATACCTTTCTTGTTAAATTTTAATGAGTCTAAGAAAGCAAACTCAAGACCTTCTTCAGTTTGTAGAAGCTTGAATAAGAGAGAGAAGAATGCTTGATAAGGGTCCAACCATGTGTAATTTAATGAGCCCATGGGAGGGAAACTCACAACTTTCTTCATTGTTTTACGAGTTTGAAGAAAAGATAGACTAATAATCGATAGGGTACTTTCACCGGTGTTTCCATATTTAAGGAGTCTGAAAAACTTAAACAATAACTCCATAAGGTGCTTTTTCATAGGGTTAGTCTCCTCGCCCAAAAAAGTGTAAAAGTATAGGTGAGAGAACTCTTCTAGCCATAACGGGTTAGAGTATACATTTTCCGTAATTATCTACTAAGGTCCAGAAAAGCGGTAAACTTATACCTAAGTGGATGTTCGTTCAAATCCTTTCACGAGTCTAGAAAGGGACATGTATACTCGGCAATCTTGTCAATTTTAAGGAGTCTAACAAGAGCATAAAGAAAAATCCATAGAAACGGGAACTTGATTAAAGGTGGTTAACAAAGATATGCGTTCTGAATGTATGTAGACTGCAATATAAGTGACAAGCTCCCGAGGGAGAAAGTAACGACATGGGTACCAATATGACATAGTGTTCTATCTAGGGTAACCCATGTTAGGAAGGTCCTAACCATGGAATAAAAATGACAATGGGGAGGGAATGGGAGGTTAATGTCGCAATCCATGGTGTAAAAAGGGGTCCTAAGCCATAAAAAAGGATAAGGTATAAATGCGATGCGGAAACCTAATCGATGTGTTCTGAGAAACAGACCATTTTAAAGAGCACCAATGTATACATAACCTTGTAAAAGTTCCTTTTCGTGCCATGACCTAGTCAAAACAACTTAATTAGTCATCAAGATTAAGGAATATGACATAAAAGGGTTTCAAAACTATATATAGTGGGTAAAAATAAAAAATACAATTACCATAAATAGTAGAAAGAGCCAAATTAACTCATTGTTACCATTTTCCATTCCAAGAGAGCAAAAAACCTACAACTTGTTACATTGCGTGCGACCAATCCAGAGGATGATTTTCAGTTCCGTCACTTGCAGGTAACTTTTATCTCTGTGCTTTGCATTTTCATGTGTTTTTTAAATATTTTTAAGGGAGTTTTGAATATTTTATGTAGATTTTAAAATTGACTCTATGCACCCGTGGGTATCTACGATTAAATCTACGGGTTCGAGAAATAACCGTGAGTGGAGAGATTTTCACTCGCGGGTTTATGCGACTGTTCTAACAAGGACCGATGGGTGGCGCATTTTAAAAGAAAAAACTCAACGCTCATGAAATTTAATGGATTAAATGTAGCAATGGTGCTCACATGGAGGGAGAGGGAGCATGAAGCAATGGATAGGGAGGCTATGAGGGATCCATTGACTCTCAATGCATTGCGACATTTTGGTCTTTTGAAATTCTTCCACACATCCAACATGAGGGTGCAACCTAACTTGATCAAAATTTTAGTGCACTTATGGGATACCGATAAGGTATTATTTAACCTTCAAGGTGAAACTTTAGACATCACAGTGGATGAAATTTATTTCATAACTAGATTCTCCCGACAGGGAGAGGTTGTTAAACTCAAAGGCACATTTCGAGGCATGGGGGCCCTATCAGTGCAAGACTGCATAAACGCATATTGCATGGCTGGAGCAGAGAAAGTGGCACTCAAGTTTCAATTGGGAAAATAGATAGCCTCCCATTGAAATTCATATTGAGTACTATGAACAGGGTAGGCGGTAGTGCCACTCAACACTTAGCTTCTCACTGTTACATGCAAATTGGGGTAGAGTGCTTGTGGAATGTGATATTCAAATGGTGTACAGGATTGTTAGTCAACATCAAGCACCAACTTACCAAGTGTAGAACCGGGAAGAAGAAGAACTTAGGTTGTGGGAGCATATTACGCACCTTATTCTCTGAGAGAGTTCTGAGCTTGAGTCCAAGAGTGTCTCTCCCACATGTTAACCCCTATGAGCCCATGATAACTTGTTGGGGTGAGATATTATTACGACAGAGAGGTTGAGACACTAGTACCTCCTATGGTTATGAGGATTTCTTAGGTTGGTGGAGCCGGTAGGTTCCTACATTTGAGTAGTTTCCTTATGTTAGGATGGACTTCTGTGGTGACCTGAAACTTATGCTACCTCTAGGAACTGCTTAGGGAGAGACAGGTACCAAGTTTGCTTTTATTATTATTCATTTTTATGGTTTTTTTTTATAAAGATGTACATATGTTTTTGGTGAGTTTAAGTATTGACAACGTACTTGGTGCATATATTGGACCAGTGAGGCCGGTCGGACACCCGAGAGTGTTCCTACGACCAGCAGAGCCAAGCGAAACAAAGGCCATGCTACGAACCATTGAGGGAAAAATGAACCAACTAACTCATGGTATTCCTACTTATCGCATAGAGCACATGCATATGAATCTGCAGGAGCATGTAATGGGTGTACCCCCTGCATGGATTAGGCTACTCTAGAAAGTAGCTAGGCTGGTTATTTTCTATAGAGAGGTTATAGCAGAGGAGGCTAAGGCTCTTGCCTCCCCTTAGGGATATCTACACTACTTTGAGGCTATCATGCCCAAATTTGTATATTTTTGTGTGTATTTGAAAGAGATGGATACTCAAACTCTTTGACTTTTTTGGACTTATATATATACACCTAGCGATTATGTAGATGTTTCTTTATGTGTGTGGTGATCCATTTTACTGTGTATGATACAAATTCCACTCGAGTATGTAGTTTGCATATGCATCAGTTATTGTGTTTTGGTTCCTTGAAATATGTTGATATAAGATGTAATAAAATTGTCTTTCAAGCAATTTAACTTTCAAAAAATGACGTAATAATAAAGAATCCTGAACCCAATACTCACCCATAAGCTGGAGTATGACTAACTGAGAATCAAGAATAACCTCCAAAAATGAAATGTCGTGGTGTAAAGAATCTTGGAGTAGCTCAATAACAGCACTATACTTGGCCATATTGTTCATTGCAAGTCCTAGACAAGCACCTCTTGACGAAACAAGTTGACCCATAGGTGAATTGATCACCCAAGCAGCTGAGGAAATATTACGAGTGTGACGACTAGTGCCATCAGCGAATCCTACAAACCACTCGGTTTCCATCTAAATCACAACCAGAGGCACGTAAGCAACACAAAAAGACTAACTCTATACTATTGTACAACTATCTACAAGAAAAAGTATATGTGTTAAGCATAATAATTCTTTAGGTAGAGCCCATTTCTAGGCTCTAGCAGCTTATATCCATCATAATCAACCAGTTCATATGACCCTTTTTCCAAAACTCTAGAGATGATATACGGATCGATCCACATAGACTTAAATTTTCCTTCCCCCAGGGGGTCTTTATCCTGGTCGTAGACTAGAACAAGGTCTCCTTCGAAGAAAACCCTAGGTTTGATAGACTTATCATATTGACTTTTGACTCATTTTTTATGTGCTTCATTTGCGATAAGAGAATCCTTGCATTATTCATCTATATGTTTGAGATGAAGCAAACATTCTTCTAAAGTAGAGGTTTCAGGTAAAAGTTGGATGGCCAACTTTAACGATGGTATTTCACATTCAATAGGTGTGACTTCCTCCAACCCTTGGACAAGTTGGAAAGGTGAAAATCCTGTAGCAGTATTAACGTTGGTACGATATGCCCAATGAGCTAGATATAACATAATGTGCCATTTTTACCTACTAGCATTAATGGTATGCTGGAGAATGGTTTTTAAAGTCTTATTAACCACTTTGACTTGTCCATTATCCTACAGATAGAAAGGAGACAAATGATCATGTATAAACCCTAGCATAGTGGTAAACTCTGACATCATATTATTATGAAAGTGTCTGTTGTGATCTGTAATGATCTTCTTAGGAATACCGAACCTAGCAATGATTTGATTGAACACAAAATAAGCTGGAGTTTCACTGTCTACATTCACAGTAGGCATTGCCTCTCCCCACTTAGTAAAGTAGTCTACAACAGCGATGATATATGGATTCCCCCAACGGAAACTGGGTTTCAAGTCATGTAATATACCCCCCATTTGGTGAAGGGACCTACTGTGATGACGAGGTATAGGGGAGCAGGGTGTGCTCGCATGTTTTGGGTGAATAGCTGACAAGGATGACAGTGTTTCATGGCTTCCACACAATCTTTGAAGATGGTGGGACAAAAATAACCGACATGAAGTATTTTCTAGGTTGTTGCCAATCCATAAAGATGACCCCCACATCCTCCACTATGGGCATCATTCAATACTAACTCAGCTTCTTCCAAAGTCAAACAATGACTTAAAATGGAGTCTACCCCTTGTCTATACAATGTATTAACAATTATGAGGTAGTTTTTAGCGTGATCTCGTAGTTTTTGTTGTTCTTCCCTAGAAAAATTTGGTGGACATATTAAAGTCTAGAGATAAATCAAAATATCTCCATACCATGGATCAGAGGTCGAAATGAGAAAGATATGGTCATCAGGAAATGAAGTATCTTCCGTGTTAAACTCTTCACCACTAGGAAATCCATATAGGAGTTCTCCGAATACTAAGGACTTTTTCGACTTAGAGGATTGAAAAGTGAGATTGAACTCTTGGAGAATAACAATCCATTTATTAAATTTACCCCCTGGTTATGCATCGGGTTAAAACATATTGAAACGGATTGAAATCTGCAATAACTATAGTAGTTCACAGTAAAATATAATGGTGTAGCCTCTGAACAACATACACAGTGGCAAGTGCCAACTTCCCAACATGTGAATACTTTAGTTCAAGTTTTATTAAAGTAAGATAAAGGTAATAGATGATGTGCTCTTGTAGTTTATCATATTATTGAACTAAAACTATACCAACCATGGAATCATATGCGACCAAATATAAGATAAAATCACGAGTGTAATATGGAGGACTTAAAAAGGGGGCTGATAAAAGTGCTTTTTTCAATGCCTCGAAATATTTTTGTGCAACCTCATCCCAAAAGAATGGGGTGTCTTGTTTAAGTAAATGCATGAAACCTTTGGTTATTTTCTCATAGTTTACAATGAATTGTCTGAGGAAAGAATGGTATGAAAGATTCACTAGATCCAATTCACACATTAGACACAATTGTTTATGGTAAAGAAAAGTCTCTTTTATTGATCACACAAATGACAACAAATAGCTATAGTTGATTCTATAGAAGCACTGATGAAACCAAGTTCTAGGCTCTTTCTCCTCTCCTTCAATATAAATTCCTCCAACATTTCAATACATTAAGAGTTCTCATTCTCTCCTATGTCCTTCCCCTTGTATTTATAGGAATTTTAGGAAGATAGCTTTGAGAGGAAAGTAGTTGGGGAAGGTATGGAAGTTAAAGAAACTCCCCTAACTAACCCAAATTCGATTTTTTTTTTTTTCATGATTTTAAGAGGAACTTGTGAGTATAGACCTAACAATAGGAGGGTGACCCGCAAGTAAGCTACAGGAAAGTAGAGGGTGCAACATTTTTAGGGAAAACCATAGGTGTTCAGTGGAGCACCAGCAGGTGAATCACGATATGTCAGTTAGGGAGTCGCGGTTAGGTCCTAAAGGTGTATCACAAAAATAAAATGAATTGGAGAAACAATGAATGATCAAGGTCACATGCATCTATAAAAATTAGGGCTCTTCAATCCATAATGTCCTTTTGTGTGAGCTACATTTCAGTTTCATCATGGACAGAGAAATGCCAATTTGATTGATAAGAAAGTTTATTTACTTTACAGAGTCCATGGAAGTTTATGGTCTTGGTAGTGAAAAGCATCATAAAAATGTTACCATATAAATTTAATTTAGGCTCGGATCCATGAGCAGAACCACTCCATGTGTTAACTGAGTTCACTCTTCTCTGCAGCTTGAATTCTGAGGTGATTACACAAGCATATCTCCCTTTTCCATGCATACGGGTCTTTAAGCTCATCTCTAAGGGCTCTAGAAGGATGCGACGTGAGGTTATGTACTTGTTGTTAACACCAAAAAATTACATTATAACAGTTACATTTCATTTCTATGGTTCATGTACAGTCATATAGGATAAAGTTTATATGTTCCTATATTAGCCATATAAATTATTAAATGGAGACCATAGACATAGTTAGGATTCTATTTATGCATAATGTTAGTATAGACACTATGTACCTTCTATGGTTCACATATTAACATTATTTTTGAATCAAATGAGAAGAGTAGGACTATAAGTATAGTTCACATGCAAATTATAAAGACCATATTCTCAATATATTTCATATGTTAGCCATGTAGTGCAAAGACTATTGATCAATGTATTACCATAGGTATAGTTTAATTGGCGACGAGATACACTCTAAAGCTAAGTTCATAGCACAAGCACTAGTCACTATACTTTACATTTATTAACTGTGTATTCAAATGATAAATTCAAAACTTAGAATAGTCTAAGTTCTGTATACGCAAAATATAATGATAGTTCAATAGTACAAACACTATTTTCTACAAGCTTTCTAATAGGATTACCAAAGGACATTGGTATTGTTGCTTTGATATTAATGACGATAGTCATATGATAATAAACATAGTATTACAAAAACAAATGGACGACGTGAATTTATAACACTGAATAATTTGTAAGTGAGCACATAAGCTAGATTTAGAACCAAGTATCCGTACCTCCAGTAACTTGTTTTGCAAGGAAGTACTTAGCATTCTAATTTTACATTGACGATGAATTGAAAAACACATGTACTCTTAGCACATGTTGTCGTAGAAATTATTACCTGCAGTCTGCACATGGAAACAGGATTCAAATTCCTTAGCTAAACGTAGCTAAGTAAACTCCAGGGTACCTCATAGGGCCCTTTCGTCATCATACAAACAAACTGTCAGCACATCATCAAGAACTTCATAATAATACAAAACTAAGAATAGCATGTAATCGCATGTAGAACTTAAGCAAATTTGTAAATTATATTCTTGTGCATAATCATAAAAAGATATTTTGTTAAGGAGATTAGCATCCATTTAAATCTGAAATAGCAATACAGTTACATCACTTATATTTGAGAATTATGACGTGTCATTGTTATTCATTATCCTAGTTAAGAAATTTAATTATTTTATATGTTCCGCATCAACAACTTCGATAATTATTGCTATTTTAAACAATTTTAAATTTTGGTATTTTTCGGGATGTTACATGTGGTATCAGAGCTCACGTTCGAACTCTAGTCCTAAAAAGGTCTAAAGAACATGCAGCAGAAAATTTTATTACAGCAGAAATCTTACTGACTAAATTTAAATTATTTGTGTTATACATAAATTGTTTGTAAGTTATAGGTATGGAAGGATCAGCTGAACATTTAGAAGATAGATTTCGACACAACAGTCATAGCACGAGACAACATTATGAAAAAGAAATACATGGTGAATTAAATGACAATTCATCAGAATTATTACGAGCATTTCAAGAGTTAAAAGCAGAAATCAGATCTGTAAAACAAGACAATGAGAAAATTCTGAAGGCACAAGAAGAACTTAATCAAGTACGTTTCAAACAATGCCCAACTGATGAACATGATAGAGAAATTGAAAATACCTCTAAGATTGAAGATTTACCTCATCGAGACATGGGTAAGAAAATGAAAACTGATGATTCAAACAGCATTTCAAAATCATCAGAAGCTTCCCATGACAAACGCAAAAAGAAACGAAATTATTCGAGTGATAGCAGTGAAGGAGACTACAAACCCAAAAGAAAAAGTCACAAAAAGTATGAGCAAATTTCTGGGGAATTCGAGAAAATCAAACCCCCAACCTTCAATGGTGAAATTGAGAAAGGAGAGACAGCAAAAACATGGTTGTCTGGCATGAAGAAGTACTTCCAAATTTATGATTATTCAGAATCATTAAAGGAAAAAATGGCAATATACAGCTTGATTGGGAAGGCAAATATTTGGTGGCAGGACATCAAAAGAGTGAAGGGCATAAAAGACAAGGATGTAAATTGGAGCACTTTTAAAAGATACTTCAAGAAGAAGTTCTTATCTGAACAATACTATGAAGAAAAATCAAAGGAGTTCTATGATTTAAAGCTAGGAACTATGAAAATGAAAGAGATGAATAATAAATTTCTGAATTTACTAAGGTATGTTCCATATCTTGTGGAAGAAAAACCGAAGATTCAAAGATACCTGAGTTGTCTACCTTTCAATATCAAGGACATAATCGAGTATGACAATCCAAAGACCTTAGAAGAGGCCATGAGGAAAGCAACTTTCTATTATGACACTAATTAGAAAAGAGAAGGGATATCAAACTGGAAAAATCATAAACCCAGTAACTTTGAGCTGAAAAATAAATGTTTCAGGTTTAGTGGAAATTCTGGTTTCCAAAAGAAAAAATTTCAGAATCAGAATTTTCAAGGAAACAATCCCAGAAACAGTCAGCAGCAAAATTTTACAACTCCTAGAAATACTCCCAATAATACCAGGACTAATGACCAAAAGGCACCTATTAAATGTTTTGAGTGTCAAGGTCCTCATTATGCATCAGAATGCTCCAAGAGGAAGCGGATAGCTAACAATATTCATTCCATACAGACTGAACCTATTGTTGGAGACTTGGCAAGGTAGATGCCCAGAATTAATGCAGCACTAGACAACAAGCAAACAGATCATCAAGTCTCTATGGTAGAGATTGAAGGTATGCTACAAAACCATCATGTTACTATTTTGTTTGATCCAGGTGCTAGCTTAAGTTATGTATCAACAGATATTGTAGAAATTTTTAAATTGAAAACAAAAAAATTCAATAAATCCTGGTTAGTTAGACTAGCAACAGGAACAAAAAGAAAAGTATCTGATTTTATTGAAAGTTGTGCTTTATCCATGAATCAGTTAAATACACAAACCAAGTTGAATGTTTTACCTTTAGGATCCTATGATATCACAATTGGAATGAACTGGTTAGAAGCCCATCATGTCATTCTGAATTGTTATGAGAAAATTTTTACATGTTTAAATGATGAAGCAAAACCAGTAGAAGTAAAAGGTATTCCAAGAAATACATCCCTTAGGCAGATTTCAGCTATGCAAGTGAAGAGAGCAGTTAGGAAAGGATGTCAAATGTTTGCAGTGAATGTAGTGAATGATGAGTTGATTTCTAAAGAGGACAAAATGAAAGTAGAAGATATACCTGTCCTAAAAGATTTTAAAGATGTTTTTCCTAAAGAGATTCCAGGATTACCCCCTAAGAGAGACCTAGATTTTACCATCGAGTTAATACCAAGGGTAGTACCGAATTCTAAAGCTCCATATAGGATGAATATACTGGAATTAAATGAGTTAAAATCATAGTTGAAGGAACTGATTGATAAAAACTATATAAGACCCAGCGTGTCTCCTTGGGGAGCACCTGTTATATTCGTTAAGAAGAAAGATGGCACCCTAAGGCTTTGTATAGATTATTGCTAGCTGAATAAAATGACAATCAAGAACCGATATCCATTGCCCCGCATAGATGATCTATTTGATCAGCTGCGTGGCGCAACGATATTTTCAAAGATTGATTTGCGGTCAAGATATCATCAAGCTCATGTGAAGGACGAGGATATTTTTAAAACAGCCTTTAGAACTCGATATGGACATTATGAGTTCGTAGTCATGCCATTTGGATTGACTAATGCCCCAGTTGTATTTATGTGTTTAATGAACAATATTCTCCACAATTATTTGGATAAGTTTTCTATTGTGTTCATAGACGACATTCTAGTGTACTCTAAAAGCAAAGAAGAGCATGACGAACATCTGTGTATTATCTTACAAGTTTTGAGAGATCATCAAATATATGCTAAGTTTAGCAAGTGTGACTTTCACAAGGACAAAATTCAGTATTTAGGACACATAATTTCTAAGGAAGGAATCTCGGTTGACCCCGATAAGATAAAAAACATTAATGATTGGCCGGTTCCTAGGGATGTGTCGGATGTACGATCATTTATGGGTATTACTGAATATTACAGAAAATTTATAGAGGGTTTTTCAAAGATTGCAAACCCCATAACCTCCTTACAGAAGAAAGGGAAGAAATTTGTGCGGGAGCAGAAATGTTCAGATAGTTTTAAGAAACTAAAGGAATTACTAACTATAGTGCCTATTCTGAGGATAGCAGACCCTAATAAGGATTTTATAATATGCATCGATGCATGTAATGATAGACTGGGTGGAGTCCTAACACAAGAGGGACATGCTATTGCATACGAATATAGAAAGGTGAAAATACATGAGAAGAACTACTCTACTTATGATTTAGAATTATTAGCAGTAATTCACGCTTTAAAAATGTGGTGTCACCACCTTATTGGTAGAAAGTTTACCTTGTTGACAGATAACATGGGTCTAAAATATTTATTAGATCAGACAAATTTGAACGCTAGACAAACTAGATGGTTAACTTCTGTAAGTGAATATGATTTTGAAATTCAGCATATAAAAGGAAAAGAGAACAAGGTTGCTGATGCATTCAGTCGTAAAGCAAAGATGAATTTTATTTCAGCCATCAGTACATATTCAACAGATTTAGAAAATTAGATCCTTGAAGGGAGTGAAACGGATGAAGGATAAAAAAAATTACAAGAAAAGACAACAAATAACAATTCTAAAAATTCTATGGCAGATTACAGTTTGAAGGAAAATGGACTGTTATTATACAAAAACAGATTGTATATACCCAACATACCAGAAGTAAAAATTCTAATTTTAACTGAGATGCACAAAAGCCATTACTCTGGTCATCTAGATTATCAGAAAACCATCACTATGCTACAGAAAGAGTACTATTGGCCCAGAATGAAGGATGAAGTAGCAGAGTACATAGATAAGTGTTTGGACTGTCAAAAAGTGAAGGTTGAACATCAACATCTGGCTGGATTGTTGCAACCATTGCCTATACCTAGCTGGAAATGGGAAGTGATAAGCATAGATTTTCTTATCAGACTACCCAAAAATCAGAAACAAAATGACTCTATCATGGTGGTAGTGGATAAACTCAGCAAGGCATCACACTTTATACCTGTAAAAACTACTTATAAAGCTCCATACATTGCAGAAATATTCATGAAACAGATTTTTCGATTACATGGGATACCAAAAGTGATAATTTCAGACCATGATTCTAAGTTTACTGGAAACTTCTAGAGGTCTTTATTTAAAGGGTTGAATACAACCTTAAATTTCAGCCATCATTTCATCCACAAACGGATGGACAAATAAAAAGAGTGAATTGGGTATTGGAAGACTTGCTTAGGGTGTATGTTAAGGATCAACCTGGTAAGTGGGAAGACTACTTGCATTTAGTAGAATTTGCATATAATAACCATTATCATGCATCAGCCAGGCTTAGCCCTTTTGAAATTCTTTATGGTAGGAAATGTGATACACCTGTTTCTTGGAATGACCCAGTAAATAGAGTTATTTTAGGACCTGAATTGTTGCAGGAATTAGAACTAATTGTGAAACAGGTACAAAGAAATCTTAAAGTTGCCCAAGATAGGCAAAAGAGTCAAGCAGATCTTAGAAGGACTCATAAAGAGTTCCAAGTTGGTGAACATGTTATTCTTAAGGTAAGACCGAAAAAGAGTTCATTAAAATTGGGAAGCTGTGCCAAGTTGGCACCCAGGTATTGTGGTCCTTTCAAAATATTATCAAGGGTTGGACTAGTGGCATATCAACTGTCTTTGCCACCAAATTTAAAGATACATAATGTTTTTCATATATCATTTTTAAAGAAGAATGTACACGATGCTACTCATGTTGTAAATTGGAATGATGTACAAGTGGGACAAAATGACGATTTTCAGGTGGAACCGGACTATATCCTTGAAAGGAGGGAAACTCTACTCCGGAATCGCACCATTGGGTAAGTAAAGGTGCAATGGAAGCACCTTAGCCCATAAGAGGCAACCTAGGAGTTGTAGAGTAGTATGAGGGTAGCATACCGAACTCTGTTTCAAGAACAATCAGAGAGTGATTAAACAACATCGAGGACGATGTTGAGACTTAAGGGGGGGTGTATGTCACCTACCCAAATTCTGAGAATATTATTTTATTTGCAAAATAGTTTAAGATAAATTTTAATTACAAAGTTTTGTAATTATGACCAAGTTTTGTCAAGGATGATTGTAATTACTGATTATTATTATTTAATAAATTAAAATAGGAGACAGACACCCAAGGGAACTGTTAAATGAGTGTTCACTCACCCACTAGGAGAAATGGAAGCTGTTAGAAGGCATGGGACAGATGGCAGCATTTGCACTCCACCACTAGTTGTTCGTTACAGGACAACTACCCCTAAATTTGTGGCATTATCCCTCAGGTGGGTGGAAGAGAGCAGGTAGCTCATTAATGACCAGTTAACCACTAAAAGGCCTAGGCAGCCTAGATAAGGCAATTCGAATTGGGCAGGTAGCCCCTTACAATATTTTCTGCAGAAATATTCCTCAAGTGCATCAGGTGATCACTGTGAGATTTGAATAGGGAGGCTATGTGAGAGTGCAACTATGAGTCTGCTTCATATACTGAGAAGGAAAACCAAAGGTGCTGGTGCAGGTCTCTTTGACTGTTGAGTCTTTATGAATGGAAAATCTATATTCTACTGCAAGTTGATGTACTAAGGATTCTACAGAATCTTCCTCCTGGTGGTTCAATGAACAAGCTCGGGGGTCCTAAGGTAAGAAATTGGATGTCTTCAGGAATAGGTTGGGTAGAACAGGTTCCTTGGGCTGTTTGTTTCTCCTAGAGTCAAGCAGGTTTTACTATTCTTACTTTTGTTTACAGTTAAATGTTTCTGCATAATATAATTATTAATTACAGTCTTATAGCAGAATCTATTTTATTTTCTGATCTAAGTATGAATCTCAATGAAAAATCTTTATGAAATGATTGAATCAATAATCATCTCTATATTTTTCCCCATGCTGTTTTCTGCATCATACTCCAGTATAAAGAAGTAAATTAAGAAAGATGAGAGATAGGAAAAATGCCAATGATTGAAAAGATGAATACAGTAGTGTTCTTGTCAAATTCTGTTATATGTTTAAACGCAGGAAATATTACAGTATAGTATAAAACAGCTGCATAGTATTTATCTAATTCTTGAATAAAAACACATTTTATTTATGCACAGATTTATAGTTTTCTTTTCAATCCTATCTATTTCAGATAGGAATCACATGCTTTTCAATATCATAAATTTCATATTTTTCAAGTATCTATATTCTAAGAAATATAGCAGCTGCAAAAATTATGTTCTGTACAAGATTGTGATAAGTACACACATTTTATTTATTACAAGCTATCACATTTGATTCCATTTATGAAATACAAATACCTGCACAGTAGTATTAAAAACCCTATGTTATCACAGAACCTAGACTCTAAATTTTTATTTGAAACACAGTTCATAAACTTCTTCTCAAGCCATTCATGGCAAACTTTAGACATTTACTTTCTAAGATTATAATAGTTATACTTTTATGTTATAGCTTAAAATGGCACTTCTCTGTCCGTGACGACACTTATATCGCTTGGTCGGATGATGACACTTCTTGATATCAAGTTTAGTCACACAACATAACACTTGTGTATTGAAGGGTCATTAGGGACACTTAATATAGTTGAAATTACCTCACTCTTGGCCCATTTGATGGTTATAACCCTTAGGAACACTTTTCCAGACCAAACCACCTCCTAAAAATCATCAGAAAACCCTGTTTTTGGCCATTTTTTCACAAAAACACTGGTATCGTATGCAAGAGTAGTGTTTTTCCCTTGAAAAACTCTACTCTGCTTCATAAAAGTAGAGTTCAAACGCTGGTTTGCAGTAGAAAAGTATATTTTTTTCCTGAATCATTCAAAATCTCGAATTTTGGTCAGTTTGAGTTAGTTTGGGAACTTCCTGATCGATTATAACTACTTTTCCTCTCCTTCATTGACTATATAAGGAAGGTAGAAGGGCCATGAGAGGGGACCAAGCCCATAACAATGTTATGCTAGAGGAATGGAGACCCTCATCCCCCTCTCTTGTGCCTCAGTTTCTGATAAACCCTAGCACAACTGATTAGAGGTTGGGATCCTTGGAGAACAGAAGCAGGAGACCTTGAATCTAGGTTTCGTGAAGTGCCAAGCTTGAAGGAAGGTATAACTTTATGTACTTTCTTCATTGATTAATAAAGATCAGACGTTCTTCCCTTTCCAAATATGACCTATTCATGTCTTTCTTAGATTTGATTACAGTTTGGTTATAGTTTGATGTCTTTTACTATCATGAATATCAATCTTATATATGTAGTCAAATGTATTTGAGAAAGGTATGAAGTTGTTTTGTAGGTGTGGGCATTGCGACACTGAATGGCATTGAAGAGCAAGGAAGAGAAGGCTTGGATCAACCTTCTGAATAAGGTGCACATATCTCTAACCTTAATCTCTTCACTTACTTGTTATACTTGCAGAACCTTTGTAGGTCTATCTTTCATACCTATAAGTTGGTAGTTTCTCCCCTGAACTATAGGTGTATTTCCCTCACAACAGACTGGCGACTCCATTGGGGAAATCCTATCTGCTTAGGGGTATCCAAGGTCATTTCTTTAGTTTTGTTTGATGGTCTTTGTTCAATTTCTTGATTAGAATCAGTTATTCGGCTTTGTTGGACCCTCCTTGGCTCTAACAGACCCTTCCTAGCCTTTACAAACCTTTACTGGCTCAAGTGTGTGGTGTTGTAGCCCCATTTTTTCAACTTTTCCCAAAAAAACACTACTTTTGCTTAACACAGTAGCTTTTTTCTCCTGAAAAACGTTGCTTTTGCTTAATATAGTAGTTTTTTCCTCCAAAAAAACATTGGTTTATCTCTGCACAGTAGCGTTTTCTCCAGGAAAATGCTAGTTTATCTCTGCACAGTAGCGTTTTTCTCCTGAAACTAAGTTTTTGAGTTTTGATCTGTTTTGGGGGGCTGTGGCTGCATTTTTTGGGGTCCATGATGACCCTAGGTCTGAGTTAAACCACTGTAAGTGGTATCCTATCCTTATACTGATCCTATGTTCATGATTTGGACCTTCTTTGATCAATTTGGGCTTGCTTGGAAATTTTTGGGGCTTGTTGACCCAAGTTGGGGGGTTGTGGACCAGTTTGGTGTTTTGTACCCTGATTTGAGTCTGACTGAATGTGCTTGCTCCATTTCCACTGGATTTGAAACCTACTGAGTCTACTTGACCCTATTTGTATCTATTTGAGTGAAATTTCTCTTTAGATTGGTTTCTTATGCTCCCTTATGCTTTTAGTTTTCTTTTTATAGTGAAAGCTCAAGTGTCTTTGCTGCTGTTCAGGACCTTGACTGCATTGTTTATGTGCAAACCTGGATTTACCAAACCATACTTCTTTGTAGGTCATTTGCTGTGTTTGGATCTAATATCTAATAGCATTTTTCGTACTCTTTTCCCAATGGTTGGCATGCTTACATAAATAAGAATATGAAAGTCATATTGGTAGCTTTTACTGTTTCAATAAAGGAAACCTTGAAGTTCTTTGCTTTTGCTTTGATAGTAGGTTACCTTCAATTTCAGTTTTTGTTTCTCACCTTTGAAAAGCATAAAAAAAAATTTGATTTATTTTCTGAGTAGAGTATCTTGCAAGTGGCTTAAAGGATTTAAGAGTGCCTTGCATCAAAAAGAAGAAATTTTCTTTTGCATACTTATTTGTTTGAGTAGCTGCATCCTTAGGTTTTAAGTTTAATTTTGTACATTTAGACTTTATTTTTATCTTTTTGCATTCGAAAAGACTAAAAATTGCATTTGCATATGCATTCTAGATCGTATCTTTAAGACTTGCATTGAAAAGAAAAGATTTGTTTAGTGGTAAGCATTTCATTTCAGTATTCTATCTCGGTTATAACCACTCTCACACAGCCACTACCTTTTTGAGTAAGCAAGTAACCTTTAAAATGAACCCTAATAAAATGTACTAGTAACATTTTCTTTTCTAGGTTACACTATTCACCAACTAGTTTTGGTTAGGATCTTGGGTTTAAAACACCTTAAACCACCCAAGATCACACATTACGCAAAAATCGTAGTTCGACTATCACAGGTAACCCATCTCATTCAAAACTTGCCTGGGATCTATGCAGTAGGTCTTGTGAGATCAGATTGTTGGGAATAAACCTCCTACTTTCTGTTTCAAGCATATACCAGGATCGGATCGCGTTTGGGGACTCTTTGAGTTTCGAGCTCAGTTACCCTGCCCACGCCTTCTGATTCGACCAACGACTGTTCCCCTAGGATTTTTCGGTGTGGTGGTATCCTTAGTATATGACCATAAGATCATACACAGGTGACGGCAGATGGTTATATCTGCTGTACCTAGGACAGACGTGGGAGGAAATCCCTTGCAGGTCTTTAGGAGGGTGGTTGGGTGATTCTTGCGCTTGCACCCTTAGTCATTATATTGTGGACCCCGGGTAACTGTCCTTCTTCCTTCATTGATCTGTTCTGGGCCCTCATCATCCCAGACTCTTCTCCGGAAGGCATCTATTTGCCTGGTTTGATTTACCTAGGACCTTTTTTAGTGGTGTGCTCTTTGTGCTACTTGTCTTAGTTTTCCTTAGAGAACTTCTTGCTCATTTGAGCAGAAAACTATGTCTAGCGTTCCAGCGAGTGCCAATCAAGGTACCCCTGTTCTAGGGGATCCTTGTGCTATTCCATTCATTGGAAACATTGGTACTCCCTTAATGGCTACTTTGAATCTTCCTAGATTCACTATAGGGCTTCCGGTTTGGTTGTTCTCCACTCTGAATGCCTTGCACGATCCTAATGCTTCTTGTGTAAGCACCTCAAATCAAGAGCATCAAAACCATGTGCCTTCCTTGCTAGTAACATCTTCTCCTCCTCCTTCTACCTCATGTGGCGAAAGTAGCAATACTAGTAACCAGCAGTCTAAAAGGAATAGACGGGGGAACAATAGGAAGAAGATGCCAAAATAAGGGGGCAGCATCCCAGTCTCTGTAAGTCATGCTCGGGGCAAGCACCTTGCCTCTGCAAATCATGCAGGGGGCACCTAAGTAGCCTCTGGAAGTCATGCTAGGAGAAAACTTTTAGTCACTGAAAATCACACTGAAAGTTTGTCTTCAACCACTGTCAGTCATGTTGGGGACACGTCATTGATCACTGCTAGTCATATTAATGACAAGTCACCAGTTCCTGTGAGTCATACTGGAGACACCAGATCAGCCACTGCAAATCATGTTGAGGGAGTTGACATTGTTGACAAACCCAATAAAGAGAAGTATATGTTCCCTTGGAATTTTTATGAGGGAGACCATCTTACTTACTTGTGCCCTGTACTTCCAGAAGTGCAAAAAGTGTGGTCCTTAGTTCAAAAGTCTTCTGCTTCTGAGCAACCAACCACTGCTAGTCATGCTGGGGGAAAACTGTCAGCCAATGCTAGTCATGCTGAAAGTACTGACGTTGTTAAGGAGTCTCAACCTATAGGATGGAAACCAAAGTTCCCTTGTAAACTTTGTAAGGGAGATCACCTTACTCACCGATGCCCTACCATTCCAGAGGCACGAAGAGTGTGTTCCATGTCAGAAGGAATCTCTGTTTTTGAGTTGTCTATAGATTCCCTACAGTCAGATCAACCTTTGGTTGATAAAGTGGTTGAACCAAAAGAGTTCTAGGCCAACCCCACTCTTCCTTCAGAGAGTGAAGTGATCGAATCGATGCAATCTTTGACCGATCCCATCAGTCCATTGGAGACTGATGCACCTGTCCCTAAAGTCTTCTGCATTACCAGTTTGGATGTTTCTGAAAAAGGGGACATTTCATCTGTGCCATGTGAACCCCTACCAAGCCCTAGGATTGTTTCATTTTATTGGAATAGTCTAGCCGAACCTCGTCTTCCATCTTTGACACCTTTCCAGATAAAGGTTGATATCGGGAACCATACGGTTGCTCGATGCATTGTAGATGAAGGAGCTTCTGTTATTATCTTATCCACTTATGCTTGGAGAGATTTGGGTTTCCCTAATGTTATTCCAGCTGTTAATTGGCTGTTGACCTTTGATAGAAGACCTAGTGAACCGATCAGATTCCTCCGTCAGGTACCTGTTACTTTGGGTGGAAAAACAATCTTAGTTGATTTTATGGTTCTAAAGGACCCTGTGGACTTTGATATGATCCTCAGGCATGATTACGTTTATGCTATGCATGCTGTGGTGTCTACGCTTTTTCATGTGATGCATTTTCCTCATAATGAAAGCATCGTCACTATCGGCCAGCTTGCATTCATTGATCCTCCTTATTACCAAACTCTAGACCAGTCAAATCCCTTGTCATTAGGCACTACTATGTTACATGGAATTGATGTGGCATATTGTTCCTTGAGTTCAACTGCTACTGAGAAGAAGTCTCTGATTCCATGCTTACCTTCTGGGGACTTAGTCCCAGCTTTTAACCAAGTGACGCCTCCATCTGAATGTTTAGATATGTGTTCTATCTGGGACAATATACTTCCTTCTGATGAATTTTTCCTAGAGTCCATAGTACATTCTTCCATTCATTTGGATGTTGATCCAGTTGCAGTAATGTCCAACCCCAGTTTGACCTTAAAGTCTGATCTTCCTACTGTTGAGCTGTTGGACTCTCCTATAGATCTGCAAATTGGTTTTCCTGCTGAGTTTGATTCTGCTTCTAAAATTTTCAACTTTTGTGATGATGAATTTGTTTCTGCAGATTCCATCATGTCCTTCAAATTTGATCTTCATCCTGAAGTCGATCTTGTTGATTGTAAGTCCTCGGGCTTGGGTACCATAGAGTCTTCATTTGAAAAATCAGCATTGTTTATGCCCGCTGTTGATGATAGTGAAGTTGAAAGTATTTCTACCACAGTGACTTGTATCGGGTCTTTCTTTACATATGTTTTAGATATGATCTTGGTACTAATGTTTCTTGGAGATAGGATTCTTAGTTGGATTTATACTTGCTTACTGGTCTTTTTTGACACCTTGTGTGACCATGTCAGGTATATTCGGAACCTTACATATAGGTTTAGGCTTCTCCGCTGTTATGTTTCATTTGAACCTTTTGCCATCCAAATTCGCCATAGGGTCGAACCTGTTGGATATTGGTGTGTTAGCCATCTCTTTATGATCCTAACATGGGTCACCCTAGTCAGCACCCTTATGCCATTTTGGTGCCCATGATGAGTTTTTCTAATAGGCTCGGGAGCCTTTTTAAATTTACCATGACTTTGAGAAGAAGCCTCATATCTTTCTTCTTCATATATTTCTGGCCATCCCTGATAAAGCTCCCATCTTCGTGTTCAAGTTGCATATGCATCTATTATGATCCCACTTGTGCTAATGAGCCTGATGTCAACTTTTACGCTTTTAGCTTGTTATGTAAGCCTCCATCTCTGATTTCATTTCCGCTAAGCCCTGTATCATTTTGCCTTCGTAATTTGACACCTTTTACCTGGAGGAGACACACCCTGAGTGTTCTTATCTTGATTGTGTTCCTTGCATTAGGCATAGCTTTGTTTCATGCACTTGGAGCTAGTTTCGCATGTCCCTGACACTCGTCTCCTCCCATATCGAGCATTTCTTCCATCTTCACTTAGAGCTTGTTAAAAACAGTAAGGAGGCTACGAGCATTTATTCCATCTTCATTTTGAGCTCATTAAAAACAATAAGGAAGTTATGAGCATTTCCTCCATCTTCACTTCGAGCTCGTTAAAAATAGTAAGGAAGTTACGAGCATTCTTCCACCTTTACTTTGAGCTCATTAAAAATAGTAAGTAGGTTTTGAGCATTTATTCCATCTTCACTTCAAGCTCATTAAAAACAGTAAGGAATTTATGAGCATTTTTCCATCTCTCCTTTGAGCTCGTTAAAAACAGTAAGGAGGTCACAAGTTTACTTTTTCGGGCTCGTTAAACCTTTACAGAAAAGATCCCTATCGAGTTCTTTTAATCCCTTTTCAGACTCCTTAAATAGGAAAATTTTTCCAAGCATAGTTGTCTTTTTGGGCTCGTTAAAATAACTAAACTGACATCCACTTAGGTATAGAATTACCCCTTTTCCGGGCCTTGGTGGATAATTTACGGAAAAGATATACTCAAGGTATATTCTGGTATGTGCTAGAAGAGTTCTTCTTCCATTATTTTACACTTTTTCGGGGAAGGAGACTAACTTTACGAAAAATGACCTTTGGAGTCGTCTTTAGGGTTTTCAGACTCTCGAAACGTGAAAACACCAAGCGAGCATTCACCTACTCGAGCTCGATGTGAAATCCACAAGATGGTTGATAGAGGACTGTTTAAGTTTTTCAACTCTATAAGCAAGAAAACAACGCCGAGCACAGACCAATCTGGGCTCGATATAAAATCCATGGATAGGTGTATGGAGTTTTCTTCTAGGCTTTTCAAACTCCTTAAATGTTGAAAATACTGTCGAGCATGCTTTAGTTCTTTGTCAAGCTCGTTAAAAAATGAAAAAGGAAAGGGAAGGGAAGAATGTTAAAATATATTTCAATATGATGGTAGCAAGTCAACTATCTCCTTGAACAAAGCACTTGTTTTAAGTCTATCAAACAAGTTGGGTTTTAGTGCTAGCCTTAGGATAAACCTGATCTCAAAGTTCTTACTCCTTCAATTGGTTAGTCTTCTAATCATATGCAGAATCTGTTAATGTCTCCTACATTGCAGATTTGCATCATGGTCTCTTTGTGTTAAAAGCTGCCTAAGTCACTCTTGTGTCGTTCTCACTGTTCAAGGATATAACCTGTGTCGTCCATTCTATAGTTTCCTTAACCTCATGCATCGGCCATTCCTTGGTGTCAGTATGTTTCATCATGTGTTCAGTCCTACTCCAAATCAGCTGATACCTGTTGAGTGTCCCTCGTGTTGGATGATGGAGGATGCCTTAAGGCCTCCCTTCCAACGGACTTCTTCCCATCGACTTCAGCTCATTGTTCTTTGGGAATGAAGTTTAGAGTTTCGGTTAGGACCTTGGGGATTGCAGTCACTAGTGGCAGTTTCCCTCGCTATTGGATAGATGGGAATGCATCAATGTCTCCTATCTGATAGATTCTTCAAGTGTTCGATGGTAAGACCATTTATTCGCACTTGCTTAAATGTACTAGGTACGTTGGGTTCCATTTTCATTATTGGTGGACACCCTCGCGTTTGTTAACGGTATACATCAATGACCGATAATCAAACGATTCCTCCCATGTTTGACATCAACTCATTTATTTGCATGGATAGGTTTGTACCTTGGGTTATTTTTGGATGAAGACCTTGGGATCCTCGATAGCATCACCTTATTTATGTTATCGCCCAAGTTGCGCAAGACTAAGCCACACTCTTTTTTTGCTCTTGATGAGACATAGATCCAGCTTGTTCTCTATGGCTATGTTCTCCAGTTTTGACATAGATCCACCTTGTATTTATGTGGCTATGTTTACACTTATGTTCCTCATGGGTCCACGCTTGTATTCTAGTGGCCATGATATATGCATCAGTATTTGGATCATTATTGTATCCTCTTAGAGGTCATGTTCCACTATTTGAACATAGATAGTTACCCCAAGGATGAGTTTTTCTGACATTGCCTTTGCTTTCGGGAACTTCATTTGAGCCTATGATTCTTGGTTTCTCCAGTTCCTCCGCTTCCATGATTCAACTCTTTTTTATTTATAATGTATTTCGGCCATCGTTTCCCTCACTCCCTCTGACCTCATACATTAGGGGGCATCTTTTATAGCTTAAAATGACACTTCTCCGTCCGTGACGACACTTGCATCGCTTGGTCGCATGACGAAACTTCTTGAGATCAATTTTAGTCACACAACAGGACACTTGTGGATTAAAGGGTCATCAAGGACACTGAATATGGTTGAAATTACCTCCCTCTTGGCCCATTTGATGGTTATAACCCTTAGGAACACTTTTCCAGACCAAACCACCTCCTAAAAATCATCAGAAAACCCTGTTTTTGGCCATTTTTTCACAAAAACGTTGGTATCCTATGCAAGAGTAGCATTTTTCCCTTGAAAAACTCTACTCTGCTTCATAAAAGTAGAGTTCAAACGCTGGTTTGCAGTAGAAAAGTAGAGTTTTTTTCCTGAAACATTCAAAATCTCGAATTTTGGTCAATTTGAGTTAGTTTGGGAACTTCCTGATCGATTATAACTACTTTTCCTCTCCTTCATTGACTATATAAGGAAGGTAGAAGGGCCATGAGAGGGGACCAATCCCATAACAATGTTATGCTGGAGGAATGGAGACCCTCATCCCCCTCTCTTGTGGCTCAGTTTCTGATAAACCCTAGCACAACTGATTAAAGGTTAGGATCCTTGGAGAACAGAAGCAGGAGACCTTGAATCTAGGTTTCGTGAAGTGCCAAGCTTGAAGGAAGGTATAACTTTATGTACTTGCTTCATTCATTAATAAAGATCAGACGTTCTTCCCTTTCCAAATATGACCTATTCATGTGTGTCTTAGATTTGATTACAATTTTCTTATGTTTGATGTCTTTTACTGCCATGAATATCAATCTTATATATGTAGTCAAATGTATTTGAGAAAAGTATGAAGTTGTTTTGCAGGTGTGGGCATTGCGACACTGAATGGCATTGAAGAGCAAGGAAGAGAAGGATTGGATCAACCTTCTGATTAAGGTGCACATATATCTAACCTTAATCTCTTCACTTACTTGTTATACTTGCAGAACCTTTGTAGGTCTATCTTTCATACCTGTAAGTTGGTAGTTTCTCCCCTGAACTATAGGTGTATTTTTCTCACAACATTTTCCAAACCCTAACTAACATTTTATATAATCATACTATGTTTTAAACATATCGAGACTGCTACAAGACAATAAGCATCACTTAGCAGAAAGCACGACTCAATCAATGTCTAACGATAGCTTACAACCCTAGCATGAACACATACACAGTGTCGAAACCATCTGATACATAGGTTAAGGCCCAGTCTTGAGTACAAAAAGCTCAGTACAATAAGGTTGCCAACGAAAGCTACACGAAGGGTTTCATTCGTGAAACAAAATAGAACACTGTGGCATAGCCATTCCAAAAACACTTGAGAGCAGAAATTCATCTCATCACATTTCAAAAACATAATTGTTAATAACGATAATGAAGTACAAGAAACAACTATCTACAGACAACCATCATTGTTCGGTACCACCTTAACAATTATTTACACAGTTTCTCAACCATTACTTTAAAAACACAACTTTCCATTGCAAAAATGAGCCATTGTTTATAAGTGCAAGAGAACCCTCGGTTCTAGGTTTACAATTTAAAAATTATACAGAGTTACATTATGGACCTGTCAAGGTTCCCAACAGTACACAGGGTTTACCCCTATCAAACAAAATATTAAAACGAGGTCAAGATCGACAAACTACATAGGGCTTTACCCTTAACATTTAGCAGCACAAACATGAGTGCGAAGTTCTTATCAAACGACGTAGCCATGCATCAAAGAGCCGAATAACAACTTAAATGATTGAAGGTTATCCTCTATATAACATTTATCAAATTAAGACTTTAAACTTAACACTCGACCATCACCGAAACAAAGTCAAATAGTTCCAACTCTCGACACACAGTAATCACCACCAAAACCATGCCAAAGGCACCTACGAGGTTTCGAGAACCACCGGAGCTTACCAGGAAGCAGTAGCAGCATTTCCATTCTCCAATATTATGCATAGGAATCATCCTACGAAGTGGGTTCCTGCAAAGTTTATAGTTCGAAGAGGTTAAAACAAGAAAATGCAAGAATAAAAGCAAGCAACATAGTATTATTTCATTATCATGAGCACTTACCATTAGAAACGAAGCCCTGAACTTTGGCACACCACACCAGTAAAAACGATGAAGCCTGTTGGATATTGATAGTAACCACAAGCTAAACACATGAGACCATTTCATCAACTGGAGGATCGAACCCCAGTTCGAACTATGAATTCAACAACTAACAGAAAAAGCACATACAACTTCCATGTTGTATCGTAGTGCTATGGCACAAGATTGTGAGCCTGTAACTATTAAAACTATCCCTCATAGTTCCAAGGTTCGAAACTGAGGAAGGAGTCCTCCTCTCCACAAACACTAAAACCTACATTGCAACAAATGGTTGGCTCTGCGACCTTACCACTAAAACGCAACAATGAATGCCTGAAAACCAACTTTCACTACTTACCAACGTGAGAATAGGGTTTCATTCTCAGCCCCAGATCTTGCAGAGATCAACGATGGATAGCTGCCAGTTAAGGCACGTTGATATTCAAACCACGATTGTAATCAATATTGCATTGATTACTTCATCTACCAATTACCAAGTAAGAGGACCGAGAGCCATTGTATGGCACAGCTCAGTTTATTTTGGTGCTCAGTGCAAACACAAACTATGTGAAAACCTTACAACTAGGCATCCACATCACTTAACCGTGGAATGACATTAATTCTAGGCCTGTCAACGCAAGTTGAAAAGCATGCCAAGTTTAATACCTGTCAACCACGAAATCATTGCAATTTTAGTGCACATTTTATATAGTTCAAAGAATTGTTTTATACATCATAACAATGATACTATATGCCAATGTTTTATGTGCATGCATAATTACATTATAACAATTACATTTCATTTCTATGGTTCATGTACAGTCATATAGGATAAAGTTTATATGTTCCTATATTAGCCATATAAATTATTAAATGGAGACCATAGACATAGTTAGGATTCTATTTATGCATAATGTTAGTATAGACACTATGTACCTTATATGGTTCACATATTAACGTTATTTTTGAATCAAATGAGAAGAGTAGGACTATAAGTATAGTTCACATGCAAATTATAAAGAACACCATATTCTCAATATATTTCATATGTTAGCCATGTAGTGCAAAGACTATTGATCAATGTATTACCATAGGTATAGTTTAATTGGCGACGAGATACACTCTAAAGCTAAGTTCATAGCACAAGCACTAGTCACTATACTTTACATTTATTAACTGTGTATTCAAATGATAAATTCAGAACTTAGAATAGTCTAAGTTCTGTAGACGCAAAATATAATGATAGTTCAATAGTACAAACACTATTTTCTACAAGCTTTCTAATAGGATTACCAAAGGACATTGGTATCACCGCTTTGATATCAATGACGATAGTCATATGATAATAAACATAGTATTACAAAAACAAATGGATGATGTGAATTTATAACACTGAAGAATTTGTAAGTGAGAATTTGTAAGTGAGCACATAAGCTAGATTTAGAACCAAGTATCCGTACCTCCAGTAACTTGTTTCGCAAGGAAGTACTTATCATTCTAATTTTACATTGACGATGAATTGAAAAACACATGTACTCTTAACACATGTTGTCGTAGAAATTCTTACCTGCTGTCTGCACATGGAAACAAGATTCAAATGCCTTAGAGAAATGTAGCTAATTAAACTCCAGGGTACCTCGTAGGACCCCTTCATCATCATACAAACAAACTGTCAGCACATCATCAAGAACTTCATAATAATACAAAACTAAGAATAGCATGTAATCGCATGTAGAACTTAAGCAAATTTGTAAATTATATTCTTGTGCATAATCATAAAAGGATCTTTCATTAAGGAGATTAGCATCCATTTAAATCTAAAATAGCAATACAGTTAGATCACTTATATTTGAGAATTATGACGTGTCGTCGTTATTAATTATCCTAGTTAAGAAATTTAATTATTTTATATGTTCCGCATCAACAACTTCGATAATTATTGTTATTTTAAATTATTTTAAATTTTGGTATTTTTTAGGATGTTACAAGAACTGGAAATTGGGGAAGGGTAAACACCAGATGTCTGCAACTGCAAACCGGAATTTAGACGAAACTTAACAACTTCTCATGGTATACTGAAATCTAAAGAAAAGGGAGGACACAATATGTAAAACAATCCATGCAAATATTTGTCAGATGATTACTTCCATAGTAAAATAAAAGCACACCAAGCTGGAAAATTATGAATGGAGCTTTCTAATTTTGTATTAAAATTCAGGTCTTATGATAGATTACACTCATTATGAATGGAATATATCAGAAGAATTCATTAATCCAATATTGCAACTGGTGATTCATTAAGCAAGTAGACTGAAAAAATCAATAAAGTAACCAAGAAATTGATTGAGAGACCACCTATTTTCCTGTTTGTGCTTTGGAGTCCATTCCCAATTGGTAGGCAATGATTGTTCTAACGATTGGTTATGTCAACAATGCTATCTAGAGTGACTGATTCCATGGTATTATTTTTCCTTTGCGATGAATTTTTCTATATGGGCGAGTTTGGGCGATTTTGTCTACTACGAGCTATTTAGCTTTTCCCATTAGACTTGCCATGTCTGCTCATGCTGCTAGAAAATAACACAATACAATTCAATTTATGGAACAATTAAATAAAAACTAGGTTTCTACACAGAAGTTAATTTGATGTAGAGATTATAAGTAAGGAGGTGAGTAGCGTGCTTCAGCGTATAAGATGAACCATTCCACATGGAGGCACCACGTATCGTAATAGGTGGTGCATGCATCCTCCAACAGACCCAACACCAGAGGAGACTTAATCAAATGGTTTGGATGACACTACAATCATATTTATAGTGATAGATTGATTGATGTTGAAGCTTTTAACTTGTATATGTTGAAGCTCTGTAAGCTGCATCAACCCTCATATTCCCTTCAACTTCACACATCCGTTTGCGCTCAACGCCTTCAAAGATCCTAATGTTTCCATACTTATTTCCCGCGCATTTAGAATGGACCATCTACGGCCTTACCACATTTTCATTTTCGGTTTCAGATTTTCAGAGTTTCCCTTAATCATGCTTTTGACCATTTTCTAGAGTCCCTAACCCAATGGTTTTCCACTGAAATTTGGTTGACCTGTCTGAATCTAATGGCTCACTTTCTTTAAAAAAAAAAATAGAATCCATCTATTAGATAGAGTTAGTTAATAGACAAACCATAGCTTTTGACTATGAACAAAATTGGGTGGCTATGCACAGTAACTCCAAGGATTATGCATTTTATTAATGATCTAAAATATGTTGGCTGCAACAAAACCCGGTCAATGCTGAGAGGATAATCTCCAATGTGTCTTCATCTTCTCGTTTTATTTGCTCTCTCTCACAAAAAAATTTCGGTACCTAGAGAAACAACACAATATTCACTAGGGTCTATCTCAATGATTAACAAAAAACCTAGCCAAGTAGGAACACAGATGAATAAAAAATCAGTTGGTTATCAATGACATGGGACTTCATATGCAAAGGTATTTAAAGCATTCAATGCTTTAGGATTTTTTTTGGGAAGCACGCCAATGTGACACACATGCCACTGCATCAGTTGTCAGGCACATCATTTGTTCACTTCGTTGACTTTACCCTAACCACTGCGACATGGTCGGCCCAAAAGCACGAGCCACAATGACCAATTGGTGCAACAAGACTTCAATGCGGCGAAAGGGATGAGCGACGATGTTCAAAAGGGGGGTGACCAGATGGTGGAACGCATATCCAGAAAGGTCGGCGCTACTATCATAAAAAATGCGAAACGATCGGTGACGAGTGAATTAAAACCTGTGACCCTGCTCGGCAAGAAATAACAAAATCCGGTGAAAATACACCAAAGATCGTGAAATTGATCAGTGAAAGATAAACATAATATTGCGACCCGGTTTCAGCGAATAACTAAACGGAAAGCTGCGAATCGGCTCGAGGATATTACCATAAAAAACGCAAAATGACCGGCGACGGGTGAAATAAAACATGAGACCTTGCTCAGTAAGAAACAACAAAATCCGACGAAAATGTGTCGAAGATCGCGAAATTGTTTGGCGAAAGATAAACATAATCTTGCAACCAGTTTCGGCGAAAAAAACAGAAAGTTGCGAAATGGGTCAAAGGCAGAGAAATTTTTAAGGGCGAAATTTCGCGAAATGGCTATTTTTTGGACTTTTTTTCAAAAAATAAATTCGTTATTTGGTCATTTTTAGTCTCTAATATCGCCTATATTTACATAAAATATGTTTTTTTATCATAATATTCGCCAAAATTTACAAGTTTCAATAATAAATTGTAAGTTTCATATTTAATATTCGCCTAGCAATCTATATATGTGTTTTCTTCAATCCAAAATAATAGCCTATAATACTATACTTAAGTATACTTTTATAATCTTAAAAAATACCTTGGTCGGTGGAAAAGATCAAAAACCTGCGACTACCAAAAGCTAAAAATTAAATAAATTCTTCATGTGTTTGTTGAACATTTTACAGCTTGGATACAAAAATAATTGGGGAAATCCTCCCCAAGGCTTTATTCCTCTGAATCTCCTTGTGGGGCTGGGTGTTTCCATGACCTCTCTGTCTTCTTTGCAGAGATGAAGTTTTGAGCACCAGTCTTCTCCAACAAATGGAAAATCAGCTCCCACTCAGCTCTTTTACAGGGAAAATGTAATAAACTACTCCAAAATGCTACCGCTAATCAAGTCTCAAGTCAAATATTAAGAGAAAAAGCCCTCAAATCAAACTCCAAGGTTAGACGAAATATCCGTAAAAAAAACCCCTTGAATCAAACTCCATCAATGTCTGCTAGAAGTGTTAGATCGAACCACCATCAAGCTGATTTTGCGCCTATTCAGAAGGGACATCACCTTTGCCACCCTTATCTCAAAATGTTTATACCTTCATAAAACTTTATCGACTGCAGGCAATGACTTTCGATAAAAAATTAAATTCAATATTATATTGTTTTATACCCAATAGTTCTATGAAAGAGTTGGGATTTTCTATTCGACATTCCTTTTGCTCCTCCAGAAGCAAATGCTAGTATATACAGATATATATATATATATATATATATATATATATATATATATATATATATATATAACTCCAAATTTTGGTAATTATCTTTATTTATCTCGATGTTATCAAATTTTTGTTTCAAAAAATAGATAGAGAATATGACATGATCGATGAAATGACTATCCTCCCCACCTACGGATTTCCTCACGCACGCAAAATTCTAGTAGTAATCCATTTTTTTCAACAAATGAATAAAGCATATGACATAATCGATGCTACCTTTAAGAAGACATAAATAATCGATGATACACGTATTTCATATTTTTTTAATATAAGAATTAAATTAACAATTATTTTATTATGAAAAATAGATTAGTATATTTTTAATATAAAAATTAGATTAACTTTTTTAATATAAAAATTAAATTAATATTTTGGTAAAATAAAAGATATATAATTAATGATATATTTGTCTTTCAATTTTTTTAATACCAGTATAAATCTAATTTAGATTTATTAGATCCATTTTTTAATTTTTAAGATATTTGATCCCTATTAATTTTAAATATATCTAAATTTAAGATCAAATTAATATAGTTTAATTTTTTTTTGTTTAATCTAACCTCACTTACATTTCTTTTTGAAATATCATTATATTTTTATTTTTATTTTATATGAAAATATATCATATTACATAATGTTACACGATTCAACCTAAAATTTTCCATTTGATTTACCAAGATAAATACTATAAAATATAAATATAATAAATATTAGTAAACTTTGACCGAGTACAAATTGATGATATAAAATTTGAAGGGTACTATTTCCCATCCACCTGTGATACACTGAAAATCAAATGTACTACATTTAACACTATACATATTCTCTTTACACTGTACCTTTTTTAACTTCAAATGAAAATATCATAGGTTAAATGAATCATGCACACTATTTTACTTTAAATCGATCTTGGTACTTTACTTTAATTTTTTCTTCTATCGACAAGTGTATGTGTTTTGAAGACATGTGTCAACTCAAAGGTAAGCGGTTACCTTAAAAGTCCTTAAAATAATATTGACAGTCTCCCATTCAAGGTGCTCAACTAAAAATAATAAAAATAATTCATAATATTAAATAAACTAAAAAATATTAAAATTATTAATAAAGGAAGCATTTCCAAACCAAACATATACGTTGAGATTTGCATCTACAGCTGTTCCTCAAAGATTTATTAAAACATTTTTATGTTTGAAGTTAGAAACGTGGCTTGTTTTCAGATTTGCATTTACAGCTGTTCTTCAAAGTTTTATTAAAACCTTTTTAAAGTTCGAAGTTCGAAACGTGAAATGGCTTCCTTCTTTCACAATTTCTGTTTAAATAACTGGTACTGCAATCACCTCCTGACATACACAGAACCTATTGCGAAGATATCTCACAGTGCTTCGAATTGCTTACGCTGACATACACAGAACTGCCATGGAAAGCCCAAAGACTCATGTGGCAATCTTTCCCTGCGCGGGAATGGGCCATCTCATCCCCGTCGCCGAGTTCGCCAAGCGCCTCTCCGGCCGCCATGGACTCACCGTCACCTTCATGACCACCAAATCGATGTTCTCAGCTACCCTCATGGCTGCTTATTCCGAGACCATAGTGTCCTCGGGTCTCGACATCAACTTCATCCAGCTGCCGGAAATGGAGATTGAAGGCTCAGAACATATGAGAACCGAAGCTTACTTATCTAAGCTTTTCGAGAAATCCAAAGGATCAGTGAGAAATACTCTCAGATCCCTCCTCCACTCTTCTTCTCCTGTCTCTGCTTTTATCACAGATTATTTCTGCTCCACTATGTTCGATGTGGCCGCCGAGCTCCGCATACCCACATACGTTTTCTTCCCGACCAATGCTTCTGTGCTTTCAGTCACGTTATCTCTTCCCAAGCTCGTCTCGGAGATTCCAATTTCGTTTAAGGACGCCGATTTTCCAATAGAGGTACCGGGCATTCCGCCGATCCGTGGCAGAGATATGCCGAGTCCCCTTCAGGACAGGTCTGGTGAAGGCTTTGACTGGTTCCTGCACCATTCCTCGCGTCTGTGGGAAGTAAAGGGCATTTTGCTAAACACGTTCGAGGAGCTGGAGCCTGAAGCGATTAAAGCTCTTGTGGAAGAAAAGATATCTAATCCGCCTCATATTGATCGAATGCCCCGCATTTATCCAGTTGGGCCTCTCATATCATCGTCGCCGCTTGAAAATAATGACAACAACGAAGTGCCGGATTGCCTGAAATGGTTAGACAAGCAGCCGCCTTCGTCGGTTATCTTCGTTTCGTTCGGAAGCGGAACCGGTCTGCCGAGGGCGCAGGTGACCGAACTCGCCCTGGGCCTGGAAGCAAGTAACCATCGCTTCCTGTGGGTGCTGCGCAGTCCGTCCAGCAGCTTTGTTTCCGTGGAGGAAACAGAACTCTCTGAACTCTTACCCGAGGGATTCGAGAGTCGAACCAAAGAGCGAGGGCTTGTTGTTGCTTCATGGGCGCCTCAGATTCTTGTTCTTTCTCATCCTTCCACCGGCGGTTTCATTTCTCACTGCGGTTGGAACTCTACACTGGAGAGCATCTTAAATGGAGTGCCGATGATCTGTTGGCCTCTATTTGCGGAACAGAGGATGAACAGGCTTCTCCTGGTCAATCAGTTGAAGGTGGCGATCGCAGTACATATGGAAAACGATGATTTCGTAGGGAGAGAGGAAGTGGAAAGAGCAGTGAGGGAGCTGATGGAAGGAGAAAGCGGGTTGAAGGTAAGGGCCAGAGTGAAAGAATTCAAGAAGAAGTCCGTGACAGCGTTGGAAGAAGGGGGCAGTTCATACCAATCCATGGTCGCTGCAGTCTCTGAGTGGGCAGCCATAGTGCCCAAATCATAGATATTCGGTTGGGAAGGACAAATTCTTGTTTGGAATTCTGCATGTCAGCTGTTATTATCAATCCTGTTGCATGTTATTTTGTGTGAAGTGTTCACTTTGGGGATGTGAGGAGATGTTCAATTAAAGTACAATCTTATCTCAAAATGTTATTCTTTATCCTTTCAATAATTTTGTTTAGAGTAGAATTTATCAAAACTCAGTTCAAAGTAGTGGAATAGACATCACTGCTTACTGTGACTAAACGCAAGTCTATCTAAACCAGACAAAAATAGTTTTCGGTTTTACTTTATAATAATAATAAAAAATCCGTTTTACTTTATGATAATAAAAAATTAGGTTTTACTTTATGATAAAAATATATATTTCAACCTCTGTAATATCCTTCTTGTTTATTATTTTTAATTAAGGTTTTACTTTATGATAAAAAAATATTTCAACCTATGTAATATCCTTGTGTTGTTGTTTATTTATTTATTATTATTTTTAATTAAATTAATTAAATTTGTTTATTATTATTTTTAATTAAACTAATTAAATTTATGAATGTAAGATGATTTGCATCAAATAAATAAACTAATTGTAATATTTTTATAAAATAATTTATTTATTATTATTTTTAATTAAATTTATGAATGTAAGATGATTTGCATCAAATAAATAAACTAATTGTAGTATTTTTTATAAAATAATAAATTAATTAAATGTAGTAGCATCAAATAAATAAATCAATTGTTTTATTTTTTATAAAATAATAAATTAATTAAATTTAGGAGCATCAAATAAATAAATTAATTGTAGTATTTTTTATAAAATAATTGTTTAATAAACATAGATTTAATAATTTATCTTTTCAATAATATAAAAATTATTAGAAATATAAAATTAAAATTAAAAGCAATATTTCTATTATTTTTAATTAAATTTATGAATGTAAGATGATTTGCATCAAATAAATAAACTAATTGTAGTATTTTTTATAAAATAATAAATTAATTAAATGTAGTAGCATCAAATAAATAAATCAATTGTTTTATTTTTTATAAAATAATAAATTAATTAAATTTAGGAGCATCAAATAAATAAATTAATTGTAGTATTTTTTATAAAATAATTGTTTAATAAACATAGATTTAATAATTTATCTTTTCAATAATATAAAAATTATTAGAAATATAAAATTAAAATTAAAAGCAATATTTCTATTATTTTTAATTAAATTTATGAATGTAAGATGATTTGCATCAAATAAATAAACTAATTGTAGTATTTTTTATAAAATAATAAATTAATTAAATGTAGTAGCATCAAATAAATAAATCAATTGTTTTATTTTTTATAAAATAATAAATTAATTAAATTTAGGAGCATCAAATAAATAAATTAATTGTAGTATTTTTTATAAAATAATTGTTTAATAAACATAGATTTAATAATTTATCTTTTCAATAATATAAAAATTATTAGAAATATAAAATTAAAATTAAAAGCAATATTTCTTATCCTATCCTTATCTTATTTGTTTTATAGAAGTGGGATTTTCTCCTCGCTTTATAGAAGTAGGATTTTCTCCATCTAAGGAGGAATTTAGCAGTTAAGAGAAAATTAAGATACTATAATCTAGTCAAGATTAAAATGAATTCTCACGAGTTACACAATGAAACACCAAGTTGGTATATTCATAAAACTCCATGGCTAGAAATGGTTTGCCATCTTTGTGAGTTTATGAGTGTTGAGGATGAAAATCACTTTCTATTACAGTATATTTTAACAACTTTAATAATCATATGTTGATTTTTTAATAACGAAGCTATTATATTTTAAGTGTATGTTTTATTTAAATATTTAACTTACATTTCCCTGCCACGGCTTATGGTATTTGTAATTTATTTTCCTATCCTTATCTTATTCGTTTTATAGAAGTGGGATTTTCTCCTCGCTTTATAGAAGTAGGATTTTCTCCATCTAAGGAGGAATTTAGCGGTTAAGAGAAAATTAAGATACTATAATCTAGTCAAGATTAAAATGAATTCTCACGAGTTACATAATGAAACACCAAATTGGTATATTCATAAAACTCCATGGCTAGAAATGGTTTGCCATCTTTGTGAGTTTATGAGTGTTGAGGATGAAAATCACTTTCTATTACAGTATATTTTAACAATTTTAATAATCATATGTTGATTTTTTAATAACGAAGCTATTATATTTTAAGTGTATGTTTTATTTAAATATTTAACTTACATTTCCCTGCCACGGCTTATGGTATTTGTAATTTATTTTCCTTTGTTATTATTTAACAAATATCCTTTGAATACATTATTATTATTTATAAATATTTTTCTTACATTTTTTTATGATGTTTGTATTCTAGTTTTTGTTAGCTTAATCTAATCTAAATGTGGAACAAATCGAGCCTCTAACATTTTTCTACTCTTGAATTTAATTGAGACATTCTTCTTGAATCACAAATTTAATTTAGAAAAGTACTCACGAGGAATTCATATGATTCGCACGAAATGACTAAGCATTTCAAAAATCCATGAGATACAATTGAAATTGTATAACATAACTATAGAAGATTATTTTTCTAACAATGATTGTAAAACCCTTTTCCCACGAGGCTTACCTAGCTTCTAGATATAAAGAACAAACATTCTTGAAAAGTAGACATCCAACAAATTGTGGTGTTATCTAACAAAAATTGCATAATATTATTTTAATTTGTGTTAAAACATGACATATCTCCACCAATCCCAACTGTAGTCATAGATATCAATATAAGTTGTGCCATTAGAGTAGGTAGGCATTATTGAGCCATACTCTTCCAAATGATTTATTGTGGATGTAGTAGTGTTTTGCTTAAATGATCATTAGATGCCCATGCCAAATAGTTTGTGAACAAGCTAGTTGTAAATTTGTCTTTATTTTTTAACAACCCATATCAATTGTAGGTGGATAGATATTACAAATAGAAGTATTGTCACATACTTAGTATCGTCTTAGCACTGTCCAATCTTATAGGGTATCCAATTTATTTAACCATAAAATTTTATCTTTGATACCCAATTTAAATTTTATGGGCTAGATGAAAATTTTAAAATGGAAGAACACTAAAACAAACCAATTATTTAAATCTACAACCACAACACTGCATGCAAATATAGTGTGAATTATTTCATAATTACCATAATTAAATCAAGGCACATAGATTTGCATACATTGTAAAATAAATAAATATGGAATAAAAAGATAAAACATGGCATTTCATATACATTTGAAAGTACTTATCTGTTTGGAAAATGTTCCTCCCACTATATGAAAATAAAGGATTGTCTTCATAGCCTTAGGCACTCTGTCACACTTATCCTTTCTATGCTAGAGACCTCCCCCAAGTTGAGGCCATCATTCCGTAAGGGTGAAACTCTTAAGACATTCTACTTATCCCACAACACGAATACTCTTTAGTGACAAAACCATATCTACAACTATCCCATTCAACCAACACTCTCCCCCCAACCTACACAACACAAGGAGTGGGATCCCCTTATTTACGTGTAATCCCTCAGGCTATCCCAATTCCCCTCCATTTCTCCAACAGATGTTAGCCAGGGAATCTTGGGATTCCATGGATTTTCAGATGTAGTCAAGGTATTCTCTCACAAAGACATAGTAATCATTAACATATATTTCCCAAGGTAAGTTTGCATTAGCATACATGGAGTTTCACAACATAATTGTCTTTCTCCTCCTTTCCCCCTCAATTTGTATGAAGCAAAAGGATATTGAAAAATGACTGTCAAAATGAATTCTCTAACTCAATTCCCCACCTTTTATGTGCATTTTATCAACTTTCCATGTGGCACCCATGAGGAGCTAAATAGTCCATGTTGGGCCTAGCTTTTTGGAGGTACCATTTTTGCGTAAATAGTGTTGGTGTGGACAAAGGCAAGGTGGAAGTGGTTCAACAAAGCGGTCAACTCCGACGAAGCGGCCAAGAAACCTAGAAAAATGGTTATGTTGATCAAATCAAATGGTCGGAGTTGATTCAGTTAGTTAGAATTGGTCCACATTATAGTAATGACTTGATTAGTAAGTTAATGGGTTAGTGGGAGCGAGGCAAGCTAAGTGCACCCTATACATATGTAATAAGGGAGAAGTTTTGGGTTGGTTACTGTTATTGCTACTGTCATTTGATGTTGTAAGAGCATATTTTGGGTTTGTAGTGAAGCATTATGCTATGTATGTCAGAGTTATTTTGAAGAAGCTGAGTCGTTGATTTGCAGGCTATGTGCGCAGATCCTTTGTAAGTCATGAAGAAATCTGTAAGTCATAACTGAAATGCTTATTTGGATGCGACTCATAATAAAAGACAAGCGCTTCCGTGGTTTTTCATAGGATGGGTTTCCACATTAAACACAGTGTTCTTATGTGATGCGTGATGTGATGTGATATGTGTTTCTTTCATCTGAATGAATGTTTAAATGAATGCATGATCAAGATAGTTGTAAATGATATGAATGTGAAATATAATCTAAGTTACGTCAATCTGGAAAAGCTATGGGTTTTGTCGAAGTGACTAATATGTCTAAGCTCTGATTCTTTCGATGTTTTAGAATAGTTAATGTTATGGGTTGTATGATGAACAAGTTTCTTGTCAAGCTATTCCCCTTATGTGCTGTAGAAATATGGTTCCTGCAGTTTCCATAGGTACTTTGGGTGAGACTTCATCTGCTTCACAAGTGTTTCCAAAAGGGATTAAACTCCCTTTCGGGTTGGTATTTATGGTAGTGGTGTTCGTTGGTGAGATGTTGAATGTATGAACCTTGGTCGAAGTAAAAGTGCGCCAACAAATGGTTCCGTTGTCAAGAACAGGATTTGTGTGAAGGGGAATGTTTTGGCATTCAACTAAACTAGAGATCCAAGATTGGGTAGATCTGCAGCTGAAGGAATTTGCAAGGGAGCAGAATAAGCATCCCCGGTTCGACGATGAAGGTTGGTTAGAAAAGTATATTTTTACTAACATTCATGAGGTATTCTTTGGTGAATTTCCTATGATATTGCATGAATGGTTAGCAAGATTGACCGAGCAGAAGACAAATTTCCAAATAGGTGAACCAATGAGCTAGACACCTGCATTGATACAGCGACTGAAAGGCGTGAACACCAAAATTTCTTATGTAGTGGATTAATGGCTGGACAGTGTACTGGAAGGGTAAATTACTGAATTCATTGTTGACACTATCAAGTCATATAGTGTAGCAGAACGTGAGTTCTTTGAAGGTATTTGCAGTAAGTACCTCAAGTCGTTGAACTTGTCGATCAAAAAGTTACTATGTGAAAAAAGAGAGATGCGAATGGAATCTAACAAGTAGAGCATTTGTGTGCGGTGGGCATGGGTATTGTATGGATGAAGATCTGGACAAATGTGAAATGAGTTGAAATGATTAAAAGAGAGGAAAGTGAACCAGACAAAGAGTGTGGGTTTCTGCAGAGTGGGAGATGGTTTCGGTCGAACAAGAGGAGGAGAACTACAACGGGAAATAAGGGTTGTAGTGTGACTGAAAGGGGAGACTACGAACCAGTACCACAAGTCGACAAGGATTCTAGTGACGAGGAGGATGAGTACCAGCTTATTTTTTAGGAAGAAGAAGGATCTGCATAACCGTTCCAGACCCAAGTCTGCGACATACCCATGACCCTGCGTACATCCCCGGAGACTGAGGTAATACCTAATAATTCTTCACAATTATTTCAATCTAGTCAGAGTAGTGGCAATAATCCGAGTAGTACTTCTCCAAGTGCAAAGGCTCTAAATAGTGGTCCATTAGTAGTGAATGAGACAAAGCCCCAGAAACCCAGAATGGTTGGGGATGATATGAAGCTACCTATTTTCAATGGGAATGGATAAGAAGATCCAGAATAACGCTTCTTTTTGTGCAATGCAGTATGGACTGTAAAACAAGCACACGACAACAACGTCAAGTTAGCGTAGTTAATCACAACCATCAGGGGTCTCACTTTAGACTGGTTTATGAAATTTTCTGAATTCATTGGTAATCAACCTGCGAAGACTTTAGAAGAATTCAAGGAAGGACTGAAAACTGAATTCAAGAAGCCCAAGTCTGAATCTCAATGTATTATTGAATTGAAGGAGATTAAGCAAGCGTCGAATGAGTCCGTTTGGGACTTCGACCAACAGTTTAAAACCTTAATGGCTTGTGCAAGTTTTCTGATGAATGATTTACCATATAAAGAGTGGTTTATAGCTACTTTACTACCCCACATTAGATTTCCACTCATGCAACAGAATATCCCAATGCAGAAAGAAGCCTTGGAATTGTCTATGAACTTAGAAGCATCACCTGTCAGAGAGACTGGAGCTGGTATGGATCAAATATAGTCGTAGTTAGCAAACTTGTCTGTTCAGATTCAAGATATAAATAAAGTTAAAGAAAAGTGAGAAGATGTTTCGTGCACTAGATGCAAGGAAGACAGACACTCTAAAGATCAATGCACGACATTTCATGATTATCTTAATGTTGGTAATCTGAATCCATTAAATCCTGTTGTATGGTGTCGAATTTGTCAGGCTAAAGGACACCGACCGAAAGAATGCTACTTGTTATAGAAGATGGTAAGTACTCCTCAGAATTTGTGGTGTAAGTTCTGTCGGTTTGTCGGACATAAAGAGAAAAATTTCCGCGCATATCAGCTGCTCATTAAGCGCACTGCAGAAACCTTTCTTATGAAGGGAGAGGATCAACCTAAAATAATTAATGCATAATTCAATCGACCACAAGGTGGATTCGGAGGCCATGGAAGAGGAGGATTTGTTCGAGGCAGAGGACAAGTTATCTGTTATAATTGTGTCACCCTAAGACATTACGAGAGAGATTTCCTTAATCATACTTCGACCTGGATGTATTGTAGGGCACTAGATCATACCATTGAAGACTGTCTGTAACTGATACAGGAAAGAAGGACCAGAATCAAAAGAAAATGTGCAGAAGATTTCAACAAAACCGTGACTAAGTCATCATACTGTCACTGTAGTCACAAGAGGTGGAGCCACGATGGGTGAAGATAAGAGCAATTATAATAATCTGAGAGATCCGAGAGAGAGGCTAGTAGTCCATAATCCATCACGGTTTTATGTTCGAAAGGAAAAAGGCATATTCTTTGAAGCTCGAGATGATTTTCTGAAGGGCACATCAACATCCTCCCTACCACCTATTGTTGAAGAAGGGCTAGTATATGACATGCCACCTCGCCTCGACATGTCTGCCCCAAAGAAGAACCTAGGAAAGGTAAGTGCTCGTCATTCTTTTCTAAAAATTTGTTTAACTCTGGTCAAAGATGAAAATGCATTAAGGGAATTGCAAAATTTAATTGGCAAGTCTGAGGAAGAAGTGAGATCCGAAAGGGTTGTCAATCATGTCTAGAAAAGAATCAAGACTAGTCGGGAATTGTGACTTAATGCACAGATTAGTGACTATGACATGGATTTTGTTATTTTAAATTTGGGTTCAAATGTAAATATCCTGACCAAACAAACATGGGATAATATGGGTAAGACGAAGCTAGTATGGAACCTATTCAGTTGTGGTTGGCCAATCAACAAAAAGTAATACCATTCAGTAGAATGGTTGGGGTCCCTATTGAAGTGGAGGGACTACAAACGTTTGTAGACTTCGAAGTGATAGAGATTGTCGATGACACTAATACGTATACTGCACTATTGGGGATAGATTGGGAAATTCAGAATCATACCATTATCAACTTTAAGAAGAGAATCTTAACATTTGAAAATGAATAAATCAAAATTGCCACACCTTCGGATCCACTAGAAGGAAAGAGGTATGTCGAACCAGTCAAAGGAGATTATGATGCTCAAGATCTAGACAACATTTATAATGTTACATCCGGGATAAATGGATATATGAATCCTACAACAGATGGCATGCTCAGTTGGAAGAGTGTTATTTCATGTTCCTCTAACTCTGGTGAAGCTCTAGAAAACTGACATAATAGGTTGCATGAAATCTCAATGAGGAGATGCACTCGTGTGATAGAATCACTCCTCTCGATTGGGAAGGAGGTATGTGATCCCCCTACTTATGAAGGTTTACCTAATGTGGAAAAATTCATTGTTGAATTTGAAGACAAAGTACCTGCGCAACAATGCTTATTATCCCTGGATGTCTCCCTAAAAGCAACACCAACAAGATGGTGGGTTGTTCATATGCACTTTGTAGTTGGTTGGTCGTAGTGCAGAAGATATTTAGAAATTCATTTTGGTGAAGGGATTCCTTATATTGGATAAAAATACATAGGTCTCACTAGTCCTGTTGATCATCTAGCTACATGCAGTATAATATGGAAAAAATATACCCAAGAAAGAATGGGTACATGTGTTCATTCATACACTTGATACCATCCCAAGGAATTGGTATATGTTGCTGGAGCCGTGACAAGGAATTGCAGAATGGGATAATTTGGAAATGAGTTTTAAGCATACATTTAATTATGATGATGAAAGTCCTATGATAGATGTGGCTCTACAAATTTTCAAGGAAATTTTTTTTGAAGAAATTTCGGGACTAGTATCTAATATGCCGCAGTGGACTACAACAATGGAAAAAATGATGGAGTGCTACAATATCAACAGAGGACCAGAAGATGATGACCCAAGGGATATTCATATTCCAGAAATAGAAGGAAGTCATGATCTGAAGGGACCATAAATTACATATGAAATTTTTTTGAAGCCGTTAAAGATTAAAAAGGTAAATATTGGATCTACTGAAAATCCTAAGTTTGCAAATATAGAAGATTACTGGGATGATGAAACAGTGGGAAAAATTACTGACTTGTTGCATGAATTTCAAGATCTGTTTCCTACTAAGTTTTCATAAATGAAAGGTATTGCTGGTGACTTGGGTGAAATGAAGATCCCACTAAAACCAGGCTCCAATCCAATTAAATAAAGGCTGTATAGATTGAATCTATGGTACAAGGAAAAAGTTAGAGTATAGCTCAAAAAAATGCTTAATGTAGGTATCATTGAACCTGTCAAAGAATAAAAATGGATCATACCTATGGTAGTCCAAGACAAGAAGATTGAGGAGATCAGGATTTGTGCCAACCTTTGGAAATTGAATGATGCTTGTCTACATGATCCTTTTCCAACTCCATTCCCAGATGAAGTGCTCGAAAACGTCATAGGTTAGGAAGCCTACTCCTTCATGGATGGATTTTATAGGTATCATCAAATCAATATTGCTAACGAGGACCAACATAAAATGACATTTGCAACAGAGTGGGGTTGATTCCAATACAAAGTAATGCCTTTTGGCCTAAAGAATTCCCCTCTAATTTTTTCGTGGGTAGTTGTTGTTGCATTTAAGGAATTCATTCATAAGTTTCTAGAAGTATATTTTGATGATTGGACAATATATGGGCTCTTCAAGAATCATATTGAAAATTTGAGGTTGATGTTAGAGCACTATAGATAGTATCAAATTTCTTTAAATTTGAAGAAATGCATATTATGTGTTCCATTTGGTATACTACTGGGACATGTAGTTTGTAAGCAAGGCTTATTAGTGGATCCTACAAAGATTACTATTATAGTTGATCTACCCCCAGCCTCGTCTGTCCAACAATTAAGAATAACTCTGGGTCACACATGATATTGATAGGAACTTTATCAAAGGCTATGCCCAAATTACAGCGCCGATGGAAAAAGTACTCAATAAAGATGCAAATTTTTACTAGAATGAAGAATGCCAGCAGAGTATCGACACATTGAAGGAGAAAATGGTTATGACACCAATCCTAGTATTTCCTGATTGGAGAAAATAATTTCATGTCCATGTTGATGCTTCATTTGTCATTCTGGGTGTGGTGCTTGCTCATCCAGGTGAGGGTTCTATCGACCATCCTATTGCATTTTATAGCAGGAAGATGTGCATTGCAGAAAAAATTACACTACGACAAAAAGGGAAGGACTTGCCATGGTTTATGCATTACAAAATTTTAGGCACTATCTGTTAGGCAGTCATTTTAAGATGTTTACAGACCATTCTACTTTGAAGTACCTAGTCAACAAGCTAGTGGTGGGGGGGGGGGACAATATCTGTCGATGGTTATTGTTGTTTCAGGAATATGATTTTGAGATCATTGTTAATCCCAGAAGGTTGAATGCGGGCCTTGGTCATATGTCGATATTTAATAATAACAAAAATCTAGAGGAACTAGACTAGCGAAGAATCCTTTAAGGCTTGGCACCAGTCCCAAGTTACTCCAATTACCCAATGTACAAAGTTGTCATTTGGTGTTGATAAAATTAGTGTTGTATGATAGAAATGGATACGCTATTCTCCCCAACAATTTTGAGTAATCCCATATATTACAACAGTGATAAAAATCGATATGTTTTTCTCCCCAACGATTTTGAATGTTTCATTTAATGTTACATGTACAACAACTCCAAGTGGTAGTTATTATACCTGCCGAAGGCAGAGTATATAGCAATGGATTTGTATTTGTCTTTTAATTAATTTACAAGTTTTCATTCTAAATTTTTATATAGTTGTCTATTGTTTTATAAATTTTAATTATTAAATTGATTTTAAAACAAATAAAAAATTATATTTTAAAATTTAAAAATTATATAATTCTTGATTTTGATTGGCTATTCTTATTTTTGATTGGCTAGTAAGCTTGATTTGACTAATAAGCCCTGTTAAGATGTGACTTTTCTAAAATTAAAATTAAAAATAAAATTTATTTGTTATTTGATTGCACAAGAATCTTGACATGACAATTTTTATCTAGTTTTCATCCTATTTTTTCAAATTAAAAGTACCGTATTGAAATCTGGATAGACCAACTCAGCGAAATGACTTTTGCATGCAAAAGCATAGAAGGCGGCGCATGTTAATGTAAATGGTGATTTCACCCTAACGTTGTCCTCAAACGAACTGGTTACGGAGATCGGGAGAGGATTGAGATAAAACTAAATGTATGCTCAGTATTTAATGCTACTATCCCTTTTATAAATGCCAGGCTGTCCCACCCATACTTGAATATTTATCGGGATCTTGGTCCCACCCGTCCTTCCGTCTTCAATATTCAGTCATTAAAAAAATCAATATTGCAAGGAAGCAAGCAAAGTACTTCTGTAAATCCATACCTCGACAATGGTTTATGAACTTAATACATTAAATATGTATATGAGTTTGAAATGTTTGATGTATATTTTTCTGACTAGAATAACTTTTAATGAAAATTTCATCATATTGTTTACTTCATAGATACTCTTGTGATTTAGCAATGCCACTTAATAGATTATTGTGTTGTCCATAAAGTAATTTTACTTTTGTTTGCAGCCTTAACGATCATTATAAAAAATCTAAAATTCTAAAAATCCTAAATATTGGCAAGTGGATGCTACATTGAATACAAAACATACGATTTGATTGATTGGGTTTCGAGTTGGTACTCCAGTCTCCCATGAGGAAAGTCCTCCCATGCTGCATGTAAACTAATGCATAAATCTTCTCTTACATGAAATTTCTGATATAATATATTCTTATGTATTGCATTAGCATGTTGTCATGTAAAATTTTATTAATGGCATCAATGAAGCCATTAATGCTCCTGGCTCCATTTACGAATTTTTTAAAATGTGGAGGATGGAGGGATTGTTCTCGGGGTTCTCAATTACAAAATCAAATGTGTGCCAACTCATCTAGATGGAAGTGACCCAACTATTGCTCAATGTGATTCAAGCTTTGAAGATTCCCATTTGATATAAGACAACTGTGCCAATCTAGATTTGGAAGCCAATAAATTTATTCAAATTTCACTCGCTAATGTGTTAAATGTTGAACTTACATTATTTATTAGATTGTTCGATTTTTTTATTACTTGTGTACAATTTGTTTTTAATGGTCATACTTTTGGATTGATAACGATAGACTTTTATTTTTTTAATATACATATATTTTAAATTTAATATAAATTTTTTTGAAAATTCTTTATAAAATTTAAATATTTAAAAATAAATTTTTTTTAAATCTATATATAATTTAATTTGAATTAATATGAATATTTGTTATTCTTAATTATTGTAAATTGTGAATATATTTATGTTTATAATAAAAAATATAATAATTGTTAGGATTGTTAAAATGACTAAGTGTGGGGATATTAAGATTGTGGACCAATATTTTTAGGAAAAAGAATTTATATTGATAAAGTATGGTAAGTCAAAAGATTTTGATAAAAAACCGATTACAATATACCAACCTTATAGTTACCTATTGTTTTAGAAATTTTAATTATTAAATTGACTTTAAAACAAATAAAAAATTATATTTTAAATTTTTTAAATTATATCATTTTTATTTTTTATTGGCTATTCTTATTTATTCTTATTTTTGATTGGCTGGTAAGCTTGATTTGACTAATAAGCCCTATTGAGATGTGACTTTTCTAAAATTAAAAAATTAAAATTTATAAAAAATCTAAATGGGACACTTGTGTAGTTTTTGGGTATATGTAGTATTTGTGTCAGGACACTCGGTCTACAAAGTTTGCAGCTAAATCTAGCAGACTCACGGATGATGTTGACTGTCATAACTTGATCATATTGCTCCATGCCATATTCTGCAACGCTCTTCACCATAACGACATCATTGATTCCAACGTTGTTATACATGATATCCAGTTGACCATATTTCTCCATGGCCAAATCCACCATAGCACTGATGTTTTGCCCTTTGCTCACATAGCAGTGCATGTAAGTTGCAGAAGGAGAAAGGGATTTGACAAGGGTTTTGCGTGCTTCATCTGCCAAATATGCGATTATGACTTTGGCTCCGTGCTTTGTAAAGAGCCGAGCAATGGCTTCTCCGATTCCCATTGCTTCACCTATTATTATTGCAACCTTGCCCTCCAGTCTGCAATCAAAGATTATTAATCAGAGTAAGTGATCTACACTCACAAAAATTTTAACACAGTAGCCCTAACAATAGCTTAGTTAAACTTAATGTTGAGGAAGGTTGCTGGATCCATCAAAATTTGAAGGCCTTATGTTATTGACAATGTACCAACTTCCTCATATCCTACAATCCTATAGTTATATCAGGTACCAACTTCCTATCTTAATGGTGATACTAATTATTTTGTCAAATATGAGATAAAAAATAGAGAAAATTGGATTCTGAAACCAAAACTAGAGATTGCAAATTAAAACCGAATCTGCATTTCTAGTGTATTGTGATTACTGTCACTCTGATCCATTAAAGATCAGATTGCCAACACAGGCAACAAATCCATTAAACTGTTCGTTAGACATGGCTGAGGAGCGAAATAAGGCAATTAGATGATGAAGAAAGGAAGTCTCAAAAGGAAAATTATAAAGAAAACAAGAAGCAGATTGTATGGTGTAGAAACATGGCCTAGCGAGGCTTGTTATGCCTTGAAGATAAATATCCTACGCTTCTCAAACAATAACTCTCAACTACCAAAGATGAATTGATATGAATACTTCAACACAAAATCTGGATGATAACCAATAAATACATACTTGCCTCCAATGTTTGAAATATGGCTAGGTTTCATAAATTAATATCTCTCTCGAGAAGACATTATGTTAGATGATGCTCTTAATTAAAGGTACATTGCCATCATAAATTTTTCTAGAAGAGTTTGTCCACATTTATAAACTATTATTTCTAAACTATTTCCATCTTAATTTTTACTTTGGGGCTATATACAATTATTAATTAAATTACTTATAAACTATTTTCAAAGACAGGTATAAGCAGCTTTGCCGCTATTTTTACTTGTTTTATTTAATTTTAAGAATTGTATTTAAAATTGAACAAATACACTCTTCAATAACTTGATTTATTCTTTTCACATGGTTGACTGCAAAGCTAGTCTTGGTGCAGTAACCATTTTAAAGATTAGACTCAATGATTTCAATTAAAACAAAATTTGATTGGTTTGTATAAAGTGTCACTGGAAAAAATAAATTATAAAAAAAAAATGATAAATCTTATGATTTAAATCAGAAATAACTTGTGGTCTTGTATGGCCATTAATCTTCCTAAGATATTCTAGATGGTTAAGCCTCTTAAGGAGATCTTGTGTATTTATGGTTAGGCCTGTCATCGGTGACTTTTGTGGATTGGCTCGTCGTATATGGCCCGTAATATATCACAAGCACACAAATTTCAAAGGTGGCAATTTGACCAATTTGAGAGTTCTGTAATTCTTTCGAAATTTGTAGTTGGTCTAATAATTGAGCACCATTAATGCTTTCTCCGTTGAATATATACTACACAGCGCAGTCAGCTCCTCTCATGTAATACTCTTAAATAAGTCAAGCTCCATTTATCCGTATAAATGGGTGACTGATTTGCATCCTAGTAATAATTGTTTGTCTCGGCTGTATCAATCCGATGGGATAATCATGACCGCCTACACACAATCAAGAAATCTTCTTCTTCTTACGCAAATTGTGTGACTTTCAATAGGTATATTGGGAAGATTTGGTTTGTATAATTTTCTAAGTTTTGTTTCTTCTATCATACATATACTGACGTGCAGCATCTTACAGGTGTACTACTTCTTACTTCTTACAGGTGTAATATTGGGGCTTTGAATCAGTGTTGTTCTTCTCTAATTGGAGGTCGAGTATATCTGGGCAGTTGCGCTGTGCACTTTGAGACATATCCTTTTTATAACCATCCCTCCTTACCCTCCTTACCCTAAGAGATGTCCAAAAGTTAGTTGTTGTCTGCAAACATTTATAAATAAATATTTGCAAGATAGGTATTGGGAATAAAGATGTGGTGTCTGCATATATTTATACTAGCATTTGCCCCTTGAGGGGCAAAAATAAACGTCGGTAGGAAAAGAGGAAAGTTAGAAGGAACAAAAACATAGGCACAGGCACTGAAGGATACTGGTAGGAAAAGAGAAAAGTTTGTAACAATCTCAGATTACAAAGACATAGGCACTCAACCCAAAACAAAAAATAATGTCAAGTTCATCAACGCAGTCAGCGAACTACAATTGATTTTCTCACAATCTCTGTAGTAGTATTCTCAACACTATAGATTACTACTATATCTGGAATATATAAGCAATTTGAAAAAATAATTCTGCAATAATATCAATGAAAACAATTATTATAATAGCCCCTAAACTGCACAAACTACTTGTGAACAAAAGTTTGCTTTCATGCCATGTGTTGTAGCAATAAATTTAGGAATCTCCATAAACAATTATAGGTATAGAACTCTTTCATGGACGAGCTCTTTGTAATGCCCCGTTTTGACATTTCTACCTAAACTATTATTATATGTTGTATATGCTTGATTACGAGACTTCGTCGGATTGACGATGCTGTGGACATGTTTTTCTGATGTAAATATGTGTGTGTGTGTGTGTGTGATGTTGGTATTAGGATACGTAGTCATGTTAGATATGTATCATGTGTTAATTATATATGCAAGTTACTGAATGATGGGTACGTGGATACCGTTACAGTCATATTTTGAATAAATGAATGTTATGCTAGGTGCATGGCGAATAATGAATTGATTATTGTTGTTATGATTATGACAAAATGTATGTGTACATATTGAGGATTTGTGCACGATATTCGAGATTGTATGTCGAGGACTGACTTACAGGTTAAAATGGCTAAGTGATAGCTGGATCCTATGAGGTGGGAGAGCCTCGGGGACATGGAATCCGAAAGATAAACGGTATGCAGGTGATGCATTATTTACTTTCGCGTGATTATTAATATGTTTATTATGATGTATGGGTGGGGTAGGGTTTCAGGAAACTCAACCGCCCAGATTGGTTATACGATGACAAACCGAGTACAAGTGCAACGCGGTTATTATGTCGGGTAGACATAGTCCCTTGTTCCATTAGGGGGGTGGAGGCTTTACCCACCGTTTATCCCCGAAACCCAGAGTCATGGGAGGGCTGTGCTACGGCGCGCTCCCCAAGGTGTGTGATGATGACTGGTGGTTGCCTGCTGGGGAAGCTTGGTCGATGTAGTCGACACTTCCGCTTACGGGTTCTAGCTGGAATCGGTCATTACTTGACATTTCAGGGTAGTCCAGCAGAGGACAGGATAGGATGTGGAAGTCAGTGATGATGTAGGTAAATAGGAGTAGCTTGAAGTAGGGGTGAAAACAAGAGCTGACTGTATGTGTGTAAAACCCTTGGATTGAGTATGTGTCGTAACTCAGTAATGTATGAATTGTCGTTATTTAATAAAATTTCAGTTAATAAAAGAATGTACCTCGCAAACTATGTTTAAACCTGTCTCGGTAAACAATAAGTTTCGTGATTTTGATTGATGTGTGTGTGATTTATTACTGTTAGTGTACTTACGCGAGGTATGTAAGCAGTAGCTACGCTTACATAACTCGCCTACATATTTATAAATTGCATGAAATAAAAGTGAACTATAATGTTTAGGCATTAATTACATTGTTACTACTTACCTAAATAGGAGATTAAGTTAATACGTCAAGTTAGTAAATTTTGGATTTATAACTGAATAAGGTAATAGAGGAATTAGGTGGTAATAGAAGACGGTTTAGTAATAGTGTTAATTATTGTCGATTAATGTTAGTAACATTGATTAAGGTTAGTCATTGATTGATTAATGATTAATATTGTTGATTAATGTTAAAAGTTGTCGATTAATGTAAAGAATATTGATTGACGTAATTATCGTGGATTAACGTTAATAATACTGAATAATAATGTTAAATATTGTCGATTAAGGTTAGTAATGTTGATTAATGTTAATCGTTATGAGTTAATGATTAATAGTGTTGATTAATGAACGAACTATGGATTAACCTAAGTAACAACTAATGTAATTGTTTAGTAATGATTGATTGATTTTTAATGAATTTAATTAGTTAGGGGTAAGGGTTAAAATGTTAAATGGTTATTGTAATATTAATTAAGGTAATATTAATCTGATAGGTTAGTATTAATTACAAGGTTAGTTAATTAATTAAAACATACGGATAAGAATTAATTTATAATTATTAATTTAATTATGATCATGTCTAAGTTAATTAGAACCTAGGGTAAATTGCAAATAGATATATTATGCAACTTATAAACAGGTGTCGGAATGCACATTTGTAGTTGTTTAATAAAAATGACCAATTAATTATAAATTAATTATGAAACATTTAATTATGAGGTCACCGAGAGTGGACTAGTAATTATTGGGGTAAAACGTGTAAGTGTAAAACATTGTGATTGGTGTAAAACTTTAATTTTATAATATAACATTTTATTAATTATTAATTATTATTTTGAAAAAGGGAAAGAATATTAGAATATTGCCGAGAGATTGTCGGTTGAGTGGAAAGCACTTAAGGTTCCAAGATGAACCAACCCAGAATTTAATTTAATAATAAAATAATACAAACTTTGGTTTATGAGTCAAATGTTGGGGGCTCGAGGAGGACTGACAGGGGATAAAATTTATGAGGAGGATAGGGGTAGTTAAGATAGGAGGAGTCGGTGGAAGGAAGAGGGGGGATAAGGTCGAGAGGGGAAGGGGGAGAAGGGGTCTTCTTCACCTGGCAGATTTTGGAGAGGGGCAGCAGAAAAGAATGGGGGGTTCTTGTTGGAGAGTTGCAGAAGGGAAATACTGGTTGGCTTGTACTCGGTTTGGGCTCGGGGGTCCAAAGGGGTACCTTTGGAGCTGGGTGGTCGGCGAGACCTCGCCAGTTGGCAAGGTGGCATACTTGTTTGGGCTGGTTGAGTTTCAGGGTTATGGGAAGAGTTTGATTGCAGGGCTATAACAAGGTGAAGGAAGCAACGAAACAGGGCAAAGGAAGCAGCAAACACAGAAGGGATCTACTAGCTATTTGCAGGTATTTTCCTTGCAGGTATAACGACCCCTTTCTAACTCTGTCAATATTCATTACTTCATGTTATAACAGAAATTAAATTGAATGAGAAAATGCATTTATATATATACTGTACACCTGCACAAGGGTAGTAAAAATTAGATATAAATTTGACCTGCAAATGAAAATGTGTTATATTTTTTTTCAAGACATGAAATTTAACCAAATTAGAAAAACGGAAACAAAACAGAGATAGGAAACACTATGTCAACAATGTTAGAAGGATCTTTATTTATGAACTTAGATTAACTAGGACCGGGGTCCTACATATGGTATCAGAGCCATGGTTCCAAATCTGGAACCAGAGGGCTCGGGCTCACTACAGTGAGAAGACTTGTAATAAAAAAAAAAAAGAGAGGGATTTATTCTGCGTTGTGCGAATTGTTAATTTATACAAATTGACAAAATGGTGCCCTGAAAATTCCTGTTAGAAGTCTTGGACCAAATTTTACACCTGCAAAAGAGAGACAATAAATAATTAGTGTATTTAATTCGAAATTTATTCTCTCGACAATATGGAAAAGAGTAAGGGTAAAATTTTCGAAAACATTATAGGGAATACTATATTTGCATATATAGATAAAATTTAGATATATATATAACAAAATCTTGTTACACAAAAAGAAAAAAGAAAAAAAAAAAGATAAAAGATAAAAGATAAAAAGGTTCTATATATGAAAACTAGGAATTATAAATATGAACAAAAAAAAAAATAATTATATAAATTTAAATTTAAACAATTTCTTTTTATACGAATAAAAGTACATATACATACTAACAAAGTTTATTAAATTTATTATTATTTAAATTTAAATCTGAACAAAAAAAAAAAACCTGAGTTGAAGGGATTTATTAAAAGAAAATGTGTGAAACCATACTTAATAAATTATAGATTTACAAAAGATTTCAATTTTTTTTACATACTATTCTAAATAATAGCTTCTAGAAATTTCGTAAAGACATTTGCTTTTAGATAATGCAATAAGGTTTCATTTGTAACTTTATAATTTCACATAATTTACACCTAAAGTAAACCTACAATAATTCCCAATTTGTGCTAAGAAGAGGTTATTCTAAATTCCATTCTGATATCTATTCCCTATCTTAAGTATATAGAATTATACTATCTCACAAATTAATATAAATCATATATCTCTACTGAAATATAAAACCAAACAAAAGAGGGAAAATAACATGCACAAGGCAGAATGGCATCGACTGTCTCAATAGTTTAACTCAGCGATAACTCGACAGGTTTAGATTCGGTTTCCCCCAGCCTAGCTCATCAAAATGGAAGCGGAAACAACACTTAACAATATAGAACGAAATTCATTTCCTAAGCAGATGTTCAATCCTTCCTGCGATTTATCTTACAAAAGCTAAAGAGTTTAACCTATGCATTATGTGATAAATCAACAAAATAATATGATGCTACAGGGTTTCACCTTATGGGCATTCTGTGTTTCTTTCACCGAGCAACTAACGGCTTAATCAAAATAGAGTTATCAAACTGAAACCCATGATATGCAGAGATCGGTTAAAAGGATAATAATAATAAAATAAAACACTTATTAAATGTAAAAAAAAAAAAAAAAAAAACAAAAAAATACATATCTGCAGTGCTTGGGGTTGCGGCCTCTGCGTAAAAAAAAAAAAAAAACACAGAGAGACAGAGCCCACCGGTCCGGGTGAGCGTGGAAGGAGACGGTGTGAGAGAGGAAGGGCGTGGCTGACCTGTGAAGAGCACGAGGGAAGGGCAGAACCCACGCCCTGTGCGTGAAGGTGGCCGCAGAGGTGTGTAGAGGGAGATCCCACGCACCGTGGGCTGTGCAGAGAGGGATGGCGTGGGTTCGCGCTGATGGGAAAGGCCCGTGGCCTGTGCAAGCAGGAAAGGACGCTGCTCATTTCACGCACAAAGGGAGGACCTTCCGTTTGATCAGGGAAAAGAGGCCGCAGGCCCGTCTGTGCGAAGGAGGACGCCGTGGGCGTTGTTCCGCCTCTGGAGGTTAGCGCACTGTGCTTTTCCGTGCTTATCCTGCTCGCATAATTGCCGATATATATATATATATATTTTTTTAAACACACACAAAAAAAAACATGTATAAAATATATATATCAATTACTGTTGGACTTGAGGGATGTAAATGGCCTGCGAGCTACGACTGGGCATGGCGGGAGAGAGGAGCAGGCCGACCGGCTTCCCTTTTTAGCCTGGGCATAATGAAAAATAAAAAAAAAATAACATAAAGAGATGCAAAAAAAAATATAATGGGGAAGCGCGACCTGGGTGCAGTGGCCAAAGCCAGCCTGGGCGGAGCTGCCTGCAGCTGAGTGGCCCGGCCAAAGGCACGAAAGCTCACGGCCTTAAGCCAGCAGCCGGCACGGCCGTGCTGTGGCCATAAGCCAGTAGCCCAGAGGGTGTGGCCGGTCGATAGAGAAACCAGGTGTGTGCAGAGACAGGGAGGAAGGAGCGTGCAGCTGGGTAGCGGCGGCTCTAGGCCGTTCCCTGTGTAGTATAGTAATGAGTGTAAAAAAAAAAAAAATATAATAATGCTCATAAATAAATAAAATTACAGAGCCAAAAAAAACAACAATGGGAAACAGGAAATCAACTCGAATAGGAGGGAGCCATACCTGCCGGCCAAGCTTGCTGCGATGGAGCAGAGCTCTCGCTGGCTATGGCGGTCTGGCAGGGGCTTCTCCTCGGAACCCAGCAGAGCAGAGCTCACATAGAAAAAAAAACTTGAAGAAAAATAAAAGCTGTTAGGGTTTAACCCTCTTTTAAAAGAACAATATAATATTATTTTATTTACAGGCGGTGGGTTGCTTGGAAGAGGACGCGTGGTTCTCATGAAAGCGACCTTCCCATGATGATATTAGGGTTAGGTTAAATGTTAAACTTAATATATAATTTGTTTTTTTTTATATATATATCTTAAATATTTAAATGGTGAATTATTTAAACTTAGTGAATTAAATTGAATTTTGTTAAAATTTATTAACAAAATTTGAGCAATTATTTAAAATCTAACAAAATTATATTTTGAATTTTATTTTAATAAATGATTTACAAATTTGGATTAATATAAATTATGGTTTAGTCTATAGGTTAAACATAATAAATAAATTATTAATTAAAATTTAAAATTTAAAATCCAATATTAGGATTAGTAAAACTCTAACAAATTAATTAATTAACTGTATAAGTTAAATTCTTATAATAAACTTATAGGTTTAAATTGTAGATTTAAGGCGAATTGCAAATCGTCGCATGATAAAATTACACAGTTCAGAGGAAACTCTAGTTAAATTGATTTAAGTCAAGTAAGTAACATAAGAGGGTTCGCGCAGAGAATCACGACAAGTGTGACCCCGATGGTAGATGCGGGCATAGACGACTACCTAAGCCATGAGGACAATGTGATACCCCACCTTTTGCCTGAGCCATAATGTCATACCCGCGACTCGCGACATTAAGAATTAGTGTGTCATGATGAGTGAAAATCATTAATAGGTCATCGAATCTAACTGTGAACAAGGAGGATGTTCATTCTATCGATAATGGTAATTTGTAATAATTGTAATGAACTAAAGTATCCAAATAGGTACAAGTAAGGGGTTGGAGGCCATAAGTGGCCAGTGTCGCATATGACTAAAGATGTAGCTTGAGAATAAATTACTATGGACAAGTCATTTTGTCAGTAATAATTGCATGATAGTAATTCTATATTGCAGTCAGGGATCCATGTAGGAAGTCAATTCTTAAATTATGTATGTGGTTGTAAAATTCTTGTTCATAGGGACAAAGCTCGATTGATAGGTACAGACAAGAAGCTCTAAAGCCTCTATATTTGTAAATAACAATTAGAGTAATATCTTAGTAAATGTTCATAAGTTAAGGAAGATGGTTGTGTTCCAAACCCTTCAAGGGTGTTCTATGTGTGGTATCAACTACCAACTAAAGGGAGAACCCCTTTCCAGTTGGCTTAAGAAATAAAAGTTGTAACAAAAGACTAGTATATAGCCAATGGATAAGTAACTGGGTTGTTATTTAATGATAATCAGTCAAGTCTAGCGCAGTGATGACCTCGAGTAATAAGGAAGGGCATATGTGGATTAACTAATTAACAAGTGGACGTGTTTAAATAAAATGGTAATAAGAGATTCATTAAGATTATGTAGTAATCACCTTAAGACATCCCTAGTTTATAAGATGACGAGATTAATTATGGATTAGTATGCTTGTCTCATGACTAGTCACGTGTGTTATGTGAGTAAACAAAATATTACGTTATCTAAGGGTTCCATTCATCTTTTAAGGATGCCCTAAGTTATGAATGTCAATCATATGGTTGTATGAAGTACCTATGTAGATATAGTAGGTCAGGATTCATGGGACACATGAGTGATGGCCTTGTTTGATATATATATATAGAGAGAGAGAGAGAGTAGTATTGCAAGTGATATGTGTGAATTAACGGAAACATTAAAAGTGTGTTGATACATTGTAAAGAGCGTTAAAGGGAAGAATCCAAAAAAAAAAAGGGGATTAGGCATGTAAATTTGTAAGGACTAAAATGATATCAATCTAGGTAAATATATGCAATAAGTAAGGACAACATAAATTCAAGGACAAAATGTTCAATGACACATGATTACCATAAGAGTGTTAGTGATAGAAAGAGTGGTACAAAAGAAGAAGTGTTTCAAACCTAGTGTGGAAGGAAGTGAATGGAGAATTGAATTATAAATTTTGTGACGACAGAATGATATGGTGGGCATGCAAGCTAAATGAAATAATATGGAAAGTGTGGCCGTTATTGAAGTTACTATAAAGTATGTGGTAGTTGAGGGGTTACATTATATAGGTAATAGGAGATATGATAGTTGTAATGAAGGTGGATAACAGAACTAACACCACATCAGAAGATAGAGTTGTGCTAGAAAAGTACTCAAGGTCATGGGTGGGCTAGGAGTTGATAATAACATAAACGATGAGATAATTAAATAAGGAGCAGTAGTTGGCGAATGATGTACAGATAATGACTAAAAAAAAAGGGTGGCATTATCATTACGTCTAAAATGTGTGAAGCAGATAGATATCAAACCAGCGATTGTACGAGGTAGCAATAGCGTAAAGTAACACGAATGCACTCGGACATTTAACTTGGTCCCTAACTAGAAGTGTATAATGACACACAATATATTAGTGAGAGGTTGCGGCAACTAAAGAAGTTGGTCGTAATAATAAAGAGAAGATCGTAATAGAAGAATTTGTGCATGTTTCATCAAGACATGGTAGGACATAAAATTAATTCTGGTATGCCAAGTAAATACATGGTCTTCATCTTCACTCTACGTGGATAAATTAAAAGTTGATCGACAATAGACAGGGTGGTAAAATTGTAAAATTATATGAGAAACCTATGTATTCATGTAGGAGGAAATTCGTAAGGATGTGATGCTATCCTGTAAGGGAATGACTTTATTTCAAAATTAAGTTGTAAACAACAAAAATAAAATGATATATCACAAGATGCATAAGTCAGGTTTCTTGAAAGTGGTTCATAACGTAATACATTGATAGGAAAATGGTGTGTGATGTATGACTTAGAAGTAGATGCTTACTAAATGGATAATTGGGATTTTGGAATGAATTGGACTTGATTTTAACCTAAATATTAGCCTTAAAGTATGGTTATATAGTGATTTTGAAGGACATTGTTGAGTGTGCCTAGTTTGGCTTACCTAAAGTAACGCACATGGGCATATGTTGTTGATGATGTGTTAGTTTCGAGCTTTCTCTTATTCATGTATGAGTAATAAAAGATATCGCACAACAAATAATACTGGACATAGAATGAATTTATGTTAGTTTAAAAACAACAAAACAACATAATTTCAACATATGAATTATAGGCATGTCAATGACAAAAGACCGTTAAGGTAAGTAAGGGGGTTAAACAACATGAGCAGCAACCATAGTATTTGGTATGGTGTGATAGAACAAATGAGCTCATTAGCATATTGTGATGAAATTTTGTTAATGCAGTATAAGTAATGATGAGTAAGGACTATAGAGTTAGTGCACACAAATAAGGAAGAGTCATCCTCTTGTGTAATTAATGGATTATAAATAAGAATAACTAATAAGTGTAACTTAGAAACCGAAATAATAGAGTAGATAGGATTAGTGGTTTAACATAGATATGTGAATGATGGGTATGTCAAGGTAAGGGATAGTTAAAGAAATAGTACCAAACATAGGACAATGATGTAAAGATTACAAGATAAATGGAAATGCAGTCGAAGATAAGTTTTAGTTGAACTTGGAAAGTTGTTAACGATGATATGGAATTTCTCCTCAATGTTTAAACTGTAGTCTCAATAGGTGTATCATTTAAACCAACGTCCTTTAAATAAAGAGCATGTTGGCTTCATAATTTATCACTAATAATAAATCTTGGTATAGAGAAATGGTGTAAGTCAATGTGGAATTTACTAAAATTGAGATCCAATTAAAGAGTCATGGCAATGACTTAGAATCAAATTGAAAGTCATACATATTTAAGACATGGTATTCTTATGAATCACATTATCGAATGTACAAATTAAATTAATTTAACAAGGGCATTGACTATTCTATGGGTTAAGGTGGTAACAAACCTTGAGAAGTCAAACCAACAACCTTGCAAACATTACACGAAATATAAGAACACCTCCATTAAGATTAAATGAGTAAATTTCGTAGATGTTGTTATGTATAATTAGGAGGTGGCCCAGTAGGGAAGGTATACCCTAGGTTTTGCAACCTCGGAAGACGCACAGATCATGCATCGTGGTTATCCCACGTTGTTTTGACCATAACTTCGGGACGAAGTTTCCTGAAGGGTGGGTGTATGTAATGCCCCGTTTTGACATTTCTACCTAAACTATTATTATATGTTGTATATGCTTGATTACGAGACTTCGTCGGATTGACGATGCTGTGGACATGTTTTTCTGATGTAAATATGTGTGTGTGTGTGTGTGTGATGTTGGTATTAGGATACGTAGTCATGTTAGATATGTATCATGTGTTAATTATATATGCAAGTTACTGAATGATGGGTACGTGGATACCGTTACAGTCATATTTTGAATAAATGAATGTTATGCTAGGTGCATGGCGAATAATGAATTGATTATTGTTGTTATGATTATGACAAAATGTATGTGTACATATTGAGGATTTGTGCACGATATTCGAGATTGTATGTCGAGGACTGACTTACAGGTTAAAATGGCTAAGTGATAGCTGGATCCTATGAGGTGGGAGAGCCTCGGGGACATGGAATCCGAAAGATAAACGGTATGCAGGTGATGCATTATTTACTTTCGCGTGATTATTAATATGTTTATTATGATGTATGGGTGGGGTAGGGTTTCAGGAAACTCAACCGCCCAGATTGGTTATACGATGACAAACCGAGTACAAGTGCAACGCGGTTATTATGTCGGGTAGACATAGTCCCTTGTTCCATTAGGGGGGTGGAGGCTTTACCCACCGTTTATCCCCGAAACCCAGAGTCATGGGAGGGCTGTGCTACGGCGCGCTCCCCAAGGTGTGTGATGATGACTGGTGGTTGCCTGCTGGGGAAGCTTGGTCGATGTAGTCGACACTTCCGCTTACGGGTTCTAGCTGGAATCGGTCATTACTTGACATTTCAGGGTAGTCCAGCAGAGGACAGGATAGGATGTGGAAGTCAGTGATGATGTAGGTAAATAGGAGTAGCTTGAAGTAGGGGTGAAAACAAGAGCTGACTGTATGTGTGTAAAACCCTTGGATTGAGTATGTGTCGTAACTCAGTAATGTATGAATTGTCGTTATTTAATAAAATTTCAGTTAATAAAAGAATGTACCTCGCAAACTATGTTTAAACCTGTCTCGGTAAACAATAAGTTTCGTGATTTTGATTGATGTGTGTGTGATTTATTACTGTTAGTGTACTTACGCGAGGTATGTAAGCAGTAGCTACGCTTACATAACTCGCCTACATATTTATAAATTGCATGAAATAAAAGTGAACTATAATGTTTAGGCATTAATTACATTGTTACTACTTACCTAAATAGGAGATTAAGTTAATACGTCAAGTTAGTAAATTTTGGATTTATAACTGAATAAGGTAATAGAGGAATTAGGTGGTAATAGAAGACGGTTTAGTAATAGTGTTAATTATTGTCGATTAATGTTAGTAACATTGATTAAGGTTAGTCATTGATTGATTAATGATTAATATTGTTGATTAATGTTAAAAGTTGTCGATTAATGTAAAGAATATTGATTGACGTAATTATCGTGGATTAACGTTAATAATACTGAATAATAATGTTAAATATTGTCGATTAAGGTTAGTAATGTTGATTAATGTTAATCGTTATGAGTTAATGATTAATAGTGTTGATTAATGAACGAACTATGGATTAACCTAAGTAACAACTAATGTAATTGTTTAGTAATGATTGATTGATTTTTAATGAATTTAATTAGTTAGGGGTAAGGGTTAAAATGTTAAATGGTTATTGTAATATTAATTAAGGTAATATTAATCTGATAGGTTAGTATTAATTACAAGGTTAGTTAATTAATTAAAACATACGGATAAGAATTAATTTATAATTATTAATTTAATTATGATCATGTCTAAGTTAATTAGAACCTAGGGTAAATTGCAAATAGATATATTATGCAACTTATAAACAGGTGTCGGAATGCACATTTGTAGTTGTTTAATAAAAATGACCAATTAATTATAAATTAATTATGAAACATTTAATTATGAGGTCACCGAGAGTGGACTAGTAATTATTGGGGTAAAACGTGTAAGTGTAAAACATTGTGATTGGTGTAAAACTTTAATTTTATAATATAACATTTTATTAATTATTAATTATTATTTTGAAAAAGGGAAAGAATATTAGAATATTGCCGAGAGATTGTCGGTTGAGTGGAAAGCACTTAAGGTTCCAAGATGAACCAACCCAGAATTTAATTTAATAATAAAATAATACAAACTTTGGTTTATGAGTCAAATGTTGGGGGCTCGAGGAGGACTGACAGGGGATAAAATTTATGAGGAGGATAGGGGTAGTTAAGATAGGAGGAGTCGGTGGAAGGAAGAGGGGGGATAAGGTCGAGAGGGGAAGGGGGAGAAGGGGTCTTCTTCACCTGGCAGATTTTGGAGAGGGGCAGCAGAAAAGAATGGGGGGTTCTTGTTGGAGAGTTGCAGAAGGGAAATACTGGTTGGCTTGTACTCGGTTTGGGCTCGGGGGTCCAAAGGGGTACCTTTGGAGCTGGGTGGTCGGCGAGACCTCGCCAGTTGGCAGGGTGGCATACTTGTTTGGGCTGGTTGAGTTTCAGGGTTATGGGAAGAGTTTGATTGCAGGGCTATAACAAGGTGAAGGAAGCAACGAAACAGGGCAAAGGAAGCAGCAAACACAGAAGGGATCTACTAGCTATTTGCAGGTATTTTCCTTGCAGGTATAACGACCCCTTTCTAACTCTGTCAATATTCATTACTTCATGTTATAACAGAAATTAAATTGAATGAGAAAATGCATTTATATATATACTGTACACCTGCACAAGGGTAGTAAAAATTAGATATAAATTTGACCTGCAAATGAAAATGTGTTATATTTTTTTTCAAGACATGAAATTTAACCAAATTAGAAAAACGGAAACAAAACAGAGATAGGAAACACTATGTCAACAATGTTAGAAGGATCTTTATTTATGAACTTAGATTAACTAGGACCGGGGTCCTACACTCTTGATAGTGCCACAATCTAATTTGTAAATGAATCTTCGTTATGCTTGCTTCCAGAATGGAAGATACAGTGGGAAACCGAAATATGTTTCTTTCTTCTCATTGAGGATTTCAACTCCACAATAAAAACTTTACATCCTTCTCAACCATGTAAAGGCGAACAGACCTGTCACTACATGAACTAATCTTCTGAAAATTACTAATAAACCAAGGAAAGTAATTGGTTATCAATGAGTCTCACCGCATCAAGGACTCACACATCTTCTGACAATATAGATAGTTCACAACAAAACACAATAAAAATGCATACTTACAACATAATAGGAGTGGTTAATCTTCGTTATGCTTGCTTCAAGAATGGAAGATACAGTGGGAAACCCATATATGTTTCTTTCTTCTCCTTGAGGATTTCAAGTCCATATTAAAAACTTTACATGCTTCTCAACCATGTAAACGCAAACAGACCTGTCACTATATGAGTTAATCTTCTGAAAATCATTAATAAACCAAGGAAAGTAACTGGTTGTCAATGACTCTCACCGCATCAAGGATTCGCACGTCTTCTAACAATATAGATAGTTCACAACAAAGCACAATAAAATGCAGACTTACAACACAATAGGAGTGGTCGTAGCTCTCAATATAAAGGTTGTATTTATTCAACGTGGAGGTAGATGAGGAGAGGTCGCTTTGCTTGGCTGCTTTGTTTTTATGAATGTAAAAGAGAGTACACACTTTATAAATCAGCTGAGATTAATATTTATATCACTACTGCTTGGGATAATCCATTCTGAGCTTAGCTTGAAAATCCATTGCCAACAAGGAAACTAAAGAGCATTGAACTAAAAACGTAGTAAAATATAGCACTGTTACAAAAATATGAACAAGCATTTAGGTTTTTTAGAGAAAAGGAATCCCAATAATATCCATTGAAAAGTACACATTACATATAAACATTTCTGCAATAGTTTCTCAAGAAGGGAAATTTGTTTTCATTGACAAAGAAGAATAGATGAACAACGAAAAGGGTTGGTTCACCAAGATATAGCCTTGGAAGAGTTTTTTATCTGGTGAAATTGCAAAAATGAGAATAGTAGGAAAAGTTTTCATTTGAGTGTTGTACATATGAGAAGATACAACTGATATTTACAATTAAAATTAGTTGGACGCTTCTAAATTGGAAATATAGTCTGACCATGTAGTAGCTTCTTCAGTTATGATATTATATTCGTTAGGCTTTAATAGTTTTAGAGACAATTCATGATAAGACAGTTCTATTTCTATATTTGCAACTTCTGTTGGTGAAGCCTTGTAGGTATCCTCAAGGAAAATGAGATGTGTAAATGTTTGCCTCACATAGAAGTCAATGTCTTCTTCTATTAGAGCATCAATTTTCTTGATGTAGTCCATGTTTGATTCCAGCACTTGTTGGAGTTATTCCATCTGTTGATCCTTGGGGGGGATCTCATCGATATTGGCTTCCATAGGGAGCTGACATTTATGGTGAACCTGATGGATTTTATCATAGAAGTTTGTGCACTTTTCAAGAGTTTTATCAATGTTGACATTTAGTCGATTAGTGGTTTTCCTTCAAAATTCAAGGAGTGCAATATCAAGCTTCAGCGTCGTTAGTGTTTTTTGACAGAGGTGAGGAGGAAATGCTGGGTTATTTTGTCTCCAAGTTAACTGTTTTTTAAGCTTATTTCTAGTAGTAATCAAATGTTGATGCATTGCTATTGATCTTGCAACAATTTCCTGCATCCTTGCCATGAATTGTTTGATATTGTAGATTTGTTGAAAGAGTGTTTTTTGATAGTTTGAGACTTGTTCTTGAAGCTTGCATGCTTGTGCCCAGAACGGTTCCATGAATGATTCCTTATCTCTCAACAACTTATCTACTTGAGTCTTCAATTCATTGGTCTTTTCATTCGCCACCAATGCACGTGTTTCAAAGTCTGGAAGCTTTGCATGAAAATCATTTGTCTCCCCTTCCATTATAATTAACTGAATAGTCAATGCTTCCTTTTTTGTGTTAAGGTTGTTGTACGCAAGTCTAGAAGCTTTGCTTGAAAATCATTTGTCTCCCCTTCCATTATAATTAACTGAACAATCAATGCTTCCTTGTCTTTCTCAAATAATGTGGCCTGTAATTTTGTGTTTAACTCAATGGTCTCTCCACGTTCCTTTACCAAGGTGGCCTTGAGTTTCAACGTTTTTTCTTTGTTTCACTCAATTGTGGTAAGCAACTTGTCGACATTGTCAGCACTTGCTTGTGTAGCTGCGACATTCACAGAGGCTGTGAATTTGGGGTCCTTTTGGGTGCCTTCTACAAGTGTGTTTTCTGTGACGGTGACAATATCTGGTTGAGAGGTCATTTTCATTTTTTTTTATGCCCGTCGTGTTATGGTCTTTCTCTTTAAATAAAAAAAAATCATGTCCAATCGGGCCACTGTATGTTCTTTAGATGGGGTAAACAGCGTAAGATCAAGCTTTGGAAATGGAAAGTGTCCTCCAGTTAGTGGCCTCAGCATGTTTGTGTCCATGGGTTCTGGACTATTGACTTGTGGACTTGTTGGCTCCTTGTGCATAGCTGGTTGGATCTTTTCTTGCGCTTCTTTGCTGATCCGTTCTTCCATAGCTTCATTTTCTTGAGTTTCTCTTGCACGACGGGCTTTTTTGTTTTGCAATTTTTCCATTTCCTCTCTTTGATGTTGCTTGATTGCTAATCTTTCTGCTTCCTCTTTATCTTGTTTTTCTTGTACCCTTTTGTCCTGTTCACTTTGGCTATGTATTTCTGCTTCCTCTTTCTTTTGTTGCTCTGCTGATTCTTCCCTTTGTATATGTAGTTCTGCTTCCTTTTCCTAGGTTGTAATTTTGATAGAAGTACGTGCATGGTTTCCCTTTATTCTTTTGTGCAGCTCTTTCGCATTGTTGACCCTTTTATATATTTCCTCATCTGCCACGAAATGATCTGAGTATTCAAAAGTGATTTTGCAAGAAGCACAATGTTTAGCCACTTTACCTTTGTTGTCGTTTCTACAAAAAGTATAGTCCCGAAGTGAAAAGCTTCCAAGTCGGAAATGAAGGCTTCAACAAATCTAATTTTTTGGAACTTGTATGCACCAATGTTGAATGGTAGAGGTGGGTAAGATGGTTTTTTTTTTAGATGGAGAAAGTCACCAATTCCATTGATGAAGACTTGTCTTATGGCTTCTTTATGCACAATGAAATATGTAGCTTACTTAGGCATTAGATAAGGAGGTTTAGTGCCCCCATACATCCTTATGTATGTGCCTTCTAATGAGAAGTAGTAGTCGTCGTACTCACCTATTACAGCCAAGGCATTGTCTGACAAACAATTTGGTTCTTTATTGAAGAGAAACCAATAAAGGGGCATGATTAGTTCTTCGCATAGTACTTTGTAATACCCTTGATATCGATGAGCCCAAGTTATTGGTATGCTACATGAACGGGGGTCTTAGTCAGTTTCCAAGTACATCCCAACTTAGGGAAAGGATTCTTGACTAATATACAATCAATGAGGTAAGAAGACATGAAAAATTCTGCTTTCTATTGTGAAAGGCTGGTTTGAGCTGTAGCAATGTTGGACGCCATACTATGTGATATTATATCTTCCCAATTGAAGACTGTACCATGTGTGGCAACGTGGTAGATCAATGGAACCCAACTGAGTTTATAGTTGTTTCCATTTGGTAGGCCGAAGATTCTGTTCAACATTAGGACTATGATTCGATAGGGGGTCCTTAAGTGTTGGCTGACATATTCCCCATTACCTTTGGGTCTTAGTTGCTTGTCTGGTACCATCATATTCTTTGCACATTCAAAATTATCTAGATTGGCATGCCTTACCCAATCATCAGTAAGCATAACTTTGAAGGAAGGCAGCTTGTATGCGGCTGAAAGGTTTCCTTGTTGAAAGGAGGCGAGTCCTTCTCCATTGGCATTTGAAATGATCTTGGTGGTTGTATCTACATGGGGAAGAATCCACCCAATCACCTTTGAGCAAGGAAACAATTATGGTTGGGTTGTTGCCTTGTGAAGGGAAGACCTCTTGATGTTTTGGTAAACCATTGATTCCTCAAGGTTTGCATCTGGTATTTTTCCATCTATGATAGATGTGTACAGGTCACCCCATTTGAATTCTGGAGTGGCCCTTGTGTTGAGTTTGGTGTCTTCAAGCATTGTTTCAATTGGTATAATTGGATTTGTTTCTACGTTAGGCTCAATCTGCTTGCCCTTCTTCTTGTTGGCTTTTTTAATCATACCTGATGTGAAAACATAAAGAGTGAATAGTGAGGAACTTGACATGTGTATAAGGGATATAATATTGAATATTGAGCAACTAAGAAGTGGTTAAACAACAATTGAAATTTGATGTTGTTCGGCATAGGTATGGTCTGCAAGGCAAGGCACATCGCCCTTGGCAGGTTCTATTAGTGTTATATAAATGTCTATGCTAGAATCTTCTTTACATAACATAGAAAAATCAAGTTGAGAAGATTGAAGTCCAAATACAATTTGGCCTACAGTTAGGTGTTTGCATTACTAAATTTCCTAAACTTTTGTTGTTGTTCTAACTATTTTTTGCTTGCACTCTTAATCACTCTTATTTATTCAATTGGAATTAATTCAGGTTGTATTGGACAACCTAAATCATTGTATCGGCACAAAGTTGCCAGAGTGCCGACACATCGCTACGTTTCGGCGATTTTGTGCTGACCATGATTGGCACAAACGAGAATCGGGAACTCGTAAAGCTTAAATCATTGATAATTAGGATATCTACCTATAAATCTCGCAAAATTTCTTCATTCTAGTTCACTGCAAATTGACACTTAGGTTCACTTAGAATGCTTGCAATGTGTTCTCTTTTGCAGGAAACCGCCCTTAACCATGTTTGGCTTTTTGGGCTAGCCGGGGATGGATTCGGTGCTACATGTGTCATGCTCAAAGGAAATGTCATAAGATTTGGCATTCAATCTTATGGGTTGTGTCTTTCACTCTTATTTATTCAATGTCTATTAATTCAGGTTGTATTGGAGAGAAATGCAGTGGCACAATAGTTTGCTTGGAAGACATGTATAAAGTGTGTTATGTTAAGCAGTTTAAAGTTGATTTTTAGTGTGTTATGTTACAGCTTATAGCAAAATTGTGTGTTGTGCTTCTAGAACTAAAATGCATCTCTACCAATATTAAGTATATGAAATTGGAGAATTTGATAATTACTGCATCTTTTTGGTGAGTTGCAAAATGAGCATGTGTCAAGCATGCTTGATATCTGTGGCATATTTTTGGAAAGCATGTGATATGTCTTCAATATTAAATCCAACTTGGGAATATTAAATATATGTGTGTGTTATGTTGCACACTAACATTATTTTCTTCACATGAGATGAGAATCTCATGTGCAGTAAGTTAACTTAGGCTGATGGTCAAGTTACTTAACTTACCCTCTGGTTTAGTGAAGCGTGTAAAAGAGATGGACAGTTGGATTACTCTGTTACTCATGGGAGCTAAAAAAGATACTTAACCAACATCAGAGAAATGTGACCATGCATCATGACCATGGATGATGAACATGAATAGTTGCGGTGAAAATGATCTTCCTAAGTTAGCAGGGAGAATAGATTGGTAAACAAAAGGAAATGAATATATGCAAATGCTTGTTTCGCAGTATACTAAACATAAATATTCTTTCACAACAAAGGCATTTAATATCTGAGGAAAAGTACAAATTTCTATAAAAACACAAGCATTACAAAATAAAAAAGAAATACTATGGGTATACCAAGATGCTATTGAAACACAGACATTATACAGGCAAAGGAGCAGCATGGGCCTAGGCATATAAATAAGATATCCCCATAACCTACCACAGAATGGTTTTGAAACATGATCATTATAGAGGAAAGTAAGAACATGGGCCATTAGCATTTAAATGGATTACACATCCCATACACTGCGAACAATGAATTTTTGTTTTCCAATTATAGCTTTTAAAATATTTGAGAATTTGTTTTATGAAAAAAAAATTCAAAAGAGAATGCAATGGGCCATTAGTTTCTCTAAAATATAGGTAAGTGATAAAATTTCTAGCAATAAGTTACTGTGTATTGTTTTTACTTTGGATAAGTGATGTGGACAGACTAAGTTACTGTATATTGTTCCTACCTTTTGTGTGCTATGGCAGAGAGTTATCTATTCAACATGTAATTGTTTGAAATATTTTATGGGTATATGGCATAGTAGTGGGCCACTTGATTTATCTGAAACGTAGGTAAATGATCAAGTTTGAGCAATCAACTTTGGATAAGCGATATGCAGACATGTAAATGTTTTCAACTGTATACTTTTTACCTATTATTGCATAAAGCTATCCAGGAAACATGTAATTATTTTGGAATATAGGTATATATCATGCTTGCTAAGTGTTAGGAATTTGCTTTTCACTTGTTAGTATGATTATTTGTTTGACAATTTGGGTTTCCAGCTTACTTGATTCATTTTACAATTATTCACTTGATTGCATTTTAAATTTTTTTTTTGTTAAGGGATTTTTATGTAGATCACTAAATTTGCTTCTTGGAATGGAATGGCCTGGAGCTGTATTAGGTTTCGATAGAGACAACAATCAAGTGAGAATCCTACCGTAAATAAATCTATGCCTAAAATGGATATGGGATGTGTATGTAGATGAATACGTTTCTTGCCTTTTGAATATGTATCAAACAGTAATTATAAATATTGACCATACAGTAATATGTGCTTCAATTCACCTAAATTTTACAATATTCAAATCTGTATGCAGAATTCCGAGTTGTATTTGTACAGTAAATAATCTTTAAGAGAAGCATAAAAATTACTCTAAAATCAATGTACTATTAACAAATCTAACTTAAATGTACTATTAACTATACTATGAACTAAACTATTAACACACAGGATCTGCAATTTTAATTGCAGACCTGTGTATAGGTGTTAGGCATGGATTGGATGGAAAGGGAAGGAAGGGAAGGTGAAGTTGAACGGAGAGGGAGTTGAAAGAGGTGGAATCTGGAAGACACAGGTTTATTGACCTCCCCTAATCTGATTGTGGCAGGTGACCTCAACCTCACCCTGTCAGCGGCAGAGATTTGGGGTCCTTAAGGTCTTACTAATGGTATTACAGATTATTTGGAGGGTCTTATGCAAAGATCACATTTGATTGATATGTTACCCAGAAAGTTAGGGTACACATGGAGCAACAAAATATCAGGGGCGGGTCATGTTTGCAAAAGGTTGGATCATTTTTTACTTGCTGAGGAACTAGCCTCAATACTGTCGAAGTATAGAACCTAGATTGAATAGTCAAATATTTTGGATCATCAGGCCATTATTTTCTAGATGGATGATCTACATTCAATCTCCCAGAAGCCTTTTAGATTCAATTCTACCTGGTTGAAGGATACTGATGACTGGAATCTTGTTCGAAATTTTTAGACTTAGGTCTAGGTTCCTACAAGGCTCAACCTGGTCGACGCTTTGATTTTCAAATTAAGGGGTTTAAAAGTCAAAACTAAAGATTGGGAAAAACTGAAGAAAGAGAGGGATAAATATGAGCTTGTTTTAGTTAAAAGTCAAATCAAACAACTATTTTTGTTGAACTATGAGGGTATAAGCTCTTATGAAGATAGAGTAGATTTAATGCATCTTCAGCAGTGACTGAATGACTTATTGTTGACAAAGGAGAGCACATGGAGGCTCAAAAGCCAGGCGACATGGGTGGAGTTGGGCGACAAAAAAACTTAGTTTTTCCACAAATTTGCATCTCATCGCATAAATGTGAACACTATTTGGCCTATTAATGACTCTCTGAGCACCGAAATGGTAGATCCAAAATCCATTGAAGATACTAGTTTCTCTCACTTTAAAAAGCATCTAGAGGATACTTCGACGTCCAACATTGCAGATCAATTGAAGGTTCTGAGGAACTATCCATCCTTTTTCACCAGGGATGATGGAGAGAAGATTGGTTGCTCTGCTACTTTGGAGGAAATTCAGGATATTCTATTTGCATTTAAGAAAGATAAGGCTCTTGGACCTGATGGGTGGTCCGTGGAGATTTTCACCACTTTTTGGGACATTATGGGACTTGATATATTGGAAATGGTTAATTTCACACGCACTAAAGGCTGGATTACTGGTGGTCTCAACTCGGCATTCATTACCCTCATCCAAAATGCAACAAGCATGCTACTTTTAATGATTTTCGGCCTATTACATTATGTAACTTGGTGTATAACGTGATATCTAAACTCATTGCAAACAAGATTAAGCCTTATTTATCTCGCTAGATGTCCACTGAACAGTTTGGTTTCTTAGATGGCACATAGGTTTTAGATGTTGTCGGCATTACACAGGAGGTGCTACATATTGTCAAAACTAAGAAACTTAACTCTTTAATTCTGAAAATTGACCTAGTGAAGGCCTATGACTTGGTCAACCGGGACTTCCCTAAATTGGTCCTGCTTCAGATTGGTTTTCCCATTTTGTTCATGAATTGGATCATGGCTTGTGTGAAATCTGCAAGCTTCTCGGTACTTATAAATGGAAATCCCACCCCCTTTTTCAAAAGCAGTAGAGGGCTCAGGCAGGGTTTCCTATTATCACCTCTTTTGTTCCTACTGATTATAGAAGGTCTTAGTCTTTTGATCGGAAAATCCAGGAACGAGAAGACCTTCAAAGCAGTGAAGATTACAAGACATTTATCAATTACAAACTTACTCTTTGTAGATGATGCAATTATGTTTGGATCAGACAATGTGGAGGAATGGAAAGTATTGGAAAATTTATTGAACCTTTTCTGTTCGGATACTGACATGTTGATCAATCCTGGAAAGTCTACCTTCATTTGCAATATTCAGGATAATCCGGTTCTTATTGAGGTACAAAAGTTCTTACCCTTTCAAGCAACTGAGTTGGATGGAGGAATTAAATATTTAGGTTATTTTATCAAGCCAAATTGTTATAAAATACATGACTGGAGACGGTTGATAACCAAATTAGAAAAGAGAATCAACCTGTGGTTATTGAAGTATCTATCCCTAGGAGGTAGGCTCATAATGCTAAAGGCAGTTTTAAGTAGCATCCTGGTCTATTGGGATTTATTGGCTAAAATTCCTCAAGCTATTCTGAGAAACTGAATAGCTTAATGTTTTAGTTTCTTTGGTCTGGAAATTTGGATGGGGCCATTATCACCTATCAAATTGGTTCTCTTTGGTTTTTCCAAAAAGACATGGGGGCTGGAATATCAAAAACATATATTGGTTCAATACTGCTTTATCTCTAAAGAGTTTGTGGCGCGATCTGTTGGGAAATAATCTTTGGTCTAATGTTCTGCATGCAAAGTATATTAAAACTGACATTTACAAGTGGATCAAAAATCCTACTACTCCGGCACACAATTCTTCTTTTGTTTGGAAAGGATTTATACAAAAATTTCCATGGATCAAATCACAGTTGGCATGGAAAGTTGGCAAAGGAACTAATATTATTGTGGGTGCAGACCCCATCATGGCAGTTCTTGGAAATTGTAGTCTTACTCTGGACCTGCGAAGGAATCTTACAGGTTTTGGTTTAATTACCTTCAATCAATTCAAAAGAATAAAATACATGGTGAAGGACATTTCATATTGGAACACCGCATCTGATCTTGGTTTGGCAAGGAGATGGGAAGTGGAATGGAACGAGTATGTAAAGAATATGAACAGTGCTAGCATTCGATTATCTAAGGAAAATGATGTTTTAGTATGGGCAAAAAATTCAGTGAATGGTCAGGTTACTACTAGTACTGCATATCGGGCTATTGTGGATCAACATGTTGATGATCAAAGAAAATGGTGGCATCTGATTCTTTGGAAATGGAAGATGCCACTTAAGATTAAATGCTTCCTTTGGATTGTTTTCAATAATAAAATCTTAACATGGGAAAACTTTTGCAAACGAGGGAAATTTGGTCCAAGCTATTGTATACTTTGCAGAAATGGAATGGATTCCTGTAATCACTTGCTTTTTCATTGTAATTTCTCTTGGCAGGTTTGGAAAAGAATCTGTAAGGAACTAAACATTGTGGAGAATTGGAGGGGTTTTGATTTCGACTCTGCATATGAACAGTGGAAACATAAAAACCATCATTGTTTCAGTGTGTTGGGCTTGCTGGCTTGGGTTAGTTGGAATACTCGAAATAGAGCCATCTTCCAGGACATTAAGCCATATGTTTCTAAAACTATATCAAATTTATGGAGTCTTTATCACTTATATGCAAAGGATTCAGTCTACTCACAGAAGGACAATAGATCTCATCAGCTCATGGGTTTGGACAAAGAAGATATGCATGGTTTCTTTGATGGGGCGGCGACAAATTACAAATGTGGAGCAGGATTTCTTATCAATTGTGGAACTTCTCTTATGCTCAAATTTCGACTATGTGGAGGTACAGGTACAAATACAAAGGTTGAACTATTGGGCCTGTGGGGTATTTTAAAAGTCGCCCATCTGTGCGGATTGGACTCATTACAGATATTTGGTGATTCCATAGTGGTCATCAAATGGGAAAATAAACTTTCATTTCTTAAGAGCATCACAATACAATACTAGTGTTCCAGAATTTCTGATTATATGAATCTATTTCAAAATCTCTCTATAAATCACACTTATAGAGAAAAAATGTTGAAGTAGATGCTCTTTCAAAACTGGATATTGATGGTGATCTGGGTACACTTCACTGGGAAGAATGGGTGGAATATCATCTTGTCTTGATGGGCAATTGCAACTCTTTTTTCGCTGAGGCTTAACTGGTGCATCTAGTACTTGAAATGTTTTTCTCGGACTGTCTGTTTTGATAATAGTATGCTGAGACAATGATAGCTTTTGTATAAGTTATGAATTTCAGCAGTGTTTTTGAAACTTGGTATAGCCATCATAATATTGGCATCCACCATGCTTTGTACTTTTTTATTTCATTATGAAATAACAGAAGAATGTTTTTTTTCCTCTGAAAAAAAAGGTGCATAAAAATAAATGAATGTGAGGTTTTTTTTCTAGGAATCTAAGGTATATAAAACATATAACAACAACCAAAAAAGGTTTTGTGAAATTTATTTTGAATGAATTGTAACAAGAATAAAAAGTGGATCTGAAACCATTGATACCTTTTTATTTCAATTTGAAAACTGTTACAGATAGCTATGATATAATACTATCATATATGTACATGGCTTCTTTTTTGAATGGATGAAAGACGGTTGCTGGTCTGTATATATATAGCTTTGGTTGTAAATATATGTTTGGAACAATCCCAAGCTTATATAGCTCATTGATTCAATGCTATACACAAGGAGGGCCAAAATAAACTATCTGCGGTGCGTAGGCTCCCTGTTTTTCATTAAGGTGTTGATCCGGTAAGCAGGGTAGGGATTCTTTGGTTACTGTGGCGAAAGAGATAAATCTTGGGCCCTACCAATAATCCTCTTATAAATGGATTTGGAATGTGTTTCTGTCCATATCGAATAATACATAAAGTGGGACAAGTCGCATATGCCCTTGGCTTGCCGTCATTTACACGATGTTTTTCATGCGAAAACAAAGCAAGAGAGAACGCCTTTGCCAACAAGGTGCAAAGAATTAAAACCAAGATAGGAAAGTCAAGGAATTATGCTTTTCCTGTTGTAATCTTAATTGTTCCTCTTTGTTCCATATCATATGGTATCAGAGCAGTCGGTCCAGGCTTGTTGCTTAAATTTTTTTATGCTAGTTGGGTTTCTGAAGGTCCGCCCTTTACCCCGACAACAATCACATTTGTAAGGGGGCAGAAAATCCTTTATAGAGTAGGGGTAACGACATTACGTTATGGAGGAAGTGCCATGCTAGTGGCAAGTCAAGGAGCACACTGATCCCATCCGGTTGAACAACTACTATATATGCAACTGGATCCTAAAAGATTAATTGTTTTCGGCCCCGCTTTACAATGGTTCGATTTTTTTTTAAAATCGAACTGCAAATTGTCACAATTTTAATTAATTTTCTTAATAAATGGTCCAAAGGGGATGTAAAAGCATTTTCATAAGCAAACAACTTCTCTTTTCACTCAACATTTGATTTCTCAAGCTCGAGCTGATTGTTCCTAGCCATCAATTTTAGAGGTTAGCTGGCTCACAACTGAGATATCACTATTAGCTTGCTTACACAAAGACCTTAACTGTCATATAACCAAATAAGACTTAGGTAACTAATTAAAAAAATTATATCTAACATAATTCCATCTAAAAATTTGATTCTATCTAACATAGAAAAAATTAAATTAAATTAAATTTCTTAAACTTAAGAAATTTATTTATTAAAGTTCACATAAAATATCAAATAAATATATCTAACATAATTCCATCTAAATATTTGATTCTATCCACCACAGAAAAAATTAAATTAAATTAAATTTCTTAAACTTAAGAAATTTCTTTCTTAAAGTTAACATAACATATCAAATACAATGCTCACAATTTTTTTTGATAACGACTTGAATTTTACATAATAGATCAAATACAATGCTCACAAAAAGATTTTGACAATGAATCGTAACATAGGGATAATTTATTATATTCTAATAAAATATATAAATATGCGGGAGTTGATATTTCAAAGACAAGTAGCACTGATATATTTTCACAAAATAATATAAATAGTGGAAGTCGGTATCTGACATGTATGTAGGGTATTTAATGTACAACTCCATGAGAGATATGTGATATCTGTCACCATAATAGATTAAAAACACAGTCGGTGATTTCTCTTTCTCTCGAAGATCTAGGATACCAGGGTTGAATATCGCTAACTCCTGCCATATCAATATTTGGAGGTGTAATTCATCCCTTGCCCATATGGTAGATCGGCTAAATATGGAAGCCCGTGAACAATAATCGACACGAAACCAATTCGAAGAACGTGTCTACACAAAGATAGACACAAAGATAGACACGGAGTGTTGTTGTCATTCAGTTTTTGTTTCATTTGGAACTCCAAAGAGAAAGAATGGTCACTCATTGCTTCTCTATATGAAATCCCATTTCCCATTGCAATTATTCAACAAACCAACATAATCTCGCGGACATTGTTATTATTGTTATCATTCGAAGTACAAGAAGCACATGCTTCCTAAGGTGAGTTATGTTCCCATCTCTGCTGTGGATCATGATCACAAAGGATAGGTCAATGCGTCGAATGCTCATAAATGTGCATATAACCAGCAATTAGTGTAGTATTTACTATTTTTAAATGCTTCTCTAGAAGCGTCTGCTACTGCATATCAGTTATTTATTTTGTGATAGGTTTGGGAAATTGATGTCTTACATGCAGAGGGCACGTACTCTGAATTGTTACTGAATTGTGATAGGTGGTTTGGCCGAGAAGATAACTATTTGTTTTGGTTACTAAGGCGATGGATATCTTGATTACAGTTTATAACTATGGAGCACCAACTCAGGCCCAATGAGCCTTTCATATTTTCCACATATCCTTCTGCTTCTGTGTGGATCGTCAGAGAGATCATCACTATTCTTCAAACTCCAGCTGAGTTTGGACGTGGGATCGAATCCACAGAGATACTTAATGTTTCTATAACTTCCAGTACCACTAACGCCCCTGAAGACTACCGCTAGGAATTTGTGACTTTCAGCTCTACCAAACAGTCTGCACATGATTTTGATTCCAAGGAAAATAATGATAAGGGCTTAGATTATAGCTCTCAAAACCGGGAATCTGAAATCAATGGGCCAGTTAGTGAAATAGTAGGTGATGTTGTTGAACCAGAGCAGGCCGATTCAAGCTACGTAAAGAGGTCATCTAGTAAGACAGGTATGGAACAATTGCATATGACCCAAATATGAAGGAAAACAAAGGGAAATGAACGAACACGAAATCAACAGCGGAAAGAAAGGGGGAGAGCCAATGTCTCCTGTATCTTCCACCAATGCTCCTCTCCTTACCAGACTGGATCGTCTTGATGTCGTTGTAAGGGCCTTTCACTCCTTATCTATCTTTTCATTTGAAGCTAAGACATACAATATTGTGTTTTCCCTATTTTGTTTTATGAGAGAATTTTAATTTTATAGCTAATTTTACTGATCAAATTAAGTTTTTGAGAGGTTGGAACGACCATTGATTAGTTAGCTGAAATTTTAGCGGATGAGAGAATGGCCATGCTTGTACAGTCTAATGGCCTCTCGTTAATCCAGGCTGATAATGAACCAGGACTATACCATCCTCCTTCCATGTGGGGCAATTGTCGGAAGGTGGCAGAAGGATTGGATTTGAATAGGAAAGGCGAGGGATCGGTTCCCTAGTAGGGAAATGATGCAGCAAAACCGTGTTCTTTTAGGATTAAGTTTCTTTGTCACCAGGAAAACCAAAATGGCTTTGGGGAAACGTCAAATTCCTGACTTGAGCTTTAAAAAAATGCCAAAAAAGCTTAATACCCGTGGGAACTGGAGTATCGGAAATTACATAGCGGCGCTCTGAACTTCTTAACCATAAATGATAGGTAACCATAAATGCAAGTCTAGACATCTTCTGAGCTTTAAATGATCAAGGATCAAGCCGCGATCTTGCAGGGAGGACTTAGGAGATCGAAAAACGAAAAAAACTTGCAGGATAAAACCTTACCGCAAGTGGAACCTTCATGACAGCACCATCCACATGGCAAGATTCCATTCGCTCCATGAGTAATGAATCTAGCCTACGTGGAGGTTATGCACCTCCGTGGTGAAACGCCTCCAACGTAAAAATATATTGCAAATTATGCATTCGGAATAAAGATGTGTTGCTCTGCATTGGGCAATGCATAAAGATATGATTGGACTATGTTTCAAGCTATGCATTGGGCAATGTAAAAAGATGTGTTGTTTGCATATATTTATAAAATATATTGCAAGCTATGCTATGTGAAACAAACATGTATTGTTTTTATATATTTATGAAATATATTGTAAGTTATGTAATGTTGTGGGTGAATTTAATGTTTATTTTTACTATATTTTAATTTTTTCTTCAAAAAATAATGTTGTTGGAGTGATTATCACTGTGGAAGGTGATGGATCAAATTTGTAACATTTTATTATGTGGATAGGAGTATTTATCTTAGAATTTGGGGTGGACTACTATCTATGGATTTCCTAGATTACAAGAGGATAGAATAAGTGTACTGTCTGAATTGTTTCTATGGTAGTAGTTTAAAATTCACAATAAACAATTGTTGAAAAAAATAAAAAATAGTTGATGGGACAAGTGCAGTTCATGATGGAGAAGTTCATGAATTCATCCTCAGAGGCAGTGGGTTTAATACAATATGTGAATAAGAAGAGTTCAATATTGATTCGAGATTTTCTATTCGATGAGGGTTTTCATTCTGTAAGATTGCACACTTATTTCATCCATCATCGAATTAACGATTGTTGAATACTCAGGCCTAACATGCATTCAAGCATATATTTAAGAACACACATAGAACCATCAAGAATATAAATATGGAAAGAATGTTCAGTCACTTTGTTATTCCTCTTGATAGGTATTTATACATAGAGAATGTGGTTGGAGTGGTTACACCTGCTACAACTGATTATTTGTTAAACTCAAATAAATTTATAATTATGACGACTTATTACAAAGGACTAAAGGCTACACAAACATCTCCCCCACCGCAAAACCCTTCTTCATCCCGAAGAGAACAAGTATGCAAAAACAACTTTGACTTGTGATTCTTTAGTAACCATATTCAATATAGTAGCAGTTGATCGAAGCCTCACCTCTTAATCATATGGCCGACATTCACCTCCATCAGCTCATAATTGTCAAGACTTTTGGCTCTTCTTTGTATAGCATTTCTCTACCTTAAACTTTTGAATTGAAAATCCAATAGGTGCTTCTGCATTTCTGCACTTGGGGATCGATCGGTCTAGGTGTTCTTTGAGTCATCATATTTATCATTAAACTCTGTTTTATCTGGTGCAAGGTGTCACTTGCTTGAATGTTTATTTCATCGTCTTCGCCTGTCATGAGGATTTACGATTCCTACAAGTTTCATTGGTCTACCTGCTCATTTTGCATGCTTTGATTATGGTCAACTACTAAATGACTCGACTCAAATCAACTAACAATAGTCGATTAGGGACCGACTTATTTTACAAAGATAGGGGAGATAACCTGCCTTCAAGGAGACTCACATTTCATCCCCCCTTAAACTCAAAAATTTTAAAGACTCACTTCGTTAGTTAATGACTCAATAGATGCAAATACATTTAACGTACTTCGACTATGAAGGAATTTAAAATTGAATTCATTGACCAATTATGATGACCATATTTATATTGACATATCTACCAAATTGAATGATTTAACTGAAAAACCAATAGCTGTGCGAAATTTTAATTCACCAATAAGGGGGATTAACTCGAAATTGATTCAAACTTACTCCAATCCCCTTAACCCCCATTTAACATAAACTGATTCCTACATAAACACTTCTGATTCATTTTCCTGTAAACCTTATTTCTGGCCCATACAACTCCAGTATTGCAACTTCGAGCTCTGATACCACTCTATGACGTCCCCCTTCACCCAATCCAACCATTGGGAGGGGATATTAACTGAATTGGGGCTCTCAAATTTCACCCTAAATCCATAATACAAATTTCAATGTATATAATGTGTGAAGGAACGTAAATAAACATACATAGTGGAATTAAACTCTATCCACACTGTTGGCACAGGATTAGTCCGCATGAAGTACGGAAGCCGATAGCTGTGAAGAGGACCATCTGCGGAAGGAAGGGTCATTTGCGGAGAACAAGGAAGCGCAAGATTAGTTAGTTTGTTAGAAATGGGTCATTCAAACAGTTTTGTAACCATTTAGTTGATATAGATAGAAGTATGAATGTAATCCTAAGGGTATCGATGAGAGACCAGATTGTAGAATCATTATCATTGTGATTATGCAGTTCGATTATGTTTTGCTCTGTTTTCACAGTTTTGTATGGATCCGCAATAATATGTTCTGAACTGTTTCTGCGAAGGTTATACCATAGGTTTTCATGAATGCATGAAGATGTTCGGTTATGGTTATATATTTTGTCTTTGTTTATGTTAAATGATGAATACAAGTGTTTATGTTTCGAGGTTCAGTAATTGCTGTTGATGCAAATGATCAGTTTAACCATGTTGATGCCAATGTCCCTTATGTATTGAATCTGCGAATGATGAATGTATGAATGTATGTGAATCTAAATCTGTGGTTTCTATTGTGGTAGAGTCAAAGTGGTTGCATGTCCTTTCCCCATTGTGGAAACTTGGTTCCTGCAGCCCCCTTAATCATCTCGAGTGAGACTTCACTCACTTCGCAGGTGTTGCTGGAAAGGGTAAAACCTTTATGGGTCAGTGCTTGAGGGTGTTTGGTTGGGTTTGTTGACGACAGTGCAAAGTGAACCCCTATCGTTAGCCGCTGTGTCAACAATAATCAAGAACCAGGACGTCAAGGTCGGGGAAAAAATATTAGCAGTTAAGGTGGTGCAGAAGAACAGGCCCAAGGAATGTACTTCGGGCATCATCCCCTCCGTGGAACTATGTGTCGCAAGAGAGTAGATGAACTGGTCAAAATTCCTAATACACCAGTTGGTCGAAGATGCATACGACGCACAGGAGTACGGAAATCCATTCACATACTCATGGCTTATCATGCTAGTCGCATTAGTAGGATGGAGGGAACCTGACCACTATCAGGGTATGGACACCGTCAAAGCCGAGTACACGAAGGAGTGCAGTACCATAACTTATGGGAAACAACTGATAAAGAGTAGCAGATAGACAATGTTCTACAATTTTACTTGTTTTTGGAAAGGATGCAGATAAATGTGCAAATAATACCGCGGATACCATAACAAGCAGTAACGAAGTATCAACTGATCGCAAGATTATCGGTCAAGGTGTAGGCTATTTTCCTTCAAGCCTGAGTGGATCCATCGCGGCAATGGTTTCCAACACAGTACAAGCTCACTGAGAAGGAGATGGACACCATCATCGAAAGATGGCCTGTAGAGTGGAAGGTCCCAGTCGACAAGAAGGGCCTGTCGAAATTAGAAAATGGGAAGGCAACAACTCGACTGGACCCTGCCGAGGAAGACAAAGGCTCAGTCAATTGAAAGGAAGGTGCAAAAAAAGAAAACCTCGTGAAAGATTAGTTGGAGGGGTCCAGCCATGATGGAGCCTCAAAAACCCACCCCGACAAACTATGACCTAGATGCACAGTACGCAGAATGAAGGACAAAGCAGAGGATGGATCGGGGCGCAGGAAGCACTAGTGGTGGTCTTCCAGAGGAGCAAGTTAATAGGCTCCTAGAGAAATTAACCGAGGTCATAGAGGAAAACAGTGTGAGAGTCACACAACATTCAAGTGGATACTTCCACCAGGTAACCAAACTGCTATCTACACTGTCACATGTAGATGTAGAGTCTAGTGTATCGCATGGGGAAGTTTGAGCGAGTGCGTCGACAAGTAGGGTTGAAGTAGAGGTCGGCACAAACCCAAGGTTAGTTCAGGTTTTTCCAAATGCGATGAAAATAGGAAACGAAGAGTTGGATTTGGAACTGAGGAAGCATGGATCAATCATGGTAGATTTCAACCTACTACCATTGCTGAAGCTAAAATGAATCCAAACCGCAGCAATGAAAGAACTCAATGACTACGAGGCTGCAATGCATGACCAGATGGTGCGGTACAAGCAGCAGGCGCACATCAGTGATACAAAGGCACACCATGTAAAGGAAGAGAAGGCCCAAACATTAGAAGAAAATGAGAAGGCCCTAGTGGATAGGACACAGTTGGAAGAGGCACTATCCACGGTATGTGAGAAAACTCTTGAGGTAGATCCAGATGTACTACCAGACGCGAAGGCAATTTTGTTAGGTGTACTTATCACCAACTTACGGAAGGAGAATGCAGAGTTGCAAGCAAGGGTGGTGCCAAGCACATCACTGGACCGGATTCAAGGACGACAGAACGCGATTCAGGAAGTCATGACAGAAATCACGGAGATGGAAAAGACAACCCAGGTAGTTGCAGAGGGTGTCACATAGTTTTGGGGCAGTGTAGTCCAGGATGACCATCTGACTGCACTAAAGGAACAACTCAGCGAAGCGGAATCACATCTATAATCCTTTAAGGGATCGATCAAAGCGATGCCCTCGCTAATACGAATGACAAAGACAACAGAACTAAAAATCATGCAGCAACATGTAATGAAGGCCCACGAAAGATAGCAAAGAAGGGCCACACATTTGGACGAGTTCCAAACAAAAGTGGAAGTTCTTGCAGTACAGGTAATGGAAGCAATGAAACGGGTTAAGCAACAATTGGAGGAAGCAAAACAGAAAAGTTGAGAACTCCCAATAGACCAATAAGTGGAAGAATGCACGCAACTTAGAATGTCGGCAAAGGAAGTGGTTGACCAGATCAAGAATGAATACAACGATTTGCAACAACAGGTGAACGCACCAGAGGTGTCCAGTTGAGGTGTCTCAAGGGAGAGCCACAAGTTTGTGTTGGGGGCCTGTTGGCATAGGATTATTCCGTATGAAGTGCGGAAGCCGAAAGCTGCAAAGAGGGCCATCCGCGAAAGGAAGGGTCATTCACGGAGAACAAGGAAACACAAGATTAGTTAGTTTGTTAGAAATGGGTCATTCAAACCATTTTGTAACCATTTAGTTGATATAAATAGAAGTATGAATGTAATCCTAAGGGCATCGATGCGAAACCGGATTGTAGAATCATTATCATTGTGATTATGCGGTTTGATTGTGTTTTGCTCTGTTTTTGCAATTTTGTATGGATCCACAATAATATGTTCTGAACTATTTCTGCGAAGGTTATACCGAAGGTTTTGATGAATGCATGAAGATGTTCGGTTATGGTTATATCTTTTGTCTTTGTTTTTGTTAAATGATGAATACAAGTGTTTATGATTCGGGGTTCGGTAATTGCTGTTGATGTGAATGATCAGTTTAACCATGTTGATGTGAATGTCCCTTATGTATTGAATATGCGAATGATGAATATGAGAATGATGAATGTATGCGAATCTGAATCTCTGGTTTCTATTGTGGTAGAGTCGAATTGGTTGCATGTCCTTTCCCCACTGCGGAAACTTGGTTCCTGCAGCCCCCTTAATCATCTCGGGTGAGACTTCACTCACTTCGTGGGTGTTGCTGGAAAGGGTAAAACCTTTCTAGGCCGGTGCTTAAGGGTGTTTGGTTGGTTTTGTTGACGGCAGTGCGAAGTGAACCCCTGTCGTTAGCCGCTGTGTCAACACACACACATCTAGCATAAAAATTACAAGCATTAAATAAAAACGTTTCAGATTCAAATGCATGAGAATACTTATCTTTATCCAACACAAATCCAAGCAACTGGCTATGTAAGAGATATTTTCCACCCAACCATAGGCACTCTATTCAACATATACTCTTTTTGTAGAGAGGCCACCCCCAAGATGGGCTATGAGGATACCAGGGTGAAGGAAACACCTACAGGCTTCTAGCTCTCCGCCCACAACTAGTTCTGCTCTTTATGCTTAACTAAATGCTCATACAGAGCTCTGCAGGGATCTCACTTAGCTCTCACAACATTAGCTTCTGCAATTCCTGCCCCACACAACACCCTTCTTGGCTCATGCATAGCCTTCATTGATCCACAGTTATGTTGGGTGATCCATCTTTCCCGATGCTTCTAGTCTGCGCATATAATAAGTCCAATTTGATATATGTTGCTATAAAACCACTTGTAGCTTCAATTTGTGGCTTCTCAAGTACCTATGAGCATCTTAACTCAATGGGTAAGGGTTCCTAGCTTCCCAAACCTATCTTCTCACCTACACCCATCAATATTCACTTCCAAATCTACAACACTCTCTCCAAATTCGAATTTCTATATTAGAAACAGTCTGCTATGTTCATGGAAAACAATGGACAACTCTGCCTAGTGTAGATTTGCATGCAAGAATGAGAGAATGAGGGTTAACTCCAAAGGATATGAGAAAATGGTGAAAAGACAACTCACATATCTTATGACAATATAAGGAAGGAATCCTAGCAGCTGCAGACTAACTTCTGTCATGACAGAACTGTCACAAAAGTGCAGTCATCCCCATGCTTCAATAACTGCATGAGATTATTTTTCCCACCAACCTCACACATGCATTCAATGATTGGAGAATAGTAAAAAAGGGAGATAATTGGCCTATTGAAAGCACATGACATAATTTGGGCGAGTTCTAAGGTTGACACTTGGTAGCAAGGATTTAGTCTCTCATAGAGCCCCTTTACTCTTCCCCTCTGGTGGAATCATAGCCCCTTTGGTGCTCTTTACACAAACATTCTTAGACCATTTTCTTATTTATGCACATAATATTTACATATATTCTAAATCAACATGACAAGATAAACACATAGTCCAAGTAAAAATATATACATCATACATGCCTAGCCATTCACTAGTTGGGCCTTGGCCTCGATCTCCACACTAGGAATCCATACTAGCACATTTACATCATTTACATAATTTTGGCTAAATACATTCTATTAACACCTAAAAGTCGCAAACATGCGACATTTTGATGATTCATCTAGTAAGGCGTCATCAACATAAAGAATGCATATCGCCACAGGCATCCTCAATAGATCCAAAACACAACATGAGTCCATAACTTCCAAGAAACAATCAAAACAAAGGGTAGTGCGGGTAATACACAGTTGACCCGCGCTATAGCGCAGGTTATTTGAACAATTCCCTCTCTACACCCGAGCGGCTTTCCTTCGATAATCACGCTACTGTCAAAACGAAGGGACCACTCACTCCCAATGACGCATTGAAGGTTCAATCCTCCCCAAAGATATGAATTAAGCTCCTCACACACTTGGTGGCATTAATCAACCCCCCTTGTGTACCTTGGAACTAGTTCTTGAAGGATCACAATTCACATTTGGATCTAGTTGTTTGTTTGCCACCTATTGGCCTATAAAAGGAATCCATTAGCATGAATTTTGGAGGGAGAAAATAAGAGTAAGGTTATGCTGTTGGATTTGAGTTGGAGCTTCCTCATAGCCCACCATTTCCTACCATTGTAAGCATTCCCAAGCTCCCTTGCCACCTTTCATCTAGGGGCAAGTGTTTTTCTCCATTGTTCTACCATCTACTTAGCATTTAGTTTGGACAAGAAAGGCCTCCCTAAAGGATATTGTTGGCTTCCCTTGAATCCCACACATCCTAGGTGTTGTACAACTATTCCATTGGGAAATACAAGAGTGGTTTAGCATATATTTGGTTGTTGTTGGAGTTTGCATTCTCCCCCCATATTTTTCGTTTTGTTTTTATCAATATTTCTATGTTTGAATGTGAACTACACTAATAATCTCTTGCAGGATCACTTGGAGGAATACCAACCACATACAAAATGGGCTCCGGGGATTGAGGCCTTGCTGAAACCTACAACACTTAGCCCCTTACCAAGTGGAAGAGTGCACTTGTGCAATTTTTTCCACAACACATTCCAATTCAAAACTAGGGGTATTACACATGACTGCTTGGATTTAAGATTAAAAAACCAAAATTATCATGCACACAAAAGTCTCGAATTGTCCCACCAACCCAATGTTTGAATCCAACATATTTTTAATTTCGTATTCAGTTACAAAAAGTTCAAACAGTTGAACTCTTTGTGCATTTAGAACTTTTTGTTTAATTCTAAATGCAATTGTAAGGCTTCGTTTAAGGTGGAAAAATACATTTCTTGCAAACGATCATGAAAACCATCTTATAAAAGTGATCACACATTGAAACATGAACTACCAAGGAAATTTGATTTTCATGGAAAAATAATATATACTATAAAATATAGCTTTAGGAGACTATCATCATCTTGTTCTTCCATCCTTGAAAGAAAAATTGTCATGCTATATGGTGAAGTTAGAACAAACTACTAGGCATGGCTATATCTTTCCATGCCTTGTGCAATACACTAGCTCAAATGGTTCTTTGAAAATAACATTGTTAAATAAATAACCCTGAAAATATGTTCTTCATGAAATACAACACAACAAATTATTAAATATGTAGCTCATTCTTTTGTGATAAAATACAAATCTTTTACATGATAAGAAAAATAACATAATTAAATTTCATTATTGCGTCGAGAGGCGCTTTTTACAGCCTAAAGTGGATGAGTTGTGTCACATCTGTCACACGCACATGTCGGCTCCAAAAACTAAATATATAAAAAAATTATATAGCCAAGCACATGTCAGTTCAAATTTAAATTGGTTAGATTGTAAAATACATTTATATAAATATATTCAGGCATCCTTGGGTTTTAAATAAATCTTTAAGAATAACTATTTTACTTCATAATCAATGAATGCGTGCAATTTTTTCCTATTTATAGGATTTATGTGTATGTGGATGCTTGTGATGGAAAATACATATTGGATTATCTATTGTTAAGTTAATAATAGAACAAATATTAGTTTTGTGATAATTGGAAATTAATCAATGATTGAGTAAATTGCAAGTATTTTACTTCATATTTAATTAATAAATACAACTTTTTCCTATTTGTAGGATTTATGTGTGTTCTATTTTACAACATGAAATTGTTGGCACTTCGATGATTAAATTTGGGTAAATAGCTATTTTAATTCATAGCCAATGGACATTAAGTTAGATATTAGTTTGTGATAATTGCAAATTAATAGTAATTGGGTAAAATGCAAGTATTTTACTTCATAATTAGTTAATGCATGCAACTTTTGCCTATTTGTAGTATTTATGTGTTACACTTTACAACATGAAATAGTTGGCACTTCCACAATTAAATTTGGGCAAATACCTATTTTACTTCATAATTAATTAATTAATGTAATATTTGTCTACAGTGTGGGATTAATGTGTTAGTATTTCCACCATTTACAACATGATTCCAAATTGGAATAAATAATTATTTTATTATTACATTTTAACTATTTAATGAGTGGATTTGATCCTTGGGTGCTTCATAGAGCCGAGTTAAAATTGATACCTTAGAAAATTTCTCACCATTACTCATTGTAAATAATTTTCTTGGAACTCATTCTTCTATGCTAAACTTAGAAAATATTTTATTAAAAATAAAATAAAATAGAAACAAATAACATGGATAAATTTAGCTCCAAAAAAGAAAATGTAAAATAAAGGTTCAAAAGTTAAAGAGTTTCAAAGCTATTAAGTTGTTTACTTTTTCTATGGTGTGGTAACAGTATTGGCCTCATAGATTTGACAGAGGCTAAGTGAACACTAAGTATCAAAGTAGTTTTATTCTGATGGAAGAAAGTCACCCAGTTGCTAAAATGTGTTTTCATTGATAAATGAGTGGCCATTGACTGCAGATTCAATTTTGGATGGGGAAATCACCAAAATTAATACATTTTCCATATAGGACATGTAGCGCTCTGTTATTCACAAAATTTCATCTCCATCCTTCCTAGTGATTCCATGGCCTCCATCATTATCGCACGTGCGATGCCAACATGATTTCTGTAAAATCTTGGACTCTTTTTCTTAACAACTCTACTTGAAATAAACAAATGTAGCATTGCAAGAACTCAACTTTACTTAAATTTTGTTTGTTATTTAGATTCTCAACTCCCTACAATAATTTTTTGGCCCCCACCATTAGTGATGTACAAATCCTTAATGGATAAATGAAAATCCTATCTCCATCTCATTAAACCTTAGGCATATGAGACATATATAACATGCTTTTGGCATCTTTATATAACATACTCTATTTTTTCAAGGACATGTTTACTTGAAAGCCTAAATTGCATGAGGGTGACCAAATATTATTAATAGGTTGATCATCATACTAATTTGATGTGGTCATCTATAGTGTTTGAACTATAGGAATAAAATAAGCTAAAGTTCAAGAAATTTTTGTCACTTGCTTGGATAAATGCCAAGTAGCAAAGAGAGGAGAAGGTGTGGCAAGAAAAACACCAATAAACTAAAATAAAAAAAGTGCATAAACACTAAAGAATAACACAAGCGCTTTCCATGACATTGTAACCTAGCTAATAGATGTCAATCCCTTGTTAAAACATGGCAAATCAAATTTGGCATGGTCGTATAATGTTTGGATTTGGATTTTCCAAGTGTCTAAAGTCTTCCAATGCATATAGACACTCAATTCTACTAGTTGAGCCTTGTAGCAAGGTTACTCTTGATGATTGTAGTGATTATGGGTAGAGTGTTCCTAAGTTCATCTCTCACACTTCTTTATTGGTTCCTTGTAAAAAATTAACCAATCCATAAGCCATGTTTCAAAGCTCCAAATAGGAAATGAAACATATTTCTTCTCACATTTTCTTTGTGTTGGGTGGGAAATATCATTCAATGTTTAAATAATTGTGAGCAAAGGGGATAGATATATCCATGATTTCCATGCAAGAAGAGAAGAGATCCAATCAAGACGATCCTGAGTGTCATGTCCTTATCCATCAATCCGACCAATAGAGGGAGACATGAACGAATTATGAGCTTCTAAATTTCACCCCATGGCCATATTACAAATTTATAACATTTAAAATATGTGGACAGATGCATAAATAAAAATACACAACATAAATAAACTCTATCCACACACATATAGCATGCATATACCAACACGATAATCACATGCATCAATTACAAATATTAAATGTTCAAATACAAGAGAATACTTATCTTTAAACAAAGAATATCTGAGCAATTCACTTTGTAAGAGCGATTTTCCACCCAACCATAGGCATTTTGTCTAACATATACTATTTGTTCTAAGAGGCTACCCCCAAGCTGGGCTATGAGGCCACCAAGGTGAAGGGAACTCCTATAGGCTTCTCTCTCTCATCCCACAACCCATTCTGCTCTCTATGCTTAGCCAAATGCTCATACAAAGATATACATGGATCTCACTCAACCCTCATAGCATTGGCCCAACAATACCTACCCCACACAACACACTTTTGGACTCAAGAATCCCTTTCACCAATCTGCAGTTCTCTTGGGTGATCCATCTTTCCAAGTGCTTTCAATGTGTTAATAGAAGGAATCCAATCTGATATATGTTGTTGGAGAACCACCTGTAAACTCAATTTGTGGCTTCTCAAGCATGCAAAAGTAGCAGAACTCAAGGGGAATAGTCCCTAGCATGCGTAACCTCCAAGCTCACCTACAACCATCTCATTTCCCTTGAAATATGCAACTTTGGCTCTAAATTTGACTTTCTAGGTTATACATAGTCTAGTAATAGTCATGAACAACAATGGGGAACTCTATGTAGTGTATATATGCATGAGAGAATGATAGAATGAATGTTGACTCCAAGGGATATGAGATAATGGTGAAAATAAAACTAACATAAGTTCTAACCATAAAAGAAAAGGACTCATGACACTGCAAAACTCACTTCTGGCATTTGACAGAATTTTCATAAAAGTGCAATCGGCCCCATGCTTCAATAACTGCATGAGGTGAATTTTCCCACCAACCTAACACATGCATTCAATAATTGGAGAATAGTAAAAAAGGAGATGATTGGCTTATTCAAAGCACATGACAAAATTTGGGTGAGTTCTAAGGTTGATGGCAGCAAGGATTTATTCTCTCATAGACTCCCTTTCTTCTTCTGCTCTGGTGGAATCATAGACCCCCTTTCTTCTCCATTGTCCCTTGATATAGTCAAACCCTATTAACATGATATAGTCAAACCCTATTAACATGGCCAAATTTTATTTATGAAATTTGACCATGTCAATTCTATAAAATACCATTTAGGCATGATATATTGATTCTCTTAAGAAATCGTTCGCTATAGAAGTTAGTAGTAAAGAAAAAGAGTAAAGTTAAAGAATTTGCTGTGAAATTTGATGTCAAAATTAATTACTAGTATCAACATCAAAGATCAATGTGGGATATTTCACCCAAATATAGAAGTGTCTCTTGAAAGTTGAGCCTCCTAAGCTAAAAAAGAATATCATGGTAGCTAGATCTAACAATCATAGCAATATCTTCATATCTTGTGTGTTCCCTTTTTTTTAACCATGGGAATCAGTAACTCATCGAGATTACTAAGGTGAGGCGCAGGTTCAAAGCCATTAGCTGCTATTATAACCCAAGAGTATACTCAACATCTTGCAAGCCAAATATACCAATAAATTGTGACTTAGAAAGGGTCGAGATGTGTAGAGACACACCTAATATGGGGGTCCCACTCTAGTGGGGAACCTACCCTTCTAGCCTTATCACAACAGGTCAATCTGTCATTGGGGATTTAAACCTAGGTGGGGAGAATGTGAAACTTACTTTCTCACAATTCAAGTTGTTGACCCCTCAACATCATATTTTGTGTGCTCCTTACCAATACAAATGTTGGATAATGTAGTCCAGTATTGTGAGATTTCCTAACTTAAGGAAATATGTAGACAAGCTTGGTGTTTTTGTCCTCTTCCTTTAGTGATGTGTCTCTAATTTTATAATATTAGTGTCCTCCTTGAGACACTAATTTGTTTCTCTTTCCTTTAGAAGACCTAATTCCCTTTTTGTCTCCTCAATTAATTAAAATGTTTGCCTATGTTGTCAATACAAAAACCATAAGTCACAAATTCAAATTTGATGGAACCAGTATGGTTACTAACCACTATTACAACTCATGGTTGAGATACCTTCCATCTAAATATTTGGGAGAAGAGAAAACCCTACTAATTTTTATATAATATTAGTGTCCTCCTTGAGACACTAATTTGTTTCTCTTTCCTTTAGAAGACCTAATTCCCTTTTTGTCTCCTCAATTAATTAAAATGTTTGCCTATGTTGTCAATAAAAAAACCACAAGTCACAAATTCAAATTTGATGGAACCAGTATGGTTACTAACCACTATTACAACTCATGGTTGATATACCTTCCATCTAAATATTGGGAGAAGAGAAAACCCTACTAATTTTTATAAAAAAATACCAATTATTTTTATCAATTATTAATTAATATCAATTGATGTTTAGAATTTATTGAAACTAAAATACGAGTTGTTTTCCACCTCGGGTTCAATTAGGTGGTTTAGGGAGGAGGCTCCTCGTTAACTTCATTGGAAAATATTGTATGTTCAATGAATGATTTATGAATTCATTGATTCAATGAATCATGTACATTATTGTACTCTAAATTGATAAAATTTATAATAAAAAATTCAATAAAAACAAATGAAAATAATTTATGATATACTGAGCTGTCGATGCTTGTTTTTAGATTCGTTTACTTTACTTTTAAGAGTTTTTTTAAATCGATAGTGCATGTCTTTTCGAAAACATCTTTTTAACTTGAAAACAAAAACTGGTTGTGCCCGTGACAAATACTTAAAATAACATATGAGAGTGGTTGTCCACTCTAATCCATATGATGGTGGACTTTATTTTATTGCCACTTTACCACTCATGGTGTACTCAATCACTAAAAATAATTTTAATGATAATAAAAACAACTCATGGTGCTGAAGTAAAATTATTTTTATAATAAAATTATTAATAAATAAAGCATTTTCAGACCCAGACGTACACTCAGATTGCATTTACAGCTGTCCTTCAAATCACCACCAGAGTCAGAGTGAGTGGTTCCCAAAGTTTAAACTCTATTAATATATACCATTTTGGAATCAGTTTGAAAGCTTGTTGATTGGATTGACTTAAGGTTATGTAAGTTCAAATTTAATTTATCAGTTTTTTAAAATGTTGATTATTTGGTTTTTATGGACCACCGTATCCGGGACAAAACTATTACAGATTTTAGAAAGGAACTTCTACAAATTACTCGATAGTTCTTTTAATTTTATTTTTTAATGGAAGTTAGAAACGTGGAATGACTTCTTATTTCAAATTCTGTGTTTAAATAACTGGGACTATCTTCGCTTGCAGTGGGTTACCAATTACGAAGATATCTCATATTGCTTAGCATTGCTTACGTTGGCATACACAGAACTGCCATGGAAAGCCCAAAGCTTCATGTGGCCATCCTTCCCTGCGCCGGAATGGGCCATCTCATCCCTGTCGGCGAGTTCGCCAAGCTCCTCTCCGGCCGCCATGGACTCTCCGTCACCTTCATCACAGCCAAATGGATGTTCTCAGCTCAACTCATGGCTGCTTATTCCCAGAAAATGGTGTCTTCGGGTCTCGACATCAAGTTCATCCAGCTGCCGGAGGTGGAGATCGAAGACAAGCAACATATGAAAGCCGAAACTTACTTATCTAAGCTTTTCGAGAAATCCAAAGGATCAGTGAGAAATACTCTCAGATCCCTCCTCCACTCTCCCTCTCCTGTCTCTGTTTTCATCACTGATTTTTTCTGCTCCACTATGTTCGATGTGGCCGCCGAGCTCCGCATACCTACATACTTATTCTTCCCGTCCAATGCTTCTATGCTTTCAGTCACGTTATCTCTTCCCAAACTCGTCTCGGAGATTCCAATTTCGTTTAAGGAAGCCGAATTTCCAATAGAGGTACCGGGCACTCCGCCGATCCCTGGCAGAGATATGCCGACTCCCATTCAGGACAGGTCCGATGAAGCCTTTAACTGGTTCATGCACCATTCCAAGCGCCTGTGGGAAGTGACGGGCATTTTACTAAACACCTTCGAGGATCTGGAGACTGAAGCGATCAAAGCTCTTGTGGAAGGGAAGATCTCTAATCCGACTGATATCGGTCGAATGCCCCGAATTTATCCAGTTGGGCCGCTCATATCATCGTCGCCGCTTGAAAACAATGACAAAGACGGAAGGCCGGATTGCCTGAAATGGTTAGATAAGCAGCCGCCTTCGTCGGTTATCTTCGTTTCCTTTGGAAGCGGAACCGGTCTGCCGAAGGCGCAGGTGACCGAACTCGCCCTTGGACTGGAAGCAAGCCAACATCGCTTCCTGTGGGTGCTGCGCAGTCCGTCAAGCAGCTTTCTTTCTGTGGAGGAAACAGAGATTTCCCAACTCTTACCCGAGGGATTCGAGAGTCGAACCAAAGAGCGAGGGCTTGTTGTTGCTTCATGGGCGCCTCAGATTCCTGTTCTTTCTCACCCTTCCACCGGCGGTTTCATTTCTCACTGCGGTTGGAACTCTACACTGGAGAGCATCTTACATGGAGTGCCGATAATCTGTTGGCCTCTATTTGCGGAACAGAAGATGAACAGGCTTCTCCTCGTGATTGAGTTTAAGGTGGCGATCGCAGTAGAGATGGAAAGCGATGATTTTGTAAGGAGAGAGGAAGTGGAAAGAGCAGTGAGAGAGCTGATGGAAGGAGAAAACGGGATGAGGATAAGGGCGAGAATGAAAGAAACGAAGGAGAAGGCCGTGAGTGCGTTGGAAGAAGGGGGCAGTTCATACCAAGCCATGGCCGCTGCAGTCTCTGAGTGGGCAGCCATACTGCCCAAACCATAGATTTCGGTTGGGAACAACAAATTCATGTTAGGAATTCTGTATATTAGCTGTTATCATCAATCCGGTTGCATATGATTTTGTGTGAAGTGTTCACATTGGGGATCTGCGTTGATTTCAATTAAAGTACAATCTTATCTCAAAATGTTATTCTTATCTTTTCATTAATTTTGTTTTTAGAAAAATGGTAGACTTCTTTACAACTCTCAGTTGTAAAGAAGTGGTGAGAATCATGGCCATCACTGCTTATTGTTTTTCAATGTAAGTTTGTTTTGGGTTTATTGTCTATGAATGTAAGTTTTTCCTTGTAAGTAAAGTATTTTTCTTTATGTATAATGATAATTTAATCATTCCAAAATTGTTTTAGGTTTTATTATTATTTTTAATAAATTAATTAAATTTATAAGTTTAAAATGATTTTCATCCTATAAATTAGTTTTGTAACTTTTTATAAAATAATTGTTTAATAAATATAAATATAAATTTAGTAATTTATTTTTTAATTGAGTAGTAATTCTTATTTGATGATGATGATGATTATTTGCTTTAAATTTTTGTTCCTATGCTTAAAAAGTTTGGTAAAAATATTTCCAAGCTCATTATAGTTTTGGCAAGTTAGGCAGTTAGCAAGGTTTGTATTGTAGCAAATACTATGAAACTCATATCTAATGTGGTTGAAGCAGGACACTCTAAGAGAAAGTGATTTCCATCCTCAATATTCATAGATTCACAAAGATGGCAAACCCTTTCTGCCCAGAAAGTTTTGGGAATAGACCAACTTTCGCTATGAAGCTCATGGGAGTTTGTTCTAATCTTGGATATATTAATTTTCTTCTTTGAGCTAGTTATTATCGAGAGATATTTCTGATATTCCAAATTAGGGTTAATGACCTTCTTATAGTATCTTGGTTTTCTCTTAACCCCTAAATTTTCCTCACACCACAATTTCTCTTTAAACTTGAAGCTAATAATATTTTTGACATTATCGGCATTCTGTAAAGTGTCATTTTCATCAATGCCCCAATGGTCTAACCAAGCCGTTGTATCTTTACACCAACTCAACTTGAGGCGTAGTTGGTTTGACTTGAATTTAAAGCAATTTTAGGAAGTCTCTCGTTTCCCATGTTATTTATCTTGTGCCTGTATATCAGGTACCTGGTCATAACCATGCTCTCGATGGGGGAAAGACCCACTTCTATGAAGAGAATATGATAAGGGATATTGCTTTTAATTTTGAGGTTATAAGTTATAAACCCTTCTGGATTTGCTCAATCTTTCTCCAATATTCTCTAAAAATGTTGCATCCTCAAACTTCACAACCGTATAAGATAACAGGGACGACAAGAGTTTCAAAGAGGAACTTTTTTTTATCCCACATGACGAGGTTGGCTGATTTACAATTATTTTCAAGACCAAAATAAACTTTCCATCCTCCATTAATCCTTTTCTCAATGCTATGGTTCCAATTAAGCTTGTGATGAATATCAATTCCAAGATATTTGTAAGAAGTCACTTCCTCTAGTTTATTGTTATCATAAATCAAATTTGCGTAGGCGTCTTTCTTAGATTTTATAATCATAACTTTTGCCTTGTCGGTGTTAACTGTCATACCCATGTTGGAGCAGAAATATTTGAGAATTCTTAATTGTTTATCAAGATCAAAGGGACACCTTGCCATAAGAACAATTTTGATGCAGGAACATCGGGACCTAGATAGATCAGTCGAGGTTAGTCGACAGAAGGAGGCCGACGAGAGGGAGTGCCGATGACCACTGGTGCGGAAGAGCAGATTGGATTGTCTAAGTTGATAAGTCGAGCAGGAGAAGTTGGGTCTATGACTGACGGATGCAGCGAAGTCGAGATTCAACATGTTGGGGTCGGTAGATGACAGGTCTCAAGCGGAGCATCGATGGTCGACATGCGTCGAACCACAACTCCAATAGGTTTGGGCATGAGCCAAGCGAGGAGGAGGGGGCGGACTAGCGAATCCTAAAGAGTGCGAAGGAAGCCGACGAAAGAGTCGAAGCTGACAGACAGTATGGCCGATGTGATGGATTACTATAGCCTGTCAGAAGGATGCATGGAAGTCAAGGAGAGTACTTGGCAATAGTTCGGGGTTGCTAAGGAAGTTAATGGCATTTATTGCAGGTGGGTGAAGACATGACAGATGTCGTCACAGGCAGAGGCTGTGCAGCACGGTTGGGGCATTGACAGTTGCATGTCTGCAGGATCTAAGGAGATCGACAGACAGAGGATGTGTGTCTCGGGGATCAAAGTGATCTCGAGAACAATAGTAGCAGAGTAGAAGGCCAGGAAGCTTGGATTAGTTGGATCACTTGGCAGAGGAGGGACTTGGAATTTTGGAGAGTCAAGCAGAGCAAGCAGATCTCAAGAGAAGTCTGGTAGATTGGATAGAAAATTCACACATCTACAGAGCCGAGAAGATCGAACCATAGCTCAGAGTTCTGTAGTGAACCAGGAGAGGGTGAGGTCGACACACTGGGATAACACACAGTTACTTCTGTATTGTAACGGCTAAGGCCGACAGTTAGTTAGTTATTTACATTCCTTGCAGGTGCATTGTAATCGATTCAGAGAAGTAATATAAGCCAGCTTCTGGCATGTTGTTTGCATCTTATCTATGTGAACATGTGTGTGGTGTGTAATTGTTAAGCAAGAACCTTATTGCATAAGGCGCCTTATGTCAGTTGGTATCAAAGCGGGAGGAGAATCATGTCGAGGAGAAAGAGGACAATACCAACCTTCTTTGCGTCAGTTGGTATCAGAGTGGGAAGTGAATCCATGTGCGCAGAAGAACGTTAGTGGTATTAAACCTGCAAGTGCATTGAACAGTTCCAGCTAAGGTTAGGTAGGGTTGTACATGACTTATTGAAGTCCGGTTGCGATTGGACGAAGTGGGAGTTTGGGCCGAGGTTGAAAATGGCTCACAAAGGTGTTAATGTCTGAGGACGAAGAGTGCGTGGCACAGTAGTCACAGTTGATCGTGAGATGTTCAACAAGTGCATTCAAACAATGCGAACTTTGACAAATGAAGTCGCATCGATCAAAGAAATCCAAATGCGTAGTTGTATTCCTGATGCGTTAGACCACAGTGATGAGGAAGTCGAAGAAGTGGAACCATGGGCAGCTGGAGAATAACCAGAAGAAAAACTGATCAAAATTCTGACGAATATGAGAGGTCGGACAAAGATAGATGTACGTACCTACTCAGGAAGTCTGGATCCAGAAGACTTGATCGACTGGTTCAGAGAGATGGATAAATACTTTGACATAGAGCAGATCGAGGATCCTAAACGGGTTAAGACTGCATGTCTGAGGTTGAAAGGTCATGCCTCATTGTGGTGCGACAATGTTCAGGCTGACAAACTCAAGAAAGGCAAGGAGAAAATCAAGTCTTGGGATAGGATGGTCGCCAATCTGAAAAGGAAGTTCTTTCCAAACGACTATGTGATTTCCTTGTTCCGAAAGTTGCAGAACTTTCGAAAAAAAGAGATGACCATGAAAGAGTACACAGAATAGTTCTACAGATTTTCGATAAGGTCGGGTCAGAACAATGAAAGAGAAGAAGTTGTCGCTAGGTATGTGAACGACTTAAAATACGCCATTCAGGATGAATTGAACATGTAAAGAGTCAGAGTAGTGGGTGAAGCCTACCAATTAGCTCTGAAGGCAGAAGAGAAACTATCGAGGAAATCCGCAATGACCAGAGGTAGGATGACTGGTGGGGGTGTGAAGACTGTCTCCGCGAAAGGTCAAAGTAGCAGTTACAGAAAGGAATCTGTCGAAGAAAGTCGAAGGACAGAAGGGACATCGACGAGGGAGAAAGCGCAGGAGAACCAACGCGATAGTCGTGAGCTCATGGTCGAGGTGCGTATGGTCGAAGTGGTCCATCCGACATAAAAGGAGCTAGCTGACCAGCCATAATTTATTACAAGTGTCGTGGAGCAGGACACAAGGCATATGAATGCCCAGAGAACCTACCTGCTACAAAGGAGTCGAAACCCAGACGTCAAAGGGATGAGTAAGTCGATTAGAGGGGAGAATCGACATCCGACAGCAGTGAGGATGGTAAGAAGAAAAGTCGGGCCATGACATCTAGCAAGACACTGGTTTTGGAGGATGAACCCGACAAGCAAGAGCTAGCACAGCGAAAGGCGATCTTTCAAACCAAGGTGCGAATCGGCGAATGGCGTTATAAGACCATAGTTGATGGTGGAAGCAATGAGAATCTTGTGTCGATATAGGCGATCGACAAAGAAAAGTTAAAGTTCCAGGAACATCCACACCCATACAAGATCTCATGGTTGCAGAAAGGGCATCATGTAAAGGTGACTAGACAGTACCTAATTAACTTCAGAGTCGAAGGATTTGAAGATAGTGTGTTGTGCGACGTAATCCCAATGGACGCGTGCCATCTATTGTTAGGAAGACTATGGTAGTATGATTGGAAAATGATCTATGATGGTCGACCCAACACAGTCACAATGTGGAAAAATAGCATGAAGAGGAATTTTAAGCCAAGGCCAGAGGAGCGATTCAACGCTAAGCATGGCTAGAGCAAATTTTGGGAGAAGCGAGTGCTGATGTGTTCAACGAAAGAATTCCTTGCAGAGGAGGAAAAGCAGTTGGGGTGTTATGCTATCATTCCAAAAGGACCATGTGTCGAGAGGACAACAATGGAGAAGATTCCAGTCGAAGTCTGAAAGATGCTCGAAGATTTTTGAAGCATAGTGGTTGATGAGACGCCAACGGGATTGCCATCGACAAGGAGCATATCCCATCAGATCGACTTGATTCCAGGGTTGAGTCTTCCAAACAAAGCACCGCATAGGATGAGTCCGATAGAAGGTCAAGAACTCAACCGACAGGTCCAAGAGTTGTTGAACAGAGGAATGATCAGAGAGAGTCTGAGTCCGTGCACGGTACCAATAGTATTAACGCCAAAGAAAGGTGGAGAATGGAGGATGTGTACAGACTCCAGAGCCATCAACAAGATCATGATCAAGTACCGGTTTCCATTGTCGAGAATGGATGACTTGACGGATTGCTTGAGTGGAGCGAAGTACTTCACGAAGAAAGACCTGAAGAGCGGTTATCACCATATTTGGGTTGGAGAAGGAGATGAATGGAAGACAACATTCAAGACAAAAGAAGGGTTGTATGAGTGGTTAGTCATGCCATTCGGATTGACTAATGCACCCAGTATGTTCATGAGCTTCATGAATGAAGTACTGAAACCATTCTTGGGAAGGTTTGTCGTAGTCTACTTAGACGACATTCTGATTTTTAGTCGAACCAAGACAAAACACTTGAAGCATATTCGACATGTATTGCAGAAGTTGCAGGAAGAGAAGCTGATGGTGAACCTGCAAAAGTGTTTCTTCATGAAGGAAGAACTGGTGTACTTGGGATTTGTCATCTCGGGTAAAGGGTTGGCGATGGAACCAGAAAAGGTGAAGGCAATATTGGATTGGTCGGAACCGACAAGTATGACTGGAGTAAGGAGTTTCCATGGACTTGCTAATTTCTATAGGAAGTTCATTCGGGGATTCAGTCAGATTTGTGCACCTTTGACAGAGTGCATGAAAAATGATGAGTTCAAGTGGGCAGAAGTAGCCCAGCGAGCTTTCGACAAGTTGAAGGAAAAGGTCACTAAGAGCCCAGTGTTGGCACTCCCAGATTTCGACAAAGTTTTCTAGGTCAATTGTGATGCAAGTGGAATGACAATTGGAGCAATGTTGAGCCAGGAGGGCCGACCAATTGCATTCTTCAATGAAAAATTGGATGATGCGAAGCAGAAATATTCGATCTATGACCAAGAATTTTATGCTATTGTCCAAGCATTGAAGAAGTGGAGGCATTATTTGTTGCCCAAGGAATTTGTGTTAGACACAGATCACCAAGCACTGAGGTATCTGAATACTCAGTCGAAGTTAAATCAGTGTCACATGAAATGCGTCGAATTCCTATAGGGATATACATTCATGTTGTGACATAAGTTGAGCAAGTCAAATAAGGTTGCCAGCGCGCTGAGTCGAAGATTTTCATTAATGAACACGATAACAATTCAGGCAACAGGAATAGAGTCACTAAAGACAGAGTATGAGATCGACGGGGATTTTACGAAAGCATGGGAAGCTTGTCATGAACCATGGTGTGTCGATAGAACTCCATACTTGGATTGTTTCATCCAAGAAGGCTATCTGTTTAGGGGAAATCAGTTGTGTATTCCCAGAGGATCCGTAAGGGAGAACCTAATCTGAGAGTTGCATAGCAGCGGATTAACAGGTCATTTTGGCATCGACAAGACTAGGGTATTGGTCAAAGAAAAGTATTATTGGTCAAGAATGACAGTAGATGTCGAAAAGTGGGTTCGACAATGTAGAGTTTTCCAGTTGGAAAAAGGGAGAAGTCAGAACACAAGGTTTTATACACTGTTACCTGTACCGAATACCCCATGGGAGCACCTGAGCATGGATTTTGTGCTAGGATTGCTGAAGACACAGCAAGGAACCGACTCAATCTTTGTTATAGTCGACAGATTTTCAAAAATGGCACACTTTATTTCGTGTCGAAAGAAAAGTGACTCCACAAGCATTGTTGTACTATTCTTCAAGGAAGTAGTTAGATTGCATGGGTTGTCGAAGAGTATCACATCGGATAGAGATACCAAGTTTATGGGACATTTATGGAGAACCCTATGGAAGAAACTCGACATGAGGTTGCAGTTTAGCTTGGCATATCATCCGCAGACAGACGGACAGACCGAGGTGGTGAACAGAAGTTTGGGAAACCTTCTGAGATGTTTGACAGCCGACAGACCCAAGCAGTGGGAGAATGTGTTGGCGCAAGTAGAGTTTGCATATAACAATTCTGTGAATCAATCGATAGGTTTGAGCCCATTCCAGATTGTTCAGGGAAGAAGCCCATATGGAGTGGTGGATTTGGTCGAGTTACTGATAGAAATTAAGAAAAGCGCAGATGCAAAATCATTTGCAGAGCATATGAAAGAAGTGCATGAAGATGTGCGAAAGCGCATAGAAAAGAGTAATGCAACATACAAGTTGAGAACCGACAGGAAGAAAATACTACAGTCGTTCAACGAGGGAGACTTGGTCTATGCACATTTACGGAAATAAAGATTTTCGACAGGGACATATAGCAAGTTGAAGCTGAAGCTGAAGAATATTGGACCATGTAAGATTTTGAAGAAGATTTTAGACAATGCTTATGTGTTGGAGCTGTCGAATGGCTTGAGCATTTCACCAACGTTCAATGTCTCAGATCTGTACAAGTTCGAAGAAGATTCAAGCAATGGAAGCACAAAAGTGTCGAAGATCGACTGCACAGAGCAAATTCCAGATCGATAGAAGGAGGAAATCGCAGAAGTAATAGAGGAACGTGAAGTTAGGCATCCGCACAGTTCGCGAAGGAAGGAATACTTAGTGCAATGGAAGGATGATGAGTTGCAGGAGGCGACATGGATTTACAAAGAAGAGTTCAGGAGACTAACGGAGCAGTCGAGTTATTTTTCACCTAGGGAGTCTGATGCAGGAGCATCGGGACCTAGGCAGATCAGTCGTGGTTAGTCGACAGAAGGAGGCCGACCAGAGGGAGTGTCGACGACCACTGGTGCGGAAGAGCAGATTGGCTTGTCTAAGTCAATAAGTCAAGCAGGAATAGTCGGGTCTGTGACTGACGGATGCAGCGAAGTCGAGAGTCGACATGTTGGGGTCGACAGACGACAGGTCTCGAGCGGAGCGTTGATGGTCGACATGCATCGAACCACGAATCCAAGAGGTTTAGGCATGAGCCAAGTGAGGAGGAAGGGGCGGACTGGCGAAACCTGAAGAGTGCGAAGGAAGCCGACGAAAGAGTCGAAGTTGACAGATAGTATGGCCGATGTGATGGATTACTATAGCCTATCAGAAGGATGCATCGAAGTCAAGGAGAGTACTTGGAAACAGTTCGGGGGTTTCTAAGGAAGTTAATGATAGTTATTGCAGGTGGGTGAAGACATGACAGATGTCGTCACAGGAAGAGGCTATACAGCACAGTTGGGGCACTGAAAATGACAGGTCTACAGGATCTGAGGAGATCGACAGACAGAGGATGCGTGTCTCGGGGATTGGAGTGATCTCGGGAACAATAGTAGCAGAGTGGAAGGCCAGGAATCTTGGATTAGTTGGATAACTTGGCAGAGGAGGGACTTGGCATTTTGGAGAGTCAAGCAGAGCTCAAGAGAAGTCTGGTATATTGGATAGAAAATTCACACATCTACAGAGCCGAGAAGATCAAACCATAGCTCAGAGTTTCGCAATGAACCAGGAGAGGGTGAGGTCGACACACTGGGATAGCACATAGTTACTTCTGTATTGTAATGGCTAAGGACAACAATTAGTTAGTTATTTACATTCCTTGCAGTTGCATTATAACCGATTCGAAGAAGTAATATAAGCCAGCTTCTGGCATGTTGTTTGCATCTTGTCTATGTGAACATGTGTGTGGTGTGTAGTTGTTAAGCAAGAACCTTATTTCATAAGGCGCCTTGTGTCAAATATCATCAGCATAAAGAATGAGGATGATAGCTCTCCTAGCTAAGATCGTGTTGGCAAAACCTACTTCTTCTAAGCATCTTTCTAGTTTATCGATGTAAATTCCAAAAAGGGTAGGGGAGAGGGGGAAACCTTGCTTAACTCCAATATTACAGTTTATATCCGTTGACAAGCCCTCATTATTATTAAATTTGACAATGACCTTTACGTATAACCTTATTGCGACAGGTCTCAAATCAAAAGGAACATTAAACTCCTCTAGCCTATTCCACATGTTATTTCTAGGCACTATATCAAAAGCTTTCATAAAGTCCACAAAGCAACAAAAAAGGTCAGACTTATTATTATGAAATTCCTCTACAATGATCCTAGGCGTAACAAGGTGGTCTGTGGTTGAATGATTCCTTCTAAAACCTACTTGGAATTTAACCCATTTACCTTCCATTTCTAGCCATTCATTGATCTTCTTTTCTAAGATAATACCTTATAACTTGGCTAGGAGAGGGCTAATCATAATAGTCCGATAATTAGAAGGGGTTATTTTTATCGCCATTTTTGAAAATAGGAATAATGAGGCTTTGAGTCCAAGGTGTGGGGAACCCTTGCTTGACTGCTAGATTAAAGAGTTTGTGGATGTGCAAGATGAGGACAACCCCCCCAATTTTTAAGATTTTTGCTTGGTAGCATTCAATGTCTTTGGATTTTCCATTTGTTAAGCACTTAACCCCAAAATCTATGTCTTCTAACAAGAAAACTTCTTTCATTGTAAGAAGGGTTTGAATGTTATCTCTGATACCCAAGGATTCATAAAGATTTTTAAGATAGGAATTCCAATGTTTTAAAGAAATATTATTATCTTCTTTTGTTTTGCGAGTTAGAATTTGCCTCTAGAATTTCTTAGGATCCACCTTGGAGAAGTGTAAGAGATTTTGCTCTCGTTTACTAATATAGTGCCTTTTTTCTTTTAATTAGGGTTTTGTAGTAATTTATCTTGTCCATTTTTATCGATTCTGCAATAGCTTGCTTAATTTCTTTCTCGCATTCATACACGCTTGATCATACCAAGGGTTGGTTCTACTATCTCTCTTTTTAACCGAGACTTCAATAGAGAACAAGTGCTAATGGACGACGAGAGGGCTGTAGTAAAATTATGGTAGATATTTTCTATATTCTCCATACTAGATAAAGGAAACAAATCATTTTTTAAAGCATGAAGAAAAAGCTCGGTTTTATTTTTATCGAAGATCAGGTGCTCTTGGAAATGATAGTTTTCCTCTTTGGGATCGCTATGCATGACAATATTGAGAGTTATAATTAAATGCCTATGATCAGATTCAAGGTCATGGTCGTTTAAGATGTCAAAATATATTAATTTGTTCCATAAAGGGTATCAAAAATAACATAACCTACCACACTATTGCCAAGCTCGTGAATACACATCATTCGGCTAGAATTTGGCCATTTTGTTAGTCCATTGCAAATGATAAGATATTGAGTACTACAAAAATTTGACCAGCTCAGAACCAAATAAATTTTCACCGAGATCTTCAGAACTTCTTTTGTACCTATTAGCTAGCTCAAGGTCTTTGTCTAACCAAAGAGGATTAGGATTGGAATAATTGCTTAAACAAATAGCTTGGTTACTCGAAGTTCGGGCATTGAATTCACCCATCGAAAGGATATTTCCTTCCTTCCTTAGATTATAAATATCTTGTTCTAAACCATTGTAAGGACTATTTTTATTGAAATTTTTTTTTTTATAGAAGTTGGAATTAATAGGGGAAAAATAACAAATGGCTATGTAGTTTTTTTCGTCATTAATGTTTGTTATCTCTATCCAAATAAATTGGTTGTAAGGGTCTTTCTTATAAATCCTAACATGAGGGGACATGTTTTTCCTAATGTAACATGTTATACCTCCAATGCCTCTACGGCATGAACGTTTATTCCATATCGACCAAAGGACATATCCGTCTATATCAGGGACCTTGGATTCCTCGTGCTCCCAAGTTTCAACCAATAGTATAATATCAATTTCACTCGGGATCCAACTTAACTTGGGGCCTTTGCTCCATGGAAAGCCTTGGCAGTTCCAAGAGAGGACCGAGAGTGTCAAATTGCTATTTATTACTATTTTGGTTTCTATCTCAAATAACAACTTTCCTGTTTCTAATTAATGCATATTTTCCATCCTTCCTATCTTCTTTTACCTTTTGGACCTCCTTTCTTAGTTCAGCATGATCCTCTGGAATGAGGTCTTCATTTATAAATATTCCCGAGCCTTTTAAACTTGAGCTCTTTCTAAGTATGTCATATTTTTGTTCGATAGAGCTAACCTTAACCCGTATTAGTCTTTCTTTATTCTCAATTAATTTCCCTAGCCTTATTGCTTCAGTGAGATCGATAGTTTCAATTTGTGATCTATTGTGAAGTTCTGTCTTGACAATGGCTAATGTATCCACTTCTACCTCATCTTTTAAACCAAAAAATATGAGGTTCAAAGATCTTTTGTTACACTCATGGTCTAAAGATACCAATTTATTCATTTCCTCTTTAATGGGTTTGATATCTAATTTACCTTCTATATTATTTAGGGTTAGGTTGTGATCTACTTTTTCCTCTAACTCTTTAATCCTATATTTTAACTTAATATTTTCTACCGTAGATGCATCTCCTTGTTTGGGTGTTTTTTGCGTTTCCATTGCATGTAGTCTGATATCGAGCATTGATTTTAACTCTATATGGAGTTTAGCTTCTCCTTCTTCCCTACGTTTATCTAAGGATTCTATACATTCATAAAGTTTAGCCTCTCATTCTTCCCTATGTTTCTCTACTAAATCCATATATCATTAAATCTATATTTATAATTGATTAATAAATATAAATTATTAAATTTAAGTTTATAAGTAATTAAATTATAGTATGTGAAACATGTTTCATATGTAAATTTAATGGTGTAGATTAAATATTTTATGTTTTCAATCTCTTTTGAATATATTTTTTGTTCACCTAAAAAATTCCAAAACTTAATTTAATATCACAACTTTAGAAGTATGATTTTGAGAATGTATTTAATTATTTTGAAATAATTTTTATTTTAAGTATAAATGATTAAGTATATATAATATTTATTTAATATTAATAATAATAAAATGATGTTTGAGTAATTGGAACTTTCTTTTTAAGAGAATATTTTACATGTGGCTTATAACCATTTAAATTAATTATGCAAACTAAGCTTAAAAACATAACTTATACACTATATACTTTCCATTGGAAAGTCAATCTGCTATTACTTTTTAATTTTTGCTTAATTTTTTATAATATTTTATTATGTTTTCACAAAATGGTTTATTAAACTGATTTTTTTGAAAATTGAAAATATATATTTTATTTTCTGAAAAATAAAAATCTATTTATTTATTTATTAGTGAAATACCTTTAAGATTTGACATAAATCCTTACAGGAGGAATTAAATTTTCAAAAACTAAAATTAATTTAAAATTAATTTAAAAATTCAAAATTCAAAATTTTTACACCTGTCCAAAGCTACTTATTAAGTGATGGAATGCATAATATTAATGGCGTATCTGTAAATGAAGTCATAAATGAAGTCATAAAGTCTGAGGATTAGATTTGCGGGAGAAGAGAATGTGAGTTAGTATCTAAAAGTGAGAACTCTATGATAGCTAGAAGACATGGATGGGAAATATGTTGTGCAGTGACTTGCTATTCCTTTTTAATTTTAGCTTTATTTTTTATAATGTTTGGTTATGTTTTCAAAAAATGGTTTATTAAATTGATTTTTTTTTAAATTGAAAATATATATTTTATTTTTTTAAAAATAAAAATCTGTTTTTTTATTGGTAAAGTACTTTTGGGATTTGACATAAATCTTCGCAAGAAGAATTAAATTTTCAAAAACTAAAATTAATTTAAAAATTCAAAATTTAAAAATTTTACACCTGTCCAAAACTACTTATTAAGTGATGGAATGCATGATATTAATGGCGTGTCTGTAAATGAAGTCATAAATGGATTTCTGCCAAAGTCTGGGGATTAGATTTGCGGGAGAAGAGAATGCGAGTTAGTATCTAAAAGCGAGAACTCTATGACAGCTAGAAGACATGGATGGGGAAATATGTTCTGCATGGTGCGCGTTCTTTGACTTTCTTAGTAGTTGTTCACACGGCACAAGTGTTCACGTCACGCTCTACAGTGTTGACTTCACGCTCTACAGGTCACATGGACAGTGTAAGTGAAACAGGCCAAAAGCATTTCAGTTTATTTACCAAGAATGAATCTAATAAGAATACAGTGGAAACATGCAGAATGGTAGCGTTTTATCATAATTAAGGTTAAGCAAATCACTCAATTATGAACTTGTAAAATATATTTAAAAATATATTTATTTAATCTAAATCATGTTTGTAGAAGATTTATTATTTTGTGTTTGTAAAAGATTTATTTATTTTGAATATTCAGTCTCTTTAGCTTATTTAAACTTTCGTTCGATTTTCCCATAACTATGACTAGTTTGAATCACAGTTTCAGATGACTGAAAAAAAGCTGCTACAAAATTAAACTCGAGTAAATCCTGACGACTATAGGGGAGCAGTTGAGATTGTACGTATTGGAACGGTAGTGACCCGTCCATTCATATTCTTCAAAATTATCGTATTTGGACATGGAATTAATAGTAGCCGCTAAATTTTGAGGATTGTAACCATCACAATTAGCTTCTTCTGCATGTGACCTCCACAATCCACACTGCAGAGGAGATGGGTTTTCGACCGCTACTTTAGCTTCTTCATCTCTTTCACTGTCATGATCTCCGCATTCCTCCAGCTCTCGATCACGATCAACTTCATGTTCATGATATTTCTCACGCCGATGATGTTCAAATGTCATTTCTGCAGTGGGTGAAAGCATGTCATGAATACTCTCGTCGTTTGAACTTTGAAATGTTGAACAACTAAAATCCAATATTCACACAGAGAGTATACTTATACAATGGAAAACTATGGGCATGATACTTCAAGGGGGTTAGATGGGGTTATAAATATAAAGAGAAGTCCATACAAACCTTTTGGCATGTACATGTTTTGCTCGAGCCATGGGGAAGCTTGTATTGAAAATTCTGAGATCGTTTTGAAGATGCTTCATTGGACAATGCAGAGCCAGGAAAAGCTTTCCGATAATATTATACAGGACTGTTTTTCAGAGCATATAGGCTATGGTTTTGTTTTGAAACATGTCATAGAAAAATCCATAAGTGGGATGAAATTTACAAATCCTGATTCAAAATCCTCTTTTGAGATGGGGACCTCATTGCAGTTAGAAGCTATTGGTGTTGGAGCGCAGGTAATACTCAATTCCTTTGAAATAAAAAAATTAAAATCACTTCTTCCAATAAATATCAAGGTTACGATTGATGTTTAAATATGATAACATAAATGATAAACTGTCTTTCTTTACATTTTATTTTAATAAAGCCACACAAGCACACATACACAGAGGGCTCTTGATTCTCCTCCAGCATGGCTGTAGAGCATCTCCCTTAAGATGGAACAACATTGCAATCTTATGATTTGCTAGGCTTTACTGTGATTGCTCTGTTTTCCGGTTTACCTTGGCCTTTTCAGCTTTTTGCATGTTGGTTTCCAATTTATTATTGTCTAAGATTTGATATAAGCCTTTACTGTGGCATTATATTTATCTACACTTTTTGAATTTGATTTTTAGGCACACTAATTGATGCTCGAAGTGTTATTGAATTGGTGATGATAACTTTGTGCAGAATCATCATGCACGGCTTGCTCTGCGAAGCGCTGGAGAAACTGAGAACAAGTACAACATAAATGTGGGTAAGCTAGTTATTGACTTGAGCCAAAGGCAAAGTTTGGTAACTGCAAACTCAATAAACCCACCAAATACACTTTTGCTTTGCACTGGATGAGATTGTACAATCTTCCAAGTCACTCGCTCATCTGCTTTGTCTTCCATGGAAACTCTCTGAATTATTGATCTGATTATTAGTTGAAGATTAATTGGAATTCAACAAAGGACAATTTTAGTCCTCTTGCGCACTACTAGGTGTGTTTAGGTTTAATAAATACGGAGTGTAATTTAATGTCAGATGAATTAGTTGATCCAATATGCCATTCTAGGCTGAGACAATGGCAAGCTACAAACAAAGATGGCAACAGGTCAAGGAAGCATATGAGATCTTCAATATTATTGAATCTCCTCCTAATTTGAGAGATTGGATAATAAAATGACATTAAAATTCAAAATTTTTATATAAAACAATTAACCAATAAAGAATTCATCGTTATTTTTTATATGGACATTTTATAAAATGGCATTAAAATTCAAACCATTATTGCATGTTGCAAAACATGATACAAAACTAATCGAAAAAATAAAAAGAAGCAAGCAATAAACTTTCTAACAATCACTTGAAAAATGCAATGAAGAAGCAACAACATGAGCATCATATTTATCCATTGACGATGACGTGACTTCCTCTTTCCATATCAATTGGCAAATTAGATTGCAATTCCGTGCACAACGAGTGAACAAGCCAAGCCTGCGGTGGGTAGGAGGATTGGCTCGCTTTGGCTTAGTTTTCATCGATTCATTTGTTCGATTCAGTGATCAAAGAGTTGGTCGTAGTTAGAGCTAGCAGAAGGTCCGATTGACACAAACACGGCTGCATCAAATACTAACATTGACGTAATGGCGGTTTCAAAAGATTTTCCCCAAAACTCCTTCATTTTTGTGTTCATATACATCAACATTATGTTTGAAGAGATCTACATTTTCAAGCCAATTCAAGCCTTCAAACCACTTGAATTACAGAACACAACTCTACAACTCTACAATTGGATATTTTTTATACCAAACCCAAAGATTATAATAGAGACTACTACTTCCAAGGCAAAGAAAGTAAGCAAACGTTCTCCAATGGTAGAATGAATGAAAATAGTAGGTTTTCTGCGTTCCTTTTCCAGTTCTCGATCACGATCAGCTTCACGTTCATGTTTAAATTAACCAATACTTACCCTATGAAATTGACATTTCTCTGAAAGTGTTTTCACTAAAGCAATTATCCTCCCTCCAAAGCAGTTATTCTAGAATGATAGCCATTCACTTTTAATACACATTTAATTCTATTATCATCATAATCGACCTAACTCTTAAAGATAACCAATGCAACTTTATTATAAATATGGATAAATACAATCTATTTATTTATTATAGATGACTGCATAGGGTAGTAATTAAAAATGTAAATTCATTTATATACATCGTCATCACTATTCAATATACAATTTTTATTACAAAATAACTTCACAATATAAAGATTAATAATTACCCCATGTAATTATATATAAATATATAAAAGTCATTTATATAAACCCAGTTTCAACATGCACCTGCTATTACAAAACAAGCCAATAGCTACAATGCATTAAGTCCCTGCTTGGGCGGGATGATGAAAGTCAAAGCTAAGTGGCAAGCCAACGGGAGGATTTGTGGTAGAAGGACAATCTAGAGAGAGTCACCTAGTATGCCTTGAGTTTCATTCCTTCATATAATCTTATAAATGATGTGCAATTTTGATTAATTATTATCAAACTTTACAATGCCTCCAATCCTTTCATAAATATTGGGTTACTATGAAGATATGCAGTTTATGTTGTAGATGTAACACATGGGTATATTTATAATGTTCTGTAAAATTTGTTATATTTTATTTTGTTATTTAATGTGGAGAGGAGATTTTATAATTCCTGAAGTACTTTACAATGCACATTATTAAAAAAAGCAAGGCTACTGAATTAATGTTTTTGATAAAATAGCGGAGGCATACACCAATACCCTATTCTTTAACATGCCGATGAAATAATGCTTTCGGATAACATAGCGGAGGTAAAAGACTTAGTGCATTGATATCTTATTCTTTAACATGCCAATCATATACAATAGCGAAGGCTTAATAATTAATGCGCCAATAGATACATAATGAAGGTATATAGGCTTAAAAACTAATGCACACAACTTAATCTTTAACTTGTCGATGTACAACAAAAATGGTTGAGTTTCTTAATATTTAATATATGAATATAAATGTGCTACTTAATCTTTAACTTTCGTCGTCTTGATAGCTTAATGTTTAGCTTTCCAAGATTTTATAACATTGACATTGGCAGGGAATTAGCTACATTGTAACTTTAACTCTTGTTAATATCACTTTATATTTTTACACAAATTTTGAAATTTCTTTACCATAAAATCCTAATTAACATAATGATCATTATACTATGCAATCTTATTTGGACAAAGTGTAAATAATTATGTAGTTATATTGAAAAATAAAAGCTAAATTTAAATCATGTTTTTATGTGGTTGTTACAAAGATTTATATATATATATATTTTGTTAGCAATAAAATCTATTAGAGAGAAATAAATATAAAGACAAGCAAACATCAATAGCAACATAAGGTTTATTATTGGTCTTTGGCCAAACTAAGCCAAGGCGGCCAAGAGCATCTCTCTTGCTCACATTGACTCATTACAATGGAGAATTCCAATCTTATAAATATGGTTCATTACATGCAAATACAACTAGCAATGAATCACAAGCTACCAAAACCGCGTGCCCAAAATCACTTACATCCTTGCCTATTCCCGAATCAAAATTAACCCTAACACACACATATATATATATTTTGAGGTGATTTTTTTAATAATGAAGTTATTGTATTTTAAGTGCTATTTATGTTCTATTTAAATATTTAATTTACATTTCCTTATCAGGTTATGGTGTTTACATTTCATTTCTTTATTATTATTTAAAAAATATCCTTCACACATGTTATTAATATTTAAATAGTTTGTTTACATTCCCTTCTTATTTAAATATTTAATTTGCATTTCGTGGGGTTATGATGTTTATATTTCAATTTTTTTTATTTATTTAAAGAATATCGATGTTAAAAGCCAAAGGAGTCTGCGGAAAGAATTTTTCAATTCGACAAGTTTCGAACCTGTTAAGTAGGTTCATCCTCAGGAGAACAAGAATATCGATGTTATTATTATTTAAATATTTTGTTTACATTTCTTAATATTTAAATAGTTTGTTTACATTCCCTTCTTATTTAAATATTTAATTTGCATTTTGTGGGGTTATGATGTTTATATTTCATTTTTCATTTTTATTATTTAAGGAATATCGATGTTATTATTATTTAAATATTTTGTTTACATTTCCTTCTTATGGTGTTTGTATTATATTTTTTGTTAGCTTAATCTAAACCAAATGTGAATTAGATTAATTTTTAATTCCTGTCATAGACAGGAGACTATATGTTCCGGTTGTTTCTATTAACTGCAATCAGTATATTTTTTTTAAAGTTAGATTAATGTTAACATAAAATTTGTATTTATAACTAGTTAGAAAAAATAAATTACTATTTTCTAATTGGACAATCACATTGAATTGACTAGTTTTTATCATTGCATGACATTAAAATAAATAAATAAAATAGATAAAAAATAAAACTCTACCTTAAAACTTTACCCGTGCTCTAACTTACTTGTCGTGCAAGCAATCACCTGCAATTTCTGAAGGCTGCAACTTCAGATCAAATGATTGCATGCATGGATTTATGTGTGCATGCAGTTGACTGCAGGTGGATTTATGTGTGCATGCAGTTGACTGCAGGTGGATTTATGTGTGCATGCAGTTGAATGCATGTCCTCCACTTGTAGGATGAACAATTTTTTTTGGTGAGAGCTTTTGATCTCGACGTTTCTTCTTTTTTTTCATCTTGAAGACTTGGCTAAGACTTTGCTAGGGTTTTCTGAATGATCCGGAGGTCTGGAGACAAATTGTTGATTGCTGCTTGGTCTGCATGAAGGAGTCTGGACAAGTGTCTTATTATTTTTGTAGACATTGGCAACGGATCTGTCTCTGAGGAATTTAATATAGCAATATTTCTTTTTGGCTGCAGATCCTGAGTCTTGAGCCAGTGCCTACTGGAGGGTAACTGTGACCCGTTCGATTTGAATTGTTGGCAAGTTGTGGCTGTTGGACCCAAGCTCGATTGATTTGAGGGAAAAGAGATCTGATGTCTACTCGTTGATTCGAATTTGATCTGTCCCCCCTTCCTTCTCAGATCTGACGATTCAATTTTTTTTTAAGAGGCATTGTTTCCCTTCCTGTAAAGGAGGAAACGCGGCATAGCCTCCCACACTACCAATTTCACTCTTTTTGCCTTTACTCTTTTTTCCTTTAAAGGGAGGATTCAACATTAAAGGGAGGATTCAACATTAAAGGGAGGATTCAACATTGAAGTGGGAAATTACTACGCCGAACAGTTACCTCCACCTCCTCATCAAGTGGAATCAAATCAATAAATAAAATTCTAAATAAATAGGTGCTTTTTTCTTGTTGATCTGAGCATAATCATTGGGTGTAACCTATATAGCCAAATGTTCTAGCGCAGTCATCCCGCCCAGGATCTCTAGTAGTTCCGGTTCAAGCAGATCTGAGGCATCCATACGAAGTAGCAAGCAACAAGATATAACGGTTAGGTTTAACTAAAAGGAGATTAAATTTTTTATTATGGAAGCCTGAAAAGGTTAGCATCTGTCTCATGGTGGATCAATTAATCTGTAATCAGATCTTGTAGTCAATTGCGCTTAGACAGTGGTATATGGTGTCACGGTTGATGACCCAAAATTCTACTGCTTTTAAAAGCTATATGCAATTATTCTTGAAATATATAATTTTAATTCTACAGCGAAGAGAAGCCCATTCCCGAAAATCAGATAATTTCATGGGCAGCTGAAGGTTCTATTCTGGAAATTGGAGGTGATGCAACAAATATAGGGCTTGGGCTAGATTTGATTGGGTGAATCTGCTACTTCTGGGCGTGTGATTGAATCCACCGTCGACTGAGAGCTTCCACATTAAAAGAACCAGAAGTTCAAGGGATGATTTCACTTCTATTCCAGTGACCTATCTCAAAAAATTCTCGCAACCCTGACAAATTGAAACGCAGGCTATATACATCTTTGGATTGTTGGGTCTTATGTAAATCTGGTATGTAAGGTTGACGGTGCTCTTGTTCTTTTTTCCTCGAAATTCCATTTTTTTTTTTCAGTTTGTGAAAATAGATCCATTTTTTTGTTTGATTGATATAATGGCAGAATCAAGTGCTGTTGAGCTCCTCACTCCCCATAACTATCACACTTGGAAATTGAAGATGCAACAGTTGTTGTAATCAAAAGGCTTACGGAAAATGTTGGCTGAGGAGCAACCAACCTTCAACAAGGAAATTGAAAAATTTTCCTATCGAAACAAGCTCAACGAAGCTATGGGATTGATTCGGCTTCATGTTTCTAATAGCTTGTTGTTTCATCTTGATGGCTGCAAAACACCAAAGGCAATTTGGGACAAATTGGCCTCCCTATTTGGGAAAGTCAATGAATTTTATGCTTTACCATTGGAAGCCAATCTCTCCGGACTTGTACGTGATGAGCATGCCAGCATTGAAGACTATCTTGCCAAATCCAGGTTGCTAGTAGCACAGCTGAAAGGGTGTGGGAAAACCAAATCAGATATTGAGTTCATTTTCCTAATTTTGTCCAAGTTGAAAGGCTCTTATCAGGTATTTTCTTCCACATTTTATTCTAAGATGGATGCACTAGGAGATGAGTTTTAAATGCCTTGAGATTTTTTGTGTGTCTCATCATGGAACAGTCTAAGCTTATGTAGCTTGATTCCCTCTTAAAATCCAACAATCAAGCTTTGTTGGCCCAAACCTCCAAAGTGAAAAAGAAGGGGCCATATAAAGAGAAATATTTTGCACAAGGTGGTGAGCATCCCTCCTAACCTTAGCTGAAAACCAAACCATCTCCACCTTCCAAGCCCAGTGAGTCTTCCTCCAAGACATGGAGGAAGAAAATGTCAAATGAAATTTACAACTTTTGTGGTGTTCAAGGGCATCCAGATTCAAAATGTTTCAAGAAACTTGTTGCATTGAATGAAGCCGTGCAACAACACACAATTTATGTGTCCAAACCTTCTTCAATAAGCAAAGGGCATGCTTTATTTGGTGGAGCTTTATATGCTTATCCCTATTCAAAAGGACAAACAATATTTTTATTTGTTTTGGGCAGCATAATTTTTTTGGATGTACAGAGGATGTTTCAATGCCGATGTTTTGAACAACCAAATTCATGCTTATATCATATTTCTTTGCTTTTCTTGTTGTTTGCATCAGGATCCTATCAAATTTTAGTTTGGGAGATGTGACGCTTTCTTCAGGCTTCTATTCAGAGAAATTTGACAACATTAATGACTGTAAAATTAGTCATGAATGTTTAAGTGTGTTTCTATACTTTTAGTTCATCAATGTTAATTAGACAAGTTCATTTGCAGACTCCATGCCTGGAATTTGTGTTGACATACATCCAAAAGGGACTAGTATTTCTGAGGGTGTTAGACTTGCGAAAGATAATGTTTTGAAAGATTTTATATAAATATAAATTCATTTTAATTTAAAAGTATTGGTTAAAATTTTGGATTCATATTTGTTTTTAATTTTAAAAACTATTATTAACGGGAGTCATTTTGGTTTACTAATAAATCCATAAAAAGTTACAAAATACTACCAATTAGAAATTTATTAGCAATTTTTTTTTTAAAAAATAGATGCTGTCAAATTGCTAACACTTATATATAATTATATGTCGATATGTAAAAAATAATTATAATATAATAATGGAAAATTATATGTAAATATGTAAATAATAATAATATCATTATAATGAAAAGGTATGCCATAAAATATTATGGCAATGAACCATGTTTTTGAATGATTAATAAACAAATTTTGATTTTATATTTATTATAAAGTAAAAAATGGGATTCTATATATTAACTAATTAATTTATATTTAAGATTTTATTTATCTAAAAAATGTTTTTTATTCTTATATATATTTATTTAAGGCAGGGACTAAGCTGCACGCAGTTTTTGTTTACTCTCGAGACATTCCAAAAATCCATGGATACAATTAGATTGTACAACATAAATATAGTAAATTTTTTTTCTTACAATGATCGTAAAACTCTTTGCCGATGAGGCTTACATAGCCTCTATATGGATGTATGGCATGGAAATGGAGCTAATATTGTTAATGATGATGTACAATGGTGATAAAACTTGTGATAAGATAGGTGAGTAAAATTAGGGTATTAACAATATTCTATATAAACAAGTATAATGTGCCTTCACATAGCATCCTTTAGCTCCCAAGTTGCTTCTTGAGCTACATTTTCCACACCATTAGTGTTCTTAGTAATATTGCATAATTGTTGGTTATCCCACATATAATGCATCAACGTTGTGTTACATCCTCCTTGATTCCAATAGATTTGCCACATGATACTCTCACAACATATTCATTTAAGTTGTCTTTTCTTTGCCACACTTACCCTTTTAGGCTCAAGCATCCCCATTCTCTACTAAATAGTCCCTCAAATTATTCATCTTGTTGAGGCTTTCGATCGCATGAAGAGATTCAACTTATAGAATCTTAATATCAACAATTTCACTAGTAGCCTCTAATCAATTAATAACTTGCGATAATCATAGGGTTCTTGTGTCATCACAACGACATTCTTCATGGGATTTCCAACTCAGAATAGTCATCAATTTCCTTTTCTAGGTATATTCACCATTTTACCGATGTCATAAACATAAATATAAAATATCACGAGTCATATTTCTATCTTTCAACCAATCTTGAAAATAATTATTACAACAATTAAATTCTAAATGATACACGAAGTTCCACATAATACTTACCTTTCATTTGTATGTGCATTAATCCATGTCTTCATTATGGCTTACTTTCATTACCATATCCAAGGCATATATTTATGCAACTTTGTTCTCCCAACATGGTGTTCTTGTATTCCATCAAAACATGACTACCTTTTTCATATAGTTCTTTCACTACATCCACAACTCATGAAATTATCTCATAATTATGATTTACCAATATTTCCATCATTTTAGCTATTAGCATTTAAATGCAATGAAATATGGTAGAGGAATGCATTTAAACATATATTCCCACATATATGTGTGTATAATGTCATAATATTGACACAATCTATAATTGCACATGCCACTCAATGAACCCTTGCATTGATTTGGAGATACCATATTCTCATGTCATGAATTCCACCATGATGTTTTGGAAGGTCTAACCAACACCTCAACACATCATCCAACCACCTTTCCAATACTTACACGACCATCTAGACACTTTCTTCTTTGGCCCAACACAACAATATGAATATAACCTTTATCTGCCAAACAATCCCTCAATCATATTAGATGACATTTCTTTTCTCTACTAGACAGTCCCTCAGTAAATCCTTCCCCTCTAATGGTGTCTTAGTGTTGGCAAGAAGGATAGATCCTAGGACATAAACAAAGTAGGGTGACAATTCGACACTTGTGCAATATGATAACCATATCTAATGACATAATGGAATCACCCAAGGTTGTCTCACATGGAATTCACTTCCAAAAGAAGATCATAGGTCCTAACATGACTTTCTTATTTACTTATAACCAACATAATATGACACAATATTTTATTTCATGTGAATGCATTCTAGATTCTAATAGTGTTATAGGTATAAGGCTTTCTACCTTTATCACCCCATGCCATTCCATACCTGGTGGGGTATCCTTCACATAAATGCATTCAAACATGATCACATCATACCAATATATGATGTTTAAATATAGTTGAAGGGTTCATACCAAATACATTTTCCCAACACTTACACAATCAACATAAATAAATCCATACCTACATGGATACCATCAACTAGTTATCTTACCCGATCAATTTGCGTCTTATGGAATTTTACATAGCCCTTTCATCATCTCCTCAATCACAACTTTATTTTCATTATCCTTTCTGTACTAGGATGAATTCCATATTCAGTAGTATAATCAACATATTTAGCCATGCTTCAATTATCTATGATCGTACAACCATCATCAACCACAATAATTATCATTATATGCTCATTTCATATGTAAAATCATGCCACTTTTTCCAATATGAAATACCATATGTGTAACACACTTGTCTCTCAGTAACTAGTTGGGGTATGAGGAATAAATTTTTTCCTTTAAACTCTCGACAAGACAATATAACGCTCCTAATTAGAATAAGACCCATTAGTTCTTTATCTGTATAATACCATTCATATTTATGCAACTGGGTCTTAGTATCATTTGTAACAACAAAATTATGGTTGTCAATTAATTTATAACCATTCATGAATGTAGAAACCATACATGGTTTGTAATAAGATTACTTGATTCCTATCTATACATATAGGAACTATCCTCATATTTAGTTATATTCCAATGATACACATATGATAAATATAAAATTCAACTATGTCTTTAGGTATGTTGTTCAACACTAGAAGGGATATAATTGTAACGATTGCTTATTGTCATGTCATGTATAAGTTTATTATTTAACTATAAACAAATAACAAGATAATACATAATGTAGATATTTGTTTTCATATTCGAACATTAGTTCACATGAAAAAACTATGTTGTTAGATCAAAACTTCCCATTATCAAGTTATGACCATGAAATTTGTAATACTCAAGTTTAAAATATACTATTAAGGAATAATTCAATTATATGAAGGACCTTCCCAAATTTGAGTAACTTTTAAACTCATTTTTCCTAAATCAATGAAAATACCAAACCAAAGTCTCACCTTACCATTCATGGTCACACGATGCATATGTGTGTAACAACCTTTTGTATATAATTAGTGTATACTTTAGGTCATAGAATTTCAGTGCCATTGTTCCTATTAGTCCAGTTTATCATTTAATTTAAGTCCTTCTCCATAATCAAGATACAAAGGGTAACTATCTAGTTAATATTATCTCAAGGAGTGTAAGGACAATTAGAAGCCTCTACTTCTTATTATAATACTATAATTCAATTGCATTTACATTTCCACGAACATGTAATATGCATTACATTCATTTAATACCCAACTACTCAACTATAACAATGGTGTATTTGTACATGTGAAAAGAATATCATCATCGATTACTAGTAGCTTACTAAACATGAGCAACAGACATAAACATCATAAATAAAGAACATTTATACATTCTTAAATAACTCAGCTAATCTATCTTGGATTCATTATTAGATATCTACTTGTTAACCATTTCAACATAACAATATCACCATGCATAAATGAACATTATATTCTTAAACATAATGATGACAAACACATAACAAATACTTATCTTGAATAAGAAGTACCAGATGACTAAATGTGCAACTGCAACGTTCCACACAACCATAAGCACTCTATCCAGCCTATAGTCTTTCAGTTGAGAGGCCACCCCCGAGCTAAACAATGTATCCACTAAGGAAGAAAGGAAAATAAGATTTTTTTTCAAGGATTCCTCGACATGATCTAAACAATAGACTCACCACTATTCCCAATAAACAAGGTAAAGAGCTTGACTAAACAACAAACTTAGTCCTCAACAATAAGCTTGGATTTCAATAATAAACTTAGTTCTCGGACTACGAGTTCATCTTTAAAATATTTAAGTACAACTTTTAATAAGCCAATGAAGGCCTCAACCCTCCATAGTCATAACATATAACACAATGCTTAAATAAAGTTTAACTCCTGGCCAATACAACAAATAAATGGAGCCCCTTTTCTTTCAAACCATACAACTAAGATATAGAGCTCTCATGCTTTCAATCATCATACATGAAAACAATCTATTTATTTGAGTAGGAAATAATGTTTTTCGGGTCTAACCTTTCTCAAAGGTTGTTTCCTTCCCATCAAAAGTAATAATAACTTAAGTGAGGAGTAGGTTCGATTTCCCTCTGTACAAGAACTTCCTTCTACGTAAGTAAAATAAGATACAATCACCAAACACAAAGGCAAATCATAAATAGCTTCTCGGCTCTCTCTACAAAACACAGAAAATATACAGGACTCCACGCAGAAGAACTCTATGAGGACACATAAAGAAAGAGTGCTTGTCTCCTCGAAGAACTCAACGCAGAAACTTAGACGAGTACAAGGATCTCTTCCTCAAGAAAACTCTAAAAACAAAATCGCCCTCTATTTGACTAGAAGACAGTGAAGATAAGGTCGATTCTTTATACAGAAACCACCCCTTTATTTTCTTCATAGCCAAACCAAGACATAGAAACCAACAATAAGGGGTTGATTCTGGAATGAATTCACCTACCATCTTCATACCCAACAATACAATAGTAAGGGGTTGTTTCTTAAACCAGCATAGATCCATCTTAAACTTGTATCTATCAAGCACCGAGAGGGATCCAATTTCTTGAGGTGTATTTCTTTTTTTAAATTTAAACTCAATAAATTTGATCTTTCTTGATTAATAGATCCGGGTTTAAGTTTTAAGTTTTTATTTTATAAACTAACATTTTTTTTTAATTAATTTTCATAATATTTTATTTTATGAACCAACATGGATTTTTTTTATAAATATTTTCCATAATTTTTTATTTTATGAGCCGACATGAATTTTTTTAATTATTTTGTTACTAACGTTATAACGTTATATCACATTAGAGGATCTTTCTGATACTGGGCTGTAGAGCACCTCGTTTCAGTCGGTGCAATGAGATCGCCCAGAAATATACATACAGAAACACAAAGATAAAGGGGATTTAGTTTCTTAAAAAATATCGTCCTACTATTTCTTCTTAGAAGTTATTATACAGTGGCAAAAACATAAGTGTGAACTCTTTGAGGGAGTTCACCAAAGAAATTCAAGGTAGCATAATATTTTTTCCACAAAAGGAGAATTGATTGGTTCTCTCTATAAGAGAGCCCTACTTCTAGGTAAAGTATGAAAACCCTTTGCAAATGCAATAAGAAATACCTTAATAAACATGGAAGAGTGGAGTGAGATGGTCCTCCCTTGAGCCCGCTCCTCTTCTCTACATATTTTAAAACAAATAACTCAAAAGAATGATGGGTCGGTCCTCTCCATGAAAGATTCCACCCTACTTTCTGCACATGCAGTTTAAAACATTTATCTTGAAGATTAATGGGGCTAGTTCCCTCTATGGGAGAGTCCTCCCTCCTCTCTATACTAACTATAATCCGAAAGGGTGGATTAAACATATTTGGAAATGGATACTTCCTCTGAAAATTAGATGTTTCTTGTGGTTTTGTTTTCAGAACAAAATACTCTCATGGGATAACCTCCTCAAACGAGGTTTTATTGAGCCAGAGATTTGCCATTTATGTATGCATGAGGCTGAATCAGTTTCACATCTTTTTTTCTCACTGCCTTTTTTTTCAGATTTATATGGTCATATCTCTGTGGTTTTTTACAAGTACAGGACAATTGGGATTCTAATGATTTCTAGCATTGTGTGTTCCCCTGGCTTCAATCATATACCAAATACAAAGAACTTCCTTTCTTCACCATTTGGGAAGTATGGAAGGTTGAAATAGGCATATATTTGATGATATTAAGCCCTTTGTTTTTACTGTTTGTAAAAAGGTGGTTAGATCCCTTCCTAAGTATTACAAAATGTTGACTGTTCATAAGGAACACATTCTTAAACAATCCATTTTGGAGAATGATTTTCCTACATGTTTTTTTGACGGTCTTGTGAAGGATGACATCTATGGTGTTGGGATGGTATTGAAAATTAAATTATATCATCATAAAAAGCTTTGGTTGGGCATTGGTAAGGGAACAAACCAAGGCAAAATTAATTGCACCCTGGGGTTTTTTATGGGTTTCACGTAAAAAAAGACATTTATAATATCAAGATTTTTGGTGATTCCCGAGTGGTGATTGATTGGGTGGCTAGATCTTCTTCATTACATGTCATCAACTTGGATCAGTGGTATGAAAAAGTCAGGGTTTTGATAAACTATTTCTCATATATTTCCTTTGAGCATATTTATAAAGTGCTTAACTGCATGGTTGTTTCACTATCTAAATATGCTCTTGGGGTAATGGATGGTTATCTACAGTTTGAAGAATTTATAGGAGGGAAGTTGGTGAATTTTGGTTCTACCTTTATCTTCTAGAATGTCTTTTGTTATAACTGTTTTCCTTATGTACTGAAGTGGTAACATGCAATTAGTGTCATGACAGGGGATATATCCTTCAGGACATTAGCCTTGTTGATTGTATATTTTTTGAGGCCAGATGTCAGATGATTGATATTAATGGAATTTTTAGTCATATGTATAGACACATTTTGACAATGTGTTGAAACTATTTTCTAAATTTGAATCCATTTTGAATAACAAGTTACATATTAATTTTTAGTTTTGAAAAAAAAAGTTTAAAAATTATTATCTCAAAGGATTAATAAGGCCGGTTCTCTCTTTGGGAGAATGCACCCTCCACTCTAATATACACGTTCAATAACACAAAGATGGAGTAAATATGGGTCATCTCTCTACCATGAAGCCGCCATCTTATTCTATAAAATCAACATTATATGACATACAAAGGACTGGAGCCTTGGCTCTCTTAGCATGAGGCCACCTTCTCACTCTTAAATCAAGGTTAGATAATATCCATAAGTAGAACCAGAAACCAATAGTAATAAATGATGGCTTATCCCAAAAATGGAACTTCGTGCTTGCATGAAGAGGCCATTCCTCTCTTCTCCATGAGCACCTTCTATCAAGAACCCCTAACTGATTCACAACCAACGATCTCCTATTTATTTCCATAGAATAACGTTAGAGACAGTCCCTTCTTCATTAATACCAAAACCTAACCATTTGGGTTTATAATCATTTGTTTCTTTTAATAGTTATTCATTTAACTATTCACTTCATGTTGTATATGTTACAACAACATACTTATAATGGTTTATTTGATCACCACTTATGGTATCATCATAATACCACATACAAAACCCTAATGGATTCTTATAATATAATTGTTATCTTTTTACATGGCTTTTATATATATATATATAACTCTTTAAAATGGAACTTAACTTCCATTAAAATCCAAGCAAAACCTTAGGTATTTGATAATCAATAATTATTTATTTTAATTAATTAATAACCCTCTTATTAATTAATGATAAAAAATAATAATAGTTTATTTAAAATTATAGGCGAACACGAAACCATTCGCCTACATGCGAGTAAGCTCATAAAATTTAATCTCATGCTAAAAACTGATGCTTGAGATAATAACTCGCAATACTATCTGCTTTCTCTACTCTTATAGGCGAACAAGGGACTATTCTCCCTTTCATGTGAATAATGTGTCATCTCGCGACACTTATGGATAAATAAGAATACTCGCTTTAGTTCACTAATGGATATTAATAAATTGCTTTCGTTTCGGTACCCAAAGGTATCATGACGGTGCCTGATAATCATTACTTATATTTCTAAGGCTTCATTAGCGTTTAACCTCTCCCCTTAGTATAAATATGCCCCTCAATTTAGTTGCATTGCACATTCATCTTCCTAGGTACATGTTTAGTATTTTGGGCATTTACAATTGTGTTGATGTATTTGTAACTTCAGAATGTATTTCATATATGTATATTGTATTCCTATAGAGATGTTATTATTCCTCTATACGGAAGTGTTTGTATTCCTATAGAGATGTTATTATTCCTCTATATGAAAGTGTCGTCATTTATATTGTAAGTGTCGTAACTTATACTTGATGGGTTATTAGACCACCTTGATGGGGTCGGCCTTGTATGAGTCATGAGGGTAAAAGGGTTATTAGACCACCAAGTGCAGGGTTGGCCTGGATTAATGTAACCATGGGTTATTAGACTGAGTTAGACAAGTCGTCCCTGTTAGTTTATTGGGCAGGATAGGACAAGTATAAATAGAGATCGGGAGATCTCTATTTGATCATCTCAGTACTCACTCTTCCATCACTCGAAAAGTGGAGCACATGTGAGAAGGAGGATCAGCTGCTAGGATAAGACTATCTCTTGTACTTTGGTTGTATCATTTCTCTATCTATCTCTGAGGAAGTTGCGGGGTTTTTCACCTTCTTGGTTTTCCCTGGTGAAACTCCGTGTCTCTTGTGTGCTTGCATTATTGTGTCCATGATTGATATGCCATAGATATGTTGTACATGTTATTCTCTTAGTTAAGATCCTAGATCATATTGAAATTTTTGAAAAACTAACATGGTATCAGAGCTAGCCTGAAAGAAGGCATGGTATGGCATTTATGACACTTGTTGCACTTGCGAAGCTAGGGCTTGATATAGAAAAAACCAATCATCGTAGAACTTTCGCTATAAATACATTGAGGCAATGTTTCAGGATCTAAAAATTTTATAGGTCGAAAATAAGATCCCCATGTACCTTTTTCCAAAGGACAACCTCTAATTTGTTGTACTTTGTGATTTATGATCTGTACAATATAGGGTTTCTGCCTCTTCCAGATCTGAGTCATAAACAAGTGACCTAAGAAAAAAGGTCATAACATGGGCTAGGAAGCTCCAAATGAAATTTCATAAAATGCGGCAGGTAGGGAACAGACTGTACTTTCTTAGGTAAGTTTTTCAGAGGCCGAAACTGAACCAGTGACACGTGGAACGCCGTACAATTTCGCTCTCTTGTTTTATCCCATAAACAGGTCACGTTGTGACACTTGGCATAACTCTCTCTCAGAGAATCCAATTGAGGTAAGACCTGTGGGGATGGAAACATAACAGGTCAGGATACCACAGGAAGAATTTTCAGATCCTGTAGATCTGAAATTTCAGAGTTACACCAGAAACAATCAGGTGCATAGTTTTGTCAAAAGAGAATTAGATTTTGAGCACCTTCATTCATGGCTCTGGGCATTTTGGGTTTTGGAGAATGTTGAAATTTTTTGTATCAGTGACCATGGCTGAATGCTCCTTAGAAAAATCAAAATTTAGAGACCAATATCAAATTTTTTGGTTGGGAAGAAGGCCGGGCTTGATCAAACCCTAGTTTGGGATTTTGATCGGAAAGGTGGAAAATTAGGGCTTCTGCAAAAGTTGGGATTTCTGAAGTCTGTGACCACGGCTGGAAGCTCCTCAGAAAAATCAAAGTTTAGAGCTTTGGATCGAACCTTTTGGTTGGGCAGAAGGGTGGGCTTTACCAAACCCTAGTTCGGGATCCCATCGAGAAGATCTGAAAGTTTCAAAGACAATTTTAAGGGGTGAAACTTTGCAGTTCTCAAATTCTGAGTATACCTGCTTGATCAGCTCATCAAGGCGCATCTTTCTATCCTTTCAAAAGTTTGAAATTAAAATTTTGAATTTTTAGGGTTTCTCAGACAAATCCTAATCCAGCTCCAGATCCAATTTCTGCAAATCAAGTGGATTGGGTTAATCCTAGAAGAGGATGGATTGGTCACCTGCATAAGTGAAGGAGTTCCTGTTTCAAAGGGAGATGAGGCTAAGGCCTTACATAAGAAGATTACAAGCAATATCGACAGGTATGACTTATCTAGGTATGTTTCGAGATCTTTTCATGATTAAGTTTATGTTTGTCTTCATTAAGGTTAGTACAATCTTGATTGACTTTAGACTTGTCGTATCACCTTAATAAAATTATGAATGCAGATATTCATTGATTAGGGTTTCGACACTTAAGATTGTACTAATGCATTGTGGTGTTGTATGAGGTTGATGTTGTCCGCTAACATGAAAGGTACATCAAGAAAGACAAATCATGTTCTAGTTCAAGAACATATGACCATGTTGACATGAAAACAAAGATTCGTCCATTGTCATGGATCACATAGAAGGTCTACTTACGAAGTATGTATAACTTGGTTCTATAATGATTAACCTATGAGATATGAGGTTACTAGCACAAGTCATTAAGAGAACAAGAATACATTGCTAGACATAACTAGCAAACATGATAACCAGGTATGTTTTTCCTATATCAAGTTAGAATCCTACTAGGATCTTATACTGTTGTTTGGTTGATAATGATTATTCATGAAGTTAGAAATGTAAGTAATCAAGGGTTTATGCATATTATGTCTCTTACCTTGATTGATGATATCAAAAGAGTTCTATGGTCAAATATGAATATGCATGAGTAAGAGAAGTCTTCCCTAAAACATTGAATGCTAATTCTTATTATCTATGTTTGAAATGATCATGACTATACATGTTTAAGATTATTGAGATTATACTAATGAATGTATGATTATGTATGAGATCTCGAGGGTAACACAATGATGATACTAGTAAGCATGCATAGTGATCAACGATGGATATAAGTTCAAGGACATGTATTCTAGGAAGCAAAGATCAAGAGGGACCAAACTCCAGTAGTTTCTGCAAGGATGCAGATATTCAGAGGGATTTGACCACTTATCACTATCCACATCAGAATGGATTTGTAGAAAGGAAGCAAAGACTGAGAGGGAGTCAACCCAACAAACAAACAAAGATAAGTATTTGAAATGTCATTTCTTATATATTTGATTGTTTAAATAATATTGTTCAATGATATATATACTTATGTTCCTAGACTTAGGTTGTGTATTATGCATATTAGAATAATTGCATTAATGAACAGTATACTACTAATACGCATGTAATGGGTAAGTGGCCTATGGCACTGTACAATATTCCATTGCTACTTATCTAGAATGAAACCTCTTTGCTGACATGTTGGGAGTTGTGCACACTCTTAACAATGTTCTGGTAGAGATTGGAAGGCATCTAGAAAGTTACGGGATATGGATAAATGTTGTATTGAAGCATTGGCTAAGATAATTGCATGACTGTATGACATATTTATTTATGTGTAAGAATTTGTTCTGAAAACTATGAGATGTTTTATAATCATGCAATTTAACTTGTTTTGTAGGAAAGATTGTATACCATCACCTACAAAAGAAGGACTACAACATTTGCTTAACAACAAAGTTATCTATTGAAGATATTGAAGTTCCCATGATTCAGGAAGAATGCCATGATCAAAGAGTACCAGTTGATCATGAAGAATGATGTTTGGGATGCAGTCCCAAGACCTGAAGAGAAGTCTGTTGTGACTTCCAAGTGGATCTATAAGATCAAGCATGTTGCAGATGGTAGCATAGAAAAATACAAAGTGAGGTTTGTAGCTCGTGGCTTCTCTCAGAAAGAGGGAATAGACTATGAAGAGATTTTTTCTCCTGTAGCCAGATACACTTCCATCAGAACATTACTTTCTCTGGCTGCAGTGATGAAATGGAAGAAACACCAGATGGATGTCAAGATAGCTTTCTTGAATGGTGTAGTTGAAGAGGAAGTGTATCTGGGGCAGCCACTTGGTTTTGAGACATATGATAGGGAGTCATATGTGTGCAGATTGAAGAAATCCTTGTATGGCTTGAAGCAAGATCCTAAGACATGGTGAGGATGGATTGATTGCTGATACCAAGAGGAAGCTTGCTGCCAAGTTCGAGATGAAGGACTTGGGGATGATGCACTATTTTCTAGGAATGGAGGTGTGGCAAAGTGCACATGAGATCTTCCTTGGACAAGGGAAGTATGCAGTAGAGATCCTAAAGAGGTTCGGGATGATGGACTGCAAGGATATGGCCACACCTATGGCATCGAACCTGAAGCTTCTGTGTGATGCTTCATCTAATTCGATTGATGTGTATCGTCAGATGATTGGGTCCTTGATGTACCTAACGAATACGAAACCAGATATTTGCTTTGCGGTGAACACATTGAGCCAGTTCCTGACAGATCCGATGAGTGTTCACCTGGTTGCTATAAAGCATATTCTGAGGTACCTGAAGGGTATAGTTGACTATGGGCTCAAGTATGATGCGAATCAAAAGTTTAACTTGCAGGGTTATGTTGATTGAGACTGGGCAGGCAGTGCTGCAGATAGGAAGAGCACATTTGGGTGCTACTTCAATATGGGATCAGGTGTGATCTATTGGTTTAGCAGGAAGCAATCCTGCATAGCACTGAGTACAGCCGAGGCAGAGTATGTTTCAACATGTTCGGCTACTTGTGAGGCAGTATGGCTATGGAAGCTACTGTCTAAGTTATTTGATCTCCCGCTAGAGGCTACTGATATCTTTTGTGACAACCAAAGTTGTATGAAGCTATCTGAGAACCCGGTGTTCCACGATAGGTTGAAACACATTGAGATCAAATATCACTATATCAGGGATATGGTGTAGAGAGGAGCAGTGAAGCTTCTGTATGTTGCGACGGATGAGTAGGTTGCAGATGTGTTGATGAAACCACTAGCTAGAGTGAAGTTTGAGTACTTTAGAGAGAGGCTTGGTGCTCTTCAGATTCACGACACTTCGAGGAAGAAATGATGGACACATTTGTTGGAAGCCATTCCAAGCATCGTGAAAGGAGGATCCTTCCCATGGCTGTGGATGTAAGTGCTAGATGATGAGCATCAGGATGATGCTCCAGTTACTACTTTGTATATGCATCATGTTGGATGCTTGTTATGATCGGTTGGATCATGTATATTTATATGCATCATGTTGGATGCTTGTTATGATCGGTTGGATCATGTATATGTATATGCATCATGTTGGATGCTTTTTATGATCAGTTGGATCATGTATATGTATATGCATCATGTTGGATGCTTAGACCATGTATCTGTATATGTATCAAGTGGATACATTGTATAATCAGGTAGATCATGTATGTGGATATGTATCAGGTGGATACATTGTATGATCAGGTGGATCATGTATGATGATATGTATCAGGTAGATACTTGGTATGCATCAGGTGGATGCATTGTATGATCAGGATGATCATGGATGACGAGATTCAGGATGTTTCTCTAGATGACATGCACCAGGACGATGCAGTGATGATCATCAGGATGATCATGTACATCAAGATGATGTATGGTGAGTATCAGGTTGATACTCTGTGGCAGTGGAACAGGTTGTGCAGATAAGCATATAATCCAGCCCTGGGAGGTTTGCAAATAGTCTTTCGAGGTTTTGCCTATGCCATGTAATGTGGCCCTGGGATATCTAGAAAACGCTCTTTCGAGGTTTTGCTTTGGGAGGACATATAATCCGGCCCTGGGAGATTTGTAGATAGTCTTTTGAGGTCTTGCCTATGGAATGTAATCTGGTCCTGGGATATCTGGCAGATGCTCTTTCTAGGTTTTGTCCTATGGCATATAATCCAGCCCTGGGAGATCCGATAGGTTGAGCAGTACGCTCGTAATTAGTCTTGGGATGATCTTTCGAGGTTTTGTGATGAACACATGTAATACGCCCTAAACATCTGGACATGTTGTGCTAGTCACGTAAAAGGCCTTAGATGCTCTTTAGAGTTCTTGCTAGTCAAGACACTCTTTAAAGGTTTTCTGGTAAGGGTCACATGTAATAAGTCCTGGAGATCCGGACAGGTTGTGCTAGACACGTAAAAGGCCTCGAATTCTCTTTAGAGATCTTGCTAGGAAAGACACTCTTTTAAGGTTTTGTGACAGTCACATGTAAAATATCCTGGGAGATCCGATAGGTTGAGCCGTGTACTCGTAAAATGTCTGGGATTCTCTTTCGAGGTTTTGTTGACACACGTAATTAGTCCTGAGGATTCCACAGTATGGCTGGTGATGATGAAGACCTACAGGTGGTGGGCCTACATCCAGTATGAAAAACGACTGGCTCTGTAGAAATTCCAATGCGAGTAGTTCAGAGATTGATTGAGACAGCAGCAGCAGTGATGATGACGATGATTCGATGATGATGATCCAGTCACGATGATATAGAGAAGAAGTCTTGTGCTAGCAGATATGTGTTGAGAAATACCTTCCTAGTTAAGAGGGAGTGTTGATGTATTTGTAACTTTAGAATGTATTTAATATATATTTATTGTATTCCTATAAAGATGTTATCATTCCTCTATACGGAAGTGTTTGTATTCCTATAGAGATGTTATTATTCCTCTATACGGAAGTGTCGTCATTTATATTGTAAGTGTCGTAACTTATACTTGATGGGTTATTAGACCACCAAGTGTGGGGTCATCCCAGATTAATGTAACCATGGGTTATTAGATTGAGTTAGACAAGTCGGCCCTGTTAGTTTATTGGGAAGGACAGGACAAGTATAAATAGAGATCGGGAGATCTCTATTTGATCATCTCATTACTCACTCTTCCATCACTCGAAAAGTGGCGCACATGTGAGGAGGAGGATCAGCTGCTAGGAGAAGACTATCTCTTGTACTTTGGTTGTATCATTGCCCTATCTATCTCTGAGGAAGTTGCAGGGTTTTTCACCTTCTTGGTTTTCCCCAGTGAAACTCTGTATCTCTTATGTGCTTGCATGATTGTGTCCATGATTGATATGCTGTACATGTTATTCTCTCAGTTAAGATCCTAGATCAGATTGAAATTTCTGAAAAACTAACAAATTGTTCAGGATATCTCCATGCTTTCTAGCACATGGTTCTTTTTCATAGTAAAAAAATTTCTAACTACCATAACGTTCATTGGTGGGGCTTTAGCCTTGAGCTCCACGCCATGAACCTTTACATAGTACAAATACATTTACAATATCAATTACAAAATAGGGGTCATGAATGAGGGATATTGCATCATCTCCCCCTTAATATAACACCATCCTTAGTGCTCCCATTCTTCCAGAATTTGCTTTCAATTTACAACAATTTGCATGCAATAGAAATTCTATTTACAGTTTCAGTTGCCCTTGCTATATTTGCAAGACAATTGTGCATTTGACCTCTTCTTGAGAGGTCTTCAAGGATTTTTGCATCCAGCCACACATGTTCTCTACAACAAAAAAATTATACAAGGTTTTTCCCAAAACCAAAATGAAACATATACATATATATGGTTTTTTTAAATCAAAGGAGAAAAAATAAGTAATTGGCAATCATTATTTTCATTGGGTGACTTTATTCTCATCCTTTTGTTTCAGTCTTCGATATCAATTTTTGTTTCAACAAATTAGCTCTCTTATAACATATTATACATTTTTGGGAAAACATCCCAAGGCATCACAGTCTATTGCACCTACAATATTTGTTAGCATCATAAAATATATCATAATCATGAGTTATAAATTAACACTTGAATATCCAAGTATTTTTCCTATAGCTCATTGAGATTATAACTTCCAATCAATGTGCTCAACACTTTAAGCAATCATGCCAATTTTTTTACATATAATATCATTAAGCAATATTCAAACATATACCCATTGTTTGGCTATGCCGTTCCAAAGTATCATCTCTTGAAAGAACCACCAGTTCTTGTCCAAGACTCCTCATAGTGTACATGTGTACATAGGAAATTTTCTGGTCATTATTTCCAATTTCTATAAACAGAAGACACAACCATGGTCATTCACCTATTTCCTAGTCCAAGTTGTCATAGTGAATACCATAAGGGGGTACTATGGTCTCTATTACAGTGCAGTACAAGACCTCTTTACCATCTCTTTTGGGTTCTTCGGGCCCAACTAGACTTGCTACTACATTACATACCCCATCCAACATGAGGATGATATCCATCTGCTGCTATATAGTCCCTCAGGTGTATCTTCTATTGGTTCTCTTCATGATGTTCATACAATTGGGGCATCCCCACAATTGTTCAAAATAATATTTCTTACTCATTTTATTATTATTATTACATATGCCAATTTATTTGTCTTTTATTTAAGTCTTAGTCTCAAGTCTCAGGATAATATACAAACCCAGAAGGATCTCAACCTTGTACCATCTTGGTACCCCAGCATTAGATTTTAGGAATTTACTACCTTATTAATCATTTGTTCAAGCATGTAATCAGACTTTTTTCATACAAGCAATACTCCTGCTAAGGTATTCAGATAATAAACTCTTGTCTTTAAGATAACCAGACAATAAACTCTTGTCTCAACACAATTAGAATTACACTAACTTCCAGTGCTACAAAAGAAAATCCACACTGTACTTGAACAGATAGGTCATTTATTATAATAGATACCAAACTGTCATAACTTTCTCTTTTTTCACAAGTGTCTTGTTTTTTCTCAATGTAACATTTTAGTGTAATGTCTTAGTGAAATATTTCAATGTAATGGTCAATGTAATGTTTGTATGGTTGGAGTTTTCATTTTTTTATTCACGACTTTATTCGCAATGCTTTGTAGTTATGTTTCTTATAGAACTAGGTTTTGCAAGCATGAAGTATTTCTCATAACCTTTGGCTTCTCACATCCATAGGACTTGGGTTCTCACCATGGCCATAATACCATAGTCAAGTCCCTTTTACCACAACTTCTTTACAGCTAGATAATCACAATATTATATCGTCAGATGCAAAAAATTGTTAATATGCATATATATACCCACATTTTCCATCACACAATCTATCATTATTGAAGACAATTATCATGAATGCATTATTTTATGTTTCTTTTCATTTCTTACTACTTAAAGAACTCCACTATTATATTATATTCATCATGAATGTAATAACATAAGAAAATAAAAATTAAGAGTTTTTTCCCTTCCTTGATTATTATTGTCTAGTCTTGTTATCAGTCACCCCCACAAGAACAATTATGATGATAATCGAAACATTTAAACATCGACCTACAACCATTCTTATAAAATGTTACTTGTAAATTAAACAAGGTAAGGGAGGAATGATTTCCCTGACCACCACGCTAATCTGCAAGATTAGTTTACTAATGTTTTACCTGATCATTGGCCCATCTAAAGGTCCAATATTGTAGCTATGGTCTTATACAATTTTGTAACACACGACACCTGTTACACACAACAAAATTTGAACCCAAAATTCGACGAAATTGACTGTGTCATCGGATTTCACCTTTAAAATTATGAATTTTGATCAATTGTTTTTTAATTGATACCTGGCATTGTCGGATATCCAACTATTGTCAATTATCCGACAACTCCCGTCGGATATCCGACGACGGTCATCGGATATCCGACATATATATTATAACAGTAACTATGGTCATATCGTCGGATATCTGATGAACTTTAAATTTTAAAAACTATAAATTATGGAAACATTGCGACATGTTTTCTATACAAGCGACAGTTTATGGAAATGATATTCTTTGCACGGACTGTTTTCCGTAATAGAATACACAATTATTTCGATTTTTTTTGTGATTAAAAATAGTGAAGTGTGGATCTTGATTTTCTAAGAATGACAATCTTCATTCAAGCTCTTTATGAGAAAATGTCAAATAGAAATATTCCTGATCCAAATGAAAAAAATCGACAATTGGTTGTTAGATTGTGGGATGGACTAAAAAGAAAGGGTGATGGGAAATGCTATTGTCCATGTAGTCAATGTGGGGGATTTAAAAGGAGAAGAATAAATATCACAACATCCAGAAAACATTGTAGGGAACATGGACATGCTGAGGGGGGACATGAATATCATCCATTTGTAAGTTTTGCATTATATATGTTTTTATATTGCACTAGTACAAAATGAGAGATAAGTGACTAGGTGACTAAAAACGTTAGTCACCACTATTTTTTCAAGGGATAAACGACTAAAATTGAGCAATTTTAAATAAGCCAACTAAAAATGACTAAGATAAACGACTAATTTAGTCACGGGATAAAATATATGACTAGATAACAAGTGACTAAAATAAAAATGACTAACATAAATGACTAATTTAGTCACAAGAATATAAATATGACTAGCTAACAATGATTAATGTGAATTAGTCATTTATGTTAGTCATATTTAGTTGTGTCACACTAACATTAATGGAAAATTACAATTTTGATAATGAATTTGTACAATATTTTACTAAATTTTAACAATGCAGATGGCTTTAGAGATCTTACTATGGGGGTCATTGTCCATGTGTATGGTCCCAAACCACCATATTGGCGCTCCATAGGGGATGTTTGTCCTGGAAGTGGGATGTGGTATTGCTCATTTTGAAGTTTAGAACACTAGATATGCAAGTTTCTAACATGACCATAGGAAAATGATCTAAAATTCTAGTATGCTCAACCCAGGTCTTGTAATTGACATTGTCCAAGAATTCTAGCAATTGACTTGGCACTTTCATATTTATGAGGGGAATTTACCCAAACCGGCGTGGCCTTAATGAATTCACTTATATGAGCGTGGCCTTGAAGTATTCACAAATATAAGAACCTTCTCAATAGACTATGTTAATAGCCGCATGAAGAATATGAATGCATTAACCATTTCCTTGCTTGTCGTTGGCGGGAAGCGAGGAGGGTTTGGATATGGGTTTTGAGAAGCAAGTAGTTGTGAATTGGATCTGGAGGCATTTTTGGGGATTTATTAGGTTACCATTGATACCCGTTGAGAAAATGGTGTTTCCTATTAACAGGGCTTAGAATTTGGGTATTTAATTGCTAGTGCTGCCATGGATAAAAGAGCATTGGAGAGAACTTGGAGGCTCTTGAAGAGGCGGGCTACGAATTCTATAGATCTACAGTCAAAATCTCATTCTTTCCTTACAAATTCACAGGTTAATTTCTTGCTTTCTTGCTTTCTTCCCTTACAAATTCATAGGGTAGTTTCTTGCTTTCCTGAAAAGGATTTTTCTTCAAAGATGGTAGAGATACAGTGATTGTCTCCATTAATTTGATAGATAAAAACTTGCAGGACTCCTATGAAGCTATCATTTATAAGTTTCATAGATGTTGTTGTGGGTAGGTACACAGTGGGTTTCCTGTAAATCTATATTTTGAATTTTCAAGTGTTTGTGCAACATGTATAGTGAAATTTAAGTATATTTGGATAAAATACGAGAATAAAAAGCTGGAACTTAAGAATCTTGTTTCGAAATTCAGCAGTATGCATAATTTTCCATTTTTTCACCCCATTCATGGATTCCGTCTTTAGAATGTTCCTTTTCTTGGTATTTAGCTTAGTCTGCTTTGATCAAACTGGAATGCTTATAGATGTCTACATTGGTACACCCATCTTCACACAAGTCCCAAATGCACCTAAACATGCACTATCCAGTGCTGCTCCCAAGCGTCTAGAATCTCAATCCAAACTTGGCTTTGTAATTGATAGTGGTAAGGTTTTCAAACCCCTTTATACTGTTGTGACTTGGTTAGTGTATATATAGACCTTCACACTTTCATTCAACAAAACAAAAATATTGGTTATAACGTACAGTTGTATGGAAATAAATCAGTCTGATATTATAATCAATATGATGGGTTGCGAGCATAAAAATGCTTTCAAAATGAATATCTTGTAATATTTGAGAGTTGGAAGAGGTATTCCCTATACATTGTTGAGGTGGTATAGAAGTTTCATCATTCTTATCCTGTTGGAGTAGTAGTTTCCACATGATCCATTAGTTGTATATATTGGATTCAAAGGTCTTTTGATCTACTTGAACCATTCTAGCTAGTGTCGACTCTCAAAATTGATATGATTCTATTTAGTGTCAAAACATAATAACTTAGAAGCACCTACCAAATTTTGACATCCAATCATTTTGATCTCACCTTCTATCTAGTTTGAAGTACTTGTCATGTGCATATCTCATTTCATCATTTTCGCTTCCGTTTGACCCCTTCGACAAACTTACCAATTTGCATCTCATGTGCGATCGTGTTGTGGTTAGGTGAAGTTTGGTATTTGGTAATTTCTTGCCAATCACATTTTCATGCCGCGAATTCAGTGTCATTTTCATCAACTTGTCACATTGGTCATGTCCATTTTTTGTTTGACAAAAACCATCACCGTTTGATTTTCTAGGTGCTTAGTTGAAATTTTGGCAAGTCAAAGTTTTGTGTCATGACAATTAAATTTTGTTATTTTCATGTCCTCCATTAATTCATATGATGCGTCCATCCATCAATCTTCTCAAGTTAAAAAATACCCCCCCTCCTAATTCTTATAGCAAAAAAAACCAATATCCCCTATTTTATAAAATAAAATATGGGTGCTTCCCCCTTTTAATTATTTCCCCTATCATAGCTTGTAAATCCTTTTCTCTCTTAAGCCCTCACCCCTTCCCATTTTCATTTACATAAAAAGAAAATCGCCTTTAAATCCCAAACCCCTTTACCTTACCCTTCCAAAAGTCTCCTCCCTCGAGCTCCTTTTGTCTTATCCTAAGTTCCCTATTCCCCATTTAAAATGAAAAACGTGGCATTTCTCTTGTCCCTAATCCCCTTTACAATTAAAATTATCAATCTAAAATAGAAATGGGATATTATTTCCCCTAATCCCCGTTACAATTATATAATCTAACTTTGGTTTTCTATAGGTTATACAATAATTTCTTGTAACATAAGGTTTTTAGTCTTTGCCTAGGTGATACATTATATGTTCCACCCTTCTCAATTTATTTGTACAATCACATTAAATATATTTAAAATTTATAATGTTGAATGAAATTATTTATTTAAATGTAATTATTTAATAAAATATGTTAATACATGTTGAATTTTTATTACACCAAACTCTTTAATTATACTAATATTATGATTGAGAAGAATTTAAAAAATTTAAAATAAAATAAAATACAACCTACATTTAAATATACTTTACATATCAAAATAAATTTGTTTTGCTAACAATCTAAGAGGGTGTACATAGAGACTTAAATATACTTTACATATCAAAATAATTTATTTTTTTTGCTAACAATCTAAGAGGGTGTACACAAAGACAAGGTTGCAAGTTCGCGGGCTAAATTTGGGATTATGCTTCTACTACCTTCCATCACATTCACACCACAAAAACATCATGTTTTCATAATCTACTCATCTTGGTTCAAGTCGCAGCAAGATATTTAAGCCGGAGTCACTGCAGTTGCAGTTCCCCTTCTTGCCTCAAACTCTCAAACAGATGGATAATAGTAGACGAGATTTGAACCTGCACCGTTCACTGTGAAGCTTTCTCTCCAGGTCGAATTCATACATTTAGCATGGATTCGAATCATTTTCTTCAGAAATCATCCTCTGGCCATCGGCTTCTATGTCTCCAAGTATTTTTTGCGGTAAATATGGTTGAATTTCATGTATTCTAGGGATTTTTAGCATTAAAGATGGTTGAATTTGAGGTATTCTAGGGTTTGCAGGGTTATTGAATAGGAAGAAAGGCATATGAGAAAGAAAAAATATTAGACATTATTTCAGAGATTTTTGGTTCAAATGGCAAGATTGCATGTGGCTTTTGATGTACTTTCCCTGGATACAAAACCTCTGTCTTCTGGATCTACTAAAATTGAGAAATAAATTAAGCTAATTAACTAGCTAGGTTGATTTGCTTGTTAAGTTCTTAATTTCTCCCTCAATTCTCATAATTTTCTATTTACGAGGGGATTTGTTTTCTTTGTTAATGCTAGAGATGTTATTGGAACAACCTCTCTTCATATGTTTTCCCAAGCTGGGAAGGTTGATATATGTCGTTTGTTGTTGGAAAACGGGGCATTTGTCTCGACAACCACTTCCACATTTGGTTTGGGTTAGATTTCTAAAATTTGATGTGTCAATTCAATAATCCCAATTTTGATATAATTTAGAATTAGAGTGGGTGGGTATGATGCAGAGATCAAGATCAATCTAGGTAATTGTTTCATAGTTTTTGAGTCAAAATACACATGCTTGTGTGAGAGAGACTCGACCTCTGTTACGATTTCCATTTGTATTCACATCAGAATATTTGTAATCGGCTCCATATGGGATCATGATTTCTTTGTGATCTCTGGATACAGAGCATTTTCCTTTATCGCAGATCAATGTGTATACGTGGGTAGAACCCAAGTCTTGTTTTTTGTGATCTATGATTGGTTTAATTTGATATGTTGCTTTGGTAATTTGTTGAATACCAAAGCATGGAAGCACAACTCTTCATAGAGTATCTAAGAGGACAGATAGAAGTAATGTAACAACTTTTTATTGAGTAAGAAGTCTCTGTATCTTCTTTTGAATTTTTTATGTATCCTTTCTTAGACTACAATGCCCAGAAAGAAATGTCAAGTTTGAATTTAATGGATGGACAAAATTTATTTATAAATATATGGTTCCATGCTCAAGAATATTTTCCACTTCAGATTGATTGCTTGATAGATTCAAGCTTTCAGCTCAACCTAGCAAGAGGAAATGTTCTTCAATCCCATATCCAAATAGAGATGTGGTTTATGTAAATGAGGATGCTTATGCAGACCTATAACAAAACACGGAATTAGCCGAGCACTCTTGTCCTCCCATCCTGTTTTATCTTTCATGGTAGGCAGAGAATGAATAACGCCGAACGTGCTCGAAAAAATATGTGACATATCTCTTTTAATCCCTGGCATTGATTGAATGATAGTTCCGACAAGGTGTTTAAACGATCCTTTGGACATCTGGTGCCCATACCTATTGAGGCCTTTCATATTAAAAACATAATCGCAGGCTGAAATACTGCCTGGAGCAACAGATTTATTAGTTTCTATTGGAAAAACCCCAAGAAACTGGCATTTCAATTGATGAATCAGAAGTGGGGCTCAAAGCTGAAGAAATAGACTTCCCAATCAATATCCAACATATGATAGTTGTCCTCACCTTTCACAAAATAAATAAGGGATGACTACATTCTAGAATCTGAATTGCAGAAAAGATATAGTCCCATTACTTTTAGTTCTCAGGCAATGATAATAAAACTGTATGTAGCTGGTAAAGAATTCTCTTGTCCAATGTAGCATGCAACTACTATCAAAATCAAAAGGATATTTCCGTGAGTAAATAAGCTAGAACCAACCCCTCTCATTTTGAATGAACTCTTCAAGATAGAACGAGCTATTGCTTATTCTGAAATATTAGCTCATATTTCTGATAAGACCATTCAACATTTCATATTATACTTTAAGCCTGTCAAGTTCATTATTAGATCTAGTCTTAAAGTTATGCCAAGAATATTGAAAAATGAGAAGCTACTCACAGAGAATATCTCTCGAATCTTCAAATGGGTTGCGTGGTTAGCAAAAAAAAAATATTTTGAGGTCCAGTATAAGTCTGGTTATTAAAAATGTTGATGTTTCATTTCAAAACAAATCTTTTTCCCACCTTTTTCCCAGACAGTTACAATAATTGTATTATGATATAATACCTTCACCTTTCTGCTTTGCATAGAGGCTTCTATCTATGCTAATAGTCGGAGATTGTTATGGCTATCGTAGGATTTAATGCTCAGCCAATTGATTGCTCTTTTTGAAATTGGATTTATCTTCTTGTTTACAGCTTAGTGGTATTCATTTCTTGGCTTTTGCATTAAACTTTATAGCGATGGTTTCTGATACCGAAAGGCATCATACTTCACAAATTACAAGGTTTTCACAAAACGTATTCATTCTACATACCCATCCCAGATCCATTTTAGGGACAAATTTATTTAGGGTATGTTTCCCAATTGATTGTTGTCTGCACCTAGAGTTGTATACCAGCAACCTTGCCTCATGACTTGCTTATTGGATCAGTAATCCCTACCTCACGATTATTATTGAACATGAGGAGGAGGAGCCCGGCCTAACCCGTAGGTAATATCTCCGGCCTACCTTATATAAGTGTTAATATAAAACTAAAGTAAGGGGCTAGTAAACAACTGGAGTGTTAGTATGTGTAAAACTTGATTTTAAACTTAAGTTACAATGGTTTTTTAGTGTTTTCTGATCAGCAATACAAGTGCTCGGATACACTTAGCAATCATCCCCCCGAAACATAGTATATGATACCTTAATAAGTAGTCAAGAAAGGCCTCTTCAATTTTAGTTTTTAATTACCTATTTGTTATGCATTTATTTGCCGACGTTAAAGTGACCAAAAAACCTTAAACTAAGCCTAATAATGTGTTTTAACAGCAGTAAATGATGTAAATCAAACTCATATTTGTAGGGTGATTAAGTTAAGTGTTTCAATTATAAGAAGGATGCAAATGATTACAAATGTGGTGCCTTCAATGTCACCTTAAAACTTCAGCCAATAATCAGTGCACAATCAGCAGTAAAAAGAGGTTATTACACTCGGATTTAAAATGAAGGATTTTCTCTGTTATGAACTTAGAGCCATACACTTCTATGAGCTTTTGTTGACATCGGGTAAGGAACTACTATGCTAATGCACCTTACCTCCTGTATTACAGAATTCTTGACATCCAAACACCATGTCAGAGAAGAAATAGTTCCAAATAATATTTGTGTGCAGCCAACTTAAAGGCATATAATATGCATATGTTGGAGTTATGCAATCTAGTTTTCACTGCATAGTTAGCATCACCAAAAATCCCCATAGGAACATAATCCATCCTTGATATGGTGAACAAAGTGAGAATATTTCATAATAATTTCTTGCCTAATAATCTTGGTGATGATCTTAGTATCATTATGACAATCACCACATACACAAAGGTTTTCTGTGATCCAGACAGGGGTTCTAGGGCTAGTGCTGAATCCCTGATATGTCCAAAGGAAAGAGCCAACTTCTCAGTATGAATGCCCATGGTGAGGTGTTTTAATTCATCCTCCACATCATGTGGCACAAAATTTGTGCTAGGGACATACCCTGCCTCCTTCATCTGCCCTAGCAAGGTATCCAGCATTGCATAAATTTTCTTTGATTGAGGGTAATATTATGTAGCCTGCAGTTGTAGGGTAAATACTATTTTACTGATGTCTCTTTCCTCTCACCTCCTATCTCTCAACTTTACTAGTTTTTCTCTAGCGTTTCCACTTCTCTTTCCTTTTGTCCTTTTTTAAAAAAATGTTGATATTTTGTTTTGTCAGTTAGAATATCTATATTATTATTATGCGAAAAAGGTTACAGCTGGTTCAAAAATAGTGATAATATCCCTGTAAGAGTATCTCATATCCATATGTCTGATAATTCTCAAATACAACCTTCAAAATCAAAACCAGAACTAGGAACCCTTTTTGGCTTGTATTTGCAATAGACTAATAAAAGAAACCACTTGAAAAACTTAAATAAGCAAACATATATGCCTGTTTAATTCTCTATTAGGATGAGAATAATTCCCTTTACCATGAGGTGGGAAAAACAAAATCCAGAACACTATTAACTTAAAAAATTAAGGTTACTATTTACTAGAAATCACCATATTGAGGGCCTGGGCATGTTTTAACCACCTTGAATCCTAATGTGCTTATTTGTTCTCTGAAACAATATATGAAGCATTTTTAAAAAAAAATACTGTATTGAGATTAAAATCCCATGAAATGATTGGAATATGATTTTTGATAAACTTTGTTGTGTTTGGAACTTGGAATGGCATCGGGGAGCACCTTCTAGGATATTTTTCGTTGGTGATTTAACAACTGAGGGTTACTAATTGTGGCACATCATTCCTACAACAATCCAAATGCTGATGCAACTATAGCCACACCATTTGACATGAGAAATGGGTTCATGGATCCAAATGCTTCCTTGGATCTTGGACTCATCTTCAATGCAGGTAAAGTTCAAACCTGTTTAAAACTCTTTTCTGCTACATATTGATAATTGTTTTAATAAAAGTGTGCAGCCTAATAGTAGACAATATCCATTTTGAAAGAGGCCTATTTATCTGAGTTATCACATCCATCTCTTGTTTCGTATTATTTCCGTTTAAACGTGGTATACAAAATGATAGAATGAAAACATGGAGAAATCAAAAATCAGTTTTGATTAGTGCTCTGCATTCGTCATATCCTTAAACTGAGCCTACATGGGTTTTCATTCTATGCTAGGCTTTTGTGGAAGAGCATTTTAATTATTCTTTATGGTAGACTAGACGTATTCCCTTTTATGAAGACTAATTTGAAGGTCTTGCATACTATTTACTTATGCATTGTTTTGACCCTTCCATTAGGTGGACTAATTCTGTTGGACAAATGCTTGACAGGGAAATTCACCATCTGCAAATAAGCAATTCTATTCAAATGATCAGACCTTATCACACTTTGCACGTTTTGCTAAGGTTTACAAGGCTTGGGATTTCTTTCGCATTCATCTTGTGAATGTGAACTTCTTTACTCTCAGTTTGACTCTTTCCATTTATACAATTCTCCAAGTCCTTAGAAACTTCATTGAAATTTCAGAGTATAAATTATGGTATGTTAAACTTTGATATAATTGTGACCTATGCTTTAAAGAGATATACTTACAGTATCCATTTTAAAATTTTATGTCTCAATCTTCAGGAAGCTGCTACAAAGGGACTTCCAATTGTTAGACATCTTTTTCTTCGTTACCCATATGACAAGTATGTGTAGAAGCTAACATTCCAACAATTTTTAGTGGGGTCTGAAGTTTTGGTGGTGCTTGTTGTGGAAAAAGGTAGGAATCAAGTAAAATCCTATTTTCTTGGAGGAGAGGATTGGAAACATATTTGGACAGGAAGGATCTTCAACCCCCCAATGTCATCTGGCATGGAATATTGGATTTGTGCTCCCTTGGGGTACCCTGCAGTATTTGTGAAGTTTGTGTATCTTATTGGAACAACTTTATGCAAAATATGCTAGATTTGGGTGTCTACATGATGTTACCTCCTGCAAAAGCCAACTAGATTCCTCCTGATACAAATGACACTAGCCCTATTGCTAGTTTGATGCATAGAACTGCCCATAATATACCCATAATTTGAAGGATTAGGATGCTTTCTTGATAGGAGGTTGTAGAATAGGGTTGAAACATGCCCATGTCCTCTCAAAATCAACCAAGAACACAAGATGATGATGTTTTACTATTGTGAGTGTTTGTCACATTCATACTATTACCCAATGATTATCAGAGGTTTTCCAGGGCACAAGGAAAGGTACAGATGCCACTGGAAACCCTCCCGACCATATTTCAAGCATGTTGATTCTACATGTTTGTTCCTCTTGATTGCAGCTTGGGATATTGTTACAAGGATGAAAGCATGCAACTATTTACTATCTCCAAAATGAAGACTCTTCCAGAGCTTGAGAGTAATGCACTCACAAAATAACACTGGAAACAAGAACATTGTGCTACAGGATTCTCCAACCAACAAATAGGAATTGAGAAAGATTGATCACATTTGAGGTCTCAACCTTGCTACAAGAAATAATGGCATAAAATTTAATGGTATAGGACTGATATTATTATCATCACCAATAGTAAGTTGTCTATGACTATACCAAGTACCATGTTGTGTTTGATCGGTGTGATTCCCTTCTCTTTTAGTCCATTCTCCCAAGTCTGCTCACACAGTGTATATATGTTGTCTCAAGTGCAAATATTAACAAAAAGATCTGTTTTGTATGGATATGTCCTCGTGAATTTTATTGCTTATCCATTGCATTTTGTTGTACCCTAGCACATATTTTCATGCACATATTTGGGTATATTGGATGCGTGGGAGGTGAAAATTTTCAGGCGAGAGGTATGAAGCTGGCAGGAATTGAAATATATGTTTTTACCCTAGCATTTTAAATATGTTTTGTAGTCTTCTCAAACATTAATCATTCCATCTCTACGGTTGAACTTGGTTTATAGTCTAATACTGCATTATCTCTGTTTAATCATGTGAGGTGTTTTCTTTCATGGGTTGAGTGTTTTCTTTTATGGGTTCTCTTTATCTGATAGGTAGAGCCTATACTAACTCATTTTATGTTGTTTTTTGTTTGCAGACTACACCTCCAATTAAAACCTTTGAAGCTCATGGCATTCAAAAATATTTGAAGGATATTGCAATTAACTGCCAGTACATCAAATAGGTAAACAAATTCTTTTTATGGATACCCTTAACTAATTTGGCTGAGGGGGTTTCTTTGAGTTTGGGGTTTCTAAGCCTGCACTGTTTCCCTAATTTTTTATGTCTTCTTTGTGTCATGTTATTCGTGAAACTCCAAAATCAAGACTTGGAATTGCAGAGCTAAGAGGTGAGTAGAGGAATATTGAAAATTGATGCAGTAAGGCAAGGTACATTGTTGACTGTCTAATGCCAAATGTCCATTAGGAATTCAGATGCCTACATTTCAGCAAGTTAATGCAGCTACCTAGATGCATTTAGAAAGATCGCATCCTGAGAGGCACTCTTTGTTGCTTCTAATTTACTACTGATGACTAAAGAGTTTGTTTTCATGTTTCTCTCTTTAGAATATACTTGTGAATGAATCTCTATTGGCATGTTCTTGTGTTTAGTTTTTAGTCATCGTCTGCTAGACACGGGAGTATTCCTTAATTTGATGATTGAAATATGCTTTGTGGTTAGCAACTAAGGGGTTTTCTATGGAGTTTGTAATCTCGTAGTTTTGTTTTTCCAGACTGTTGCAGCCAAAGGAGAGGCCCCAATAGGACTTCCTGTTAAAAAAATTGGTCATGGTTCATCAAACACAAATTCTGAGGTGATGGCAAGGGCCAAGGGCTGTGATTTGTGTCATATTAGTTTGTCCCTTTTTTTCTTGGTTTTTGACTTTAATTACGTATTGATGTGACCCAATATTATTATTGTTGGTATTGCTATTCATGATTCCTTTTTTTCTTTGGTTTTCTAATAAACATTCATTTGATTGCACTATTTATCAAGGTAACGATGGTGGCCAACCAAAGGCAACAGATGCATTAGCAGGGGAACTATGGGAGGTGAAAAGGAAAGGATCAGAAAGGATTCTCTCTATGGGAAATCATCTGGTTGGTATCTCCACTCTGTAAGTTCAAAAATATACCTTTTAGATACATACATATGAATTCTATGGATTATGCAGAGCACTAAGTGGACCCTTGTATATAAGTAAAATATTTGTGGATTATTTCCTTAGCCTGTAGAACAGCGGGTCCCGAATGACATTAAAAGAAAAACCAACAGAAGTATTAGTAATGAACCTGCAAAACTCCTTTTGAATAATTAACCTGCAAAACTATATAATTAAAGGATAAGTATATTGTCATTATTGGATTCTATGGATAAAGATAGATCGTTCAACTTTGGCATCCATTTCTTGTAACTCTCTTTGCAATTCAAATACTTCTCTTCCTTATAACTACTACCGAATGAAGTATGGGATATGATGTCTGGTGTTAATGCTCTAAACTCCTTATGAACATCAAATTTTGAGTAAGGTTGTTACTTTTCTTCTGCTATTATATGGCTTCCCTGATTGACACAATTCCAAAACCTGACCAATGTCACCTTGGCTACAATAATAAAGACGGCTTTGATAATCGATAGCCATGACATGGTTCAATATCTTGGGAAAACCAATGTAGGTATCCATGATAGCATGCAACTTGTCCATGGATTCAATAGCCAGTACTCTACTCTAAGATAATAAAAAAATGATGAATTTATCATGTGAACGTGCTATCGTTATTATATATTGTGCGTGGAATGAAAATACTATGAATACTATTTGAGAACAAGACAGTGCAAGTATGGTGCTACATGTAAATTCCATCATCCATAACTAGTTGTTGCATTAATTTTAATGCCTATGGGTTTCTTGAGTCTTCATAGGATTCTACAATTATATGAGCTTGATAGAGGTTAATCCAATTGTTTGGAGAACTTTGGGCCTTGGCATTGGTTTGATGAATCTATGATGGATTGTTGTTAACCTTTGGAAAGGGTGAACGCTGATGGCATTGCATTTGGGAAAGTTGCATTCCTAGTTAATTGTTCTCGAGGCAAGTTTGAAGCTTTTTGCACTAATCAAATTTCTCTTGATGAGTTCCAAATATTTGTAGCAATGTGTGGTTCTTCTGAAGATTGCCATGTGATTGCATCATATCATAAAGCTCCATTGAAGCATGTTTGTTTTGTGTGCACTTTATGTTGGTCCAACACATGAACTTATGCTTGATTGCACTCAAACATTATATGCTCTTGCATGCTTTTGTCTCATTATATGCATAATTGATGATTTGAAGTTAGAATTCAAATTATGTCTTCCATTGGTTGTCCCACCTTGAGAATTAAAGGGTATATAATTCATTTCTATTAGAGTGTTTATTTTTCTATAACATTGTATTTTTTATTCTCTTTGTTTGTGAATCCCCTTTTAAATCTTGATCACCCACACAACAATATATATAACACCTTATATGCAATGAAAATTATTAGACACATATATTGCAAGTATATTCAGAGAGTTAGTGTGCTTAAACTCTCCTTAAATAAATTTCTTGTTGTGTTTTTTCTTGAAGATTTATACATTTTTGAATTATTATTAAAATGGTTTGTGTCTGAATACTACTTCATGCCATCCTTGTTCTTTATATATGGTAATTTTTATCGCACCATTGGACTGCTATAGTTCAAATTAGAAGTTTCAATCTGAAGAAAAATTTCATTTCCTGCTATCCTATCTTGTTATTTCTAGATGTCAATAACAATCCCTTATCACTTCTATGTTTTTCAATGTTGTGACCCTCTAGTCTTGGAAAGTTTACATTCTCTTTATGTCTTTAGGATCATTGTTTTGATGCTTTTTTTTGTAGGTTGGAGGATGGACTCAAATATACAAAGGGTTGACACTTGTGACAATCAGAGGAGCAGGGCATATCCACATTTCAACCTTGGGGTATCCAGTCCTTACAAGAGGAGGGGGTAAGCTTGATGCTGAGAAAACCATAATCAACATAACTGGCGCTATAAAAAGGGCCTGGTACTCTATTTTAAGCTTTACTTCCTATAGTTGTTTTAATATTCTTTGCAAGTCTGGAACCCAAAAGAGTCCTCACTAGATCTTAGGCTATAGAGAGTGACTTAGAGTTTGAAAAGCATTCCCATCCTCCTAAAAGTAAGGACCCCATAGTTGTATCACCTCAAGTTCCTCACCCTCAGCAAGTTATTCCCATTATTATCAAAGGATACAAATGGCTGCTATGAATGCACCCTGGCAAAGCCTTGTTTTCACAAAATTGTTGAACCACAGAGAGACTGATATGTTCCTCTTTTTACATGGAATTCTTTCCTAAGATGTAGCGTAGCCTTGAAAGAGGGTTTTCGACAAAACGACTTCCCCTATACTCCAGAATAAAGAGTCCTAGATAGAGTTCTCATTGTGACATCTTGCATTTAAGGAGATTATATTTTCTATTTTCTATGAAATACTATTGACTTAACTCCATTTATTTTGTATTGCAGGATGGAAAGTCAGCCTGCCATGAATAGCAGCCGACTTGCTACTGTACAAATGAAAGGGCAGCCTGTTGTTCAAAAAATTGGTTGTTGCTCATAAGACAATTCCTAGAATAATTTTTACTGCAACTGGTTTTGAAGAAGTGAAGTTGAAGATAATTGTATGTATTTTGGATCTCAGACAGGAAAACATCTCTAGCTGTCGAGAGATCAACAATTGATAGACAATTAAAACAAATTTATTGCAAGTTGGATCTCGTATTCTTTTCTGTCTGTGAAGGGAAGCAGCTTGCTTTTGTTCCTGATAATTTGTACAACCATGGATTACTGTACTCATGCATAGTTTGTAAGATCATTCTTCTTTTAATTTTCATCATTGTCACAGTGGAACTACTATATCTTAGAATTATTTTAGTACTTGAAGTATTATTTTTGAATATGTTTGACATTCATTTTGTTCCCATGCAAAATTTGTTTGAATATCATCATTGTAAAGCAATAACAACTTCTTAAAGGGTTCTAGCTCAATGGTAGAGCACCATCCTAATTATAGGCAGGAGATTGGTGGTTCGATTCCTCCGTACCCTATCATAAATTAGTGACTAAGAAAACAACTAAATTCGCATATATATGACTATTAGTAGCTAATTTCCAATATCTTATAGCACAACTAACGTTTAGTCTTATTTAGCTTAGTCATTAATATGTTATCGTCTAGTATTTTATTTAGTCGTATATTTGGTCATTAATTGTGACAATCAATGACTAAATCAGTGAGTATCAATGACTAAATCAATGAGTATCAATGACTAAATCAATGACTAATAATTCAACCAATTAATGACTAGTGAAATACGACTAGAGATAAGATAGTGGAAATCGGATACTATTAGTCACCGACTCAAAAATAGTTGTTTATAGTCAGATTTTAGTCATTAATTTCTCATTTTGTACTAGTGTTGATTGCTTTTGTAAATGTATGTATTATTTTAATATTTCTTATATTAACTAATATCTATTGATGGTTTCATGTAATTATAAAGGAAAGACATCCTACGACATATCGTCCAAAGGAAGTGATTTCAGAACAAGTACCGGAGGAACATGGAGCTATCAATAATGGAGAACAAGTTAATGATCATATTGAAGAAGATGATCATACTGATAACATAGTTGAAGATTATGGTACAAATCCATTGATCCATGATACATTTAATGTTAGAATGGATGATGATGATCATGATCATGAAAATGATGACGTTGATGATGTTCATGATTTACCTCTTCTTGAGAAGGCATGCGAACCCCTTTATGAGGGCTCCAACACAAATCTTCTCTCTGCTATATTGTTGATAATGAACTTGAAGGTTATGAATGGTATTTCAAACACATCACTCACACAGATGTTAAGGTATGTAATATATTCCATCACATATATATAATCGCGCTAAAGGTTATCACTGTTTTTCTAATAAAATTATTTTTAATTCATAAGTCAAATAAATACGGATGAAATGTGTTTCATTAATATTATTTATATATTATATTAACTAGATTTTTATTTTAATTTGTTGTAGCTTGATAGTTGAATTTTTGTTACCACCGTCAAATATTTTACCTCACACATATCAAGATTTATCTACCATCATGACAGAAATTGGAATGTAGTATGAATCAATTCATGCATGCCCCGATGACCATGTTATCTATTATAATCAGCATGAATTTGAAACAAAATATCAAGAATATCATATCAAGTAACAAAAAAGGTGTGTCGCAAGGTTCCTCATTATATTCCCATTATTCCACGTTTGCAACGAATGTTCAGGTGCAAAAACATAGTGGAATTTATGGATTACCATGCACGGAATAGAAGTCAATATGACATTATTCGAATGCGTGTAGATGGGTCTACATTTAGAGCTATAGAGGAAAAACGACCCCACTTTAAAGAAGAACCTCGTAATCTTAGGATTTCTTTGGCAGCAGATGGTGTCAATCCATTTGCAGAGATGAGGTTCGTTTACTTGGTGTGGCCTATTTTTGTTATCAACAATAACATTCCTCCATGGTTATCAATAAAGAGGGAACACATAATGTTGGCAATGATGATTCAAGGTATGTGTCTACAGTTTTTTTTTAAATGTAGTGGCATCTCATTTGTCGTATTTTGTTGCATAACATCATTTATAGATATATATTCTCTTGTGTATGATTTATATATCTAAATGGTCGTAATAATTTTATATTTTATATGTTCAAATCAATCAGGTAAGTACCAAGTTAAAGATACGAATGTATATATCGAACATCTTATTGACGAGATATTAAAGTTATGGAATGGCATCACTATGTATGACGTATCTAGACCAATACGACAAAGGAAATTTAAATTCCATGCAATGCTTGTATGGACAATACATGATTCCCCAGAGTTAACCCATTTTTACGGTTTGTAATTAAAAGTTCCACTTTAATTGCATTTAATTTTATGAACTAGTTAATATATTATGCACGCATGTTTTTTTAAACCAACCTAGATCCAAATCCTAGGCTCTATCAAGCGCCGAGAGGGATCAAATCTCCCGAGGTGCAAACCTCTTCTCAGGTATTGCACTCAAGGAGCTTTTACAAGATCTCCCTCATATTATTACTTTTGAATTTCTATTATTACATTTTATTTATGGCCGACTGTCACATCCCCTTCCATCAATCCAATTCAAGGGAGGGAACATGATTGTAACATGGGGTTTCTAATTCTTCCCCAAAGCCATAATGGTAAAATTTTTGCCATTTAAATAAGATGCACAATTAAATTACGCAGCGGAATTAAAATGCATAATTGCACACACACAACAGACATACATCGGCATATTTATCTCAAGCAAATGATGCATCAATAGGCAAAGAATCCATCCCATTCTCATGCTATGCACAGACTTCATATCAATTCCATTAATCATGAATAAATGTCATTCTGAATTAGCACAATGCAGAACACATAATGCATATAATTTACAACACAGAGAACACTTATCTTTGAGATGAAGTTGTCCAACAACAAGCTATGTGAGAGCAACGTTCCACCCAACCATAGATCTCTGTCCAGCTTGTATTCTTTTAGCTGAGAGATCACCCCCGAGATGGGTTGTGTATCCACTAAGGAGGAACTAGCTGGGCTCACTCACAGGCATGGTTTCACTCAACAGCTATGCTAAGCCAGCTCACAGTTGGGTTTATCAAGCATACAACAGACAAAGGAGGGAAATGCTAAGCAAGTGAGCTCAGCCACAGAGCTACATGCATCTCAAATGAATTCAACAGTCAAGGTACCCACATTACCTACCACACCCAACACAAGGAAGGTCCCCTTCTCTGCAGCACAGTCCCTCAGGCGTCCCTTCCCTCCAGTGCTCTTCAGGATGGGTATAGAAAGGTCCAGCTATTAATTCTTGAGATTCTAGCCTTCACTAGGTTTATCAAGCAAACCCAACCTCTGCTCAGTCATCCACAATTGGATTTCTCACAATTTTGTTCATCAAATAACTCAATCCCGTCACTGGTTTTATAGGCTATAAAAACTGGGTTTTCCAATGGATTTCGGGGTATCTAATACTCTCAAATTCACCCCAAGGTTCATATCTATGTATCCCCCATTGGATTTCACTATCAAATACTAAATCTGGGCATTTTTGGCTCTTCAAAACGTGGGTTCTTGCAAAGTTGCGATTTCTGGTTTTTGCTCATTACTGGAATTCGTTTTTGGATGGAAAATGATGCTGGGTTCCTCCACACTGGAATGGGAATGAGGAAGAAGCAACTCCCATGAAGTAGAGTGATTTGTGGTACAAGAAAACAGAGTCCATACCTGCAAATATGAATTTATGGGCTACCCATGCTCCATCGACACCATGGACTGAAATCTTCAACTACTTCCTTACAACAGAAATAAATGTCATCAAGGAAAGTCAAATGGGTTCTCACAATGACATTTGTCAACATATGGTTCATCCCCACAACCCCCTCACCACTCCCCAGTGGACACACATGGTCCCTTCTCATTCAATGCTTCCATAACCAGTTTTGGTATTTTATTGAAATATTAACATTTACATCAATTTACAATATTCCATGGCTTAATAGCACATGGGTATCAAAATATCAAATACTTGCTTGTTATAAATAAAATCCGAACATACACTAGCGAGGCCTTGGCCTTGAGGGAAACATACAACACATGTATACAATATTTACATTAAAAGCCAATATTTCCTAAGGGTCAAAATTGGGGTATTACACCGACAATATCGACAAACACTCGACTCACAAGATCTCCCTCATATTATTACTTTTTACTTTTTATTATCACATTTTATTTATGGCCGAAAATATCGACAAACACTCGACTCACAAGATCTCCCTCATATTATTACTTTTTACTTTTTACTATTACATTTTATTTATGCCCGACAATATCGAAAAACACTCGACTCACAAGATCTCCCTCATATTATTACTTTTTACTTTTAATTATCACATTTTATTTATAGCCGACAATATCAACAAACACTAGACTCACAAGATCTCCCTCATACTGGGCTGTAGAGCGCCTCTCGGCACAATAATCCATTCATTTTATATATAATTATAATTGACATAGATAATCCATCTCTTTATGTAGGTCTTCAGACAAAGGGAAAATTTGCATGTCCAGTTTGTGGTCCTAAGATCAAATCTCATCATTCAAAAAGTTTAGGAAAGGAGGTGTTTGATGAGTATAGGCACTTCCTCTCTAAGAATCATAGGTATCGAACTACCGAAAATCATTTGTTCAATGGGAAGCAAGAGATTGCATTAAAACCGCAGAGAATGATACCTCACCTATGGAAGTTGAAATATAATAGAAATCGTCAAGGTACGTATGAATCATCGTATATGAAATGTTATGTATTTTTTTTTACTGTGTGTTGTTTACTTTAATTGACATTGATTTCTGTAATTTCTTTATAAACTATGATTCATGATGGCCGTCGTGATCATGAATGCATTAATGGGATTCCACAAGGAATGAAAAGTTATCCTAAACAAATTAGTAGGTTTCCCTACTATGAGCACCTACAAATTGATTATCGGTTTGATACAATGCATATCGGAAAGAATGTGACTGAAACATTATGGAGAATATTGGATGGAAGGAGTAAGAAAGAAAAAATTGTCAAAATTTGCAAAGACATTCAAGAAGGAAACCATGCAATGAAATACGTCATTCAATTTCATAGAAATGGAGACCAAATTAATATAAAATCACTTCCATGGATGTTAACGGAGCAGCAAAGTAATGTTGTAAAAGAAGTCATGCGAAAAATTAAATTTCCCACGGGATTTTGTTCGAACGTGAAGAATATCATAACAAATTAAAGAAAGGTGATTTTGGGGGGGTGAAAACACATGATTGGCATATCTTCATGAAGGTAATTATTATGGTATACATATAATTATTGCTATATTTTTTTATTCCAGTGCATATTGTTGGTATTTTTTTGTCTAGTTTTTGTAAAAAAAATGAAACAATTTTTATATTGTTACAGTATGTTCTACCTCTCTCTCTCCCATACAACTTCGGCAACAATTTCAAACATGTTATATATAATCCTGGGAAATACATGAGGTAAGTAGCGATTTTTTGCATGCACTTAGTGTTTGTTTAATTTATTGTAGAACTTATATTTTATTTTTGTGCACTAATTCATGTTATGTAATATAATTTTTTTTTGTTAAATCTCGTGATTGGTTTGCATCGCATGTATATGGTTGTGATCTAAATAAATCCATAAAGAAGATATAATGTATTGGAGGAGAGAAATTCCTTGTCTCATGTGTGAAATGCAAAAGCATCTACCTTCGAAATTTTTAAATGCACAAGAACACTGCCTCATACACCATGTTGAGGAGATTGAATTGTGTGGACCTGTACACTCAAGGTCCATGTGGATGGTTGAGAGGCACTTGAAATTTTTGAAGGGTTTGGTTAGACAACGAGCACGTCCTGAGGGTTCTATGATGGAGGGATATATGGTATACCAAAGCATGTTGTATATTAATGAATATCTTCCTAAAGTAGCATCAAAGCTCAATTTAGGTCGCATTTGTGATCCGGACTCCAATAACAATTTCAAAGGGGAATACCCGAAAGGGAAAGGTAGATCAATGAAGGTGAAAGGTAATTATTAGATAGTGGAGATTAATTAATATAATACATTTGACTGTTTATTTTTATGTATATATCATACATATTCTATTTTTAATATTCAATATGCATCAATTAAAAGTGTATACTTTTTTAAGTGAATATACATTTGTATTGAATTTTAATTTTATTTTCATCAAACAGTTGGTCGAGAGTGGGATACACCTCATTTATACATCGCAAACAATATTGACTGGATGAAGGTATGGATTGAATAATGTGAACAATATGGTCATGGAATATCATGGGAAGGTGTAGCTTCATTGGTTAAAGAAGCACATCGCAATGGAGATACCAATATTACACAAAGGGAAATTGATTTAGCATATGGTTTAAAAGATAAGCAGGAAAGCATATTAATCAACCACACTATTTAGTTTTTTTGCAAACACATTGATGTACACGTTGATTTTTTTTCCTGTAGGGAATAAACATGCACTGAATCATAAATGGATCATGATGTAATCTTTACGTGTATGGCTTGTTGTAGGTAAAACACCATAAGTCTATGTGGTGCAATGGTTGTAAATATTGCATCAAAAAGTTGGATAAAACAAAGAAAACATCAGATTGTGGGATATTTGTAGTCTTTGAGGTGACCAATGTTTCCTCTAGAAGTGACAGACATCCAAAACTCTCAAAAAATTGATAGTATGGGTATTTGGAAGATATTCTTCAATGTGACTTTAACTCCAAGGTAGTTCTATTCATTGTCAAATGGTACAGGTTACTATTGAATCAACGTGATCCCAATAAAACTATTATTAAACATGATAATGGATTTACCATGGTTAATACAAGGTTGTTTGAGCTAGGAAAAAAGCCCTATGTTCTTCCAAGCCAATGTGAACAGGTATTTTACTCTGAGGTTCCAGGTAGAGGGGGTTGGTCATTTGTTGTGAGACATGATCCAAGGGGAAGGCCGGTAAAGTATAATGTAGAGGAAGGTAATGAAGAGGGTCTCGAAGAAGAAGACGGTGTTGAAGATGATCAACATGAGTTAGATGATCATGTTCCAGAAGAAGATGCCAAAGAATTAGTTGAATAAGATGATGTAGAAGATAATGTCCATGAAGATGATATCGACGATGACATGATGATCGTAACTGACATCGATGACGATGATGATATGGCCAATCCCTACAATGTTGACTCTAGATCGGATGATACAAATGCTGACTTGGATGAAGAAGATGATGAAGTCCATTGAAGCATATGAGGTATGCCTTAATATATCTACTCTATATATTTTTATTTAATATTGCGATAGAATTATTGAATTTTATTGGTGCATATAAATTAATTGTTTCTTAGTGTTTTTTCCATTTTCCCATATGTTGGCATATGTTATAATTAGAAACATTGATTCTTAAGTATGACAAAAAACACAAATTTTTTTTTTACATAGATTTTGTTGGGTTATGGGGAATTGAGAGTGATGTGAGGGGGGGGGAGGGCCATAAGAGCTTCCACCTTCATGTGGTTGGCCTTGTTCAGTAGAGACTATTAAATTATTCTCGAAACAAATAGAATCTCATTAAGGCAATGCACAATTATCACGATAACCCAAATGGCGTGCTTGATCATGTACTGCACAGGGCCAACGTTGAAATTTTTTAAATTTGTGCTTGCTTGGACTAAAATATGGCATGGTTAGACTAGATGCATGCATTGACAGTGTGGTAGGGTTTATAGACTCAAACATGATTGACACTAGCAATTCGAGCATCAAAAACTATACCTATAGATTAATTAATGTGCTACACGGGGCCAACGTTGAATTTTTTTAAATTTGTGCTTGCTTGGACTGAAATTTGGCATGGTTAGACTAGACGTAGGCATTGGCGGTGTGGGAGGGTTGACAGACTCAAACATGACTGAAACTAACAATTCGAGAATAAAAAACCATACCTATAGATTAATTAATGTGTTACACGGGGCCAACGTTGAAATTTTTTAAATTTGTGCTTGCTTGGAATGGAATTTGGTATGGTTAGACTAGACACACGCATTAACGGTGTGGGAGTGTTTCTAGACTCAAACATGACTGACACTAACAATTCAAGCATAAAAAAACATACCTATATATTAATTAATGTGCTACATGGGGCCAACATTGAATTTTTTTAAATTTGTACTTTCTTGGACTGAAATTTGGCATGGCTAGAATAGACGCACGCATTGACAGTTTGGGAGGGTTTCCAGACTCAAACATGATTGAGACTAACAATTTGAACATAAAAAACCATACCTATAGATTAATTAATGTGCTACATGGGGCCAACGTTGAAATTTTTTAAATTTGTTCTTGCTTGGACTAAAATTTGGCATGGTTAGACTAGACACATGCATTGACGATGTGGGAGGGTTTCCAGAATCAAACATCACTGACACTAACAATTTGAGCATAAAAAAACCATACCTATAGATTAATTAAGGTGCTACACGGGGCCAATGTGATTAATTAATGTTATATGAGAGAATTTAAATTCGTTAATTAAATAACAAGTTTGTGTTTATTTCATAACTTAAAGATAATAGTCACATAGGATTTAGAAAATTTAACATATTCAAATTTTAAATATTCGTTAATTTATGTGTGTATCATCAAAAGTAATTTGAGTATAGGGTATCTTAGCTTTCCATGAAATCCCATGATAGTGCCATGGAAACATGAGAAACATAATTATAAGAAAACATGATTATGTTTAAAAATTTTAAAAAAACATTTCAATTTCAAAATATATCCACTTATTGTATTTATTCAAACCTATACAATATATGGGATCCTCACTTTTCCTTCACCTATTTGACTAACTATGTGCTCCCACTCATTTTCCCACATGATAAAGCCATTGACACTCCCACGTATCTTGATATTTAAGTGATGGCATTAAATTTAAAGACTTGAAGTAATAAATACATAATAATCGTTGTTGTAAAATTGAGGTATAACTTGGATTTTATCATTGTTTCAAAAATTGTACATTATTGATTTGAAATACATTGTCTGAGTTATGACATAAAACTAAATTTGAGTACTTATATCCTTAGGGGTGACTATGTGTGCATGTTCAGGATTAAGATGTTCATTAACATCCTCTCTTTTATACTATATATTATGAATTTGGGATATGTGAATAAATTTATGTGGATATAATAAATTGTGAATGTGTAATGACCTACATAATTTATATTACAAATTTTAGAATTCAACCATAAACTGATAGGTCCTCCATTTAACATAAGGGGAAAGAAACATATATAGAGAAATTGATATTTTCAATCAATGACAATATGTTCATGTTAAAATAATTAAAAGGATTAATTAATGTGTTGATTCTTTCTATTAAAATGCTCAATTAACAACCAAATAATATATTAAACAAACGCAATTATACAGAACAATACCACACCCTTGGGATGTGGTCTGCATCTCTCATGGAGCTAAAAATCAAACTCTATTGTTTCACAATGTATAATATTAAATCGTCACGGCATAGCCCCAAAATTATATCAATGTCCACCCTTTGTACATGAATTTCAATTGAAATGGGTGGTGGTACATATGTCTCCCTAGATATTGCAAGTAAAACAGTACCCAATGCAATGTTCATTTTGTTAGAAATCACATCCCTTGACTCAAATCTCAGCTGGCATGAATCTCCTAACTTCTTATGTACAACAATATTCCTACATGGAAATGGTATCAATCTCGCAAGAGTTGGTGTTGGGTCAATGTATCTATCAACCCAAGATGCCCTTAACTAAATTATTTTATGGAGCCATAAAATTTAGATCCAATGCTCATGTAATATATTCCTTACCATGTGTCATAGAATACACTAGGACCTTACCATGTTGTAGTATCATTCCTTGTGCATTAATGAATTGACTATCATAAACACAAGGGGCTGCCACCTCAAGCCTAAAATCTCATAGTTTAATTCGTTTCTTCCTTGGGAAGTCAAGAAAGATATAAAAACAAATACCCCACACATCATGTCCCTTTCTGGACACTTTCATTACAACCCACATTTTTGTCCCAACACTTGACTCCTCATAAAAACGTGCTCTTCCGAATGTTTCTATGAAGTCCAACCCTCTCATATAGTATTATCATATAATTTACACTCATGAAAATAGTCATCATTGAGTGATCAATAATACTATCAACCTAAATCGTTGTGATTTCCTTATAAACCATCAAGAATGTCTACTAATCTACTCTGATTATTGTGAGTAATCTCATTTCCCCATTACATTGGTGATGCATGATGAATTTTTCACTATGGATATATTGAAGATGGATAAACAAATAAAAGTAAAATAACTCTATCTCCAAAACAATATACATAAAATATATCGTTGCATATAAAATTAAATATTCACAGTGATGATGATGATGCTGATGATGCTGATGATGATGACGACCATAATGATCAAGATGAAGAAGAAGATGATGATAATGATGGTGATGATGATGATAATGAAGATGATGATGATGACGATGTGGTTCTATAACCCATATAAACAAGGTAATTTTGGAAGATAAGTAAGAAAACAAGGTGGTTCTATAACTCATATCAACCTTTGTAAAAGAAATTGCAAAGTTAACCACCCCTTTCAATTAACTTATAAGTACGGAAATCCATGTGTTTTAAGTAGAATAAAACTCTTAGGTAGATCATTCTTCATGTCGAGCGTCATGTCATTCATCATACCCAGGATAACAAAGATGCAAAGGAAAGTTGGGATACATTGAAAACTCTCTTTGAAACTGTGAATACTACTTAGGTAAACCATCTTGAAACTAAACTCTTCAACCTCTAAATATATGACTTCAACATGATTGAGGAGCATATTGCAAGGTTTAAAATCTAAAGGTTAACCTTATTCGAGTGGGATAAATAGGAAAATTAGATCCAAAACTTGTAAGAATTGTTCTGAATAATATCTCTCCATCATTCAAATCCTTTGCTCTTGTATTCTACAGCATTTATTTATTTTTCAACAATCCTATAGCTCATACTCTTGAGGGGATTTTCTCTAATATGATTCAACATCAAGTTACTTTGAGGAATATGGGTAAATTACACCCTCGAGATCAATCCCATAAAAAGGCCATCTCAACCCCACTTAAATCTAAGTCTAACTTGGGTAAGGGGTGTTAGCACCTATATATTTTTTGCTCTTTTACAGCATAAAGACCTATACATGAAAGATGGAAGGTCAGACCATGAAATACATTTAACCCAAAGGGAGCATGACTTTTTCAACATGGGGAATGTTGGAAAGGTTGCTGAATTTGATTCTGAGTAGTACCAAATGGGTTACATGAATGCTCTAGATGATATTCAAAGGAAGATGAAGTTAAGGAGCAGGGAGATACCGATTAGTGAAGGGAAGGTCGCCCATGTTCAGTCTTCCAAGACTCAGTAGAATATGGAGAAATTGAAAGAAAAACAGCCAGAGGTTGCTACACAGAAAACCTCGAAAGATAAGGGACACCATTCTAAAGAAGGTAGGCAACCAGAAGTCACTGAAGTAGGGAGGACAGCTTCAACATTCAGCTTGAAGGATGAACTGTCTAAGGTAAATATTTCTATCCCCTTAAATGAGCTGTTAAGAAACAATGAATATAGGGAAGAGATAAATAGCCTGGTAAAAGGGAAGGCGTAAAGTACACAGGACATGTTGGAAGTGACAAATGATGCCCCCACTATAATCTTTGGTTCCAAGCTGGAAGAGCCAGATGATGAAGAATTCCTTCCCTTTTATTTGAGTTTGAATATCCATGATAAGTTATTACACAACGCCTTGATAGATTCTGGGGCTTCACACAACTTGATGCCAAAGTCAGTGGTGGACCAGTTGGGGTTAGAAGTCACTAGACCCTACAAAGACCTATATTCTTTCGATTCCAGAAAGGTACCATGTTTGGGTCTAATTAAAGATGTGGTAGTAACCTTTTCCCAGATCCCAGCAAAGAGTGTCATGATGGACATAGTAGTGGCTGATTTGCCTGCTAAGTTTGGGATGCTGTTATCAAGATCCTGGGTGAAAAATTTGAAAGGGACCATGCAGATGGACTTATATTACGCCAGTATACCAATTTTTGGAAGCATTAGGAAGCTGTATATAGAGAAAAGGATGGTTTACGTGGTCAGTAGTGACAACAAACCTGAAAATCACCCCATATTTGTTGTAGACACAAACGTAGGTTCCTTTATCCTTTTCAATGATGGTCCACATATTTATCCTGTGCCCCCATTTTTCCACGAAGTTGAGGAAGACAAGGAGTTCGCAGCAACGCATGAGGCATCAAAGAGGCAGAAAAACGAAGAAGGACTGTGGAAGATGTACTTTGATGGATCACTGAGCAAGAATGGTGCTCGTGCCGGAGTCTAGATTATACCTCCCGATCAAGAGTCCAGAGCTTTGTCATACAAGCTAAGTTTTGAGTGTACTAATAATGTGGCTGAATATGAAGCTTTACTCTTGGGACTAAGAGCTTTGAAATACTTGGGGGCAAAAAGGATACACGTTTTTGGAGATTCAGAATTGGTGGTCAATCAAGTAAATGACAGCTATCAGGAAAAACACCCCAGGATGAGGGCCTATAGGAATGAAGTTTGGGATATGTTTGGGAAATTTTTCACCGAACACAAGATCTGGGTGATCCCGAGATTTGAAAATCAAGTGGAAGACTCTTTGGCCACCACTACCGGTGGTTTTAAAACTCCTATTTTCTCTCAAGAAAAATACGAGGTAGAAATGGTCAATAGGCCATCTATCCCAGACAATGCTAAATACTGACAAGTATTCGAAGATGATTTACAAATCAAAAGATTTTTGGAATTGTCTGACGATTTTGCAAATGTTCAGATTGATGCTGAAAATGAGAACATAGAAGGATTGATAGACCAAGAGAAATCAGAGGGAGAAGACAGAGAAGGTAAACATTGGAAAAATTTGTTGGGTGGAAAAGATATTGTTCAATTGAAAACTAATTATATCCCCAAAGGATTGATAACCCTGGAGCGGTTTTTTGACCAGAATGATGTGGCAAAAAACCCAAAGTTTGAACCCCCCAAAGAGGCGGTAGAAGACCAAAACTTGGGCACTAAAGAAGAGCCTAGGATGGTAAACTTTTCTAAGAAATTACCTGCTGAAAAGAAGGAGCGGTATGTTGAGTTGATGAAGAAATATGCCACTATATTTTCATGGAGTTATGAAGAACTGAAGGAATATGATACCTCAATAATACAACATTCTATTCCAATCAGACCAGGAGAGAAACCCTTCAAGCAAAAGTTGAGGAGGATAAACCCTAAGCTGGTGCCTCTGATAGAAAAAGAGATTAGAAGATTATTTAATGCAAAAATCATTATCACCTTGAGATTCTCTCAATGTATAGCAAACCTGGTTCCCATAAGGAAGAAGAATGGCGAAATTAGAATCTGTATAGATTTCAGGAACCTGAACAGAGCTTCATTAAATGATAATTACCCCCTACCTAAAATGGAGCATATCTTACAAAAGGTAGTAGGGGCATAAAGGATCTCTACTATGGATGGTTTCTCTGGGTACAATCAAATCAAGGTCTGTCCCGAAGATCAAGAGAAGACCACTTTCACCACTCCTTGGGGTACTTTCATGTATGCTAAGATTCCTTTTGGGATGATGAATGCAGTAGCTACTTTCGAGCAGGAAATGGACATAGCATTCGCTGAAGAAAATGATAAGTTCGTGGTTGTATACATGGACGACATAATGGTGTACTCAAAATCTGATGAAGAGCACCTAAATCATTTGGAACAAGTTTTTAAGAAATGTATAAAATACAGTATTTCCCTTAATCCTAAGAAATCACATTTTGCATTAGATGAAGCTAAGCTCTTGGGTCACATCATTTCCAAGGGAGGTATCAAGATCGATCCTGAAAGAGTTAGTGCTATCCAGAAAGTTGGAGAGCCAAGGAACAAAAAGGAGGTGCAGTCTTTCATTGGGCAAGTGGGCTTTCTGAGAAGATTCATGACCAATTTTGCCGAAATCATGATGAGTATTACAAATATGTTGAGGAAGGAAAATCAGGTTAAGTGGATTGCGGAAGCACGAGATTCATTTAAAGGAATTAAGAATGCTATCACCGAAGCCCCGGTATTAGCTAGTCCAGATTTTTCTAAAGATTTTTTTATTTTTTCCTACGCTTCTGAGCACACCGTGGCAGGGGTACTGTTACAGAAAAATGCCCAGGATGCTGAACAACCAATTGCCTTTTTCAGCAGAGTACTAAGAGATGCAGAATTAAAATATGATATCATGGACAAGCAGGCCTATGCCCTAATTAAGTCACTGAAAGATTTCAGGGTTTATATCCTACATTCACACATCATTGCTCATGTCCCAAACAGTGTTGTGAAGGGTATCCTCACCCAAGAAGACCCAGAAGGAAGAAGAGCTAAATGGATTGTTGTATTGCTCAAATATGACCTGGACATAAAACCCACCAAACTGATAAAGGGGCAAGGGTTAGCAAAGTTAATGACCAAGGCCAATTGTGATTCTCTGCAACTGAACTTCTTACAAGGGTATTCAAACCAGCTAGATATGGGAGTGCAAGTTAGGCCAGAATTCTCTGCATCCTCTTGGTATGCGGACATTTTGTATGTATTACAAAACTTGCAAGCTCCTCCAGGATTGAGCAAAAGCAGGGCTAGAGCTATGAAACTAAAAGCTGTGAAATACTGTATTATGAATCAATTCCTATATTGGAAGGACCCTGGAGGTCTGCTGTTGAATTGCTTACTTGAGGAAGAAGCTAAACACACAAAGAAGGAGTTTCACAAGGGTGACTGTGGAGGCCACCATTCATGGAAGGTGATAGTCAATAAAATACTGAGGGTTGGTTTCTACTGGCCTACCATGTTTTCAGATGTATACAAAGAAACAGTTGTTTGTCACCAATGTCAGATTTTTGAAGGAAAAAGAAAGGTCGTTTCGCTACCCCTTCACCCTGTCATAGTAGAAGCACCCTTCCAACAGTGGGGTTTAGAATTCATTGGGGAGATAAATACTCACTCCTCAGGGAAACATAGATGGATATTGATAGCCACATACTATTTCACTAAGTGGATAGAATCCATACCAACTAGGAGAGCAACCGAAGGCGTTATCATGGATTTTCTGGAAGACAATATCCTGTCAAGATTCAGGTGTCCTAAAAGAATAGTGACAGACAACGCACTAGCATTTTGTTCTAAGAAAATGATAAAAATTTTACATAAATACCATATCAATCTAAATCATTCAACGGCATACTACCCTTAGGGAAATGGACTAGTAGAATCATCCAACAAAAGTCTAGTAAGAATCATGAAGAAGCTGTTGGAGGATAATAAGAGAGCTTGGCACACGAAGCTGAAATATGCCCTGTGGACCGATAGAATAAGTACAAAGAGGGTCATTGGGATGTCCCCTTTCCAGCTGGTATATGGAGCCGAGGTGGTTTTTCCAGTTTCTCTGGGATTGCCGGTTATGAGGTTTCTGCAGGGGATAGAAGAAGAACCAAACCACATACAAAGAAGGGTAAACTAGATAGTCGAACTAAATGAGTTAAGAAGTAGCGCCTACGACAAAGTACAGGGGCACCAAGAAAAGATAAAGAATGCATTTGACAGAAAAGCAAAAGAAGATCAATTTCAGGTAAATGACCTGGTCCTAAATTGGCACACTCCAAGGGAAGATAAACATGGAAAATTTGACCATATGTGGATGGGTCCCTATATTATTGCAGCAAACCGAGGAGAAAATTCTTTTATCCTGGAGCACCAAGATGGGTCTGCCTGGTCGGGGGGTCCATTCAATGGAAGGTTTTTGAAGCACTACCCGTCCTAAGAGAAAGCAGGTAACCAATGTACCATAGCCTATATATATGTATATATATATATTTTCAATTTTTCACATTTGTTTTAGGATTTTTAACGGCGAAAACCAGAAGGATTTGAAGCCCGAAGTGAAGGCCCTAAGGTCTAGAAGGGGAATCCATGTTTCATGTTTGAATTTTCAGCCTGTCTAAGGAAACATACACAGTCTCACTTTCTAGAGAAATTTTTCAATCTAGGGTTTGCAGAACCTGCCCAATGGATCAAGCACTTAGTTTACGGAAATCTTTGCTACCTCACTAGGAGGATAACATCCCAGGTTGGAGCCAGTTGTTAGCATCTATATATTTTTTGCTCTTTTACGGCATAAAGACCTATACATGAAAGATGGAAGGTCAAACAACTACCTAAGAAAAATGCTTGAAGTGATCTCCATCGACAATGGCCAGGTGCTAAGGTAGGACACAGAATGGTCTAGAAGGGGTCCGATGTAATAAAGGGCTAAGTATTAATAGGCGAAAAGAATGACTTAAGCTAAACGGAGAAATGCCCTAAAACCTATAGTCCTTGGGCAAATTTATGAAAGATTAAATGTCGCACAGATCAGCACCGTTGATCAAGGGAGGGAGCAAGATCTACGGTTTTAAAAAGACCGTCGCATGGCCAAGCCACAAGGAAGAAAGGGAATATGAGTATTCGATGGGCCGGAGCCCGCCAGACAGGTGTCGGCTTAGAAGCGTGTCGCAAAGAGGAAAGAGCAGTGAACGATGCCCGGTTAGGTGCATGCGATGGTGGGGACATATACAAGGATCTATGGAGGAGATGATCTTTTTGAGATCCAAGGGTTCGGGTCTATTTACCGAAAGAAGGGACTGAGTCTTCGACATATCTACGGTTCGGGTAGAAAGAAGAGCCAGATCAACGGCTTGGGCTAGTTTGAAATGCATAGGGTATAACAGTGGAGACCCCACCAGCATATGGAAAATCTAAATGCTAAGTCGAGTATGAGGACTCACCATAGATACACATCTTAGAAGAAATGGACGGTCCTCATACATCGTCGCATCAAGAAGTAGCACGATGAATAACGGTAAGGTAGATGCGATGGACCGAGTACCGCTGGACAGGTGTCAGCTCCACAGCTTGTCGTATAGAGAAAGGGTGATATAGGAGAAGATTTTTGGGTGCATGCGATGCTACCCCTTAGATGCATTCAAATGAGATCAACGACCCAGATGAAGACTAGCGGAGATGATCCGACAATGGAAATGGATAGGTTGTTAAATCAGTGGGTAAAAGGAAACTCATATCCGACGACGGAAAATGAGCACGTGAGAATTCAACGATCGATATCAAAGGATAGTAGGCCAAAGAGGGCGGAAGTTATGGAAACCCGGTTATATATATAAGAACACCTGTGAGGGTTTACATTTGTTTCGGAAGCCTGTCGAAGTCAAGGAGCCTCTCGAAGTGTGGCAGATGACGAAGGTGACAGAACCTTCAACATGGTGCGTGCAGGGCTTCCAAAGTGACAGGTAGGGTCTGTAACCGCCATTCTCTGAAAAATCTAAGTCTTTTACAGTCATAAGATGATGAAAGAAGAAGCTTCTACTAGTTCTAGGGTTAAGATAGCCCTGGAAGATAGAGACGCAGATGTATTTGACACATGCATGTGGCTCCCAGTTCTGAAAATTAAGAAGAGACTGGAAACCTTGCATGAACAGGGACTGGATATCCATGGAGTCTTTAGGTCATCGTTCATTTTCTTTTGCCTTAACCAGGTGTTCTCTTTTTTGCCGAGTTTGTAGCATGGTGTTCTTCTAATTACTCAGAACCTCAAAGAGTAATTATGGATGCCCGCAGGTCCAAAGTCGTCTGTAATATAGATGCATCAGCCGTTAGGGATTCCTTTTTCATTCTAGAGTCTCAGTACCAAGAGTCGGAGGGTTTTTCTGAAGAGTCGGTGGTTTCCTTGTACCACCAAATCAGCCCCAAAAGTCGCCAAGCCTTATTACCCACATGCCTGAAACCCAACTCCAAAATATCTGAGGAACCCTACCCCTTAAATGTCATGCTTTTTTATGATAATTCCAAATTGGTTCTGTCTTTGTTAGCTCAGTTTCTAGGGTTGGATACTGATTTGTGGGTGACTGAAGTCCAATTAGGTTTACTCTTTAGGATTAGCATCAGTTTGGATAGGTCTGAAAGTGGGCTTATCCCACCCCTGAGTTTTGATGAATTTTTGGCGAAAAAGATACATGTACATTTAAGCAATTTCCCGAGTACTAGGCTTTTTAAATATCAGATGCAGTTGATGAAAATGATTATGTACAGCAGCGCCAAAAGCCCACATTTCTCCTCACTGCTTGAGACCGATGTTCTGGTAGACAATTGTTTCAATTATTTGAACTATGTTTTGCCCCCTGTTTATAAAATCATTTTTGGGGAAGAATTGCCTAGAGTGCTACCTAAAATGAAAACAATGATGCAATTGAAGGACAAACTGGCAGTCGGTGACTAGTTTTTGTTAAAAGAAGCTACAGTTATTAGATTGTACGATTTTGTGCAGGAGCCTTATGTTCTACCCGCTTTTCTAACATTGCGGATCTTTGCACTTGAATTTATCAAACAGAAATTAGCCCTGGAAGAAGTGCGATTCTTAAAACATAAGAATACCATTGATGTGAAATGTCCTTGGAAGGTAGGGCCTTTCATTGTGAAGAATAAAGAATCTTTGTTAGAGGTGGAAGAGTTATTGAAGTCGCTAGGGTTCAAAAAAGATGTGGCCATCAAATACGACCCCTTGCATATAATTTCCAAGAGAAGGAAAGAATGTAACCTCAGTGCTTTTGAGAATACAGAACTAGAAGGGGTGCTGAAGGGGCAAAATTTGTTGTGTTGGGAACCCGAGGTGGAGGAAGCAGTGGAGACACAGGGAGGAGATCTCATGATTTCTGATTTAATAATGGATTTAGATCAAGTGCCGGACACCATGGAGGTGGGATGAAAAAGAGACTTAGAAGAAGTCATGGATATGGATACTGAAGAAGGTAATATAGACAAGCGGCCTAAATTAGAAGTACAGGATGAGTTAGTTGTTGCGGCTATTCAAGCCGATTCAATTGCTTCCCCAACTAAAGAGGAGCTGGTTGTTGCAACAACTCAAGAAGGATTGACTGTCCAAATGGATAGTGGAGGGGCAGATGATGAGGAATCTTCGGCTCCTGAGCTCCAGGTTGTAGAATAAAAGTTTCAATATGTTCAAGAGGGAGATGTCGGTAATAAGTTTCAGTCCAAGGCCGACCTCTATGAACAATATGATCAAAACAAGCGAGCCTCGGCCCAAAGGCTGTTTTATTCAATGCCTATCGCCAGAGGTTTGTCTAAGACTTCCTTGATGACTAGCAGAAGTATAAATGATAACATCTTAAACTTAGCAGTATTGACGAAGGATGGAGTGACCGAGACAAGGATCAATTGGCAAAAGATACCAATGCCAGATAAAATCCGGTTTCAGAAGCAGGTTAGTGATCTTGTATATGATGATTTTGTGAAAACAACATTGAAAAGCGACAACTTGTTGGTTACTGTGAAAAAGTTTGAAAACCAATTAAAGCAGGAGAAAAGTGAAAACCAAGCTCCTCAAAATCAGGTCAAAAAGGTACAATCTGACCTAGTTATAAGCGATGGTGGTGGTAATAGCATGAACAAGCTGTTGGCAGAGAAAGACAAGCTTATTCTTAAATTACAGAAGAAGGAAAAGGTTCCAAATATCTGGCTAATAGAACCTCCCGAAGAGACAGACTTCGAAACACAAAGAGAAGACTTGTCTAAGGAAATAAGTGAATGCAAAGCAGAATTGCTGAAGTTTGCGGAGAAGGAAGATAGCTGGAAAAAAGAGAAAATAAGCTTAGAAAAATAGCTTGATGATTTGAAAACTAACTTGTCCAATTTGGACATGCGGCCTACCAATTCGAACCAAACTGGGGAAAGCAACGGTACCGACAATCTTGTGCAGGCTATGTCTCACGTTAGCCTGAAAGATGTGGAGATCAAGGAGCTGAGAGAAAAAGCTCAGAGGTTGGAAGAGGAGAGTAATAGAAAGGAAGAAGAGGCGAAGGTCCTCCAAAAGAAGTACAAAGAATTAATCGACATCAATAAAAAGCTCACTCATCAAATTACCGGGCAGGCCACTTTATAAGGGTGCAGACATTTAGTGTGGGACCAGATCACTAAAGAAGATGAGAACTTTAAACCCTATTTAGAGTTCATGAGAGTAAAAGAGAAGACCATTAGTGATGCTCTATAAGGTTGTGAAGTTGCAAAGGAGACCCTAATTCAAAGGCCTAAAGAAATGGCACTAAGTGCCATCACTCTCCTGAATGATCTATCCGAAGAAGAAAGGATTAAGCTAAATATTGGGAACCGGATCACAACACTTGCAGCGGCACGAAGGGTCCTAGGGAAATATGCATAGATCAAGAGTGTGGAAGCTAAAGTCGAAGAAATGAAGGGACAAGTGGCAGAATTCAAAGGGTTGTTTGATAAGCTGGTTGAAATGGGGTTACCTTTGTTCTGGAAGGGTGACCAGGAGCTAATATCCCATAATGCTTATAAAAGCCTACTGTGGGCGATAAGGATGGACCATACAAAGTTCAATGTCTGAACCAGCTGCTTATAGGCAAGGCTCTGATGGAGTTGGTCAAAGAGGACTTTAAAAGCTTGAATAGGTTGATCGCCATTGGCGAAAGGCTTCCCCCATTTTCCTACGCAAAGCATATCGAGATACGAGTGATGGTAAATGAAATGGTGGACTATGACCTCCCACCTACAGACCAATGGGCTAATGTAGAAAAGTATAGCAGATCGCTATACTATCTCCGTATTCCACAGTGATATTTGACTTTTTTATAGTTGTTGAGGCTTGTTTGGAATCTGGGACTTCTAAGAAACTTTCCTATTATTTGAGAAATTTGTAATATTTTTTGAGGTGGCTATATAAATAGCCAGCTGGAACTATTATTTTAATATATTTAATTTTTTACTTGAATTAAATGTTACTTAGTAAGAATACTGATGGATTGTAAGAAAGCGGTTAGGCCAGTTTCTACCTGTTTTCTGTTTTGTTGTGATAGTGGCAAAACAACCTGAATGAGGTGTCACTCCGATATAACTGTTTTTGGTTTAGATGAGTCAAGCAAGACGACTCCCGGCATCTATATATATGATGTAATAGAATGATAAAGTGTTGAAAACTTTTATGGAGATTTGTGTGTATTGTTCTGTAAGACATTTTGAGCTATGTTTTGAATAAAGATTTGCAGAGCTGAGCCGATGTTTTCAGGGATTCTTGTGTAACTGGTCTTGTAGTCTGTTTCTTCCTTTTTCTATGTGAATTGTGTATCTCTCATTGTTAATTCCAGTCTGTAACATTCTTTCATACTTGGTGCAGGGTGATAGCTAAGTAGAATTCATAGAAATTATGCTCTACTTATCTTTTTCCAAATATTCCACTATTACGTTTCTGCTAAAATTGATGTAGGATTCATCATCGTTTGCCTTATGTCAATGGATTGTTTCTTTCTCTTATGTTTCACCAATTAAATCCCTTTGACTACAAGCTGTTTGCTATCTCGCCCCTGTGTTAATGCATTTGTGAAGCATTTGTAAATGAATTTTCAGAGTTTGTTTAAATGTGACTCCATTGCCCAAATAGAGATTCATATGTTTCATCCAAGCTACATTTAAACCATTTTGTTTCCAACAGAAATCTGATCTTCTATATTGTTGTAATTGAATATCTTGAATGATGAATGCGGGTGCATGTTTTCATTGTCGACACCTTTGATTATTCCAGTCTTTCATAGATCTGTAGAGAGAGCCCTCTCAGACTAAGCTGGGTCAGTAGCTTGAGTCTAAATATTGGTTAGTGGTTACCCCAGTTTTCCTGTCCCACAACCTAGGGGGTCATTTTGGGTGTTAACAAATTGGCGTCATTGCCGGGGATGTGATTGTTTTATTATCCCTGGAAGAACAACAAATAATTATGAAGATTCGACGAAAAGAGAGATCCCTGCGGTGTGAACAGATATTTCCAAATTTCTAGAGGGTTGTGCAATTTTTCCCTGGCGACTCCACTCGTAAAGATCCACATTCAAGAAAGACTCCACTGGGGAATATCAACGTGCCAAGTTCATTTTTGAAGAGATCTCGAGACAGGCATCCTGGCCTCAAGAAGGAGCCATATGAGAGGTAATCTTGTTTCCAAAATTTTGTTAAGTGTGGAAAATCCAGAAATAATACTTAGACATAATACCAGAAAGGAAAAGGCTAATACTTCCAACCTTAAAAGAATTGGGTCTAAAGAAGAGTTACCTGTTTTACAAGAATTGGATATAGAGATAGATATCGGGAAACCTTTGGCAAGATCAAGATCTGAATCTTATCTAAATCTGGGTGAAGAAGGTTTGAATGCCCCTGAATAGTATTTGTTAGATCCTGTCCGGCTTCAGTTACAAAATCTTATCAAAGCAGAAAGAGCTATAGCTGGTTCTCAGATCCCTCAACCCAATACCACAATTTCTGCGGGTAATTCTGCCCTGAATATTCATCCCCAAGATCATAATCCACCTAGAGCCATGGCTTCTAGATTCACACCATTGGCCCTGCCAGCCGCTTTGCATGACCTCCCTCAGAACTACGCCCAGAGAATTGTCTCTTATGATGGAGAAGGGGGTTTTTCTGCGAAGAAGCATGTAGACAGATTTGAAGATTTCATTGATTTGGAGGAAGTAGACCATGATGATGCTAAGATGAGGTTATTTGCTCAAAGTCTGTTTGGAGAACCCAAGAAATGGTTCAGACAGTTGCCGAATGCTTCTATAAATGATTTTGCAGCCTTTAATACCCTGTTCTTAGAGAGATGGGAAACAATAGGGAGCCCCACCCTAGTCTTGTCCCAGTATAACCACCTGAAGAAAGGAGGTTTTGAATCAATTCATGAGTTTTCTTCTAGGTTTATGAAAGCCTATAATTCTATTCCAGATGACCTAAAACCCTCAGTAGGCACTGCAAAGCTCCACTACACAGATGCTTTTGATGGAGACTTCTCATGCATGTTAAGAGAGAGGAAATCTGCCACCCTGCTTGCTATGCTGAAAGATGCAGTAGAGGTGGAAGCCAACATGATGGCTTCGGGGAAAATGAAGGGGAAAACCAAAGCAGATAAAAAGAAGAAAACCAAACCCCTGCCTCCTCCTCCTCTAATGATGCCAAGTTTTATACTATGATGAAAACCATGGAAAAGCTGATGGATAGGTTAGCCATGGAAAATAAACCTCCTTCTAAGGAACAGCCTGAAAATCAGATAAGAAATACTAACTTTAGAAGGCCGCCCCCTCCAAGAAATCCAAGAAATCAGGAATACCACCAGATGAGGCCTCCTTTCCCTGAGAATTTGGTGGATGAGGAAGGATCTGAAGAGCCTGCTGGAGACCAAATCCATCTCTTTGACACTCTGGACAATGAAATACATTTAACCCAAAGGGAGCATGACTTTTTCAACATGGGGAATGCTGGTAAGGTGGCTGAATTTGATTCTGAGCAGTACCAAATGGATTACATGAATGTTGTGGATGATATTCAAAGGAAGATGAAGTTAAGGAGCAGGGAGATACCGATTAGTGAAGGGAAGGCCGCCCATGTTCAGTCTTCCAAGACTCAGCAGAATATGGAGAAATTAAAAGAAAAACAGCCATAGGTTGCTACACAGAAAACCTCGGAAGATACGGGATAGCATTCTAAAGAAGGTAGGCAACTAGAAGTCACTGAAGTAGGGAAGCCAGCTTCAACATTCAGCTTGAAGGATGAACTATCTAAGGTAAAGATTTCTATCCCCTTAAATGAGCTGTTAAGAAACAATGAATATAGGGAAGAGATAAATAGCCTGGAAAAGGGGCAGGCAGAAAGTACACAGGACATGTTGGAAGTGACAGATGATGCCCCCACTATAATCTTTGGTTCCAAGCTGGAAGAGCCAGATGATGAAGAAGTCCCTCCCTTTTATTTGAGTTTGAATATCCATGATAAGTTATTACACAACACCCTGATAGATTCTGGGGCTTCACACAACTTGATGCCAAAGTCATAGGTGGACCAGTTGGGGTTAGAAGTCACCAGACCCTACAAAGACCTATATTCTTTCGATTCCAGAAAGGTACCATGTTTGGGTCTAATTAAAGATGTGGTAGTAACCCTTGCCCAAATCCCAGTGAAGAGCGTCATGATGGACATAGTAGTGGTTGATTTTCCTGCTAAGCTTGCGATGTTGTTATCAAGATCCTGGGTGAAAATTTTGAAAGGGACCATGCAGATGGACTTATCTTATGCCACTATACCACTTTTTGGAAGTAATAGGAAGCTGTATAGAGAGAAAAGGATGGCTTACGTGGTCAACAGTGACGACAAACCTAAAAATCACCCCATATTTGTTGTAGACACGGACGTAGGTTCCTCTATCCTTTTCAATGATGATCCACATACTGATCGTGTGCCCCCATTTTTCCACAAAGTCAAGGAAGACAAGGAGTTTGCAGCAAGGCATGAGGCATTAGAGAGGAAGAAAAATGAAGAAGGACTGTGGAAGATGTACTTTGATGGATCACTGAGCAAGAATGGTGCTGGTTCCGGAGTCTGGATTATACCTCCCGATCAAGAGTCCAGAGCTTTGTCATACAAGCTAACTTTTGAGTGTGCTAATAATGTGGCTAAATATGAAGCTTTACTGTTGGGACTAAGAGCTTTGAAATACTTGAGGGAAAAAATGATACACGTTTTTGGAGATTCAGAATTGGTGCTCAATCAAGTAAATGACAACGATCAGGCAAAACACCCCAGGATGAGGGCATATATGAATGAAGTTTGGGATATGTTTGGGAAATTTTTCACTGAACACAAGATCTGGGTGATCCCGAGATTTGAAAATCAGGTGGAAGACTCTTTGGCCACCACTGCTGGTGGTTTTAAAACTCCTATTTTATCTCAAGAAAAATACGAGGTAGAAGTGGTGAATAGGCCATCTATCCCAGACAATGCTAAATACTAGCAAGTATTCGAAGACGATTTACAAATCAAAAGATTTTTGTAATTGCCTGACGAGTTTGCTAATCTTTAGATTGATGCTGAAAATGAGAACATAGAAGGATTGATAGACCAAGAGCAATCAGAGGGAGAAGACAGAGAATGTAAACAATGGAAAAACATGTTGGGTGGAAAAGATATAGTTCAATTGAAAACTAATTATATCCCCAAAGGATTGATATCCCTGGAGAGGTTGTTTGACCAAAATGATGTGGCAAAAAACCCAAATTTTGAACCCCCCAAAGAGGCGGTAGAAGACCAAAACTTGGGCACTAAAGAAGAGCCTCGGATGGTAAACTTGTATAAGAAATTACCTGCTGAAAAGAAGGAGCAGTATGTAGAGTTGATGAAGAAATATGCCACTGCATTTGCATGGAGTTATGAAGAACTGAAGGAATATGATACCTTAGTAATACAACATTCTATTCCAATCAGACCAGGAGAGAAACCCTTCAAGCAAAAGTTGAGGAGGATAAACCCTAAGCTGGTGCCTATGATAGAAAAAGAGATTAGAAGATTATTTAATGCAAAAATCATTGTCACCTTGAGATTCTCTCAATGGATAGCAAACCTGGTTCCCGTAAGGAAGAAGAATGGCGAAATTAGAATCTGTATAGATTTTAAGAACCTGAACAGAGCTTCATTAAAGGATAATTACCCCCTACCTAAAATGGAGCATATCTTACAAAAGGTAGTAGGGGCATAAAGGATCTCTACTATGGGTGGTTTCTCCGAGTACAATCAAATCAAGGTTTGTCCCAAAGATCAAGAGAAGACCACTTTCACCACTCCTTGGGGTACTTTCATGTATGCTAAGATGCCTTTTGGGATGATGAATGCAGGAGCTACTTTCTAGTGGGCAATGGACATAGCATTTGCTGAAGAAAAGGATAAGTTCGTGGTTGGACGACATAATGGCGTACTCAAAATCTGATGAAGAGCACCTAAATCATTTGGAACAAGTTTTTAAGAAATGTATAAAATACGGTATTTCCCTTAATCCTAGGAAATCACATTTTGCATTAGAAGAAGCTAAGCTCTTGGGTCACATCATTTTCAAGGGAGGTATCAAGATCGATCCTGAAAGAGTTAGTGCTATCCAGAAAGTTGGAGAGCCAAGGAACAAAAAGGAGGTGTAGTCTTTCATTGGGCAAGTGGGCTTTCTGAGAAGATTCATGACTAGTTTTGCCGAAATCATGATGATTATTACAAATATGTTGAGGAAGGAAAATCAGGTTAAGTGGACTGCGGAAGCAAGAGATTCATTTAAAGGAATTAAGAATGTTATCACTGAAGCCCCGGTATTAGCTAGTCCATATTTTTCTAAATATTTTTTTATTTTTTCCTATGCTTCTGAGCACACCGTGGTAGGGGTACTGTTACAGAAAAAATGCCCAGGACGCTGAACAACCAATTGCCTTTTTCAGCAGAGTACTGAGAGATGCAAAATTAAAATATGATATCATGGAAAAGCAGGCCTACGCCCTAATTAAGTCACTGAAAGATTTCAGGGTTTATATCCTACATTCACACATCATTGCTCATGTCCCAAACAGTTCTATGAAGGGTATCCTCACCCAAGCAGACCCAGAAGGAAGAAGAGCTAAATGGATTGTTGTATTGCTTGAATACAACCTGGACATAAAACCCACCAAACTGATAAAGGGAAAGGGTTAGAAAAGTTAATGATCAAGGCCAACTGTGATTCTCTGCAACTGAACTTCTTACAAGGGTATTCAAACAAGCTAGATATTGGAGTGCAAGTGAGGCCAGAATTCTCTGCATCCTCTTTGTATGCGGACATTGTGTATGTATTACAAAACTTGCAAGCTCCTCCAGGATTGAGCAAAAGCAGGGCTAGAGTTGTGAAACTAAAAGCTGCGAAATACTGTATTATGAATCAATTCCTATATTGGAAGGACCCTGGAGGTGTGTTGCTGAATTGCTTACTTGAGGAAGAAGCTAAACACACAATGGATGAGTTTCACAAGGATGACTGTGGCGGCCACCATTCATGGAAGGTGACAGTCAACAAAATCCTGAGGGCTGGTTTCTACTGGCCTACCATGTTTTCAGATGTATACAAAGAAATAGTTGTTTGTCACCAATGTCATATTTTCTAAGGAAAAAGAAAGGTCGTTTCACTACCCCTTCACCTTGTCATAATAGAAGCACCCTTCCAACAGTGGGGTTTCGACTTCATTGGGGAGATAAATCCTCACTCCTCAGGGAAACATAGATGGATATTGACAGCCACAGACTATTTCACTAAGTGGATAGAAGCCATACCAACTAGGAGAGCAACCGAAGGCGTTATCATGGATTTTCTGGAAGACAATATCCTGTCACGATTCGGGTGTCCTAAAAGAATAGTGACAGACAATGCACCAGCATTTTGTTCTAAGAAAATGATAAATTTTTTCCATAAATACCATATCAGTCTGAATCATTCAACGGCATACTACCCTCAGGTAAATGGACTAGCAGAATCATCCAAAAAAGTCTAGTAAGAATCATCAAGAAGCTGTTGGAGGATAATAAGAGAGCTTGGCACACGAAGCTGAAATATGCCTTGTGGGCCAATATAATAAGTACAAAGAGGGCCATTGGGATGTCCCCTTTCCAGCTAGTATATGGTGCCGAGGTGGTTTTTCCAGTTTCTCTGGGATTGCCGGTTATGAGGTTGCTGCAGGGGATAGAAGAAGAACCAAACCACATGTAGAGAAGGGTAAACCAGATAGTCGAACTGAATGAGTTAAGAAGTAGCGCCTATGACAAAGTACAGGGGCACCAAGAAAAGATAAAGAATGCCTTTGACAGAAAATCAAAAGAAGATCAATTTTAGGTAAATGACCTGGTCCCGAAGTGGGACGCTCTGAGGGAAGATAAACATGGGAAATTTGACCATTAGTGGATGGGTCCCTATATTATTGCAGCAAACCGAGGAGAAAATTATTTTATCCTAGAGCACCAAGATGGGTCCGCCTGGTCGGGGTGTCCAGTCAATGGAAGGTTTTTGAAGCACTACATGTCCTAAGAGAAAGCAGGTAACCCATGTACCATAGCCTATATATATGTATATATTTATTTTCAATTTTTCACATTTGTTTTAGGATTTTTAATGGCGAAAACCAGAAGGACTTGAAGCCCGAAGTGAAGGCCTTAAGGTCTGCAAGGGGAAGCCATGTTTCATGTTTGATTTTCATCCTGGCTAAGAAAACAGGCACAGTCTCACTTTCTAGAGAAATTTTTCAATCTAGGGTTTGCAGAACCTACCCAATGGATCAGGCACTTTACAGAGTTCTTTGCTACCTCACTGGAAGGATAACATCCCTAGTTGGAGCCAATTGTTAGCACCTATATATTTTTTCCTCTTTTACAGCATAAAGACCTGTACATGAAAGATGGAAGGTCAAACAACTACCTAAGAAAAAGGCTTGAAGTGATCTCCATCGGCAATGGGCAGGTGCTAAGGCTAATGTCAAGGGATAAGTATTAATAGGCGAAAAGAATGACTTAAGATAAACGGAGAAATTCCATAAAACCTATAGTCCTTGGGAAATTTTTTGAAAGATTAAATGTCGCACAGATCGACACCGTTGATCAAGGGTCGAAGCAAGATCTACGATTTTAAAAAGACCGTTGCATGGCCAAGTCGCGAGGAAGAAAGGGAATATGAGTATGCGATGGGCCTGAGCCCGCTGGACAGGTGTCGGCTTAGGAGCGCGTCGCAAAGAGGAAAGAGCAGTGAATGATGCCCGGTTAGGTGCATGCGATGGTGGGGACATATACAAGGATCTACGGCAGAGATGATCTTTTTGAGATCCAAGTGTTTGGGTCTATTTACCGAAAAAAAGGGCCTGAGTCTCCAATAGATCTACGGTTTGGGTGGAAAGAAGAGCCAGATCAACGGCCGGGGGTAGTCTGAAACACACAGGGTATAACAGGGGAGACCCCACCAGCATACGAAAAATCTAAAGGCTAAGTCGAGTATGAGGGACTCACCATAGATACATGTCTGAGAAGAAATGGACGGTCCTCATATATCGTTGCATCAAGAAGTAGAACGATGAATAGCGGCAGGGTAGATGAGATGGACCGGGTCCCGCTGGACAGGTGTCAGCTCCACAGCTTGTGGCATAGAGAAAGGGTGATATAGGAGAATCTTTTTGGGTGCTTGCGATGCTACCCCTTAGATGCATTCCAATGAGATGATCCGATGGTGGAAATGGATAGGTTGTCAAATCAGTGGGTAAAAGGAAACTCATATCCAACGACGAAAAATGAGCACGTGAGAATTCAACGGTTGAGATCAAAGGACAGCAGGCCAAAGAGGTCGGAAGTTATGGAAACCCGGTTATATATATAAGAACGCCCATTAGGGTTGACATTTGTTTCAAGAGCCTATCGAAGTTAGGGAGCCTCTTTGCGTGTGGCAGATGACGAAGGTGACAGAACCTTCGACAGGGTGCATGCAAGGCTTCCAAAGTGATAGGTAGGGTTTGTAACCGCCATTCTCTAAAAAATCTAAGTCTTTTACAGTCATAAGATGACGGAAGAAGAAGCTTCTACTAGTTCTAGGGTTAAGATAGCCCTGGAAGATAGAGATGCAGATGTATTTGACACATGAATTCGGCTCCCAGTTCTGGAAATTAAGAAGAGACTAAAAACCTTGCATGAACAGGGACTGGATATCCATGGAGTCTTTGGGTCGTATTTCATTTTCTTTTTCCTTAACCAGGTGTTCTCTTTTGCTGAGTTTGTAGTGTGGTGTTCTTCTAATTACTTAGAACCTCAAAGAGTAATTATGGATGCCCGTAGGTCCAAAGTCGTCTGTAATATAGATGCGTCAGCCGTTAGGGATTCCTTTTTCATTCCAGAGTCTCAGTACCAAGAGTCGGAAGGTTTTTCTGAAGAGTCGGTGGTTTCCTTGTACCGCCAAATCAGCCCTGAAAGCCGTCAAGCCTTCTTAGCCACATGCCTAAAACCCGACTCCAAAATCTCCGAGGAACCCTACCCCCTAAATGTCAGCCTTTTTGATGACAATTCCTAATTGGTTCTTTCTTTGTTAGCTCAATTTCTAGGGTTGGATACTGATTTGTGGGTGACTGAAGTCCAATTAGGTTTACTCTTTAGGATTAGAATCAGTTTGGCTAGGTCTGAAAGCGGGCTTATCCCACCCCTGAGGTTTGATGAATTTTTGGCGGAAAAGATACATGTATAGTTAAGCACTTTCCCCGAGTACTAGGTTTTTTAGATATCAAACGCAGTTCATGAAAATGATTATGTACAGCAGCGCCGAAATCCCACATTTCTCCTCACTACTTGAGACCGATGTTCTGGTAAACAATGTTTTCAATTATTTGAACTATGTTTTGCCCCCTGTTTATAAAATCATTTTTGGGGAAGAAATGCCTAGAGTGCTACCTGAAATGAAAACAATGATGCAGTTAAGGATGAACTGGCAGTCAGTGACTCGTTTTTGTTAAAAGAAGCTACAGTTATTACATAGTACGGTTTGTGCAGGAGCCTTATGTTCTACCATCTTTTCTGACATTGCAGATCTTTGCACTTGAATTTATCAGACAGAAATTGGCCCTGGAAGAAGTGCAATTCTTAAAACATAAGAAGACCATGGATGTGAAATGTCCTTGAAAGGTAGGGCCTTTCATTGTGAAGAATAAAGAAGCTTTGTCAGAGGTGGAAGAGTTATTGAAGTCGCTAGGGTTCATAAAACATGTGGCCATCAAATACGACCCCTTGCATATAATTTCCAAGAGAAGGAAAGAATGTAACCTCAGTGCTTTTGAGCATACAAAACTAGAAGGGGTGCTGAAGGGGCGAAATTTGTTGTGTTGGGAACCCGAGGCGGAGGAAGCAGTGGAGACATAGGGAGGAGATCTCATGATTTTCGAATTAATAATGGATTTAGATCAAGTGCCGGACACCATGGAGGTGGGCCGAAAAAGAGACTTAGAAGAAGTCATGGATATGGATACTGAAGAAGGTAATATAGACAAGCGGCCTAAATTAGAAGTAAAGGATGAGTTAGTTGTTGCGGCTATTCAAGCCGAGTCAATTGCTTCCCCAACTAAAGAGGAGTTGGTTGTTACAGCAGCTCAAGAAGGATTGACTGTCCAAATGGATAGTGGAGGGGTAGATGATGAGGAATCTTCAACTCCTGAGATCCAGGTTGTAGAATACAAGTTTCAAGATGTTCAAGAGGGAGATGTCGGTAATAATTTTCGTTCCAAGGCCAACCTCTATGAACAATATGATCAAAACAAGCGAGCCTCGGCCCAGAGGCTATTTTATTCAATGCCTATCGCTAGAGGTTTGTCTAAGACTTCCTTGATGACTAGCAGAAGTATAAATGATAACATCTTAAACTTAGCAGTATTGATGGAGGATGGAGTGATCGAGACAAGGATCAATTGGCAAAAGATACCAGTTCCAAATAAAATCTAGTTTCACAAGCACGTTAGTGATCTTGTATATGATTATTTTTTGAAAGCAGCATTGAAAAGCGACAACTAGCTGGTTACCGTGAAAAAGTTAGAAAACCAATTAAAGCAGGAGAAAAGTGAAAACCGAGCTCTTCAAAATCAGGTCAAAAAGGTACAATCTGACCTAGTTATAAGCAATGGTGGTGGTAAAAGCATGAACAAGTTGTTGGTAGAGAAAGAAAAGCTTATTCTTAAACTACATAAGAAGGAAAAGGTTCCAAATATCCGGCTAATAGAACTTCCCGAAGAGACAGACTTCGAAACACAAAGAGAAGACTTGTCTAAGGAAATAAGTGAATGCAAAGCAGAATTGCTGAAGTTTGCGGAGAAAGAAGATAGCTGGAAAAAAGAGAAAATAAGCTTAGAAAAATAGCTTGATGATTTGAAAACTAACTTGTCCAATTTGGACATGCGGCCTACCAATTCGAACCAAACTGGGGGAAAGCAACGGTACCGACAATCTTGTGCAGGCTATGTCTCCCATTAGCCTGAAAGATGTGGAGATCAAGGAGATGAGAGAAAAATATCAAAGGTTGGAAGAGGAGAGTAATAAAAAGGAAGAAGAGGCGAAGGTCCTCCAAAAGAAGCACAAAGAATTAATCGACATCAATAAAAAGCTCACTCATCAGATTACCGGGCAGGCCGCTTTACAAGGGTGCAGACATTTGGTGTGGGACCGGATCACTAAAGAATCTGAGAACTTTAGACCCTCTTTAGAGTTCATGAGAGTAAAAGAGAAGACCATTAGTGACACTCTAGAAGGTTGTGAAGTTGCAAAGGAGACCCTAATCCAAAGGCCTAAAGAAATGGCACTAAGTGCCATCACTTTACTGAATGATCTATCCGGAGAAGAAAGGATTAAGCTGAATATTGGGAACCGGATCACAACACTTGCAGCGGCATGAAGGATCCTTGGGAAATATGCACAGATCAAGAGTGTGGAAGCTAAAGTCGAATAAATGAAGGGACAAGTGGCAAAATTCAAAGGGTTGTTTGATAAGCTGGTTGAAATGGGGTTACCTTCGTTCTGGAAGGGTGACAGGGAGCTAATCTCCCATAATGCTTATAAAAACCTATTGTGGGCGATAAGGATGGACCATACAAAGTTCAAACGTCTGAACCAACTGCTTATAGGTAAGGCTCTGACGGAGTTGGTCGAAGAGGACTTTGAAAGCTTGAATAGGTTGATCTCCATTGGCGAAAGGATTCCCCCATTTTCCTACGCAAAGCATATTGATATACGAGTGATGGTAAATGAAATGGTGGACTATGACCTCCCACCTACAGACCAATGGGCTAATGTAGAAAAGTATAGCAGATCGCGATACTATCTCCGTATTCCACGGTGATATTTGACTTTTTTATAGTTGTTGAGGCTTGTTTGGAATCTGGGACTTATAAGAAACTGGGACTTATAAGAAACTTTCCTATTATTTGAGAAATTTGTAATATTTTTTGAGGCGTCTATATAAATAGCCAGCTGGAACTATTATTTTTACTATCGTTACTTTTTTACTTGAAGTAAATGTTACTTAGTAAGAATACTGATGGATTGTAAGAAAGCAGTTAGGCTAGTTTCTACTTGTTTTCATTTTTGTTGTGATAGTGGAAAAACAACCTGAATGAGGTGTCACTCCGATATAACTGTTTTTGGTTTAGATGAGTCGAGCAAGAGGAATCCCAGCATCTATATATGTGATGTAATAGAATGATAAAGTGTTGAAAACTTTTATGGAAATTTGTGTGTATTGCTCTGTAAGACATTTTGAGCTATGTTTTGAATAAAGATTTGCAGAGCTGAGCCGATGTTTTCAGGGATTCTTGTGTAACTAGTCTTGTAGTCTGTTTCTTCCTTTTTCTATGTGAATTGTGTATCTCTCATTGTTAATTCCAGTCTGTAACATTCTTTCATACTTGGTACAGGGTGATAGCTAAGTAGAATTCATAGAAATTATGCTCTACTTATCTTTTTCCAAGTATTCCACTATTACTTTTCTGCTAAAATTGATGTAGGATTCATCATTGTATGCCTTATGTCAATGGATTGTTTCTTTCTCTTCTGTTTCACCAATTAAATCCCTTTGACTACGAGTTGTTTGTTATCTCGCCCCCATGTTAATGCATTTGTGAAGCATTTGTAAATGAATTTTCAGAGTTTATTTAAATGTGACTCCATTGCCCAAATAGAGATTCATACGTTTCAGCCAAGCTACGTTTAAACCATTTTGTCTCCAACAGAAATCTAATCTTCTGTATTGTTGTAATTGAATATCTTGAATGATGAATGCTGGTGCATGTTTTCATTGTTGACACCTTTGATTATTCCAATCTTTCATAGATCTGTAGAGAGATCCCTCTCAGACTATGCTGGGTCAGTAGCTTAAGTCTAAATATTGGTTAGTGGTTACCCCAGTTTTCCCTCTCCCACAACCTAGGGGGTCATTTTGGGTGTTAACAAGGGGAATAATTAAAACCCTCACACAAGATAAAATTCATAGGTGGCTACTATCCTTAGGGCCATCCTTTCAAGTATTACTTGCTTGTCTTCGAAAAATTGGAGAGCTTGCAAGATATATTTTAAATACGTAAAAAACAAATAAAAATAATAATACAAAAACAAATTAACAAACAACGTTTTATATAAAATACAAATAATACAAAGAAAAAAACAAAATAGCATACCTTTCTACCTTTCGCGCATTGACTTGTTTCATTGTAACCGGCCTTAGCCTCTCGCATGTGCACCCTTTGATATTTATGACCTCTGAGTAGAGCATTCAGGGGCTCCTGTGCAACCATTGTTTTCGTCGAGCTATGAGTTGTGTTGGATTGTGGCAGTACATCTTCCTCTTGCGCGTGCACCCTTTGAGTTCTGTGTGATGTGAACAGAGTTATCAGTGGCTTCTATGAAATAATTGATTTAGCTGAGTTGTGAGCCGTGATCAAAGTTGGATTGTGGCCGTGCATCTTCATCCTCTTGCGCGTGCACCCATTGAGAAGAGGAAATGCCTCCCAAGTCTGTGAGTACAAAGCCCTAAATTTTATGGGGTCCAATATTTCATAGTTTGAATTGTTGATGTTATTACTCTATCTATTTGTTTTACCTTAAAAATCAATATAAATGGAAATTGATTTAGATTTAGGGCCCATATCTCTCCTTTGGCCACGAATTCTTTGGGAGGGTTCCATTTTGAGCCATGTTGGATCCTGGGTTGCTTCAGCACCAAGTACATTCAAACCTTGCCTTATCACCTCATGTCTATCTTTTTCCTTTGCAAGGCGCTACTATGTATGCAATTTATTCTGCTCCTTCTTCGTCAGCTCAGTGGTTTTCCAAGCGATATATTCAATTTTTTGAAAAGAGAGGAGACAAGTTTTGAAAGTATGTCCCTCCTATTGGAAATAAGAGCATATAAACCTCTTAATTTTTTTTATAACCTGGAAGGGTCCACCAGAGACTCATGCATACATGAGGAAGTAATAGCCATAGACTAGGCATGATCTCAAGGGGATAGTTATCCTAAGTTTCTCATGGCAAGGTTAATTAATCGACACTAATGTGATTGGAGCTTCATAGGGGAGCATGGGAGCATGAGAGGATGGTTTCCTTAACTATTTTATTTCTTTAGAGGAGAGCATGAGTTAACCTTCTTGAGTTCTTCAATGTTTATGCCTGGTTTATTGAGCTTGACCTACTTATCTGATTTCTTGCGGTGGAGGTGGAAGGGGTTCAACTTGAGGCTCAATTGGATAAGGGTGCTCTACATATATAGTAGGTTTTTCCATCTTCAATTTTAAATCACCTTCTGTGACATCTGTGTAGCTACCAGAGGGTAAAAGAACCATATCCCACCTCTCAACATCAGGTATAGGATCCTTTGGTTTCTCTTCTTTTGTAGGAACTATTTATGACACTTCAATCAGATTAGGATTTATATCAAGCTCATCCTTTGCCTTGGCAAGCTGTGCTTGCTTGATCTTCAGCTCCTTTTCCTATGCTTATCCAAATTGACTCTTAAATTTCAATATTTTTGCCTCCTTTGACTATCTACTTTCCTCAACAAATTGAAATGTCATCCTCTTAGGCGTCAAGAGCTTTTTTTTATTAATACCCATTTTTTGGATCAAAATGGGGATTGGAATTGGGAGCTTCATCAAATTCTGGCCTTAGAATTCGAAATGCTTATTTTTTCTTTTTGTTTATGTTCACCTTCAAAGTGCTAAAGTTTTTAATTTTTGGCTTGTCAATTAAGAGGTAGTTACAAGGAGCTATTACATTGTGTCAAACGGGGTTGTCAATGTCAAATAAGAGGTATTTACAAGGAGCTATTGCATATATTTGACCTTATTTGACATTCAATCTCTTTGGAAGGTCAAATAAGAGGTAAATAAAAGGAGCTATTCCATGGATGCATGGATGCATGGATGATGTTATAGTGTTTATTTGCTTGCATGCAAATTCGACGTCCATGGGTGTAACCTTTCCAAAATCGACCTCCCTTCACCTATTAGACCGTACCTTTGGGGCCCTCTTGGAATCTTTCACTGGCCACCCTCATAACTTCGGACATGCTGCCCTTTTTCCATAGTCTGCTATATTTTTACCTTCAACCATCTATACCTCCTTCTCCACAACCTCATCTTTGTTTCCCTTTTCCTTGGCTTCCCATACGAGCCTCTCTTACACCTTGCACAGGCCTACAATTACAAATTGCAGACCTTGTGTGCCCTTCCTTCCATCTGCACACCATACAAAACAAATATTAGAAGTTAATGTAAACTAGTTTGTAATCAGTTCAATAATTCTAATGTTCATAATTGCTAATATTGGTTTCAATTTATATCTTGGATGCACAATAATCAAAAGCTAATTTTGTGTTCTATAAATATTCAAAATCTTGAGAGTAACTCTGTTTACTTATGCAGATCTGAAAGTTACCTTGAGGTTATTGGGATTAGATCACATTTGTTTCCCTTTTTTTATATAGTTAATGTTGATTATTGATAGTTTGGTCATTATTGCATTCAACACTACACTTTGATGATACATTTTGCATTGGCAAGTGATCTTTTCATTTTGATAGTGATGGTTATGATCTTTTGAGTAATGTATTTTTACTATTGTTATGGTACATGTTGATTTATCTTTATATTAGTATCTCTCATTGACCCTACTAACGTTGGATAATTAACGGTTGTTATCTCGTGATCTATCATTGAATGTTACTATATATATCTAATGACATACCTTGTCTACATAAATTAAATAAATTTATAGCAAAGGGGAATATATATATCTAAGGAGTTTCTAGTCAAACAATGAAAAAATAAATTTGAAGCAAAGGGGAAGATTTGTATCCCATCCAACATGCTACGACATTTATCCAAAGCAATATGAAACTGTCAAAATGCTACGACATTTATTCAACATACATTTTGACTTATTATTGGGTAATACTTCCTAGACTCTTGAATATTGAAGCTCAAATACCCTCTTGACCATTAAAATTCCTTGGGTAAGTTTATTACCTTCAGCCCAAAAACTACGGGCATGACAACCACAACATTTGCCCAAATTTCCGTTTACATAGAGCAAAGGTATTCCTAATAAAATTGTGTTGGAGTGTGATATCCTTTGATGGGCACAAATATTGGATTATTAACATATTTATTTCATTGTAGATTCTATTTGAGCATGAGAATGTGGTAACGTCTTGTCTGAAGGAAAAGGTTTCTCAAGCTAAAAAGCAAAAAAATAGAAAAACCACTTGGTGAAAAGACTAAGAGTCAAATCACTTTTGGATGGCACAAAAAAGGTTCCATGGGAATCATAGACTCTATAAATTACCCCAACCTACCCACAAAGAAATGTGGTGTATAAATTGATATGATGATGACTTAGGAGTCAAACCCTTTACCACTTATCTAATAGATAAAGAAGAAGAAGTGATTATTTACTATGCCATTGATCTAGGCCTCAATTCAAACAATGTAGCACAATTTCAGGAATTAGTATGAGGTTTAGGAGTGGCACTTAGCCTTGTCCTAGAGGGTGATCCCACAGTAATAAATAATTCAATTAGAAAAGGATCAACCCCTCAATGGTGTCACAATGCCATTATTGAGGAGGCATGCAATCTTAAATCTCACTTAGGAAATACTTTGTTCATTCATTGTTTCAAGGAATGTAACAAGGTGGCTAAACATGTGCCAAATAAAGGATTTGATGTCAATTTGCATTTGAGCATCATTCGATTCAAAGTGGAGATTATGATTTTTTTGATATGTCTAACCAGACTTCTCATAAGAGCACACCTCTAGTCTCATAAGAGCACACAAAATAGTTCCTTTAAATTATATATTTGGCCCAATAATGGGATGCATTAAACTAGATTTTGATGTTTGGTGTACTAGGAAAGGGTCTTCTTATCAATGGCATCATTTAGTAGCAAAATATAATGTCTTGGGCTATGGACGAGCTACTTATTGGATACATTGGATATTCATGAGGCCCTTGACCAGAAGAAAAAACCTTTGGATGGAATATTTGGCATATGAGTGGGACACATACTTGATTGCAATGTTTTTCAACACTAGGGAGGGGTCTTCTTTCCCAATACATACTTCATGGTTAATATCCATAGGCTTAGAATCTATATTCTTCTTAGAGGACATGGTATGGAGTCAATAACCAAGGGATTAGGTCCTTCATGTTTCTTTTAGGGCTCATGGTTTATTAATAGGGGCCCATAACACAAGACATGCACTCTAGCATAAATATTTGTCCCACAAGTGGGATACAAACCCAATTTAAAGGTTTGTCACATGAAGAGTAGTCTCCTAACCCAAGACATTATTAAAGGAAAAAAATAAGCAATTTCTATCCCAAATGTTGATTATATGACTTGTGGTTCATCCATAAATCCATAGATCATGACACATTCCCTAGGGAAGGAAATTTCCATGATTAACATATGGGATAGATGTTGAGCTTTAGGTCACCAAGGATGTTCCTCTTGGACTATGGTAAGCTTCAAATATAAAAACTAGGGGTTTAAGATAACAACATTGTTTCTATGGTTGGTTGACAAACCCAAATATGAATGCAACACCAACTATCCCCTCCTAATTATGCACCTAATTGTTTCCCCCATTTATGAATATTTTCCTACTATGCATCTTAGCAGAGGCAACCACAACTAGTTATTTGGCCATTCTACCATAAGTATTAGATCTGGGATGAGAAAATTCTAACCATATTATATTGACAAATGGTCATGACTAGACAACATGAGTATTTTCCCCATGGGATAGAGATAAGGACGGTGACACATAAATTTCATGACATGAATTTGCTCATCCAAAAACCCACAATCATGACATTAGTACTATATCTATTACAAAGGGTGAAGGAAACCATCATTACGTTAATAGAGCAGATTGTTTTTTCAGAGGTTATTCCTATTGTGTTAAATAAAGAAAATTGGGTTTGGAATACTTTATGATATGAACCTCACAATCTTCACAGACATGGTATCAAGAAATACTAAACATATCTGACTTATGCCTATATTGTCGCATTCAGGTTTTTGTTGTTGTTCCCAAAGGTAGGTTCTTGGATTTCTTGTTACAGTTCAATAAGGAGCCTTTGTATTTTTTTCCTACAAGGCATGACATTTATCATTTAAATACCCATATAATATCTGATAAGAGTAGTTACTAGATGACAACAGGGAGTGTTATTTAGTATTTTTTCTTGCACAATTTTTGTCAATTTTTAACTTCCACAATAGGGTGTATGCTAAAATCTTGGAAAATGTAAATCCCACCCAAACCTTTTCCTTTATTTGAATCTATATACTATATTTCAATATTGTTTAGTTAAGAGGGTATGATTGAGATATCAATAAATTTTCTAGCCATGTGGATGGATTTGTTGAATTATCCTTCAAGAATTGACCTTACAAGGAGCTATTGCGTATATTTGACCTTATTTGACCTTCCATCTCTTTGGCAGGTCAAATAAGAGTTAGTTACAAGGAGCTATTGCATATAATAGGTAGTTACAAGGAGCCATTGCATATATTTGACCTTATTTGACTTTCCATCTCTTCGGCATGTCAAATAAGAGGTAGTTACAAGGAGCTATTGCATATAAGAGGTACTTACAAGGAGCTATTGCATATAATTGACCTTCCATCTCTTTGGCAGGTCAAATAAGAGGTAGTTACAAGGAGCTATTGCATGGATGCATGGATGCATGGTTACCCCACCTTGTCACAATTTTATATAAAATTGGCATCCAATATGCTAGTTTAGATGTTATATTGCTCATACTCTAGATATCGGGTGTGCTTAACAGACTCAAGCCTTAATTCTTTTCCAAATTTTGTGCCAACAATTATGGGAATTAATGTATGAGATTTGTTTGTTTAGTGTCAAACTCATTCCCATGGCCGATATAAATCATCACACATATACCTCATCATGACCACATGATCTGTGTGGACCCTTCTTCATATAGTGATGATGAACTTTGAGGTTATATAGAACATTTGTACATTTGAGAGAGAGATGTCTGGTTGTACCTTCCCCACCTTGGTTGATTTACTTTTGGTCCTTACACCTTGTTCTTTATTGGTCTCATGGTACCTTGTCCTTGGCATGTGGTTAGTAGGTTCATTTCTACCATCTTGATTTGTTTGTACCACCCTTTAATGTTTTTGATCCTTTGGGTACTATGGTTCTTTGTCCCCTAAATGACCCTAGTACCCCACTTATGATTTATGTTATTATTTATGACTTCTTTTTATTTTATTTGTTATTTTATTATTTTACTTTTAATTTTTAATTTTTAATTTTTAATTTTTAATTTTTAATTTTTAATTTTTAATTTTTAATTTTTATGTTTAATTTTTAATTTTTAATTTTAATTTATTTTTTATTTTTTGTATTAAGTAGTTAAGACTTGTCCTGTTAGTCAAAATTGTTGGTGATCATATCTATGTTTTTTTGTTAAGATTTTACTTGCACTAAGACTTTTGTTGTAATCATTATTTGTGCTTTATTTAACTTCTATTATGAATGTAATTGTCTTTGTCTAACTATTGTTGCATACAACCTTTATCTCTCTCTCTCTAGCTTGTACTTATCCTTTAGTAGGGTCAGTGGGTTCCTAGTGTTGGCTGACCTCTGAGAGATACAATTTTAACTGAAATTAATATTTATGAGTATCTAAGAAGAAGGTTCCACATTACAGTGTGAGTACCCTAAACCTATCTTCTTTACTCATGTTAATGTTGATTAACTATTGCTAGTAATTACATGTTACTAAAGATTACTTTTACACAATGAGCCAACTGGTAGTGTTAATGTAGAAAAGTCGAAAGAGATGAAAATTATGTTTTGTTACTGTTGTACTATTTAGTTTCAGTACTTATTTATTATATGTAATAAAAGAAAGGAGTTTACATACCACCATTCATATCTTAACACCCAAGGGTGTCTACCTCTATGGATTTTCTAATAATATGACATGACCCATGACATAATTTTCTCATTCTAGGGAATTAATTCACCTTAGAGCACCATATCATCATCCTCTTTTATAATTGGGATCACCTTTATTGCTTTTTTTTATCCAAATCTCAAAGCATATTCCATTACATTATGTCCACTTTTTTATATCCAAATCTCAAAGCATATTGCATGATGATTTCAAGCTATGTATCACATAGTTTAACAACACATAGGCTCGAAATTTTGATGATTCCTTCTTATACAAACTTGAGGCATTCAAAACTTATTTTTGGCCATTTTTTCCAATTTTGAACATGCAAGATAGTTAAAGGAAAAATCCCTTACTAATCAACATATGCATTTTCAAGCTTGGTGGAGGCATGCTAACTATGTATGATGATAGTGGAAAATGCATGCCTTAATGCCTTGTAATTTTTTAATATGAATTATGCATACCCAACAAGGTCCTATTTGAAATTTTTTCCCATGGTGCAGGTAGAACCAAACAAGTATCTGTCTAATCTTTCTTCCTCTAGTGATGGGAGTTTAGTAAGACTAGCTGAAAGTGATACATCCAGTAGGTCTACAAGAGTTTTATCAACTAGATGTCAAAATATCAGAAGAAAATTCCATAAACGCATGGAATTTTTTCTCGCTGAAGGGGGTTCATGTTCCTATGATGATGAGACAATAGGCTACATCGAGGTGCCCTTGAGGTACAAACATATAGTGAAAAATGGGTACCCAAGGATCTTCCTCAACTAAACACAAATTTTTGTGTGAACGAGAGGATATATCGAATTGCACCATCGTCATTACATGGTTTGGGGTTGTTTTGCATGGATGGCATAAAGGTCAGTTACAACAGATGTACATAATTGATGGAGTATGTTGGACCTTGTTACAACTACAAATATTGGATGCGCCTGGTCCAATATACACGAAGTATGCGCAGATATGGATTGTCAGCAAATTATTTACAACTAAAATACAAAGATAAAAATAAAGGATCAACGTTGTACATTGATGAAAGGCCCAAAGCCACAAGGAATATTGCGAGGTTTACAAACAGTACACAAACAGGGTCTACAATTAAGCAACCCAACTACATATTTGAGGGGCATGAAGAAAACTGTGTTTTTGTATGTGCCATTAAATCAATAGCTACAGGGGAAGAGTTGCTTATTAATTACAATTTGAATCGAGTAGATAGAAACATGGTTACTATGGGAGTGGTACATCTAACAATTTACCCAACCTTTTATTAATGAATTTAACATATTATGTATTTTTCGTTAGTCTATTGTTATAAATTCGTTAAAATTTTCTATATTTATTTCGCAGGGTAGTGATTGGGGCATCTCCCAGCAGCTGGTCAGAGGAGTACACTATTCCTCAAGGAAGCAGGTATACATCTTTGTAATAGTACAAATATAATATGAAAAATGAGTTTTTTTTGTTGTGTTTTTTCATGAGTATATCTGTTTGGATTAATATATAATATTATGTGTATATTTGTTGCAGAGTGTTAATCAGGGAAACCACCCGGTTGTTGATCAGACGACAACAGCCTCGGGGCAACATGTATACCTGATTGTAATTGTACAATTTAAATACATCAAAATGTTTTCTTATTATGTTGTTTCCGTGATTATTTTGGTTTTGTTTGAATAAATATTTCTATGTTTTTTATGCAGGGTGCTGTAAGGGGCACCTCCCTAGAAGTAGATGATACCGGACCTACCTCGAGGCAGCAGGTATACATCGATGCAATTGTGCAAATTTAATATGAACAAAAAGTTTTTTTTGTTGTTTTTTTCATGAGTATATTCAATTCATTTAGATAATGTTATATATATACTTGTTTCAAAGTGTTGGTTGGGAGAACCACCTGGCTGTTGATCAGATGACAACAGCCTCGGGGAAACATGTATACTTGATTGTAATTGTACAATTTAAATACGTCAAAATGTTTTCTTATTATGTTGTTACAGTGAGTATTTTGGTTTCGTTTAGATAATTTTTTCTATGTTTTTGATGTAGGGTGTTGTAAGGGGAACCTCTCTAGCAGTAGATGATACTGGACCTACCTCGAGGTAGCAGGTATACATCGATGCAATTGTACAAATTTAATATGAACAAAAAGTTTTTTTTGTTGTGTTTTTTCATGAGTATATTCGATTCATTTAGATAATGTTATCTATATACTTGTTGCAGAGTGTTGATCGGGGAAACCACCAGGCTGTTGGTCAGATGAAAGTAGCCTCGGGGAAACAGGTATACCTGATTGTAATTGTACAATTTAAATACATCAACATGTTTTCTTATTAAGATTTTCTGTGAGTATTTTGGTTTTGTTTAGATGATTTTTTCTATGTTTTTGATGCAAAGTTCTGATCGGGGCAACTCCCTATTAGTAGATCGGGGCAGGTCCCCTATAACCATTGATCCGATGAGTAGACGATCCTCGAGGCAACATGTATAATTCATTGGAATTGTACAAATATAATATGGAGAATAATGTTTTTTTTGTTGTCTTTTTCATGTGTATATTGGTTTCATTCTGATAATGTTTTCTACTTCTTTTTGGCAGGGGGATGATCAAGGCAAGTCCCCAGCCGTGGATCAGAAAACACCAACATCGAGTCGTCAAGTAAACCTAATTGTAATTTTAGGAATCTATCATGATCGATATGTTTTGTTAATATACTTTTTTCCACAGTCTGTTGCTTTCACGTTAGTAATGTTTTATATATTTTTGTTGCGGACCACCAATTCAATGTATGAACCAGCGTCAGAGAAATCAATAGATTTTGATGTGGATGAGTTGATGCGTGATGATGACATTGGTTCTTCTCTAGAACCAATTAATATGATAGAGAATACCTTGAGAAAATTTATGAAGATATCCTTCGTCTGTTATTCATTCAGCCGCAGACATATGAGATTAGAACCAAGGTTGATGTTTTGGTAAAGAGATCTCATGCCTTGAAATTAAGTTGTGGAATCTTGAATCATAATATAAATTCATTTAGTACTTTATAATTTTTACTTTTATATGATAGTGAACCTATAAAATATGGCTTGTACTTACAGGATTTTCGGCGACCACACACTAGTGGTCAAGGCGGTGTTGGCCCTAGTGATGCTCGTGGAGAGTCGTCACATGAGAAAATGACTCCACGTACATCTCATGTGCCATTGTTTTCGATTGAACAGTCAGCAACATGTTCTATGACACCCCTGAGGCCAGTTGTGAGTGCACCCGCTAGTGACCAGGGCACACCAGATCGTGCAAAAGAAGGGGTCGATGCAGAGCCTTCTAGTATTGATATTGCTAAAGCAGCATTTCCTGGATATTCCCGTGTCACTAGAACGGGTACAATACAGACAACATTTTTGGTGGACGAAGAGCTCGTTCCAATAAAGATAGAGAAGATCCCAGGTAATTATACATTGTTCAAGTTAGTGTTTGTAATTTGATTGTAATATACCGATAAAACATTGTTTTTCAAATAATGATGGCATGATCGTTTTGCAGGAAATAATTTTTTTTATAAAAATATAAATGATTTGTACTTGGATATCTTTGGGCCCACCTTCCACACAAGGTGGGATAAACAAATTAAAAATTTAAAAGATGAGCTCACTAATCGGTTGGTTGGCATGTTCGGAAACCAGACCTTCAATCAAGCTGCAGTCGTAAAGAAGGATGGACAATATATGAAGATTTTCCGGGACCAATATAGGATTCAACTAGAAAGGACCCTAGGTATGAGATTCCTCCGATGATTTCAGCAAGAGAGTGGAAATCCCTAGTGGAAGATGGAAAGGAGAGGGCTCTGAGAAAAGAAGGAAAGCTACCACCAGGCACAGGGAGGTATGCAATACTTTCCACAATGTAATTCTAAACCTTATTATTATTAATTTTTATATCAAATTTGGAACATCTAATGTATTTCAACACTTTCATAGGCTGTCAGACACATCAAAGGCCACAAAGGAAAGACAAGAAAAAATTGGTCAGCACAAGCTTGGGCCTGGTGGTTATTCGAATTTGGTGGCACGAATTGTAAGTATCGAAAAACCAATAATGCATCCAAATAATAAATTGAAAATTATTTTCATTTTATTGCACCGCAAAAGGTAAATTCATGACATTATGCAAATATGCAGGCCGACTGATTCAATGAAGTGCTGACTGAGGAAGACTTGAAGCTTGTCTTCCAGCACGACTTTGGAGCTGTTGTTGAACGCTGAAAAAGCTTGTCTGGGCTAACACAGTATTATGGTGATCCATGTTGTGCACAAGTATATAAAATCTATATAGTTTAATGAATATTTATTACTTGTGCAATCTATTCGTTATAAATAATTGCCATAAAATATTGACTTTGTTTTGAGCAGGAAAGCAATAATCCCCTTAATGTCGAGGATGGACAACAACCAATCGAAGATCATGCTTTGAATCATTGTAATGAATTTATTCATATGCTACAATTTTATATATAGCATTGCAGATGGTGAACATTAATTGTACTTTTCCATGTTTCAACTGTAGAGAATGTAGAGGGTCACACTGTACAGGTTGAGACTAAACAGGAATATGAAGAACATGATGTGGCCACAACAGGTAAAAAAACACCTTTGTAATGTTTTTTAAATGAAATACTTGTCATTATAATAACATAATATATCAATGTAACATTTTCACATTATTGCAGCAAATCCAAACCCCATGCCGCAAAATCCACATCGCGATTACTCTACTAAACAAACATCATGACAAGTTTATGAAGAAACAAGACCTGAACAACAAGTTCCAGAAGTTGAGTTTCTTGTTTATTTTGTAAAGAGAAACAAAAATAGAAAGAGTTGACTGAAGAAATATTGTGTAATTATTTTTGACAATATAATGGCATGCATAATTTTTTGCCTACTGAATGAATGAATGGTTTAATGAATGTTAGCTTTTATTGAATGAATGGTAAATGTTTCTTTATGATGAAATCTGCATGTTTGCACATAATATATTTTTTCAAGTACATGCATTGGGTATGGGGAATTGAGAGTGATGTGAGGGGGGGGTGGAGGGTCCATAAGAGCTTCCACCTTCACGTGGTTGGCCCTGTTCATTAGGGAATATTAAATTATTCTTGAAACAAAGAGGAGCTCAATGAATGGCTATGGTGGTTCCTTTCTACAACCCACTCATGTTTTTTCTAAATTTTGACAATTTCTTGGGGCTTGTTATGAAACTTTTGGCCAAGAAGGATTCTCTGTTTATGGCCCGGACAAAACGATCAATGTTCTTCTTGGCACCATCATGGCCAAAAAAACATTGTTTAGGGCCTCAAAATAGCCCCGGAAGATCAAGATGTAAAAAACTGCCAAGCTAGAAAAATGTCTCTTTGAGAAAATGGACTAGGTGGGTGGCCACCAATGTCTATCTGGATAATCAACCCTTGTTTCTAATGCAATGCAAATAAATTCGTCTTTCAAACAAGATAATTTCTTGAGTGCAAAATTCACTAATCCACTGCCTCTTTCTTAACCTGGCACCAAATTTATCTTTTTTTAACGCCTTGTTAATTATATAAGCCCTTTATTCTCCCCATAAAATCATTTTCTTCATATTGAGCATATGCTATCTTGATTACTACTTCCTTATTTTAATTCTCTTTTCTTTGATTCACATTCATTACAAGCCCATACGTGTTCACTTATTTGCATCTGACATTACTTTGAAATCCACTAAGAACACTAATTCTAGTTGTTTCTAAACAAAATTATTGAGCACAAGTTATTTTCTCACTAGGCTATTAAGGGAGGGAGGCCACTAGTGCACCACCCTAAGAAACCCACATGAATTGTCCATGTATACCAAATCACATGGCATATGACACCATCCATCTTGGTCAATTCATATGTGGAGGTAGGAAACAACTTCACTAGACACTTGATTTCATTGTTTAGCATGCCACTTCTCACTGTTTCATGAAACCTCTTCTCTCTGCCATTTATGATGTGCACTAATACCTACTCAATATCTCCACCCTGAAACCCTTCAAAAAATTTCCTATAACTATTCATGGTGTCTCTACTAGTGGAACTCCCTCATGTTTTTAATTTCCTATCTGCCTTACATTGTTCATGTTCTATTGATGGTTCACGTCACATTGACTTTTCTTAAAGCTTTATCCCTTTCCCTTGTGCAATGCTATATTTCTGACGTTGGAGACCAATTTTGGCCATCCAATGGACTTTTATAGTTGCACAAGAAATCAATCACAATTTGGAGATGGGATTCGACATTTCTCTATCACTTTGAACAAATTGAAGGTAATTTAAATCCATAATGTTGTGATTGTATGTATTTCCTTTGTGTTGTGATTGTTCCTAATGCTTCTTTCATTTTATAGTTGTTTTCATAGGGAAACCATGGAGAGTTTGGTTGTGGAGCTACAAAAATGATCTGTATGATGATGATGAAAGAAGTAGGGGTGACAAAAGCTTCTTTGAGTGGTAGGAATTTATTACAATCAAGCCTATAAACTTGTATATGGTTTTCAAGATAATAGAGGTTTAGCGGAAATATGTTTGGCCTTTATTTTATATATGGTTGTTGTTTCAATTAGGGATTTAACACATTTGGATTTTGGTTGAATTTTTTGGTTTGAATGCATTTTTGGGGGGGTTATTTCTTAGTATAAATGCTTCAAATCCTTGTAGCCCCATTCCGTTACTAGAAAATTAAAGTTGAGATAAACATCTCATGGTGGTCATATTGAAAGTCCATCATCAAAAGGGTAACAAGTGGGGAGCCATATAGTGTAGCTAATCAAGGTAGATTTTTTATTTAAAGTTCTTCAAAGCTATAGGTATGCTCCATTATTTCATCATATTTGTTTTTCATACTTAAGAAAATTAGTGAATTTCTAGAATTTGAGTGTTGCAACACATTCTCTTGGAAGCCTTTTTTCTTAGGATGATGACAATTCTAGGGTAAACACACACACGGGTCAAACTATATTCAAATAATTGCCTAGATTTGAATGTATCATAGTTGTTGTTTCTTTTAGTACATGATAGATGTGTTCTAAAAAATGTGGTAATTTAACGATTGTGTTAATTTTCCACAATCATGAGCAATGACAATGAAACAAATTATAGATTAGGTTTTTTAATGTAGTTTAAAGTCATATAATAATGATAGTGTTGATATATATGTAACTTCGGAATGTATTTCACCCATGTATATTGTATTCCTATAGAGATGTTATTATTCCTCTATACGGAAGTGTCATCATTTATATTGTAAGTGTCGTAACTTATACTTGATGGGTTATTAGACCACCTTGATGGGGTCGGCCTTGTATGAGTCATGTGGGTAAAAGGGTTATTTGACCACCAAGTGTGGGGTCGGCCCAGATTAATGTAACCATGGGTTATTAGACTGAGTTAGACAAGTCAGCCCTGTTAGTTTATTGGGCAGGACAGGACAAGTATAAATAGAGACCGGGAGATCTCTATTTTGATCATCTCATTACTCACTCTTTAATCACTCGAAAAGTGGCGCACATGTGAGGAGGAGGATCAACTTCTAGGAAAAGACTATCTCTTCTAATTTGGTTGTACTTTGGTTGTATCATTTCTCCATCTATCTCTGAGGAATTTGTGGGGTTTTTCACCTTCTTGGTTTTCTCCGGTGAAACTATATGTCTATTGTATGCTTGTATTATTGTGTCCATGATTGATATGTTGTAGATATGTTGTACATGTTATTCTCTCAGTTAAGATCCTAGATCAGAATGAAGTAAATTCTGAAAAACTAACATGGGATCAGAGCTATCCTGAAAGAAGGCATGGTATGGCATTTATGACACTTGTTGCACTTGCGAAGCTAGGGCTTGATATAGCAAAAACCAGTCATTGTAGCACTTTCGCTATAAATACATTTAGGAAAGGTTTCAGGATCTGAAAATATTACAGTTCGAATATAAGATCCCCATGTACCTTGTGTCCAAAGGAAAATCTCTAATTCATTCTACTTTGTGATTTATGATCTGTACAATATAGGGTTTCTGCCTCTTCCAAATCTGAGTCATAAACAAGTGACCTAGGTAAACAAGTCATGCCTTGGGCTAGGAAACTCCAAATGAAATTTCGTAAACATTTGCAGGTAGGGAACGGACTTTACTTTCTCAGGTAAGTTGTTTAGAGGCTGAAACTGAACAAGTGACACGTGGCATGCCATACAAGTCCGCTCTCATGTTTTATCCCATAAACAGGTCACATTGTGACACTTGGAATAACTCTCTCTCAGAGAATCCAATTGAGGTCAGACCTATGGGGTTGGAAAGATAACAGGTTAGGCTACCACAAAAAGGATTTTCAGACCCTGTAGATCTAAAATTTCAGAGTTACACCAGAAACAATCGGGTGCATATTTCTGTCAAAACAGAATTAGATTTTGAGCACCTTCATTCATGGTTCCGGGAATTTTGGGTTTCGGAGAATGTTGTAATTTTTTTGTATCGGTGACCATAGATAAATGATCCTCATAAAAATCGAAATTTAGAGACCAAGATCGAATTTTGTGGTTGGGAAGAAGGCCAGGCTTGATCAAACCCTAGTTCGGGATTTTGATCGGAAAGGTGGAAAATTAGGGCTTCTACAAAAGTTGGAATTTCTGAAGTCTGTGACCACGGCTGGAAGCTCCTCAGAAAAATAAAAGTTTAGAGCTTTGGATCAAACCTTTTGGTTGGGAAGAAGGGTGGGCTTTACCAAACCCTAGTTCGGGATCTTGTCCAAAAGATCCAAAAGTTTCAAAGACAATTTTTAGGGGTGAAACTTTGCAGTTTTCAAATTCTGAGTATACCAGCTTGATCAACTCATCAAGGCGCATCTTTCTATTCTTTTAGAAGTTTGAAATTCAGAGTTTGAATTTTTAGGGTTTCTTTGACAAACCCTAATCCAGCTCCAGATCTAGTTTCTGCAAATCAAGTGGATTGGGTTAATCCTATAAGAGGATGGATTGGCCACCTGCATAAGTGAAGAAGTTCCTGTTTCAGAGGGAGATGAGGCTAAGGCCTTACATAAAAATATTACAAGCAATCTCGACAGGTATGAATTATCCAGGTATGTTTCGAGATATGTTCATGATTAAGTTTATGGTATGTTTGTCTTCATTAAGGTTAGTACAATCTTGATTAACTTTAGACTTGTCATATCACCTTAATAAAATTATGAATGCATATATTCATTGATTAGGGTTTTGAAACTTATGATTGTACTAATGCATTGTGGTGTTGTATGAGGTTGATTTTGTCCGCTAACATGAAAGGTACATCAAGAAATGCAAATCATGTTCTAGTTCAAGAACATATGACCATGTTGACATGAAGACAAAGATTCATCCATTGTCATGGATCACATAGAAGATCTACGTACAAGGTATGTATAACTTGGTTCTATAATGGTTAACCTATGAGATATGTATGTTACTAGCACAAGTCATTGAAGAGAACAAGAAGACATTATGCGGGTATGTTAGACATAACTAGCTAGCATGCTAATCCAGGTATGTTTTTCCTATATCATGTTAGAATCCTACCTTGTGTTAGGATCTCTTATATAAGTATACTTGGTATAATTGATAATGATTATTCATGAAGTAATCATGGGTTTAGGCATATTATGCTTCTTACTTTGATTGATGGTGTGACTAACCAATGGTCAAATAGGAATATGCATGAATAAAATAATTGTGATAAATTATTTGTGTATGAAATGATATTGACTATACATGTTTAAGATTATCTTGTTTTGAGATTATACTAATGAATGTATGATTATGCATGAGATCTTGAGGATGGCACAATCATGACACTAGTGCACATTTAAGCATGCATAGTGGTGCAGGATGGATAGGACAGATAATCCAGATCAAGAGGGAGCACACTCCAGTAGCTCCTACAAGGAGGCAAATATTGAGAGGGAATCCACCCTACAAACCAAACAAAGATAAGTATTTGAATTGTAATTTCTTGCATATTTGTTTGTTTAAATAATATTGTTCAATGTTGTATATGCTTATGTTCATAGACTTAGGGTGTGTATTATGCATATTACAATAATTGCATTAATGAACAGTATACTACTAATATGCATGTGATGGGTAAGTGGCCTATGGAACTGTACAACATTCCATTGCTACTTATCTAGAATGAAACCTCTTTGCTGACATGTTGGGAGTTGTGCACACTCTTAACAATGTTCTGGTAGAGAAAGTTATGGGATATGGATAAATGTTGTATTGAAGCATTGGCTAAGATAATTGCATGACTGTATGACATATTTATTTATGTGTAAGAATTTGTTTTGAAAACTATGAGATGTTTTCTAATCATGCAATTTTACTTGTTTTGTAGGAAAGATTGTATACCATCACCTACAAAATAAGGACTACAACATTTGCTCAACAACAAAGTTATCTATTAAAGATATTGAAGTTCCCAGGATTCGAGAAGAATTCCATGATCGAAGAATGCATGTTTGGGATGCAGTCCCAAGACCTGAAGGGAAGTCTGTTGTGACTTCCAAGTGGATCTATCAGATCAAGCATGCTGCAGATGGTAGCATAGAAAAATACAAAGCGAGGTTTGTAGCTCATGGCTTCTCTCAAAAAGAGGGAATAGACTATGAAGAGACTTTTGCTCCTGTGGCCAGATACACTTCCATCATATCAGTACTTGCTCTAGATGCAATGATGAAATGGAAGATACACCAGATGGATGTCAAGACAGCTTTCTTGAATGGTGTAGTCGAAGAGGAAGTGTATGTGGAGAAGCCACTTGGTTTGAGACACATGACAGGGAGTCATATGTGTGCAGGTTGAAGAAATCCTTGTATGGCTTGAAGCAAGCTCCTAGGACTTGGTATGGTAGGATAGATAGCTTTCTATCCAGTCTGGTTTTTACCAAGAGTAAAGCGGATTCAAACCTTTACTACAAGTTTGAGGAAGGAAATCCAGTGATACTACTTTTGTATGTGGATGACCTGTTGGTTACATGTGAGGATAGTTTGATTGCCGATAGGAAGAGGAAGCTTGCTGCCGAGTTCGAGATGAAGGACTTGGGAATGATGCACTATTTTCTAGGCATGGAGGTGTAGCAGAGTGTAGATGGAATCTTCCTTGGACAAGGGAAGTATGCAGTAGAGATCCTGAAGAGGTTCAGTATGATGGACTGCAAGGCCATGGCCACACCTATGGCATCGAACCTGAAGCTTCGGTGTGATGCTTCGTCTAATCCGGTTGATGTCACGGTGTATCATCAGATGATTGGGTCCTTGGTATACCTGACGAACACTAGACTAGATATTTGCTTTGCGGTGAACACATTGAGCCAATTCTTGATGGATCCCAAAGGTGTTCACTTGGTTGCTGTAAAGCATATTCTGAGGTACCTGAAGGGTACAATTGATTATGGACTCAAGTATGATGCGAATCAAAATTTTAACCTAGAGGGTTATGTTGATTAAGATTGGGCAGGAAGTGCTGCAAATAGGAAGATCACTTCGGGGTGCTGTTTCAGTATGGGATCAGGTGTGATCTCTTGGTTTAGCAGGAAGCAGTCCTGCGTAGCACTGAGTATAGCCGAAGCAGAGTATGTTGCAGCTTGTTCGGCTAGTTGTGAGGCAGTATAGCTTTGGAAGCTACTGTCTGAGTTATTTGATCTCCCGCTGGAGGCTACTAGTATCTTTTGTGACAACCAAAGTTGTATGAAGTTGTCTGAGAACCTGATGTTCCACAATAGGTTGAAACACATTGAGATCAAATATCACTATATCAGGGATATGGTGCAGAGAGGAGTAGTGAAGCTCCTGTATGTTGCGATGGATGAGCAGGTTGCAGATGTGCTGATGAAACCACTAGCCAGAGTGAAGTTTGAGTACTTCAGAGAGAGGCTTGGTGTTCTTTAGATTGACGACACTCTGAGGAAGAAGTGATGGACACATTTGCTGGAAGCCATTCCAAGCATGGTGAAAAGAGGATCCTTCCCATGGCTATGGATGTAAGCACTGGATGATGAGCATTAGGACGATGCTCCAGTTATTGCTTTGTATATGCATCATGTTGGATGCTTGTTATGATCGCTTGGACCATGTATCTGTATATGTATCAGGTGGATACATTGTATGATCACGTAGATCATGTATGTTGATATATATCAGGTGGATCATGTATCTTTATATGTATCAGGTGGATACATTGTATGATCAGGTGGATCATGTATGATCATATGTATCAGGTAGATACTTGGTATGCATCAGGTGGATGCATTGTATGATCAGGATGATCATGGATGACGAGCTTCAGGATGTTGCTCCAGATGACATGCATCAGGACGATGTAGTGATGATGATCAGGATGATCATGTGCATCAGGACGATGTATGGTGAGTATCAGGTTGATACTCCGTGGCCGTGGACAGGTTGTGCAAGGGTAGCATGTAATAAGTCCTGGAGATCTGTACAGGATGAAAAAGGCCTCAGATGCTCTTTAGAGATCTTGCTTGGAAAGACACTCTTTTAAGGTTTTGTTAGACCACATGTAATAAGTCCTGGAGATCTAGATAGGATGAAAAAGGCCTCAAATTCTATTTAGAGATCTTGCTTGGAAAGACACTCTTTTAAGGTTTTGTGGGGACCACATGTAATAAGTCCTGGAGATCTGGACAGGATGAAAAAGGCCTCAGATGCTCTTTAGAAATCTTGCTTGGCAAGACACTCTTTTAAGGTTTTGTGTTAAGGGTCACATGTAATAAGTCCTAGAGATTTGGACATGATGAAAAAGGCCTCAGATGCTCTTTAGAGATATTACTTGGAAAGACACTCTTTTAAGGTTTTGTGACAGTCACATGTAAAATATCCTGGGAGATCCGATAGGTTGAGCTGTGTGCTCGTAAAATTCCTGGGATGCTCTTTCGAGGTTTTGTTGATGCACGTAATCAGTCTTAAGGATTCCACAGTATGGCCAATGATGATGAAGACCTATAGGTGGTGGGCCTACATCTAGTATGAAAAAAAGACTGTCTCTATAGAACTTCCTATGACCAGTAGATCAGATATTCATTGAGATAGCAGCAGTAGTAACGATGATAATGATTCGATGACAATGATCCAATGACGATGATCCAGAGAAGAAGACTTCTGCTAGCAGATCTGTGTCGAGAAATACCTTCCTAGTTAAGAGGGAGTGTTGATGTATATGTAACTTCGGAATGTATTTTACCCATGTATATTGTATTCCTATAGAGATGGTATTATTCCTCTATACGGAAGTGTCGTCATTTATATTATAAGTGTTGTAACTTATACTTGATGGGTTATTAGACCACCTTGATGGGGTTTTCCCTGTATGATTCATGTGGGTAAAAGGGTTATTAGACCACCAAGTGTGGGGTCGACCCGGATTAATGTAACCATGGGTTATTAGACTGAGTTAGACAAGTCGGCCCTGTTAGTTTATTGGGTAGGACAGGACAAGTATAAATAGAGATCGGGAGATCTCTATTTTGATCATCTCATTACTCACTCTTCCATCACTCGGAAAGTGGCGCACACATGAGGAGGAGGATTAGCTTCTAGGAGAAGACTATCTCTTGTACTTTGGTTGTACTTTGGTTGTATCATTGCTCTATCTATCTCTGATGAAGTTGCAGGGTTTTTCACCTTCTTGGTTTTCCCCGGTTAAACTCTGTGTCTCTTGTGTGCTTGTTTTATTGTGTCCATGATTGATATGTTGTACATGTTATTCTCTTAGTTAAGATCCTAGATCAGAAAGAAGTAAATCTGAAAAACTAACAGATAGTGGATTCAAATGTATATATTATTTTTTCACAACTAGAAGATTCTTTAAAAGTTTCATTCGTGAGTGTTGCAAGTTACTTGTTCTATCGTAGATAGAATCCAATTATCTAGAAGCATAAATGCCACACATGTGTGTTGAATGAGTATTATAATTCCCATAAAGGCACTTAGTTTCATGATATTAAAATATATAGAGGATTATTATAGAACCTGGTGTAGTTGTCAGATGTAAATCATGTTAGCATTGAGCTGCTAAAGGTTTATTTTCCTTCTTTCCATTTTTTTTTTAATATATGACCTTGATGCCAACCAAGAAACTGAAGATTAATGACTTAGTTTTTTTAAGGCATTCCAATGTGAAGTGTAATTGGTAAATGGTATATGTGTTCCCTCCTATGAGCAAATTGGATCCTAATCTCTATTCAATTTTCAACACATTTGATAGCCTTAGAGATAAGATTGTAAAAAGCTAAAAGTCATAGTTGGATCTTATTCACCTACCATACTTGCAAGGGTAGGCAAGGTGGGAGGCTATTTTGATGTAATCATATCTTAATAGAAAAAATTAACCGAATAGTATTATTTAGAATGTTTGTAGAAGAAATCGATAACTATCTTCATTATGTTATACTTCTAATATAAATCACACTCCTCTTCTTTATTACAATTCCAACAAGTTTTGATCTCAATGACAATTTTCAAAATGATATAAATTCAGTGAAATCGATTCTTCCTCAATATGATGAGCCTTTTAAGGAGAAGGTAATTTTTTCCTTGATATTTTGATTTAGTAGTTTCGAGATATTTAAGATGTTCACATATTTCCTAAGATATTTGATGATTTAGTATTGGTTTTGTATCAAGATAATTCATTGTGGCTCCAAAGTCCAAAAAATATATGGAAAATAGTTTAGAATTAATGTGCAAATTTCAAACACCATGGATGATGGACCATTTCATTTTAATTTGATATTTTAAAAAGAAAATAAATTAATAATATTTTTTTTTTTTTTTTTGGTATATTGCATTTCCTTTTTCCCTAAAATTTTTGCGGTCGAGTTTCCTTGTTGTACCGTCTTTGGGAACCCATACCTATTTCCAAGTTTCATGAAACTTAGTTTAAAATACATGTAGCTTTTATTTGGAACATCTTCTCCATAACATTTGATCTCAATATCTTACTCTTGTCTTTTTGTCTCCTTGTAGAGGGAACTAGTTGAGAAGTTGCTCCAAGAATCCTCCCAATCACATGCTATAATTTGTGAGCCTAAAGAAGGTGTATTTAGGAAAGGATGGTAACTCTAAGAAGTATGCAGTTCGTGGTTTGTCACTCTTTGTTCCACGAGGAGAGTGTTTTGGTATGCTTGGACCCAATGGTGCTAGCAAAACCACCTCTATAAACATGGTAAGGACATCTTAATTATTCTAACAAGGATAATTTTAGCAGTGAAATTTAGCCCATGGGTTATTTTTCCATGTTTTTTTCCAAAAAAAAATTGCTAATTTGCATTTTTTTAAGCCCCATTTCACCCAATTTTGATGGGGTAAACTTTTTTCACTCTAAAAACCACCAAATCATTATATAAACTATATAAAATCCTTAGAAATTGAAATAATTTTAGAAAAATATCGGCAAATATTTTATAGTTGACATTTTAAGAATTGTTAAGATTCGCCAAGGTATATACACTTTTAAATAAGTACGAGTCCTTAAAATTATCCCTATATTCTACATCTTAAAACTTTTGAAATTTTCATATGTCCTACATACAGTCTTTTATTGTCACATTACAATTATATTTTATGCATTAATTTGGTAAGGATGTGTACTTTCAAACATCCAAAGTTCTTTTTCTTCGAATGGCATATGATGTTGAGTATTTTATTGCATTTCTGATCTACCATATGTTTCAAAAATTGCATTGATTCAACTACTACAAGTTATCATGGTTTATACATCAACTTCAAGAATTTGATATTGTCAATGAGTTGCAGTTTGCTCTCTTAAAATTTAAGAGACCTTAACACACTTTGTTCTGAAGAATTGACCAGAACTCTAGTGTTTACAAGGTCATTGTAAACATTTTGTTTCAAAATTCAAGTTGGCTAGGAATCTTTTTATTCTAAAATTTCAAAAGTAATGTTATTCAGTCCATTTGGTGGTCATTTTCATTGCTTTAATGTCATCAAGGTCATATGGTAATTATATCATTATAGGATTTTTACAACCATATATTCAATTAATTTCACTTTAAGCCATATTATGTGCATCAATGCTCTGAATTAGGGTTTGGCCTATATTGATAATACATTAGGTTGTATGCATACTTTCCAACATGCCTAGGGGGTTACATACATAAAATATCTAATGTTGGCATACACACCATTCATAAATATATGCCATAGTGCATGCTTGAATCTTTGAGAACTATATATTTGGTTTATGGTGATTGGTACAAAGTATATTCATGCATCAAATTTATGTATATATGTGCATAATCACATAAATAATGTTGATAATTTATTTTACAAAAGTTTTTTTTTTAATTCCCCATAGTGGTTGGATATCCGACGTCCCTTCCAAAGAATCCGACGACCTTGCTATACCACCGATGAAAAACGTCGTCGGACTTTTCCTTTTGTTTGTGGGTGTATGCGTCGGATATCCGACCTCCTATAATGTAATATGGGTCAGATATCTGACCTCTTCTAAAGTAATATGGGTCAGATATCGACTGGTTTATAAACTTTTATGGGTCGGATATCCGACGGAATTGTGGTCGGATATCCGACGGAATTGTGGTCGGATATCCGACAGCTGTGTGGTTGGATATCCGACCTTCCAGAAAGAAATTGTGGTCGGATATACAACACGTATGGGTCATATATCCGACATGTATATTAAAAGAGTTGTGGCTAGATATCCAACCCATACATGTTGGATATCTGACGTGACCGTACTACTGTCGGATATCCGCCGAAGGTCAACCGACGTTTAAAAAAGGAGAGGCTTGTCGGATTGTCGACGGCGTGATGCCGAAAATCGGACGTATATGACATTGGATTTTGGGTTGAGATTTTCCAAGATTTTCATGTGACTCTTAGTAACCAGTTGGGGTATGGGGCATAAAAATTTTCCTTTAAACTTTAAACAAGACAATATAAAATTCCCAAATAGACTAAGACCCCTTAGCTCCTTATCTGTATAATACCATTCATATTTATGCAACAAGGTGTTAGTCTCATTTGTAGAAACCATACATGGTTTGTAATAGTATTACTACTTGAGGCCTATCTATACATATAGGAACTATCCTCATATTTAGTTATCTTCTAATGATACACATATGATAAATATAAAATTGAACTATGTCTCTACGTATATTGTTATACACTAGAAGGGATATAATTGTAACAATTGCATATTGTCATAAAATGTATAAGTTTACTATTTGAATATAAATAAATAACGAGATCATACATGATGTAGATTCTTGTTTTCATATTTGATCATTAGTTCACATGCAACAACTATAACGATCGATCAAAAATTCCCATTATCGAGTTATGACCATGGAATTTGTAATACTCCAATTTAAAATAGACTATTAAAGAATAATTCAATTATATGAAGGACCTTCCAAGTTCAAGTAACTTTTTAACTCATTTTTCCTAAATCAATGACAATACCAAATCAAAGTCTCATCTAACCATTCATGGTCACACCCTGCATATATGTGTAACAACTTTTTGTATATAATTAGTGTATGCTTTAGGAATTTCAATGCCATTGTTCCTATTAATCCAACTTATCATTTAATTTAAGTTCATCTCTATAATTAAGATACAAAGGTTAACTATCTAGTTAAGATTATCTCAAGGAGTGTAAGGACAATTAAAAGGCTCTACTACTTATTATAATACATTAATTCAAATGCGTTTACATTTCCACAAACATGTGATATGCATTACATTCATTTAATACCCAACCACTCAACTATAACAATGGTGTATTTGTACATGTGACAAGAATATCATCATCGATTACTCATAGTTTACTAAACATGAGAAAAGAACATAAACATCATAGATAAATAGCATTTATACATTATTAAATAACTCAACTCATCTATTTTTGCTTCATTATTAGATAACTACATGTTAACCATTTCAACATAACAATATCACCATGCATAAATGAACATTATATTTTTAAACATAATGACAAAAAAAATAACAAATACTTATCTTGAATAAGAAGTACCAGATGACTAGATGTGTGAATGCAACGTTCCACCCAACCATAGGTACTCTATTCGACCTATATTATTTCAACTGAGAGGTCACCCCCAAGCTAAGGAATGTATCCACTAGGGTGGAAAGGAAGATATGAATCTTTTGAAAGGATTCCTCAACACGATATGAATAATAAACTCACCACCATTCCCAATAAATAAGGTAAATAGCTTGACTAAACAACAAACTGAGTCCTTGGCAATAATCTTGGCTTTCAATAATAAACTTCGTTCTCGAACTATTTAAGTACGACTTTTAATAAACCAATGAAGGGATCAAACATCCATAGTCATAACATATAACTCAATGCTTAAATAAAATATGGCTCCTTTCCAATACAATCAACAAATAGATGAATACAATCAACAAATAGATGAAGACCCTTTGCTTTCAAACTATACAACTAAGGTATAGAGCTCTCATGCTTTTAATCATCATATAGGAAAGCAATGTGAAATAATGTTTCCTAGGTCTAACCTTTCTCAAAAGTTGCTTCCTTCCACAACAAAAGTAATAATAAGTTAAGCAAGGAGTAAGGTCGATTTCCCTCTATACATAAACCACCTCCTATGTAAGTAAAATAAGATACAATCACCAAAACAAAAAGGCAAATCATTAATAGAGCCTCTTGGCTCTCTCTAGAAAACACAAAAAATATAAAGTACTCCACGTAGGAGAACTTTACGGAGACATTTAAAGAAAGAATGCTTGTCTCCTTGGACAACTCAACGCACGAACTCAGACGAGTACAAGGATCTCTTCCCCAAGAAAACTCTAAAAACAAAATTTCCCTCTATTTGATTAGAAGAAAACCAAAGATAAGGTCGATTCTTTATACAAAAATTGCCCCTTTATTTCCTTCTCAGCCAAACCAACACATAGCAACCAATAATAAGGGGTCGATTCTTGAATGAATTCACCTACCATATTCATACCCAAAAATACAATAGTAAGAGGTTGATTCTCAAATGAGATCGCCCATCAATACATGTACAATAACACGAAGATAAAGGGAGAGTTGGTTTCTTAACAAGATCACCCTATTATTTTCTCAGAAGTTATTATATAGTGGCAAGAACATAAGGGTCAAATCGAAGGTCCCCCAACAACTTCTACGCAGTAGTAATAATTTTTCCACAAAAGGAGAATAGGTTGGTTCTCTCTTTAAGAGAGTTCGCCCTACCATTACGCACAACAATAAAAAAATATAATTCTTCGAGAGAAATGGGTTGGTTCTATAAGAGAGTTTTCCCTACTACGTAAAGTATGAAAACCCTTTGTGAATAAAATAAGCAATACCTTAATAAACATGGAAGAGTAGAGTGAGTTGGTCCTCCCTTGAGGTTTCTCTTCCTCTTATCTACATATTTATAAAAAAACTCAAAAGAATGACAAGTCGATCCTCTCCATGAAAGAGTCCACCCTCCTTTCTCACAAGTTTAAAACAATTATCTTGAAGATTGATGGGGCCGATTCCCTCTACGGGAGAGTTCACCCTCCTCTCCGTACAAGCTTAAAAATGATTAGCTCAATGGATTGACGGGGCTGGTTCACTCTATGGGAGAGTCCTCCCTCCTATTTGTACAAGTTCAATAATGCAAAGATGGAGTAAAGATGGGTCGGCTCTCTACCATGATGCCGCCCTCTATTCACTTCATCCTAAAGAGGTTACTACAACATACTTATATTGGTTTATTTGATCACCGCTTAAGGTATCATCGTAATACCACATATGAAACCCTAATGGATTATAATATAATTGTTTATCATTTTACATGGATTTTATATATTTTATATGAATAGATTACACATACACACATATTGTTGGAATATTCACCACTACTAAGAGGGGGGGGGTGATCAAGAGGGGGTGATGAATTAGTATGGGCACTTTTTTCCATTTCAAACTTTAACATTATATATAAACATTAGCCATTAACAATAACATTCATCATCACATAAACCATATACAATACACGAGATATTTTTCATGGAAACTCAAAAGAGAAAACCACATAATGTTTTTCTTATATAATATAAAGATTACAATCAATTGAGTTACCAACTCAAACTAGAAGGAGGCTACAACCCCTTGGTTTTACCACATGCTCCAACCTGTAGTGAGGAGTCCAATCCTCGGTGAGCTCCAACTCAGTAGATTTACCAACATCAACTAGAAGGAGGCTACAACCCACTGTCATTGCCCTATCCTGCCACCCTGATATGAATAAGAGAATCAACATGTCATTGTCACTATATCTATCAACATGTACATGTATCACTGTCTTAGTCAACCTATACTTGTATCAATATTTGTGTCAACCTGTATCTGTATCAATGTTTTTCTCTCTATCACTGTCTCTATGTCAACCTATACATGCTTCAAATCTATCTTTCAAGAATGAAATCATTGTATCCCTATCTTTGTCTCTATCATTGTCACTACATCAACATGTACATGCCTCAAATCTATCTTTCAAGAATGGCCAGAAACAATCACCCATAGATTTCATTTGTATCTTCAAACTTTTAAATCATATTCATTTCCAAACCCTAGGATATTCCAGGATAATCACCATGATCTATGTTAAGATCATCACCATAATCACCATAACATATATATGCAATATCACCAAAGAAAAGGACATAACATATATTCAAGATCCATACCATTTTCAAGACAACAAGATGGACCCTAGTCCATGAGAGGCATGGCCATCACAAGAGAGACCCATATACAAAAATTGTACTTTTTCCAAGATGAATAAACAAGAAATAAAACCTTCACCAAAATCAAATCTAGATTAGGTCATCACATATCCCTTACAATAATCTTTCCAACGAGCCAAGAAGTTTGTGATTATGATACAATATGAGAAATTTATACCAATTTTATCAATCTTCACCAAAGACCAAAAGATGATCCCCAAAACTTTCACACTAGCTCCTCCATAAAAGTTTGCACTTTCTCCTTAGAGTTGTGCAATAGAGAGTGGGAGATGAATTGATGATTAAATGAGAAGTTTGAACTTCTATTTATACCTCCCAAGAATCCTTGTAGCTTATTTTATGTTATCCTTAAACTTATCCTTAATTTGTGGATCTCCATATTTTAAGGGATAGTTCAATGGGTCAATACCCCACTTCAAGGACTCATCGTGGAACTTTAACTTGCATTCATGATCACCTCATATCTTCATCAAAGGGGCTTTGGGGCTTCTCTTCATCATACTTAGTGGACACATCATTATTCATTTCATGGCTTCTTTCCTCTTTATGTGGACCCATCCTTACTTTTGGGGTTACGCGGACCCACCATCAATAATTTGGGAGTTTCTTCATACTTCACACCAATATATCTTTGGAAAAACTTTAGGGGCTCTTTAGGGCCTTCTTCATCATGGGTCATGTGACCTCGGCATCATGGTCATGTAAACCCAACACCATTATTCTAGTGGTTTCTTCACTTTTCTCACCATCATTGATTAGGGGAAACCTTAGGAACTTCTTTAGGGGTTTTCCCCATATGTGTACAACCCAAAGTCTATTCCCATGAGGGCCATGCTTAAATATACGCCATAATGGGACCGCTTCGGAGTTATATACACTAGGAATTTGACATCAATTACAACCTTATTCAACAATCTCCCCTTTGTCACTGATGGAAACCATCATACTCCCCCTAGGACCATGCTCCCCTTATATTCATGCTTCTGATTTTTCTCTACCCCTTTAACATCAATGGAAAATGGTAACTCCCCCTAACAATATCTCTTCTCTTTGGTGATACTCCCCCTAAAAATCTTATGATTTCCTTCTCCAAACTTGTGTACCCTTTTGTATAGGATATCTTGCCATGTTGCTACCACAATCTCTTTCCATATGTCCATAGTCATGACATTTGTAGCATTAAACATTATAATTCATCATATTTATACAATTTCTTTCCATGTGTCCATAATTGTGGCACTTGTAACATTCAACATTGTAGTTCAAGTGGACACCTCCATTTGCTTGAGCATTTCCTTCATAATCTTTGTAATCACTAGCCTTATGCCCAAAGTTGTTGCAAGAGAAACAATTACCAAGAAATATGCTTAGATACCTGGGTGTAGAAGAACTTCTTGATGGTGCAACATCTTTGTATTCACTTTTTATGAACCTTGTTGATGAATCCTTCCTTTGTAGTCTCTTCCTTGATGGGAACTTCTAAGAATGTTTGCATAAATCTTAGACTTCTCTTCATTTGTCTTGGAACATTCAACTTTCTTTACTCGTGGTTTGGAGCTTTCACCTTCTTCAACATTTTTTTATTTATCATAACCCAATCCCGTTTTGTCAAGTGGAGATATTTGTTGGTTGAGCATTTCATCTAATATCAATTTGCTCTTCTCAAACTTCAAGTTTGTGGAAGTTGTCTTCTCCAATTTCTTCCATAGAGTAACAATCTCAAAATCTCTTGATTGGAAAATTTCTTCCTTCTCCTTTAGTTGACTTGTTAGGACTTCTTCAATTTTATTTGCTTCTTCCACTTGTATTTTTAGGGAAGCAATAATATTTTCAGTCTCTTCAAGGTATTTATGATTTTTACCTTTTGATTCCAATAGTAGCTATTCTACCAACACATTCTTCTTCTTGAGATTCTTGATTTCATCTAGGTCACATATTAGTTTTCTTTCAAGATCAAATTATTCTTCGTTTCCTTATGATCCTTCAGGAGCTTTTTTCAGTTCATCTTCTTCATAAATAGGCTTTGTAAACATGGACATGAGAAAATTTCTTCTTCTTCTGAATCATCATCTTTTCCTTCTTCATATGAACACTCGACAGTAGCATGTCCTATTCTTCCACATTTAATTCATTTAGAGAGTAACTTACTTAATACCTTTATCTCTTTATTTTCATCATCTTCATCTTTTGTGTCATTATTGGATGAGATTCCTTCACCTTTTTCATCTGGTTCTTCATTTTCTTCTTCATCAACTTTGGAAATATTCTATAGCTTGTCCCAAAGCTCTTTAGCTGATGTACACTTTCCTAACTTGCTTTTCGTGGAATATGATAATCCATCTATAATGGCATCCATTGCCATTCAAATTTTCCTCTTTAACTCCTTTTGGGCTACATATTTTGGTGGTCTTTTTGGAGTAGTGTATCCATTAACAACAGTGAATCATACATCCACCCCTAAATCCATCAAGTAGTATCTCATTATAATACCCCATAATGCATAATTATTTCCATCAAATATTTGAATACCATTTGAAGAGAATACTTCTTGTTGATCCATATATGATCACAATCTTCTTTCTAGTGGTTAAACTATTCTAAAGGTAACCAAATCTGATACCAATTATTGGAATATTCACCAATACTAAGAGGGGGGATGAATCAATATTGCGAACATTTTTCCATTTCAAACTTTAAAATCAGATATAAACATTAACAATTAACAATAAAATTCATCATCACATAAACCACACACAATACAAAAGATATTTTACATGGAAACCTAAATGGGAAAAAACCACATAATGCTTTTCTTATATAGTATAAAGTTTACATTCAATTGATTTATCAGCTCCAACTTGAAGGAGGATACAACCCCCTACTTTATCATCTCCAACTGAAAGGAGGCTACAACCCACTGGTTTTACCACAAGATCCAACTTGTAGTGAGGAATCCAATCCTTAGTTCCAACTCATTAGATTTACTATCATCAACTCGAAGGAGGCTACAACCCACTTTCCTTTCCCTGTCTTGCCACCTTAATATGAATAAGAGAATCAACTTGTCATTTTCACTTTATCTATCAACCTGTACATGTATCACTGTCTCAATCAACCTGTACCTGTATCACTATCTTTGTCTACATATACCTATATCAATGTTTTTGTCTCTTCCACTGTCACAATCACTGTATCCCTATCTTTGTCTCTATCACTATCTCTATGTCAACCTGTACATCCCTCAAATCTATCTTTCAAGAACGCCCAGAAACAATCACCCATAGATTTCATTTGTATCTTCAAACCCTTATATCATAGCCATTTCCAAACCCTATGATATTCCAAGATAGTCACCATGATCGATGCCAAGCCTCATCACTATAATCACCATAACATATTTATGCAAGATCACCAATTAAAAGACTCTAACACGTACTCAATATCCATACCATTTTCAAGATAACAATATGAACCCTAGTCCATGAGAGGTATGACCATCTGGCAAGGGAGACCCATGTACAAAAACCATATCTTTTCAAATATTAAGAAACAATAAATAAAACCTTCACCAAAATATTCTCTATATTAGGTCATCACATAGGCCTTACAATAAGCTTTTTAAAAAGCCAAGAAGTTCATGATTCCAATATTGTATGAGAAATTTATACCAATTTTATCAATCTTCACCAAAGAACGAAAGATGATCCCCAAAACTTTCACACTAGCTCCTCCAAAACATTTTGCACTTTCTCCTTAGAGTTGCGCAATAGAGAGTGAGAGATGAATTGATGATGAAATGAGAAGTTTAAACTTGTATTTATACCTCCCAATAAGCCCTATAGCTTATTTTAGGGTCTCCTTAAACTTATACTTAGTTTGTGGATCTCCATATTTTAAGGGGTACTTCAATGGGTCAATACCCCACTTCAATGATTCATTATGGGAATTTAACTTTCCTTCATGATCACTTCATATCTTCATCAAATAGGCTTTGTGGCTTCTCATCATCATACTTAGTGGACACATCATTATTCCTTTCATGGCGTCTTTCTTCTTTATGTGGACCCATCCTTACTTTTGGGTTTATGTGGACCCATCATCAATACTTTGGGGGATTCTTCATACTTCACACCAATATTTCTTTAGAAAAAATTTAGGGTCTCTTTAGGTACTTCTTCATTATGGTTCATGTGACCCGAACATCATGGTCATGTGGAGCCAACACCATTATTCTAGGGGTTTCTTCACCTTTCTCACCAACATTGCTTAGGGGAAACCTTAGGGACTTGTTTAGGGGTTTTCCCCATATGTGTGCAACCCAAATTTTCTTCCCGCGAGGGCCATGCTTAAATCTAAGCCATAAGGGGGCCTCTTTGGAGTGATATACTATATACACTAGGAATTTGACATCAATTACAACCTTATTCAACACACACACACACACACACATATATATCACTCTTTAAAATGGAACTTAAATTCCATTAAAATCCTAGAAAAACCTTAGGTATCTGATAGTTAATAATTGTTTATTTTAATTAATTAATAACTCTTTATTAATTAATGCTCAAAAATAGCATTAGCTTATTTAAAATCATAGTCGAACACGAAACCATTTTCCTACACACACGTAAGCTGAAAAAACTAACTCTCATGCTAAAAAATGACACTTGATATAGTAACTCATAATACTAACTGCTAGCTCTACACTTATAGGCGAACAAAGGATTATTTTCCCTCTCATGTGAATGATGTGTCGTCTCATGATGGTTAAGGCTAAATAATAATACTCACTCTAGTTGAGAAGTGGATATTAACAACTTGTTTTCCTTTCGGTACCCATAGGTACCATGGCGATGCATGATCATCATTATTTATATTTCTAAGGCTTTTCTAGCCTTTAACCTTTCCCCCTAGTGGATACACTCGCCCTGCAATTTAGATGCATTGCACATTCAGCCTCCTACGTTTATGTTTAGTATTTTTGGCATTTACAATTGTTCATGATATCTCTATGCTTGCTAGCGCATGGTTCATGTTTATATTCAAAACATTGCTAACCAACATATGTTCATTGGTGGGGCCTTGGCCTTGAGCTCCACGCCATGAACCTTTGCATATTACAAATACATTCACAATATCAATTACAAATAGGGGTCAAGAATGAAGGACATTACATCAATTATCTTTGGTCATACAACCATCATCAACCACAATAATTATCATTCTATGCTCATTGCATATGTAACATCATGCCACTTTTTCTAATATGCAATACCATATGTATGCATAAGCACGTTTATATGCACTATGCAGTATCTCTTAGTATACCCACTAATGCATATGCACTCTAGCTATTGCATTCTCTTGCATTTTAAACATTTTATAACCTTAATTATCTAGACATAGAACTAAAAAAATATAAGAAGAGAACATTTAAGGAATTTTTCTTCCACATCATAGTTGATACAATTCATTCCATTTCTTTCAAGTACATAATGGACCATTAACTATGATTTTCTTACCAAGTAACAATTCATCATATGTATAAACATTTATACTTGCTAATTTCAAAACATACATTCCTTATTCTATAAGACAAATAAGTTTAAGGTGAGAAATTTCCCTTTGATTGATTCCTTCCTAATTGGTATTGTTCTTTGTTAGAGGAGCCCGGTCAGCTCGCCGACTAGGCCCTCCCGACCAACCATAGTCGGGTCGGTCCAGTCTATCGGGTAGTTATCCAAATGGTTGAGTACTTATAACTGTCTAACTACCTTGTAACCTATATAAATAGGCTAGTGAGATGGAGATAAAGAGAGTACTTCTATACATGATGTTCATGTAATAAAAGACAACAAGTTGCTTCTACCACCATTACTTGTATCTTCCTTGTATCTCTATATGTGTTTGTATCATCTTATTTATTAAATGCATTTCTATGCTACTGATAACCTAATGTAATCCCATAGATTACAACATTGGTTCCGTGTTGGTAGTACTAAAATAGTGATAATGAGATGATCATGTTTGCATAGATCACAATAGAGGAAGAATTTAAAGAATGGTGGAATCGAAAAATAGTGAATTATATCCAGAATTATGCTAGAAGAAACAAGTTAACACTTGCACAAACAAGTTGACACTTGCACAAGCCCGAGAACAATTCTTCATTGAGTCCCATCAACGATTTATAGAAGTTGTTCCACATGAGTTAAAGAAATTCTTGAACGCAGTTAATGAGAAAGTTGGACACCAAGAATAAAATATTGCTAATGCATAAGATCTACAATGGAGGAAGAACAAATATGTACAAGTGGCTCGAAAAGATATGTAAATACTTCTATAAGGAACAAACCATGGAAGAAAGAACTTCGGTCAACCAAGTTCAACACAGATTTTATACTAAATTTCATGAAGGATTTTTCTATTCAATACTGAGCTTGTTATATAAATTTTTAATTGAAAATGGATCTGGGAACATAGTCAAGCCACAACCTCCATTGGACATGCCTGCCTCATCAAACTTGGAGCAAAAGAAAAAAGAGTGGGAGCGTTTTGTCAAAGAACACGAGTGGCAATACTTTATGAGTAAATGAAATCCATTGATGAGCCCACTTCTGTTGAACAGTATGAGTTGGGTTGGAAATGGGGGGTCACTGACCATGTGTTCTAAATATAAGAATGATTCTAGTCGATAGAAAAATACAAGAATGAAGCCTTGCAAAAATTCAATTCCGCTCCGACAAAATAAGTGCCTAGCCACTCATAAACAAATAACAGATATTCAGAAAATGGAAACAAAAAGAGGTACAAGCGACGAGAGTAGTTGAGAGATATTGCAAGTCCACTACATGAGAAAAGAAGTATAAAGAAACTGGTTGAGATGGTTGAGCAGCCAAAAGTCTTGCTTGAATCAAAGGAATGTCAACTAGATGAGAGAGAAGGTGAGGTTCCAACGACGGTAAAACGCTTGCACGTGATGTTGATGACTCCATAGTCATTTCATATTTCCATTATGGATGCATTGAATCCTGTCGAGTCTGTACCAATGATCATGACGAGTGGGTCGACTATTAGACAAATCATCAAGCATGACATGTGACTACATCCAGGTGATAGTAGCATATGGAGTTGACTAGATCAATGTGGACGAATTAAGGATAGACTGATGATTCAGTGACCATCGCATGGTAACTGTATTAGATTCACACCCGAATTTAGAAGAAACTCCTTCAATTTATTATGTTCAAATCATATGGAGGTACCCCCCTGCCATCAACATTACTGATTGAAGAAACCCTACCATTAGAGATTTGACCTAGTGAAGAATATTATGTCGAATAAGTACATCTATTGTGGTACAACTTGCATCATTAAGAAGTTAGTAATGAACATGAAATAATAATTCAGTCAGTCAGTCCTTCTTCCCTAGTAACTATTAAAAACTACAATTCTGTTAACATGGCTTATAGGATTCCAGTAAATAGTCCTATTTTTTAAGGGGATGGGGAATCCAAGAAAAATTGGTTTGTATCTGAATCCCTCTAGAATTCTAACCTCATCGATGATGAGAACCAAAAAATTGCACAGTTTGCAGGTGGTATCCCAAATATAGCACTTACCTGGTACATGAACCTCATGGAAGAAGGTCCCAAGTCGAAACAACAAATACAATATAATTTCTTAGAATTTTTCAAAGTAGATGAAGCCAAGCATCTAGCAGGGCACAAATTGAAAGGAATCAATCAAAGAATAGGAAAAACAATAAGAGAGTATGATATAAGATTTAAATATATCCTTAGTCAGATACCATCCAAAATGGACCAAGTTGTCGTGATCCAATTTTTTGTTGCAGGTCTATAACCATGAACCAAGATGCCATTACTACTGCATGAATACATGACATGTGACGACATCCTAAAGAAATATTTAAGGGTCAAATCAAATGCAGACTACTCAACAGTAGCTGTTGACAGACAACTGGAAGAAAAGATAGAAACAATATAAATATCACTTCAACACCTCACAATGAGACAAAACGACTTATGGTGTACCATGTGCTCATCAGAAGGCCATACAAGAGATAACTGCACTTACAATGATTAGAAAAGATACCATGATGATAGGAACACATATCAATAATAAAGGAGAAAATTTCATGATGATCCCAGGAAATTTCCATAAGAGAGAAGACCAGATAAATTTCACACGATGCAAACAAGTTACTTTTGTGACATTTGCGAAAGGTTCTAACCCCACTTGAAAAAATACTTCCCGTATAATGCTGACAATGTAAAACCAAAATGGTGAGGCATATGACAAAAAACACAACATAAAACTGCAGAATGCATCAAGAATTTAAATACCAAGGCTAATCATCATATAGTGTACCATACATAGACTATCGACCAGAATGGTCGATACTTTCGCAACGACAATCAATGCAACAATGGAAACAATGGACGAGACATATATAATGGTCATGGAAGATATAATAATCAATGGAACCACCTAGCAGGCCGAGGAAATTCGTGTTTATCCGTCTGGTACAGTGAAGAAAACTTGAGACCCAACTGTTCATGGAAGAACATAACCGATCTCAAATTTTGTACAAAATCTGGAGTGGGAGAGCACAATTTAGAAGAATGTCCCATCATGTTGGAATCACTTACTAATATAAAGATTGTTAATCTCTCATCTAGTGTTCCTAAACATGAATCACTGAATACTAAAAGTTTTCAAATAATTACCAGGAAAGGCACGAATATTGGAGGGGATAACCCCCATGTCACAACAAAAAAGGGAAAGAAGATAACTATCCCAAACTGACAAAGCAAAAAGAAATCTTTAACAATGCTACAAAAGTATTTGAGGAAATTGCTTCTAAAGAAAATAATGCATAATCCAGAAATAAAACACTTAATGATTTTTTGAAACTTTTAATGAAAGAAGAATTTGTTGCACGTCTAATTGACTTAATGTATATTATCAGAAACAACTCAGGAAATGAAAAGCGTGCAAAAAAATCTCTGCAATTTAAATAAAAAATACAAAATCAACATCGACCGCCTCGTTGACCTCGAAGTCGAAGGATTTCACATCTTACAAGTCATCCTCGACTTCGGGTCGCAGTACAACATAATGATGAGGTATACATGGGAAAGCCTCAGTCGAAACTGGATAGTCGAGTTGGGAATCTATCTCAAACTTGCTAACGAAGGGTTGATTGAACCCATTTGTGTTTGGAAAAATGTTAATGCTACAATCATGGGTATTATCACTCATATTGATTTTGAAATAAAAAAGCTAAGAGAAGGATCCAAATATTTCCTGGCATTATTCAGTCGCCCTTGGGGTTGGAAAATGAAAGCTTCCATATCTTTAGAAAAAGATAGAATAAAGATGAAAGGTGAAGGAAAAAGGTCATAGTACCTATTAATCCATCTCAAGGGAAACCATGGGTAGAACCAGATGTTATCAAAAGAGATATAAGTCAATTATACCAAGCTATGCAAGACAATGGAAATTCAATAGAAGCAAATGAATTTGGATAAATTCACTTGGGCTCTCCTATTTCCGTTGTGAAGAATTCGAACTCAGAATTACACGATTGGAAAATTGAAAATTATGAAAAGCATGCAAGAGAATGTTGGATGGTAGAAATTATCCCTCGACGACCAACACATAAATGTTTCGTAAGAACTGTGATATCAATTTTTTTGAAAAAATATCATAAGAGTACCCAACCCTTGTACCAACGAAAAATGAACCGACAAACCTAATCCCCTTGCGGTACAAGGAACATGATTCTCTAGTAATCGATGTAGAAGCTCGGAGATCAAGGCAGGTTACAGAGCTTAGTCGAAACATTCATCAGGAAAGCATCTATAAGGTGAGATACTCATCTATCATGACTCCAGACATGGCTGACTGCTTCCACATATTTTATTGAAATTTTTGGTGGAAAAAAATTAACATCACAAGTAGAAATCAATGAATTTTTCCAAGGCCTAGACCCCACAATGCATATAGAGAATTGTGAAAAAGAATGGAAATGATTTGGATACAAAGATGAGAGAATCTGGACACATTTATTCCCAGACACATTGGATGGATTTCCTAACAAGTGGTACAAAATGGAAGAAGCCAGAGGAGAGACTTTCACTTGGAAAATTCTCAAGGAAAACTTCATTAAAGATTTATCATTTTCACCTGTAGAAGAATGCATCCGAGAAGTAGCGCAAGAACTACACCAATTTATTAAACCAACAAAGCAATAATTCAAGACTTACGATAAAAATGTCGGACCAATGTCAAATTGTAAAAATAATTTAAACCAATCAGAAACAGTCGTCCCGCAACTTGACTAGTCTACACGTGGAAAACGAAAATAGTATTGGAAAAGGTTTCCAATGGAAGAAGAACCACCCTGAGGCAAATCATCCATTGAGAATATTTTTGAAGGTCTCTACAAACGATAAGGATCATGCAGAGGAACAACTATATTTACCCCTAACTTTCACATAATTTACAGAAAGATAACAATTGAGATCAATGAATCAAAGGCACTAGAGACTAGAGTGGATCAATGTGCCAATAAATACAAGAGAAGTCGATATATCAAATGGAGATACACGAAAGATGGCCAAAATAGGAGATTATTGGTCGAATTAGGAAGTATCATAAATTACAAATTTGCTAAAGGAATATCAGGATGTCTTTTCCAGGGATTATAAAGATTTAAAAGGTTACTCAAAGAAATGGGAGAAATGAAAATTGACATAAAACCATATGCCAAATTTGTAAAGAAACAACCTTACAAGTTAGATCACAAATACAGCGATATAGTCAAAAAGGAAATTGAAAATATGTTAGCATCTGGGATAATTTATCCAGTTGATCAATCAGAATGGGCCAGCCCGATGGTCACACAACCGAAAAACACGACATGAAAAAGATTAGAATTTGCATTGCCTTTGGTGGACTTAATAAATTAACATTGACTGATGGTGGTATACTGATACGCTGACCTTCTTACAGGCGTATAGTTCATGAATCTTACTTACTTTAATTATTGACCAGGGATCATACAAACTTAAGAGGAACTACACACTGTATGTGCAACTACTGAGAGAATCATATCTTAAATATTTATTCTATAGAATTGAAAATGACTGAAAAAAGAAAAGCATATAAATTCTATGTTCGATGAAAGCATGAAAAATAACATCTACTTACTAAAGCAAATAATCTGATTTATAAAACTGAGATTAAATTGAAAACATGGAATGATTAATCTAATAAAGAAGGAAAGTTTATCCTAATAAATGATTTGAAAATTTAATCTAAAGAAATGAAAATTACTTATATAAAAGATGAAGTATTTTAATCTAAGAAATTACAAAAGGAACTAATCTAAACCAAAGCTGGAATGCATGATATCATAAATTTGACTAAACTGTTCAAATGCATGAAAATGTAAATCTATCTACATTTTTCTTGTGGAATGCACCTACAGGACTACAGATGCCATATAATGGAACTACAGACACTGTTATACAAAGATACAGATGAAAACCAGAAAATTTCCATAATTCTATTTTAACCATCAAATGATATTTTAAACGAAGTACAACTATCTAATGGATCAAAACAAACTTGAAATTATTTTAAAATAATGATAAATAAAACACAAAATTCCTTCTCGACATAATGAGGGGGGCCCACCTAAAAACGTGTTACAGGAGCTACTCTAAACTATGAAATCATAAGTAATATAAAACACAGTTATTCCATTAAGTTGTTTGAGAATCCATGTCAAATTAGTACCAAAACTTGAGTACTTTGTAATGAAAAAATGTATAAATATAAATGATAAAACCAGAGAGAGTTTGACGCTATGCATGAGTCCCTATTTATTACATAATTTAAAAAGGTATCCTAAAACATCTTCTTTGGAAACCACGACATCAATCTCCTCTAGATTTGTCATCCCTGGAAATCAAGGGAAACTGGTAGAGTTGATCTCGAGTTCTCCTTATGTGGTCAACTAGGACTGAATTACCGATATTTGTATATGTGTAACTTGGGAAGTCACAATATTCTATCTTCATGGTTTTCATTAAACATGTGCTTATTTGCAAACGACACTCATTCACTAGTTAGCTTATTAAAAACATGCTAAGAAAAAGAATTATTACTACATAACCATCATTACTTCATAATCAATTAAAACTATATCCTAGCCTACAGAAAGGGGTGATCTTATGCTTAATTTCTACTCCATAACAATAGAAAAGTGGATTTATGATTTCAATTGATACCAGTATTGTGGCCCTATAAACCGACCCATTTCCTACACAGTTCACTGACGAAATTATTAATGAAGTTGCATGACATGAATGCTATTCAATCATAGATGGTTTCTTAGGATATAATAAAGTACCCATTTCTAAAGGGGACCAACATAATACAACATTCTTCTACTAATTTGGATCATTTTCAGATAAACTAATTCCATTCAGATTGAAAAACACACCTTCTATATTTTCAAGAATCGTCATAAAAGTCTTTCAGGAATACTTATCCAAAACCATGGTAGTATACTTCAATGACTGAACAATCTACTCAATGTTGAAGAACCATTCCCAATGGATTCACCTAATGTTGGAAAGGTGCAAGCAAATTCAACTATCATTAAACATAATAAAAAAATGCATCTCCGCAACCCCTATCAGAATACTCCTTGGGCATGTCATCTACAAGACTGAATTGAAGTTGACTTGATGAAGATCAAATTCGTTCTCGACTTGAATCCCCAGTAAACCATAATCAAGTTAGGATGTTACTGGGGAACACGATATATTATCAAAAATTCATTCGATATTACTATGATATGACTTACCCACTTGAATAACTCCTCAAATCAAATGAAGAATTTATATGGACACAGGAATGCACAACATCCTTTGAGTTTCTCAAATGAAAACTCATCGAAGATACCATACTTTGATTCCCAAATTAGTCGATTAAATTCCATGTACACATCAAAACCTATGATATTGCAGTCGGTGTTATTCTAAATCAACCAGGCGATGATGGCATGGACTATCCTAATGCTTATGCTAGTCGAAAGCTCAATAAAGCAGAGATAAATCACACCATGATAGAATGTGAAGGGTTGGGCATGATTTTCACATTACAAAAGTATAGACATTATTTGTTACCCAACCCTTTTGTCTTCGATACCAACCATCAAGCACTAAAATATTTTGTAAAAAAACCCTTGCACCATGTTCGAATATGCCAATGGATACTCTTATTCCAGCAGTTGGAATTTTAAATAGTAGTCCGACCAAGGAAGACGAATGTAGGACTATACCTCTTTCAAGGATAGAGACTAGAGAATAATTTTCAGCATCAACGATGAACCGTGCCACGCACACTTATTTAGAGTCGAATCCATATCGACAGATATGGAAGAGATAGCCCAGTATCTAGAAGAAGGACAAGCTCCAGAAGGAACTTTAGAGAGAAAGAAGAAAATATTAGCAATGAAGGAAACTCCTATACCTTAACCAATGGATACTTATACAAGCTAGTTCTAGACGACATACTCGGTCACTATACTCTTGAACACAGATGAGATACCATCATAGAAGAACCACATTCCGAGCTAGTAGGAGGGAATTTTCATGCTGATATGACTGCAAGAAATATTTTAAAAGCTAGATTATGGTGGCCATAATTACATAAATGTTGTAAATCATATGTGAATATATGTGACAAATTCCAGATAATGGGTCTCCCACTGCGTTGACATGAGATTCCCCTTATATTTCTAAATCCTAGCATTACATTTGAAATTTGAGAAATTGAATTTGTTGGACTGTTACTAGTCCCATGATGATGGACTAGCGAACACTATATAATTACATCAGTCGAGTGTGTTACCAAATGGGAAGAAGTTGAACTTGTCGAGACATGCTCTAGCGAGGTTGCTGCAAAATTTATATATGAAAACATTGTCATGAGATTTAGATGTCCTATTACACTAATCAACAACCGTGGAACTCATTTTATTAATATTACTATCGATATAATTCTCAAAGGATTTATCATAGATCATCAAAAGACCTTTTCATACCATCCACAGTTGAATGGAGCAGTAGAACAATTTTACAAAACTCTTACCAAAGGACTGAAAAAAGTATGTAGCATCGATAAAGACAACTGGGATGATAAAATTATAATCTCTCTATGTGCATACAGAACTTCATATAAATGGCCTATAGGGAAGACACTTTTCAAACTAGTTTATAGACAAGAAGAAATCATACCCCTGCACTTTAAACAACAATCCCTCATAATTGTTGACGTACTACAATTGGGTGTTGAACAAGTAAAAGAAGAAAAACTATTTGAACTATCAAATCCTAAATAAAAAAGACGACTCACTACACATCATCAAGAAACACAATAGAAACAAAAGAAATCCTGACACAACCACAATATACAGAACATGCCTATCTCAATTGGTGATCTAGTTTTATTATATGATAGAAGGATAAAAGGAAAACCAAAAAATATACATACTGCATGGCTAGGACCATATATATTCAAAGAATTAAATAGAAATGGATTAGTGCATCTAAAGACACTACAAGGACATGTATTTAGAAAATTAATTAACATAGCACAACTTAAAAGAGATAATGCCTAAATTGGCACAACACTGACCAATGGACGTATCACCATTAATCAAACTTCATGTCCTAGGTTTTCACAACGCTTGTATATTAAGTTTACTTTACTAAATACACTAACTAATTAGCTTAAAAGAAATGGTTATAGAAACTATTTAAATTAGGAGACATATAAAAACGAAACTGAGACATTGATATTGAAAAAATGCGGAAATATTCAACACAATGACGGTCGATTGGACGAAATATGCAGAGAAGAATGTTAGGGGAAGGTATACCAACCAAATAACACTACCTAGAACACATCATCGAAATGTAGAAAAGCGGAAATTTTCGACAAAGAAAAGAAAATGACTAGAAGATAGACCATCCGACAGATCAAGAAATCAAACCATAAGAGATTAATGAATTCACTCACATGACCAATAATCATTCAATGAACTAAAGGGATTAATATGGAATATTTCCTCACAAGTTTCCCCATGAGTGCAAACTAGATATCCACCATGGACCTCACAATTAATGCGGTCACTTACACACACTAAATGCTCACTGGATACAGTTCCTATAAAAAAACCCTTGAAGAAAGATGGTAGCACTTTTATCGTGAGATTGAACAAACATAATAGTTTCCAAAGCCTCCATTAAGACCACAGATCCCGACGCCTGGAACTCATTTTATTTTCGAAATGGAACCCAAGAAAGCAGCAATAGTGACCAGAGGTGAAATAGCAATAGAAAAACTCTTCCTCCAAGAAGAAAATCCACCATGACACCGCTTGAATCCAGACTCAACAAAATAAAAAATGCTCACATGGACGAACACATATGGAAGTAACATTGGTTTGAGCTCCAAGAATGGGGGATTAGAAATGACAAGTTGATAGAATATGCAGATAATATTGCAATGGTGCAAATCCAACACTACCTCAATGCACCCCTCAACAACTTCGACAATTTGAAAGAACTAATTGCCAAATACATTGTTAGTAGGTACCACGATGGAAAGTTTTGGTTTGATGAGATGTAAAAAATAAATGACTCCCTCATTACACACATCATTGGTATACCCAAGAAAGATCCAGTGGTACCAATATGCGCAAGCCATTAGCACTGGTCCAAGAATTGACTAGAACATCACTGGGAAATATTTCAAAGGGGCTTGTGATCATTAAGATCAATTACCTAGTCTATAAATTTGTTTCTATTATTATATCCATCTGTTCGAAAAACTCTGGTCGATAATCGGATATAAAATTATAAATGTTGTAAGCAGTCAAAGTCGTTGGCAAGGAAGGGAAAATTTACAACTAGGCCGAGTATCTAGCCTCGGTCATTAGAACAAATTGCGAGAAATGTCAGAAAATGAGGCAATCAATCCACTTCCCATCACTATTAATATGGATATCAATCTATAAGATCCCACTAGATGGTGACCCCATATTCACCAAGACTTCCCCACCCCTCATGTAGAAATTCAGGGTTTCTGCACCAAAAGGCCCAAAAGATGCCAATATATGGATGGAGAATTGGTTATAGGTCTTGAAAAATACTTTTTTCCGGTGGCAACTTCCCCAACAAGTCTATTGTAGCCTTCTATGTACTACTCATATCCATCTAGACCTGGACCATAGCAAAGTTTGGTTCATGGAAGGGAAGTAAGGAAACCCCTCTAGGATAGATTGCTACCCAATAATCCAAGATATATTTACACACCTCTCCCAACAGTATAATGAAGTCTTGTAGATTCTATAATTTCCCTAGAGAAAACCTATCTCCATCGTCGAACCACTGTTTGATGGAGAGATAGAAGAACAATATGAAAAAGGGTTGTACTTGAGAATTTTTGCACCTGACGATGAACTTGTCGAAAAAAATCCACTTTCCATTGTACCATCGACAAGTCAGAAACCACCAACATAAGAAGTACCTTCGGAAGAGACAACCAAAGAAGATAAATACCAATAAGAAGAGAATTTGGATCTAGACATGCCTAAAGAGAATCTCGACCGAGCAGATCTTTACTATGAAGCAAACCTTCAGAGTGACTTCATCCAAACAATCAAATAAAAGGAAAATTATGCTCAATGCACCAACAAAAGACAAGTTGGAGGAAATTCATGACGAAGAATAAGAATTCATACTGGACGCTTCATGCAACCATGTTACAATTGGGAAACAAATCGAAAATAATCTAATAATGAAATCTGTTGGAACAAATGTAACTCCTACTTCTTCCATAACAAAAAAAGTAAAGCTTACTATGCATTCCCAAGCCGATGTCCCTATTTTGGTCCTCGAAATATCCCCACTCCTTTCACCCACCTATAGTGAAGAATAAATTGCCACTTATCTAGAATCATCGAACTCTGGAGATGAGTGTATTCTTTACTAATATACCTCACATTGTTCCTAATTGGAAACAACTAGTTATAGAAAACCCTGTCATTAAAGCTTTTGTACCACCATACCAACTGCACTTACCCTCTCAACTGACCCAAGTACCCAACCAACCTTCAGTATCAAAATTGATGAAAAATTGTGTTCCCTTGCCATCTTTTAAAACACTTTATATGAAAATTCAATCCTCTCCATCGCCTAGTACAAATGTTTTTACTAAGTCTACCATCACATCAATTGTAGCCAGAGAAGTACCCCTGCTAGGTACCTCATCGTCCACCCCCACAATAACCGATCAAAAAAGTACTCCAACCCCATCGAGTTCTCTTCCCCCACTGATTAATATGCCCCCGTCAAGTAATATACCCACATAAAGTACCCTAACCCTGTTGAGTACTCTACCCCCGTCAAATACCCTCCCCCTGTCGACTACACCACATGTGACAGTGATCCTGCGTACTTTGACTTCCCTAGATATTTCGATCGGGGTCACTACACCAATCACGACAAGTTTTTCTTCAACCCCTATTATGTGCATACCTATCCTGACCTTGTCCGAACAAAACCCCACTACCCTAACCCAACCTCATAGTCACAATTACCAGAAGGATCATCTAAGAAAAAACAGAAGAATAAGAAGAAGCAAGGCCCTAAGGTCACAATAGTAGTCAAGAAAACAACCACAAATTCAGGTACTAAGGGAACCTTTGACCCAACACGAGCCAAGTCAAATCAAGAGTTAAATGATTTCATTAGAATTGCAAGCAAAGAAAAATAGAAGCGCCAATCATATGACAGGAAGAAACTTAAAATTATTTGGGAGGAGCAGAAGCAAACATTAAATCAATGCTCTGACTTAGCTACCCAGGTCATGCTGACAATTCAACTACCACAAGGTCATAATCCTCTTGAGCATATTTCAATCTTATTCATCTCTGTCATTTCATTCTTGCAAGATGTCATAAATCAAAATAACCATGCCAATGAACAAGAGAATGTGTTTCTTCTTATTGAGAAACACAAATTATTTGTAGAAAGGACAAGTAAAATAAAGGATTATGAAGTACATTCCAACTGGTCAAAACGAGTACTAAACAATTGGTACTCCTACTATGGGAAATATTCTATGGATATGGGAAATGTACAGAACACCATTGCTCAAATATAACAAAAGAATACCACTACAGACTCAACAACAATAGCACTCTTAGACAGTCAGTTGACCATGGAGCAACAACACATCATCGACCTCCAGAAGAAAAGAGATCAGTGGACAAAGTAGGCCAGGTCAACACAGAGAGAGGTCAACCTCTTAACATATCGGATGCATAAACTATCACAAGCCGTTGAATCACAACATACCATGTTGGGTATCGACCTCCAAAATAGTCAAAATGATTCAATCCAAGAGAATCTTGCAAATTTATTCAAGCTTGTAACTATCAACCTTGACATTAAGTTGGTCCTGCATGCCTAGGAAATATTTCAAAAACACCTAAGTTCATCAGCTACAACAATTGTGGAAGCTTGTGTTGAAGAAAATTCGTTGGATGCCACATCCAGCCTCAAGAATTTATAAAATTATTTACTTGTACTATTTTTTCTTGATTATACAATTTTGTAATCCTACATCTCTCAATTCTCTTCAAGATGATGAAGTGACTTGTTGGTGGGGGATATGTTGGAGGAGCCTAGTTAGCTCTCCGACTAGGTCCTCCTAACCAACCATAGTCAGGTCGGTCCAGTATTTCAGATAGTTAGACGTCTGGTTGAGCAATTATAACTGTCTAACTACCTTGTAACATGTATAAATAGGCTGGGGAGCTGGAGATAAAGAGAGTACTTCTGTGTATCATGGTCATATAGTAAAAAAATACATGTTTCATTTACCACCATTACTTGGATATTATGTGTAATCTATGTGTGTTTGTATCATCTTATTTATTATATGATTTTCTATGCTATTGGTAACCTAATGTAATCCCATATATTACAACATTCTCCAATTATTGCTACTACAATATTATTATCCTTATGCAATGTCCTTTATCATTGTAGCATCTTCCAATGTTGTCTTGGGATGTCCTCAAGTCCCATTTGAATATGCAATGATTGTTTCCTTAATTTTAATTTTGTTTTCCTTATATGTGTCATAAATAACTATTGATTATTCAATTCATTCATAGGCAAAAACCTTTATTTATACATAGTATATGAGACTCTTGGACTTTGGATTCCAAGAAATCCATTGGAGTCTCTAGACTCCTCATATTCCCAAACTAAAAACTGAAGCTATTTACATTATGAATATTTACAAAAATACCGTAGGATTCCAACATTCCCCCCTTAATCCAAAGGGGTGTTTGTAAGTCCGAGAATGGTTCTAAATCTTTCAAACTTTTCTCGTCCAAGTGCTTTGGTGAAGATATCTGCAATTTTCTCATTTGTGGAACAATGACGTAAATGAAGTGTCTTGGCCTCTACATGATGTCGAATCAAATGATACTTTGTGTTGATGTGTTTGGTTCAATCACGGAATCTAGGATTCTTGTCCAACTTGATTGCAGAAGTGTTTTGAATCAAAAGTGGAGTATAGTTCTCTTGTTTCTCCTGAAAATATTCAAATATATTCCTGAGCCACACAATCTCTTTGGTTGCTTCTGCAACAACTACATATTCTAGCTCTGTTGTCGAATCTGCTGGACCTGACTATTTGTGTGATATTTAGGAGACAACTACTGATCCAAGACTCATTATGTATCCAGAAGTGGACACTCCTATTTCTTTATCACCATCGAAGTCTAAATCGGAGTACCCAATAAGTTTGAAGTTATCCACATTAGAGTACTTGAGTCCAAAGTCTTGAGTCCCTTTCAAGTATCTTAGAACTCTCTTTGTTGCAGAACAATGTCCTTCACAAGGTTTGTGCATGAACCGTGAAAGAATGCTAACAACATAAGAAATATTTGGTTTGGTGGTGGTAAGTTAGATAAGGATTCCTACAAGCTGTCGGTACTTAGTTGCATCCTAAAATTATTTTCCTTCAATTGATGTGAGATTTATCTTTTGTTCCATTGGAGTTGAAAGTGGGTTGCAGTCTTTCATGCCAAATATGTTCAACAATTATCCAATATACGTCTTCTGATAAATGAATATGTACTTAGGATGTTGAGTCAATTCAATTCCTAAGTAGTAGTGAAGATGTCCCAGATCAATCATTTCAAATCCTTTCTTTAAATATTTCTTTATGGATGCTATATAACTTTTATTGTTCCCTATCATCAAAAGTTCATCTACATATACTACAAGAAACACAACATATCTTCCAACTTTATTTACAAACAATGTTGTGTCATCAAGATTATAATGTTTGAAATTCAGCTTTAGAAGATCCTCGGTTACATTTTCATACCATGCTCGAGGTTCTTGTTTAGGCCATACAAGGACTTGACAAGTTTGCATACCTTGTGTTCTTGTCCCTTCACAACAAAACCTTCAAGTATCCATTCAAGAATGTTGTGTTTACATCCATTTGGGGAACTTTCCATCCATTTTGTGCAACCAAGGAAAGTATAGTATGGATGGTGCCCCATTTTGTTTTGGGAGAGAACGTTTCTTCATATTCAATTCCTTCTTTCTGTGCATAGCCTTTCACCACTATCCTTTCTTTGTGTTGTCAAGTGAGCCATCTAATTTGTATTTATTCGTGTATACCCACTTGCTTCCAATTGGTTTGGTTTAGATTGGAGGGTCAACCAGCTTCTAGGTTCCATTATTCATGAGTGCATCATACTCATTCTACATGGCTTCTTTCCACTCATCACGAGTAGCAACCTATTCAAAGGAAGTTGGTTCAAAGTTAGCAGAAAAAATCAATTCAGAATCAAAGAAAATAAAACACAGAAAACAAGAACTTGACATGGAAACCCAATCGGGAGAAAACCACAAATGCTCTTTTGTAATGAAAAGAATACATTCAAGGAAGCACCAAATTCCTGTATTTACAATCACCAACTGGAATGAGTCACCGAACCCTTGGTTTTATGGGCACCGACATGAAGGAAGCTCCAACTCCCTGTGCTCTCCAGCACCAACTAGAAGGAGGATACAACCCCCTGCTCCTTGCCCCATCCTGCCACCCAGATATCTAATATACGATTATGACTTATGAAACTTCTAACTTGCACAAACTTCTGATCTTCTAATATTAGTTCTGTTGTGTGCTAACTTCGTATACAGACGATTTACTATCACTTTGTTGCATACATCACTTGACTTCTCATTCCTCTCAATTCAACATTTCCGCTGATTTCTTACTTCATGTACTATGTGCTTGCTCATTCTGCAGTCTGTGCTAAGCTATGCTCTGTCGATCTGCTACTACGCAACTTCACTCACCAACTAATAATATGCTTTCAATTAATAGTTTGTTGCTCTAAGATAATGCACCAATAACAAATGGAACTACGCACTTACTGATTTTTTCATTCTATTTAAGTGCCACAGTCTTTTAGACAATATGCGACATGTCGTGCATCAATTGATTCATCCTTTCAGTTTAACGCACTTGTCTCAGATCATCCTCATCATGATGCACTTACTGGATCCTACTGTTTTTCTATCATCTCGCATCAGATGGACTTCTCAACTTCACACACTTCATTTCAGTCTTCGTGCATCAGCTAAACATCTGTGCATCACTTGATATACTTTGGTTTTTTCTCTGCACTACTTCCTTACTTACAACATCTATCACTGTCTGTGTGATGTTTGCAATCCTATCATTCAATATTCATGCATTTTCACATACTTTTGTGTTTCTAGCCTTCAGTATTTTTGCATCCGTCACAGATCTAAAACATCATTTTGTGCACCATCAGTTGTATCATTCCTCTGTATGTGCGCACTCATCTCCTCACTGCATCATGTTGTTCTATCTTCGAGCCCTTGATGCCCTGAATATAAAATTATAATTTCCATTTGAAGCTCTACAATCTCACCACTGATATTACATCAAATCTCCACCTTTCATCTATATTTATTCATGTCCTACAAGGATTTTATGTCTACAAGTTGGGTTGTGGCATCCCTTCTTCTATACTTCACGGATGTTGGTTTCACCACATGTCATATTTTGTGATTTTTATGTGTCATCCTTTGTGGGTCTTGTGCATCCATGTTCCATGACTTAGTGGGACTTACACCTTAGTGGTGTACTCTTGCGCTCTTGATGTACCATTTCTTTGAGGTATGTACGCATCCTTTCTATTCAAATTGATGGGTCTTTGTACCTTGGCATACCATCCCTTGTGGGTGTTGCACACCTGATGTATCATCAATTTGTGGGTTTTGTGCATAAACAACTTCAGTTGTTGTACCCTTCTTGGAACTTGTGTGCCCTTTACTAATTGGAAATATTTGCGCACTTTCAGGATTATTCAGTTTCTTATTGTTTGCGCACTCCTGATATTTGACCAATCAATGCTTGCGCATTCCAGAGTCTTCTTTCAACGTGCTTGCACACCTTTACTTCTGCTTAACCAACTCCTTGCATGCTTGTGCACATGTATCTTTTTCCAACCAGTTCTGTGATTTCTTCCTTGAGAGAGTATGACTTGGTGGACTTGATATATGTTGTGGTACCACATGTAGTAGGATACATTGCTTATGTGCTTCTTTGAACTGGATCTGCAAGATGTACATTCATTATGTGCATATTCATACTTATCATTCATGATGTATCCTTAGACACACATATTCAGACTGGATGCAACTTCCAGATATACTTCTTCACACTGGAATCCATATCCTTCACCATCTTGTGCATATAATTCTTCAAAGTGGCTTCCATATAATTCCTTATGATGGAATAGGAATGGTGTATCCACTTTGACATCAGTTGACATCAATGAATCAATTGACATCCTCTTTGACATTAGTTGAAATCAATGAAAAAAAAATCTCAACAATCTCCCCCTTTGGCATTGATGTCAACACCTTATGAAGCTGTGTATAATCTTCTTTGTACTATATGCTCCATCTGTACTTGTCATAGTGCTCCCCCTATGTATGTTATCCCCTTGAGTGCTTTGGGATTTTTACTTATGTGCTTTCTGTTGTCAGTAATTCTTCTGCTTTATGTTACTTCTGCGCAGACCATATGTATAGTCATCTTCATGCCATTTATCCAAGTGATCTACTTCACACTCTTTCACATTTGTTGCATCTTTATGTTGTTCCTTCAATAGTCTTTTTAATTCTCTTCATGTTGGTTCTTCTCTATTGCATTCAACTTTATGTACAACTAGCTTCCTGCATTTTTCCTAGTTGTTATGTCGGCTTCATGCATTTCTCTCCCTTCGACATCAATGGAAAAGAGGTGCCATTACCTGTGCAATGTAGGTTCTCATTTTGTTTTTATTTTTGTGCTGGTATCTACCTCAACTGTTTTCAGGGACGACACCCCCCTATCTTCATGCGTCATTTCTTTGTTGATATCTATTTCTTATGTTCCTGTATGAACACTAGATTTTATCTTCTGGATATTTTTTTTATAGCTACAACTTTTTATGTTTGTTCTTCTTCTTTTCCCACAATAGTTATTTCCACTTTTTCATTAGGAATTGATTTCATAGTTTCTAAGAAATCATTAATTGCTTCTTTAATTTCATTTTGTAGCAGAGGAAAATATTTTGTAATATTGAAAGCTTCTTCTTGTAGAGGTTCAATCCTGTCAATAACCTTTCATTGTTCTTCGCGTATCTTGTTTACTTCTTGTTGTTGCTTCTTACAGTCTCTCATTTTGCTTGTCATCTCAACTATTGGAAGACTGGTCATACTGTTACGGATCTTTCGTTCTAAGTCTTGTGCAGTCTGAAGCCTCTTATTTACTTCTTTAAGCTACTCATCCTCGACCATGTTACTCCATAATTGACACTTTATTCATGCATTTCTGCACATCTTGATTCCATAGTTTTAAGGTTTTCAATTGTAGTATTTATCTTTTCATGTTCTGTCTCAACTTCTGGAGGAGTTTCTGGTGCTTGTCTTCCAATTTTGGTATGTAGTTTCTGAATGAATTCTCCTATTATCGTCATATTTATTTATGAGGATATATATTCATTCTTGTGATATTCTGGAAGTGTGTTGTATACTTCCTCTACTGCTTTTTATAGACTGCAGGCATCTTTCTATGATTTCTCCAGTCTGCATTTTAATGAGTTTCCTTTTGTAACTTCTTCCTTTGCTTCCTTTTCTAACTATACTATTTTCTATGCAGTTAACCCTTTTATAGTCTTTAGCTGTGAACATTCTTCTCGTAGGGAATTCTTCTCCTTTTGGCTTATATCCAACTTAGTCGTGACTACTTCATGTATCCTTCTGATTTCTTGTGCATCAGATGTGTGTAATGCATATAAATCATATGATATTAAATGTGATAAAGTTAATTCCATATAACTTACCTCATTTTGCATTACTTGATTAGGAAACGTCATAGCTGTAGATGAGATCTTCAAATTTTGATGTAGCTCTATCTCCTTCATCTCCTCGGTGGGATGAGATGGAAAACTGTTTTGAGTTTCCTCAACAATCTTCTGTTCTACCCAGTTTGTCTTCATCAGCTAATTTAATATTCCAGATTGATCATTAATTTTCGTCAAGATTTCCCTTTGTTGTAAAGTAATATTTTCAATCTCGCCTTTATTAATTATGTTATTTATCGCCTCTTCAAGAGAAATCCTAGATTATGTGCCTATTTTCTCAAGGTCACCTACTATCATTGGTTGAGATGAGACGAGTTCAGATGCCTTTAATTTATTCTTTGAAGAACCCTCGCCTTGCATCATTTATTTTCTCTTCTTGGCTTGCACGAACTATGGCATGGGCTTGGGAGGCGTTTCTGAGTTGTTAATATTTTCTTCTTCCAGGGTTGACTGTTTTTGCTTCTATACTTATTCCTATTCTTCATTCAATGGAATCCTCCATTATGTGCCCCAATATTAAATAATTTTTGCAACTTCTTCTTTAGAGAAAACAAACCCAGTAGGAAACCATCATTTGCTAGGGTCCCTTTTTGCCTGTATGTAGGTGTTTTGCATTCCAAAATTGAAGTACATGATTCCCTTGTATGTGTCAATGACATGAGGAGATATGCATGAATACTGTTTCAAAATAAATCTAATTTCATCACAGTATAAGAATAAATTGATATTGTTCTCCACCTTTCTGTCAGTAATGTCAAAGACCCACATATTTGTGTATCTTGCAGATTGAAAGGGTCTATTGTTTCTATCAAATAACTGACTTCCATTGGGATCCTTCCAACCAGTGAGTGCTACACAAATTAATAGCCAAGTATAGTGGAAGGGGTTATATTTTTCTTGTGCTTCCAGACAGTATTCAAGAAACTCATTCAGTAGGAACTCTAACCAGTTCATATGGATTTCCTCAACACATTTTTCTGCCGCTACAATGATTGCTACCGAGACCTGATACTAGCGGCTCTTTCGGAATAAATTGCATGCTAGTAACTAGGGGATGAATCTTACTGCATCATCCTTTATTTATGTGACTAAAAATCTTCTACTTGCTCGTTGGGTTCCGTATTTTTCAACCATTTTCCTTCCCAAAGCCTTTTTTGACTTCTGCTCATCAGAGGGCTTATATCATCCCCAGTTGAGGGTATCCCTATGATCTCTTCTATAATATTGGAATTAATAGGAATAGTTTTGTCGAGCCACAAATATCCATCATGTACTTGTGATAGTAGTATTTTTGCACACATCTTTACCTGTGGTGATCTTCCAAAATGAGGTATTTCCAATAGATTTAGTATCCCTATTTTTGACAGTTCATATGCCCATTCTTTGAGTACCATAATAGTTGCTATCCTGTGGTCTAAGCTTTCCTTCTTGCACATATACTTATCCATAACTAACCCGTGAAACGTTTCCTCATCGGTAACATCATGATCTGCAAATGTGAACTTATGTAGTAGGCCGCTCGCATGAAGTTGGTTCCACTTTTTAGTGCCACTATAGAAATAAAAAACGCACATCTGAAACGGAAATCCATAACGCATATGTGTTATTGTGGCTAGGTTCGGACAAACCCGACCTGAAAACCGAGGCTAAGCTTAGTTAACCCATATCGTATATGCGATAAATCGGACTTGCGTTTTTTAATAGTTACAAATCACAAGTGCGATATATCCCACTTGCGTTATATCACAAGTGCGATATATCCCACTTGCGTTATAACGCAAGTGCGATTTGGATCATCTTAAATTTTATTTTCTTTCACAATGATCAAAATACAGTCTAAGAATCATGATCTGTAATAATATATGTACTCCCAATTCCTCTCATTCCTCTAGAAGGATTGAATCCCTCCATATCTCTTCCATATTTCAAAGTTGTAGTCGAACTAGGGTTCGATTCATATGGTCTTCTTATTTCACCATCATTTTTGTTTTTGTTTTTTTTCTCCGTTTGTTTGAATGATTAGAGTTTCATTTATTGTACTAATTTTTTTGTCTCTATGCATATAATTTTACTTGCAAAGGCGTAGTTAGAGAGATTCAATTGATTTATGAGAGAGGGGATCAAACTTTGTTTGTTCTCTATATGTGAATACTAGAGATGATTTGAAACATTAATTTTCTTGTCTTATATCCGTTTTTATTTGAGATGTTATCCTTCTGTATAAGGCACCGTGGATGTCTTCTACAACTAATGTCACATGTACAATTTGTGCACTAAATTGATTTCTTGTTTCGATATCTTCTCCTCTAATTTTTTTTCTTCCTTTGATGTCTTCTATCATACCCTTCTTCATATAACTCCCTTGTTGCTTATCCAACCACACCATGTCACCCATCCATTCACCCACTATTTCAACTAAAGTTATTAAAATGGAGGCTAATATCTCTTATTATAGATCATAAAAATAAGCAACCCACTTCCTCTCTTCTACCATTACCTTTTCTCCCTTCAAACCTATTTGCCCCTATCCTACAAAGATATAAAATTAGACATTTGAAAAAAATTATTCTCTATCTTTATCTCATTACTCACGTGATCTCTTTATGAAAATATATTTGATGACTACAAATATGGTAATTCAATTACAAATAAAATCCATGGAGATAAAATAACACATTTTGGTAATGATGTTTTGTAATCAATACTTATAATGAACATTACTAATTTATAATACATATCATAAGGTATTTTGAGTTCTTTTCTTCGATGAAACTTTATTTTGATTAATTATGTATTCTACACAAGAATACGATAATTAACATGAAGGAGAAGAGCATTCCTCGAATTACTCTATATCTAGTATAATTTTATATGAGGATGTTGATTGTTTGGTAAACCATTGGAAGATAAAAGGGCTCCATAAATTTATATAATATAAATACCATTAATAGCAAAGGAGAAATTGTGACACAAAATCCCAGAGGGTTAGCTCAAGTGGTTGAGTGTTGTAATCGCAAGCAAAAGAAATCCCTAGGTGGCTATGCAGGGCCTCACTTGATGTCCAGGCTCAAATGGTGCAAACATGATTATCGCTCCCCTAAGGCAAGACATAGAGTGAAAATGTTGTAATTATCACTCCCTAGTAGGCTTGCAAGGAGTGACAAAGTTGTAATTTTCCCTCCCTATTCAAGGAGAAACGGGTGAAAATCCTTATACATTGGCAAAAATGAAGGTCCAAATGATGGGATTTCGACATACTAATTAAGGATTTGTAGAATTCAATATTCCCTTGTCTCCCTCATCCTTGGTCCAATGAAATCCCCAATCATTTATTCATTCATATATAGAGGATTAATAGTCCAAGGAAATCCCCAATCATTTATTCATTCATATAAAAAGGATTAATAGAGTTAAAAAATGCAGATGCGATATATCGCAAGTGCGATTTGTAATGCAAAAAAATATATATATAAAATAGAGTGACCGCGGCCTCATTTTCATTCATATATATATATTAAAGGATTAATAGAGTTACAAAACGCACTTGCGATATATCGCAAGTGCGATTTATAATGTAAAAAGAAAATATATATATATATATATATAAAACAGAGTGGTCGCGGCCTCATTTTCATTCATATATATTTAGGATTAATAGAGTTAAATAACGCACTTGAGAAATATCGCAAGTGCGATTTGCAATGCAAAAAAAAATAAGAAAATAAAACACATTGCCCGTGCCCTCGATCCCAAATTCATATATATTTAAGATTAAAAAATGCAATTTCATTTATAGAGTTAAAAACGCACTTGCAATATATCGCAAGTGTGATTTGTAATGCAAAATATATATATATATATATAAAACACAATGCCCGCGGCCTCATTTCCCCAATCTACACAGTGAAGGACCGGCGATATCAGGAAGGCGAAAAAACGCACCTGTCGATTTGCATTTGAGAGAAGGAGGAGGCAAGCCATTTCACAATTCGGATAAAATGGAAGGTGGGTGGCAAGATTTACTAGTTTGTTAATTCCTTTTGAATTTTTCGTTATTGTGTTTGTTGATTTAAACTAGTTTTTGTTTTTTTTTAAACCAATTTAACAAAATTTGTTACATGTATTAAAAAACAAACAATGAAATTGATTAATTAAATTTTGAAATTGAACTATTTTGTTCTTAACAAAGAGTGCAAACCCAGACAGAAACCCAAACCCAAACCAAAATCCAGACACAAACCCACACATGGAGGAGGAACACGACCGTAATTTTGAGATTTTGGCTCGTTTGGGTTCACTGAGACGCGTTAGCTCACTCTTTAGGGGGAGGGACCACTTAAGACAATATTTAGCGGAGGCCTTAGAATCCATAACAAATACAATTTCCAATGCCTAGGGAGCACTATACAACATTAGCTCGTACAGATATTCCCAGAGGCAATACTATTCCACTGGGTTGAGCTACAAAGATGTCAAAAAATTAAAGATAACCAAAGACCAATTGATTTCCTTATTCCGAGACCCCAGGACCGGATTGGTTCCACCCACCATTCGACCACACATTTCCATAGACTGGTGCGTGGAACCAAATATTAAAGCCAATTGAATGGATCGCTGGTACATGGTCTTCGATGAAGACCCTCACGGGAATAAAGACATCCCGTTTTATTTCCTTAGGAAGATGTATGCCGAATTTATCCTGGGGAAACATGTAAACTATTTTTACATATTAGAGTTCCAGGGTGTAGGTCATGGGATGCCCCAAGATAGGGAAGGGGATAGGACCGATCCTAACCGTGTGCGACGCCCTCCACGCACACCAAACCCCCCTCGATTATATCCTCCAGCGGGTCCAGTTCTTGATGATACGTAGGAGTCCTTATTAGATTTGGCTGATACATTGCTTCGACATGGGACTGTCGTCCAAGGCAATGTAGGCGAATGGGTTGGCACTTCTGAGGCTGGCCCATCTGGGTTTGGACCATCTCACTATCAGGATCCACCTTTTAGGTCCCCAGACCAAACCAAAGCTACACATCGCACTGGTGATGCGGAGTCTTCAGAGCATCGGGTTATTCCACACCCTTGCACATCATGTCAAAGCATATGTTATGGGCCTGCTTCAGAGTTTCGGGGTGATGGATTACTCCGATATGTAAGTAACATTCATTCTTTACATAGTATATATATTTTGTTTTATATCACAGTTTTCAATTGTTTCGTAATTTATTTCTATTTAAATAATTATCTGACAATTTACGTGAACAAATATACAGCTGGTGTCCAATGACACCCCAAATTCACGTAATCCGACCGTTGATGCCGATGCCATTGATGCAGCAGTCAATGCTGCATATGATTTTGGTGCTTCACCATTAGTTGTAAGAACTTTATTTTTAATTTGTCATCGAGTAATTTACATATTTATAATTTAGAGACTGCAACATTCAATACGTCTTAAACTCAATACAATATGTTTTATGCAGGGTGGGAACGATGAGTTTGTGGAATCCTAGGTTAGTCCCTCCCATGTAGAGGAAGATTCCCAGACTCAGGTATTCTTGTCATTACATGCTTTTAATTATATGCTTTTAATGATTTGAAACATGTATGCGTTTAATTATTTAAAGAAATTTTCTAATTGTATCTTTATGTTTTGTTACGTAGCCTGGTTATGGTCAGGTTTTTTTTTACCATCTAGTAGGGCCAATGTTTAGTAGTCCACCCACCGGTGACCCTCTTCCTCCCCGCTAGGTACATTTACATGTCTCGCTTTCTTCGAAAAAGCCATTTTCCGTCCATGTAGTATATATATGTAGTCTTGTTAGATCTTTGTATTTGCTGACATTGACATATATATGTTACCTTATGCAGGAATATAGTGATGCAATGGTGCTTGAAGAGCACCCATTCGACGTTGTTAGTGACCCACCTATCCCCCCCCCCACAGGTACGTGTATGTGGAGCTCTTTCTTTGAAAAGGTCATTGTACGTCCATACATAGTATATATATACAGTCTCATTTTCTTTGTATTTGCTGACATTGGTCCATATGTTACTTTATGCAGACATCTAGTGATGCAGTTGTGCTTGAAGAGCACCAAATTGACGTTGTTGGTGACCCACCTCTCCCCCCCCAGGTACGTGTGTACATGTCTCTCTTTCTTTGAAAAGGTCCTTGTACGTCCATACATATTATATACAGTCTCATTTTCTTTGTATTTGCTGACATTGTTCCATATGTTACTTTATGCAGGCATCTAGTGATGCAATTGTTCTTGAAGAGCACCCAACCGAGGTTGCTGCTGACCCACCTCTGCCCCCCCCCAGGTACATGTATGTCTCACTTTCTTTGAAAGAGTCATTGTCCATCCATGTAGTATATATGTCTTGTTTTCTTTGTATTTGCTGACATTGACATGTATGTTACTTTATGCAGGCATCTACTGAGCTAGTGGTGCCTGAAGAGCACCCAATTGGGGCCACTAATGACCCTGCACGCCCCCCACCCAAGTACATGCAGTTTCAGTGCCGAGGACTTACACACGCATGGTAAGTAAAAATGTTATATTTGCTTGGAATTTGAAAAAATGTACATCATGTGGTATTTATTTTTATAGCTTGGTAAACTAACTTGTAACAAATTTTGGTTTGTGTGCAGTCTCCGATATTGAGAATGCGTCCTCCTACGGATCGTTGGGGAACACCATCGAGCAGCCGCAAAAGAAAGATAGACTTCTCATTAGCCACTGACATTGGCAATGAAAAGGGGGATAAATAGAAATCATGTATAGGGGGGGTACATATAGAATCCATGTATATGGGAAATACATACATGTACCATTTTTTTTGTATATACACACAGATGTATAGTATGATCCACAATTTCGTATTATGGCCATGGCATGCCATTTTTTAAAACATTATGCATGTACATCTATAATATAAAGCAACGTTCATATTTACCTATATATATGGTTGAATTGATATGGGATGGAGACATGTGTATTATATGCCTTGCAGATCTATATGCTTGAATATGTTTTTAGGTTTATGGCCTTGTGTTTGTTGGAGAAGAGTTGGCATTGCAAATAATGAATGTAATGTGTTCGGTATAGAAAGGAAGGCTCTAGATTCCTTACTGTATGATGATGTGAATGTTGTTTCTTATAGTGACAAGCCCAATCTAGAAGTTTAATTTCTAATGAACAAACAAACTTGACTTTTCATAGCCCCTTCCTCTCCTAAACCTTCTTCACCTCCTAAACTTGTTTATCTTTACAATCATACTACAACAAACCCATCCTTACTATTGATGATACATTCCTAGTCCCACTCAACTCTAGCACTCATTTTTACTCACAACTTTAAATCAAATACCAAGTAGCCACTCTAGTCCTTAGAAATGGAATCCAAAAGAACCTCATCTCTTAGACCTTTTTTAATCACTTACAACTTCCTACTACCCCACATGATTCGCCTTATACAACCATTTTCTTCTAATAAACAAATATATTATGGCGTATCACTTCAAATTTTCATTCATTTTTTTGCTAGATTAAGGTGGATCGCTATTCTATTGCAACACATGAAGAACACATGAAAATAAAAGTATTTGGGCTTATGCTTTCATATCATGTATACCCTTGTGTTGAAGGGTTTTGTTCATGGTTATATAGTATGATGATATTAAAGAGCCTAGTCATTGTATTCAATTTTTAAATTTCCAACCATAAAATGTTGAACAATATTATGATATTATGAAGAAAACTTGGTGAATCTTACCAATTTTTAAATTTCCAACCATAAAATGTTGAACAATATTTTTTTAAATATTCAAATTCATAAGTATTTTATATAGTTCATAGACAATTTTGACCATGCTTATAGTAAAATAATTTTATCCTATGGAATTTGGTTATCATTTTAGATAAAAATCGAAATTGGAACATTGTTTGGAAAAAAAACATCTAAAATTAGCCCATGGGTTAAATTTCACCCCTAAGGTTTTTCCTAGGGCATATATAGAAAAAAAACACATTCCTTGTAGTCATTGTCTTCCCCTTGGACAGATTCATTTATACCACGAGGCATGGAATACACATTGGCACTTTATCTAACTTAGCTCCGTAGTGTGTATTATCCCTAGTTCTATGTCTACAACCTCATGTTTCACATTTGGTTTAACCACAGATAATCATGGATGGTCTACATAAACTACATTGTTGGAGGAAAGAGAGGATGTTTTATAGCTAAATTTATAGGAAATGATAAGGAACGTGAACATAGTCTACAAGCACAATGTAGACTAGGGTTTTGCTCAGTTTCCATCAATGCAATCTCGCATTGTTGGATCAACTCCGCAAAACACTCCACCGAGCCAGTGTTGGCAGTGGTCCCACGTCGGCATTGCCCATACACACTACTGGTAGCCAACGGCATGCAATCTTGCCACTCCATTTGTTATTTCGCTCCCAGACAGAAAGTCACCAAGTGTCCCTGAACGACATTTTCATGTGACTTGCAACTCGACATAACTCGACAACCGGAGGTCGGATCGACGAACCGTCAATTCCGTTGCTCTCCTGGCTTCTCCTCCATGTTTCCATGGCCCAATGACTTCATTGTGCATTCATTTCGTAAACTAGGGTTTTGCTCAGTTTCCATCAATGCAATCTCGCATTGTTGTGTCAACTCCGCAAAACATGTTGCAGCATTAAGAAAACACTATGTGTCTAGAGATCACAGGATATATTATTCTTGTACCAACGTATAATCCAACAAGAATATGCCTAAGCTACACTTACAAATTACAAACCAACTAGGGTTTTATGAACTAGACACCGCATAATAAAACTAGGGATCACAAATTGAGACATGGAACTAAAAAATAGGGTTTTATGAACTCTCTAGGTTTAGATCATGTACCTAGGCTATGCACATACATGAAACAAAATGAATAGGGTTGAACATGGATCACAAGTGGAATTTCACATGCATGCATGACTACGATGTAGAAACACATGTACATGAATTATATGCACATACATGAAACAAAATGCCATATACCTAGGAAATGCACATACATGAAACAAAATGAGGTATTGAAAGAAGTTAGATCATGTACCTAGGCTATGCACATACATGAAACAAAATGAATAGGCTATGCATGTATACATGAAACAAAATGCCATATACCTAGGCTATGCACATACATGAAACAAAAAGGCCATATACCTAGGCTATGCACATACATGAAACAAAATGAATAGGGTTGAACATGGATCACAAGTGGAATTTCACATGCATGCATGACTAAGATGTAGAAACAAAATGAGGTATTGAAAGAAGTTAGAAGAGAACTATCATACTTGTTGATAATTGCTAGTTTTAAGGTTTATTGGTCATATGTAAAAATTGGCATAAATATTCATAAACTTGACATACATGAGAACTTTTGGCACATGAAGATGATGAAGATAAACTTGATTTGAGAGCATGTTATTTTTAGATTTCTATTTGGTGGTGTCTAAAGACACCGGTTGTTCTTGGCGCCTCCAATGTGCCATAAATAGTGTTTGTATCCTAGGCACAGGAAAGGCTAAACATTAGTACTCTCATAAGAAAATAAGAAAAATGTGCAAACATTATTTATAGATAACTCACCTGAGGTTGTAGGATCGTGTTTATAACTTGTCCAGTAAATTATGTCTGTGAATGGTATCCGACATTCACAAATTAGTGCATTGGGAATAACCTGAAGGCTAAATAATTGAAATTGTGCTTCAACACACACTTTAAGGATTAAATTTAACGCACCTGACAATTTAGCCACACTGGACAATCTAGTAACACTTGACAATGCACTCACTCGAGTAGGCCATCTAGATCATCTCTTCTGCCGATGGTGTCCATCAATCTCTCATGCTCTAAATGAGGTAGAAAGTATTGTACATGTGACCTATTTTTTTTCGAAATTGTGCATAGCTTGATGTTTATACCAACTACCAGGTTGGTGAAGTGGTATACAATAGCTCCTGGTTTATAATCCTGATATACATACCCACCCTTCCTTTTTTGTTGTGTTTCTAGTGTCAGGTACTCCCCTTTTATAACCATCGAGCCAGTTGGGTATTCAATATTTTCATCATCTGTAACAGGTTCGAGAAGGGTTTGTTTCCCCTCTAAGCAACGTGCCAACCAATAGTCAAAACCACATTCATTATTTTTTGGGGCAACCACTGCATATATCTGACCTGTGAAATGAAATCGAAAAAGGTTAAAAATACATAAATATTAAAAAAGTTCTTGCATGTAACATATATAAAATTTCTTTCAATGTAAGGGCTTGTAGTGATTTAGGTACTACTAATTTATTTTTTTGTACCTGCTTGTATGAGATCCGATATTTCATCATAATCTGTAGAAATATATGTCTGATCATCTTATAAATGATCTATTTCATTAACCCCCTTGAATCAGTGCCAAGTGTCACTCAATCCCATGTATCAACTGTATCTGTATACTCACAATCATCCCATTCATCTATGCTACAGGAAATGCAAAAGCAAGCCTTCAATCTTGTCCAAATTGGTAGGGCCGAGTTTTTTGAGCTTCTAATTGAATGAAAACCTCGAGTTCCATGCACTGTGTTCACCCGACGTGTTTGGGATCGGTCCACATCTGTCACCTCCCAGAATATTCTCCGCACTAGGTGTTTCCTTGTTGCTTGTTCTCCCAGCACAGATGCACACCATTCAACTATAGATGAAGCATCTCGAAGGTGAGCACCTGTAAACTTCATCTCTTCCCTTCAAAGGGCAGTTTTTATGCATGCACCAGCACCATCGTGCTCTCTTTTTCCATGACCTGTTTCAAAGTAGTTCCATGTATGTGGCACCTTGTATTTTATGTGCAACAAACACAACCATTGAAATACACGTGCATTCTTGAACTATCCATCACAACAATCTGACCAAATCAAATGATGATAAAATGGTATATCCATAGCTATTACATGATCATAGAACAACCGAAAGCAATGTTGCACGTAATGGATGTCATGGGTCCGGTCGTCACTGATGTAAAAGTGACTCTCTTTCAATATCACACGTTTCTCTTCATTGCTATCTGGCCCATGTCGATAAGTGATATGGACCATTATGCTCACCTGCTCTGAGTGATAGTATTGACTTTGTATTTCATTTTGTGGTTGTAGGGTGTAATTTTCTTCAAATTCAAACATTGATAGTATTGTTCCAAGAGGGAAGGTATCCCGGCATATTCTGAATTGCTCATCTTGCCACCGTGCCATATCGACATGCTGAATGTACTGTTGGATCTTTCCACGGAACTCTGGAATAAAATCACATACTTGCACCTGGTGGAAAAAAATAAACAATGTTATAAAACAACATAAAATTATTTACACGAATATTAAAATATACATCAATATTTAAAACAATGTTAAAAACAACATATAAACAATGTACACTCAGTTAAATGAACATTTTTCGTGTAGATTGTCACCTGTGAAGTCACCAATTTAATCTTCTTGCTTTCTTTCCCATCACGTAGCTGATATGTCTCATACTGAAAGTTCTGCTTCTCGACAATTGCATTACCGAATGCTTGATCTTCACTCTCATGGATGCAATCGGACCATAAAGATAGCCCACCACAATTGTTGCAAGAACCCTCTACACATTGTTTTAAGTAATGTGTCTTCCCATCTTGCCTCGAACACATTATGCTATGGATGAAATCTCTAGATGACATTGGCGGTACTGTACTTGAGCATTCCTGCACATGGTTAGGGTGCAAAAAACGACGTATATGTGCAAATGTATGATAATATAGATCAAACTCTATGTGGTATCTACAACACCAAGTGTTCTGGATTCTATTGATTCTAACATACCAAGGCTTTCATTTTTCAAAAGATCTTTTCCTGAGCCTTAGCTCTACGTGGGCAACTTTAAACATCTCGAACAGTTGAGTTTGTGTCATGTCAAGGTAATGTTTAACATGCCCTTCATTGTTCATAGAACCCCTACAGTGTTTTAACACATCCTTTGTGTTAAAAGAAGGCCTAGTGTTATCGTGCCAAAAAGTGTGCACTAGTCCCTTCACTACTTCGACCAATTTCATGTCTTTGCGGGGAAACCTACCGCTAAATGCCCATATTGTATCCATTTGTCCCTCTACATCAAGTTTGTCTCTTCTTACTGAATATTTTTTAAGTGTCTTTGGATGTAAAGGGACAATTTCTGATGTGCATTTAAGTAAACGACGTTGTCTTGTGGATCTAGATACAATTGATTTAGCCAATACACGGCGAGCCACATTACAGTCTTTTGAACAAGTTTTTTTACCAATTAATGTGAATGCAGCAGCAAGAGATTTAACAATGTGATTACTTGATTCGGTATTCTTCAATGTTCTTATGCCTAACTTTTTTTTAACATTTTCCATACTTCTAGATTTAATCAAAGCTAAAAACAATTGACATTTACCAGCTTCAGATTTTGGTTCAAAATATTGTTTCATTATTTGAGAACAATGACGAATGATTGTGCATTTAGCCACCTCACCTTCCATGGAAGTCAATTCGCTCTCGTCCACTTGTATGTGTTTAGGATTTCTCTTTCATTTTGATGCAATATTTCTTGTCGTTTGAAATGCTGGAGAGATGTTTACATCCACTGCAGGCTGACAACTCCGATTAGGAAATTGAACCACCTGGCATGGTTGTTGCAGAGTCTCGTCAGGAACATAATGATTGAGCTCTACAGAGGGTTGTCTGGTTAATAATGGACCAAAATTTTCATCTTGGTTATAACCATCTTGCATTAAAGTTGCAATATCTTCCCCAGCCTCTTCGCCAGGTATCTGTTGAGCGGGAATGGGAAGTATTTTCTCATCCAATGAATGCCGATGATTTCTAAAATGTTCCCTCTTCTTTTCTTTTTTAATTTCAGCTTCTTCGGTTGTAAGCATCTTCCTCGCTGACTTCCAAACTCTATTACGTGGATTCCCCATTGAAATCCACCCAAAATTGTACAAAACCTATGGATCTGTGTAATAAATGATTAAATTGCAGGTTGAACAGTACACTCTACATGGGTTTCAGAAGAATTATGCCTTTTCCTGTACAGTAAAACTAGCCCATGGCACGCAACCCAAGATTATTTATTAAACAAATATCGCATATGCGATATAACGCATCTCCGTTTTAACACATATGCATTATATCGCATTTGCGATATGAACTATATGATTTTTACGCTTTTTACAAACGGCCAGTTTGTTAAAAACGTGATCACTAAATCGCATATGCGTTATATCGCACATGCGATTTAGTGCATATCAACTATTGAAACCTAATTTAACCATGAACCATGAAAACATCATTTAATCTCTAGAAGATTGGATTTATCCTTGGACCATGGTACAGTGTCTTCAGAACTATGTTTTGTCTGGAAATATTCGTAATGGTTCCTATATGAACATGGTCAACGCCTCGAGAACAATCTTCAATGCATAAAATAGTCTAATGGCACATATATACCATATTAAGGCTAAATATCCCCTTTAAAGGGCATGTGTAGTGGTTTAAGACTTGTTTCTGTTACACTTTTGTCCCATTACCATGGTTAAGACACTGAGACCCATCCTTAGTGCATAAAACCTCATAATGACACCCATATCCCACTAAAGGCCAAATATTCCATCTATAGTGCATGTGTGTTGATTTAGAGACTCATTGGACCATCTTTTCTTCCATGACTATGGTCAATGTCCAGAGACCCATCCCTACCATCCAAAACCCTATAATGTCACCCTTATCCCTATTATGAGAGATTGTGTGTGTGTGTGTGTGTGTGTGTGTGTGTGTGTGTGAGAGAGAGAGAGAGAGAGACAGAGAAATAGATCATGGATATTAAGGAAAGGAGAGAAATATGGAGAGATGAAGGAGGGATGAATGCTTGAAGGTGGAGAGAGGAGGTAGGGGGAGAAAGTGAGGGATGGAGTGAGTGAAAGGATGGAACACATGGAGGGAGGGAGGGAGGGAGGGAGAGAGAAAGAGATTTGGCAGGAGGGAGGGGCAACAAAGGAATTGTTTTAGAGGGTGTGTGGATGTGTGTGAGAGAGAAGGGGGTGGAGAAAGAGAGAAGGAATTATGGGGGGAGAGAGAAGGGGGTGGAGAGAGGAGGTAGGGGGAGAAAGTGAGGTATGGAGTGAGTGAGAGGATCAATCATCAAGATTTCTAGTTAAATGATTTGTTGTTTTTGAATCAATAGTGTAATGTGATTAAACTATTAAAGATCATATAGAAACAAATCACATTAAAATGTCATGTGTACACCCACATTTCATCCCAAATTCAAAATATTTGTTACAATACCTAACTTCCTAACATTTTAACTCATCAAAACTATGGTGATTTATGAATGTTTCTCTTAAACTTTTTGAGCACTTAAATATAATTCTAAAGAAAACCAAGTGACTCCTTACCTTTTTAAAGGTTTGATAGATCAAAATTGGTCTCAATGGACGTTAATAACAACCATAATCATCATCAACTCATGTAGATCATTATTAAGTTATATAATAAATTTGTCATTAAATAAAAAACCCTACTTGAAGTCATTTAACTACACTAATATCAAAGAAAGTTTGATTAACAAAATAAGTGCAAAGATATGTTGGTTCTCATCAATAACATCAATCAATAGATGCATAGTGAACTATAGGTCGAAACCACAAACTTCAACTATCTTAGTGTAGTAAGGTGAAGTTCTATACTAGGAGACTACACAATAGTGAAGATGGAATTCTCGAGATATATTTGAATTGATTTTTCTTCGGTGCCTATTAAATCTCATACCTAGGATAGGATACAAGGAAAATTATTAAAACGTCGAGGATGAAATCCCTAACCCTTGAAAATGGATTGAAAACCAAATTATACTCACCAAGATATCCCAATTACTTCATCAATAACAATCCACCATTTGGATTCTTAGATTTCCCATTCACTTTGATGTGAGTTTATACTTTATACCATACTACCCCATACTACCTAATATATCAAATATAACTTAGTTGAAAACAGAGATGTATTGTTTCCGAACCCATTTGTCATGTTAAACAATGTTATATTAACCATGATGGGATGCTATCTTACATTTAAAAAGAATAATATTTATTTACTCTTTTTTACTAAACCAAAACGCATATCCGTTATATCGCATATGCGATATGAATCGCATATGCGATATGAATCGCATATGCGATATGAATCGCATATGTGTTATAACGCATATGCGTTATAACGCATATGCGATATGAACAAGTCTAAACCGCATATCCGTTATAATGCATATGCGTTAATTCAAAATTTAAAAACTCAGCGGGAACAAGGCTTGGGATGATGTTCGAAAATAGCTTCGGACTGCCGAACCTATTTGCTAGAACAAAAAAACTAGGGCCATTGCCTGTGTTTTTGAACTCTATCAATATGCTCAGTTTCAATGGCGTGTTTTGCTATGAAAAACTCAATATTTTTTTATGAAAATATAAAATATTGTAGAGTATGATCTGACGATTCTGAATATGTAATTTTTTCATAAAAATATATTTTTTATTTATTTATTATTAATTTTCTAAATGACACACGTCAGTTTTCGAAAATACATACATCCATTTGTTTTTATATAAATTTTTATTTCCTTCACCATTTCCCAAGAAAACTATATGGTGCACTAGAGGAGACTGATCTCTACAATCTCATATATAGAAAACAATGATTTCATTAAATTTTGCCCCTAAAGTGTTGCACCCGCACATAACGTTTTAATTTCAAGGTTTTCTGACTTCTAAAATTAATAATAAAAAACATAATTCATGAAAAATTTTGAAAAAATAGTGTTGCACTAGTCCCATATGTCCTTTATATGTCTGCAAGATTTTATTCAAAATGGACATCATTTACCTCAATAAGTGTTGCACCCGCACAAAGATATATGTTATGATGTGCTGAAAATTTGAAAACCCAATTTAACAGAAACTAATTTTATAATCATTTACACAAATTTTTTATAGATAAATGTTATATATTATGAAATCTTATTCAATTACCTATATTTTGTATTTTTACTTTATCTTAAAATGAGATACGGAAATACCCCTAATTGTCACCTAAAGTCATAGGTTCCAGGTTTTTTCAGTATTATGTGGCATCTAAAGTGTCTTTAAAGGAGTCCATGATTGTGCATCAGCCCAGTAGGCCATGCAGGTTTCCTTCAACAAAAACCCCTTCGAAGCTCTTTCGATCCTGTAACTGCGTGTATTCTACTTCCGACGGGGTCACATGCGGAGCATCAGGTTTCCGAGACGAAATGTAATCACGTTCAAGCTTTTCATTCTTCACAGAGTCTTCATGTTTGATCACAAATGAGTTCTTGGATCTGCATTGTCTTATGGGTGCCATTATCTTCAACTATTACTTATTATAATATTGTTTACTCAATAGCTCTTGTTCTCAATAGGTGCAATAGTTCATATTGAGCATTATCTTGATTTATAGAGGCCCTCATTAACGATTTCCACCTTTTTCATATTTGTCAGGATTTTGTCCATTTTGGAAATCTAAAAAGTTCCAATTTGATTTGATCCTTGTCCAAATTCACTTAACCAATTCTCATCATTAATGTTATTTCCATTTGAGCATTTATTGTCATTCGTGCCACTACTCCACTAAATCATTAATGCTCACACATTGTCGCAGTTTATGTTTTTGCACAAGTACTTCACTGCGATGGCCCCAACTGTTAGTGAGTCATTTTTGTATGGAATGGAGAAGGATTGGTCTTCGAAGTCCTTAGTCTTTTCATTCAAAGATATGATTGTTTAAGTATTTCTATTCACATTTTTCTTCCTCTAGACCATCTTGCAAGGATCCTTTCCTTGATTTTCATAGATACCACAAATGTTAAGAAATTGGTAATCCTTACTAGCTTTCTTGATCCAGTTCTTTACAATATCTCCTGACTTTTAATAGTCCCGAGCCTTGTGACCGATTTTGTTACACTTGAAAAAAATAACATTGTTGCAATATTTTCCAATATGTCCGACCATTGTGCAGTTCCAACATTGAACTGATTTGTGCAAGTTCATCTTCCTTATTTTCCCAACCTCCTCTGCAACCTTTTTCGCAGTCATCCTTAAAACCTATACCATTTTTATGATAAGGAGATATTTTCTTGCTAAGAATGTCATTTAGTACCTCTGTGCTTTTAGAATATTTTTTTGTTACCGTAACTTGATCTTGCATTCTTTTCATTTCTTCTTCCTTTTCTTGTAATTTGATTCTTTGCTCGTCAATATTTTTTCCATACTCTGAATTCTTTTCTTTGAGAGAGATCACCTCTAGTTTTCTTGCTTGAAGATGAACTTGACTATCACATTGTTTCTGTAGCTGATCCCTTAATGACATGACTTCCTTGGTCTTTCCTTCCTTTTCTTCTGTGACATTTCCCAAATTCTCCTTCAAAAGAGTAATCTCATTTTCAAGTATATGATTATCTGCAACCAACTTCTTCAGTTTGGTCTCCAAGACATTATTCCTCAATCTTTCATTTTGACAGGTCTCATTCACTTCCTGTAACTGATTGGTGAGAGTTGTTGCAAATTCCTTATATTCTGCTTCATTCTTCTTCAGGATGTGTAGAGTCTTGGTTTCTATCCTTTTAACTTATTATATTATATTTCTCTATGTGCGAATGATGTTTCGTGCTTATGGGACAGATACCTTGTCTAAACAAATGTCTTCCTGTAACCATGGTGCTTCGCTTAGAGAACATTCCTTTCCCATAACTGCGCACATATCTATCTTCTAGATTTTAATATGTTACTGAAGACACCCTCTCTGATACCGATTCTTGGAATCAATTTAATACTGAGATGGGGGGTGAATTTGTATTAGCACAGTTATCAACATTTTTTACATTCTTTAAAATATTAGTCTTAAATTGATATTTATCTTTAGTTATGCATCCAATATAAAAAAAAATAATTCATTCATATATGATCCAATACAAAGAATACAAAACACAGGAATTTAACGTGGAAACCCAATCGGGAGAAACACGGAATGCTCTTTTGTAATGAAAAGAATGCATTCAAGGAAGCACCAAATTCTTGCATTTACCAGCACAACTGGAAGGAGGCACCGAACCCCTTGTTTTACAGGCACCGACCTGAAGGCATCTCTAAATTATTGTTTTCTCCAGCACCAACTGGAAGAAGGCTACAACCCCCTGCTCCTTGCCCCATCTTGCCGCCCAAATATCCAATATACGATTCTGAATTACTGAACTTCTAACTTGTGCATACTTATGATCTTCTGATATTAGTTCTGATGTGTGCTGACTTCATATGCAAACGATTCAATGTCATTGTGATAAATACATCACTTGAATTCTCATTCCTCTCAATTCAACATTTTCGCTAATGTCTTACTTCATATATTGTGTTCTTGTTGATTTTGCATTCTACGCTAAGGTATGCTCTGTCGATCTGCTACTGTGCAATTGCACTCACCAACTAATACTATGCTTTCAATTGATAGTTTGTTTCTTTGAGATAATGCACCAGTAACAGAGGGAAGTGCACACTTACTTATGTGTCCAGTATGTTCAAGTTCCATAGTCTTTTAGAAAATATGCAACATGTTGTGCATCAATTATTCGTCCTTTCGGTTTAACACACTTGTCTCATATCATCCTCATCATGATGTGCTTACTGGATCCTGATGTTGCTCTGCCATCATGCATCAGATGGACTTCTCATCTTCGCACACTTCACGTTAGTCTTCGTGCATCAATTAAACATTTTCACATCACCTGATATACTTTGGTTCTATCTCTATTCTACTTCCTTACTTACAACATATGTGATTGTCTGCGTGATTTCTGCAGTTATTGGAATATTCTCACCATCATCATTTGTATTTGCATGCATGCATGCATATTGCATCCATCCAGTCATCAGTATGGTAGTCTCCCCAGCACCTAGAGCTTATTTTAAGCCTCCTAGAGCCTATTTTTAGCCATCAACAACCCTCCTAGCTACCTAGTGCACCTTGTTTCCATCATTTGGATTAAAAATGCGCCCTACTACACACTCTTGGATTCCAACAGTCAGTTCTTGCATTGATTGCTCAGTTCATGCATTTATTGCTCAGTTTAACTATCTGTAGCTTCCATTTGTCTATATTGGAGTGCCACTTGACTACTGACAGTCCTCATGCGCCCTCCTTGGAGTCTCCTTCCCTACATTTTTTCTCACATGGCTCAATTAGACTCCGTTAGACTCATATTGACTGACATTTGACTATTTGTGACTACTACCACTGATTTGGTGATGACTCCTATGATATACAAGCCACAACTTGAGGAGAATTCAAATCGCCTTTGGCTAATTCAAATTCATTCTATTGTACTCTCACATTTTTTCCATCTTACAACTGATGAAGATGATTACAACAGTTTTCCACTTCTTTGATTTCATGTATGAATATTGATTCAATTCTTCTTCTTCTTCTCTGCAATTCTATGAGTGAACTAGTGAGGTTTGTTCTAGTTGAGTGATCTACACCTGCAGATTATCACATGATATCAGAGCAAGGTGAAACTATTCGAATTTTAGCAGTTGCAACAGTTTATTGAACAACTATTTTTTAGTTGAGCACCAGAACCCTCTAGATTTCCATAGCAAATCCTGGTGCCATTGCATTGAATTCACTGGAGCAATCCGGTGAGGTATAGCCAGGTGTGAAGGATCCAATCACATGTTCTCGCTGTCCTAAAGCAGTATTATTTAGACTCTGCAGCAAATCTCCATCAAAATTTGTTTGTTTTATTGCAGGTTATTCCATCTTCAACAGTTTTGAATTCAACAGATACTATGGATCTCAAGCTCACCTCCTTCAACTATTTCGAATGGAAGGCTAAGATAAAAATATTCATGAATTCTAAAATCCTTTCAAGAGTGTTGAATGGTTCTGTAGTTAATCCCATTGGATTAGTTTAGAAATCAAAGTATCTTGATAAACTTGATGAAGCAGTTAGACTGCTACTCCTCAGTATTTCCGATGATCTACATTTTCATGTCATTGATCTCAAGACTTCTAACGAAGTTTGGGACAAGCTTGAATTTCTATTTGGGAAGAAATATGACTTGAAGGGTCACCAATTGGAAAATGAGCTTATCTCCCTGAGACCCAGTAGTTTCGACTCAATCAATGAGTTCTTCACCAAGTTCAAAAATCTGATTTCATAGTTGAAGACATATGGAATAGAGAAAGAATAGAAGTAGCTTATCCTTTCCATTCTCTCAAAATTGGGGGCTGATTACTCAGTATTTGTCTCTGCCTTCCCTTCAGCGAAGCTATCCATTCCAAATTGGAAGATAACCACTCTTGAAGCCTTCATACAGTCTCTCTCAAAAGAGAAAGACAAACTAGGGAAAATGGCAGTGATCAAACCAAGGATGGATTCTACTCTTCAAGCTGCAGAAGGGAAGAGTGCGAATGCCAAAGGGAAGAAAAAATCTAAAGAGATAAATTCGAATGAGCATAAGCCAAGAGAGGCTCCCTATCAGTCAGAAGGGGCTTCGAATTCCAAGAGAGGGAAGCAATATCAAAAGGAGAAGAGCAAATGCCCTTATTGCAACAGGGGATTCCATCCTAAGAGTGCTTGTATGAAGAAAACAATAGATCTGATGGCACAGCTACTGGAAAAGAACAACCTTCCAGTACCAGTGAATGCTAGAAGAAAATTTGATCCAAAATATGAGGACAATGAGAGGTACTTCCAATGATTCCTCATGGATGGTACTTCCAATGATTCCTCCTTCATCATTGATTCTGGAGCATCAAGACACATGTCTGTGTTGATGTATTTGTAAATTCGGAAGATATTCACTTGTATATTGTATGTATTACATTTGTACTTTATTGTATCCCCAACGGAGATGTATTATTCCTCTGATTGGAAGTGTCGTCATTTGTATTTGCAAGTGTCGCAAGTATTATTGTAACTGTCGCAACTTATATTTGATGGGTTATTAGACCACCTTGATGGGGTCGGCCCTGTATGAGTTGTGTGGGTCAAAGGGTTATTAGACCACCCTAGTGGGGTCAGCCCAGTTAGCATTATGTTAAGTGGTTAAGTTGTGGCCGACCTAGTTAGAGTTAAAAGTCAAGTGAAGTAAAGTATAAATAGAGAGTGTGACTCTCTCATTTATTCATTCAAACACTCACTCACTTCGCATCAGTCAGAGAGAGGAGGAGTGCGCACAAGTGGAGGAGGAGCAACTGTTAGGAGACTATCTCTTGTTGTGGGGTTTTATCTTTCTGATCTTTGTATTGATGCTCATTCTATCTCTGAGGAAGTTGCGAGGTTTTTCACCTTCTTGGTTTTCCCCGGTGAAATGCTTTGTGTCTCTTGTCTCTTGTGTTTGATATGTTGTAAATATTGTTCTCTTGGTTAAGATCCTAGATCAGATTGAATTAAATGCTGAAAAACTAACATAGTATCAAAGCTAGCCTGAAGGAAGGCATGGTACGGCATTTACGACACTTGTTGCACTTGCGACAAATTGGAAGCTAGGGCTTGGTATAGTAAAAAACAGTCATCGTGGAACATTTGCTATAAATACGTTTTGGAGAAGGTTTAGGATCTAAAACTTCTACATGTTGAAGATGAAATTTCCATGTACTTTGTGTCCGAAGGATAGACTCATATTCATTGTACTTTGTGAGATATGATCCGTACAAGTTAGGGTTTTTGCCTCTTCCAGAATGCAGTCCTAAACAGGTGACCTAGGAAAAAAGGTCATATCTTGGGCTAGGAAGCTCCAAATGGAATTCTGTAAAAAGTGGAATTTAGGGCATGTACTTTAGTTTCACAGGTCCGGGTTTTAGAGGCCGAAGTTGAAACAGTGACACATGGCACTCCATACAAGTTCGTTATATTGTTTCATCCCGTAAACAAGTCACGTTGCAACACTTGGCATATCTCTCTCTCAGAGAATCCATTTGAGCTCATATCTATGGGGTTGGAAAGATGACAGGTCATTCTACCTCAGGACAAAGTTTAAGACCCTAAGGATCCGAAATTTCAGAGATACATCAGAAATAATGTGGCATATATTTCTGTCCAAACAGAATTGGATTCTGAGCACTTTCATTTTTGGTTTGTCACTGTTGCGGGAGATTAGGGTTTGAGAAAGTTGGAATTTTTGGAATCCGAGACCATGATTGGATGCTCCTCAAGAAAATCAAAGTTTAGATACCAAGATCAAATTTTTTGGTTGGGCAGAACCCCGAGCATCATCAAACCCTAGTTCGAGATTTTGATCGGAAAGGTGGAAAATTAGGGTTTCTGCAAAAGTTGAAATTTTTGGAATCTATGACCACGGCTGGATGCTACTCAGAAAAATCAAATTTTAGAGCACAAGATCGAAATTTTTGGCTGGGAAGAACCCCGGGCATTATCAAACCCTAGTTCAGGATTTTGACCAGAAGATTCGAAAGTTTCAAAGGCAATTTTGAGGGGTCAAATTTTGGAGATTTCAAAATTGAAGTATGCCAGCATGATCATCTCAGAAAGGCACATCTTTTCATCCAAACAAAAGTTTGAAATTCAAAGTTTCAATTTTTAGGGTTTCTCTGTCAAACCCTATCCAATTCCAGATCCATCTTCATCAAATCAAAGTGGATTGGGTTAAACCTAGAAGAGAATGATTTGGACACCTACATAAGTGAAGATATTTTAGTTCCAGAGGGATATGAGGCTAAGGCCTTACATAAGAAGACTACAAGCAATCCCGACAGGTATGACTTAAGGAGATTCAGGTATGTTTTGAAATCTTTTCATGATTAAGTTTATGATATGTTTATCTTCATATTATTGAGGTTAGTACAATCTTGATTAATTTTAGACTTGTCTTATCACCTTAGTAAAAGTATGAATGCATGTGAATGATAGAAGACATTCATTGATTAAGGTTATGACACTTATGATTGTACTAATGCACTGTGGTGTTGTATGAGGATGATGTTGTCCGATAACATGAAAGGTACATCAAGAAAGACAAATCAAGTTCTAGATCAAGAACATATGACCATGGTGACATGAAGACAAAGACTAATCCATAGCCATTGATCACACAAAATCTCTACTTACGAGGTATGTATAATTTGGTTCTACAATGCTTAACTTATGAGATATACAGGTTACTAGCACAAGATTGAAGAGAACAAGGAGACATTGTTTGCGTATGTTAGACAAGTATGATAATCCATGTATGTTTTCCTACTTTTTGTTAGGATCTTAGATAAGTATACTTTTGTATTCATGAAGTTATAAGTTTGAGTAATCATGGGTTTATGCATATTATGCATCTTAGTTTGATTAATGATATGACAAACTAGAAGAGTCCTATGGTCAAATAAGAATATGCATAAGTGAAAGAAGTACTCCCTGAAACCTTGAATACTAATGCTTGTGATAAATTACCTATGTATGAAATGACCATAGCCATACATGTTTAAGATTATTTAGAATCATAATGTTTTGATAGTATTGAGATTATACTAATGCATGTATGATTATGTATGAGATCTTGAGGATGACACTAGTGCACACTTAAGCATGCATAGTGGTCTAGGATGGATATAAGTTCAAAGACAAATAATCCAGGAAGCAAAGACCGAGAGGGATCTCACTCTAGTAGTTCCTGCAAGGAAGCAAAGATTGAGAGGGAGTCCACCCAACAAGCAAACAAAGATAAGTATTTAAATTGTCATTACTTGTATATATGATTTTTTTCAGTCATGTACATACTTATGTTCCTAGATTTAGGATGTATATTATGCATTTTAGAAAATGTTGCATTAATGAACAAGATACTACTAATATAGTAATGGGTAAGTGGCCTATGGTACTGTACAACATTCCATTGCTACTTATCTAGAATGAAACCTCTTTGCTGACTTGTTGGGAGTTGTGCACACTCTTAACAATGTTCTGGTAGAGATGGTAGGCATCTAGAAAGTTACGGGATATGGATAAATGTTGTATTGAAGCATTGGCTAAGATAATTGCATGACTGTATGAAATATATCTTTATGTGTAAGATTTTGTTCTGAAAACGATGAGAAGTTTCTAATCATGCAATTGAATTTGACAATGACATTTATTCCAGCAACGAAGTTCAAGAAAACTACCTAATGAAGATATTGAAGAATCTGAAGTTCCCAGGATCAGGGATGCAGTAATGGAAGGATGCCATGATCGAGGAGTACCAGTCGATCATTAAGAATGATGTTTTGGATGTGGTCCCAAGACCAGAAGGGAAGTCTGTTGTGACTTCCAAGTGGATCTACAAGATCAAGCATGCTGCAGATGGTAGCATAGAAGAATACAAGGCAAGGTTTGTGGTTCGTGGCTTCTCCCAGAAATAAAGGATAGATTGATTGCCGACACAAAGAGGAAGCTTGTTGTCAAGTTCGAGATGAAGGACTTGGGTATGATGCATTACTTTCTAGGTATGGAGGTGTGGCAGAGTGCAGATGGAATATTCCTTAGACAAGGGAAGTATGCAGTAGAGATCCTGAAGTGGTTCGAGATGATGGATTGCAAGGCCATGGCTACACCTATGGCATCGAACCTGAAGCTGTTGAGTGATGCTTCATCAGAGTCGGTTTATGCCATGATGTATCATCAGATGATTGGGTCCTTGATGTACCTGACGAACACGAGACCAGATATTTGCTTTGCGGTGAGCACCTTGAGCCAGTTTCTGACAGATCCTAGACATGTTCACCCGATTACTGTAAAGCATATTCTGAGGTACCTAAAGGGTACAATTGATTATGGGCTCAAGTATGATGCAAATCAAAAGTTTAACGTGGAGGGTTATGTTGATTCAGATTGGGCAGGTAGTGTTGTAGATAGGAAGAGCACTTCGGGGTGCTGCTTCAGTTTGGGATCAGGTGTGATCTCTTGGTATAGCGGGAAGCAATCCTGCGTAGCACTGAGTACAGCCGAAGCAGAGTATGTTGCAGCTTGTTCAGCTAGTTGTGAGGCAGTATGGCTAAGGAAGCTACTGTCTGATTTATTTGATCTCCATTGTATCTATTGTGACAACTAGAGTTGTTTGAAGTTGTCAGAGAACCCGGTGTTCCATGACAAGTCGAAGCATATGAAGATCAAATATCACTATATCAGGGATATGGTGCAAAGAGGAGCAGTGAAGCTCCTGTATGTTGCGATGGATCATCAGATTGCAGATGTGTTGACAAAACCACTAGCCAGAGTGAAGTTTGAGTACTTCAAAAAGAGGCTTGGTGTACTTCAGATCGAGGTTCCTTCCAAGGGGAAGTGATGAGTTCGGAAGATGCAGATACACATGGGATTTTCTGACATGGTTGTAGATGTGTTCTCCCATGGTCGTGATGTAATTGCTGAGCCATTCTCACATGGTGGTAGATGTGTTCTCCCATGGTGTAGATGTAAGGGCTGAAGCCATTTTTCACATGGTGGTAGATGTGTTCTACCATGGTGAAAAATTAAGGGCTGGAGCCTTCCCCGAATGGTGGTATATGTGTTCTCCCATGTCGGTGGTGTAAGTGTTGTATGATGTGCATCTAGGCTGTGCTCCGTGGATGATGCTCTGATTACTGCTACGATGCTATATGATCAGGATGATCATGTGTGATGAGAATCAGGATGATGCTCCAGATGATAGACATCAGGATGATGCTATATGATCAGGATGATCATGTTTGATGAGCATCAGGATGATGCTCCAGATGATAGGCATCGGGACGATGCTGCGATGATGATCAAGATGATCATGTGTGATGAGCATCAGGAAGATGCTCTAGATGATATGCATCAAGACGATGTTGTGACGATGATCAGGATGATCATGCGATGATGATATGCATCAGGACGATGTTGTGACGATGATCAAGATGATCAAGCGATGATGATGTGCATCAGGATGATGTATTATATGATGATGATCAATATGATCATGAGCATCAGGATGATGCATTGTGCGAGGATGATCAGGTTGATCTTGAGTATCAGGATGGTACTCTGTGGCCGTGGACAGGTTGTGCAAGGGTAGCATGTAATACGTCCTGGAGATCTGGACATGTTTTGCTAGTCACATAAAGGCCTCGGATGCTCTTTAGAGATCTTACTGGGAAAGATACTCTTTTAAGGTTTTGCTAGACCACATGTAATACGTCCCGGAGATCCGGACAGGTTGTGCTAGTCACGTAAAAGGCCTCAGATACTCTTTAGACATCTTGATGGGAAAGACACTCTTTTAAGGTTTTGTGGGGACCACATGTAATACATCCTGGAGATCCAGACAGGTTGTGCCAGTCATGTAAAAGGCCTCGATTTCTCTTTAGAGATCTTGCTGGGAAAGACACTCTTTTAAGGTTTTGTGGAGATCATATGTAATCAGTCTTGGAGATCCGGACAGGTTGTGCTAGTCACGTAAAAGGCCTTGGATGCTCTTTAGAGATCTTGTTGGGAAAGACACTCTTTTAAGGTTTTGTGAAGGTCACATGTAAAAGATCCTGGGAGATCCGATAGGTTGATTTGTCTGCTCGTAAAAGTCCTAGGATGCTCTTTCGAGGTTTTGTTGACGCATGTAATCAGCCATGAGGATTCCATAGGATGGCCAGATATGTTGAAGACCTATAGGAGGCTAGTCCTACAACCAGCATGAAAAAGGGTTGGCTTTGTAGAACTTCCTATGACGAGAAGAATTTAGAGATAGCCTAGTGATCGAGATGATGAGTATAGCAGCAGTGACGATGATGCTCCAGTGATCCAGTGACGATGATCCAGCTCCAGTATTGAAGACTTGTGTCTATATGTATTGATGACTTGTGTCAAGAGAATACCTTCCTAGTTAAGAGGGAGTGTTAATGTATTTGTAACTTCGGAAGATATTCACTTGTATATTGTATGTATTACATTTGTACTTTATTGTATCCCCAACGAAGATGTATTATTCCTCCGATTGGAAGTGTTGTCATTTGTATTTGCAAGTGTCGCAAGTATTATTGTAACTGTCGCAACTTATATTTGATGGGTTATTATACCACCTTGATGGGGTTGGCCCTGTATGAGTTGTGTGGGTCAAAGGGTTATTAGACCACCTTAGTGGGGTCGGCTCAGTTAGCATTATGTTAAGTGGTTAAGTTCGGGTAGACCTAGTTAGAGTTAAAAGCCAAGTGAAGTAAAGTATAAATAAAGAGTGTGAATCTCTCATTTATTCATTCACACACTCACTCACTTCGCATTAGTGAGAGAGAGGAGGAGTGCGCACAAGTGGAGGAGGAGAAGCTTCTAGGAGACTATCTCTTGTTGTGGGGTTTGATCTTTGTGATCTTTGTATTGATGCTCATTCTATCTCTGAGGAAGTTGCGGGTTTTTTCACCTTCTTGGCTTTCCTCGGTGAAATGCTTTGTGTCTCTTGTCTCTTGTGTTTGATATGTTGTACATGTTGTTCTCTCAGTTAAGATGCTAGATTAGATTGAATTAAATGCTGAAAAACTAACAGTCTGCTCACAAGAATCTCTTCTCTGATTTTGAATCCACAATTGGCCCTTCAATCTTGATGGGAAATGATTTTAAGGTCTCCTCTGAGGGGATTGGAAGGATCAACATTGAGCATGGGTATTTCATTGATGTACTCTATGTTCCTACTCTTGCAGCAAATCTACTTTATGTCTACCAAATGACTCATACAGGAGTACCCAAGAAGGTCATCTTCACTCCTAATGAGGTTTAGATCCAAGAGATATCCACTAGAAACATCATAGAAAAAGGTATTGTTGATCACAATTTGAAACTCTATGAGTTTTCTCACTTCCTACCTTACTCAAAGTCGAATGCATTGCTCACACATGCAAATGAAGAAAGTATACTTTGGCATGAAATATTTGGGCACCTCAACTACAAGTACTCGCAGGACATGCATAATCATGAGATGGTTGAAGGTATACCCAAGATCAAGTTTTCCAAAGGCACTTGTAAAGGTTGTTTGATGGGAAAGCATCCAAAGCATAAGTTTGAGAAAGGGAAGGCGAGGAGAGCCTCTCAACCTCTTGAGCTGATTCACAGTGATGTTTTAAGGCCACTTCCAGATCTGTCTTTAAACAAAGAAAGGTATATCTTAAGTTTCATTAATGACTATTCTAGATTCAGTTGGGTGTACTTTATCAAATTAAAATCTGAAGTTTTTGGATATTTCAAGTTCTTTAAAGCTTCTGTTGAAAGGTTTTCTGACAAAATGATAAAGGCCCTCCGCACTGATAATGGAGGAGAGTATGTGAAGGGTGAGTTTCAAACCTTTTTTGCAGATGAAGGTATAGATATGTAGCATATTGTTCCCTACACACCACAACAAAATGGTGTTGTAGAGAGAAAGAACAGAACCTTAAAGGAGATGGAAACCTGTATGCTAGAGTCTAAAGGATTGCATCCTAGTCTTTGGGAAGAGGCCATCAAATGTGCTGCTTACCTTCATAATAGAGTCCCTCACAAAGGAATGAAAGATATGAATCCTTTAGAAGCATGGATGGGTTACAAACCTGATGTATCTCATCTCAGAGTGTTTGGATCTAGATCTTGGGCTCAGATTCCAACAAAGAAAAGGAGAGCCCTGGATTCTCAGAGCAAAGAGTGTATATTGGTGGGTTATGCACTAAGTGAAAAGGCCTACAAACTTCTTGATCCTTCTACTATGAAAAAATTCCTTGAAAGGAGTGTTCAATTTGAGGAATGGCCTCTACCATCCTGTTGAGAAAAGCATTTTTCCTACCACACCACCATTGCTTGATGAGAAAGAGAGCGAAGCTTCATCTTATGATAGTTCAGATTTAGATTCTGAAAGTGGCAGTGATGAAGTGCGAATGCTAGATCTAGATCCACGAGAACCTGAATATCTAGAAACTGATCATGAAGATGAGTGAATGTTAGATCTATATACACAAGAACCTGAAGATATAGCACCTGACAATGAAGATGAGTGAATGGTTCATCCAGATATACGACCTGATGATCCTCCTCTTCCGAGATGGGCAGCCACAACTCTTAGATATGTCGGTGATCTTGTTGGTCATCCACTTGATCCAAGGAGAACCAGATCTAATTTTCAGAATGGAAGGTTTCATCCTTCTCACATTGATCATACACACAGTGATCCATTTCTGCCACTCATCTCGACTCAGGTGAAGGTTGCAGGAAACCTTCTAGGGAAATTGGAAGATTGCAAGTTCGAAGATCATGACTTGCTGGAAGGAGGTCATTCCAAGCCAAAAAAGTACCTGCAGTTTCAACTGGACCAATATATGCGTCGCCAGTTTGATGACCGGTCCGGCGCCAAAATTCTACTTGTGCAGGATTGGCTCAAAGTGCTTGAACCGTTCGGGTTGCTTCACCTAATGCGCATCCCGCATTTTGATAGGATCCTGAAACTTAATGCAATAGTGCTTACATTGATTCCCTGCACGTACTCGGGCTATCTATGGTTGGACCGAAGAATCGATATAAATATCGATTTGATATATTACATCACGATGCTTAATAAGAGAGGAGCAGACCCTGCAAAAGAATTTGTAGGGAAGGCACAAGACAAAGAACTAGCTTTAAGAATAAAGGAAGAGTTTGGTATGTCGAGGGGAAAGCATGGATTTTATACAGCACCTATGAAGGACGATGCCACGCGATTCACAGCTCAACTCTTAGTAGGGAAGTTGTTGAGGAAATTTCGACCAGCAAAGGTGCCTCCCGCGGTAGTGCTCCTCACGTCACAAGCAAAGAACGAAACCCCATACAACTGGGCACAATACCTGATGAACAAGTTCTTGGATGATGTCTGAGAAACTCGGGACAAGGGAAGTTCATTTCATTACAGTTGGCTATTAGTGCTAATTGCCTTCGTCGGTTGGAAAGAGTCGGCTGGCTTCTAAGGCCTTCCAGTTTTCTCAGGTAAATGCCGGGGAACATGCTTTGCTAACTTATGGGAAAACGCGAAGTTCACTAGGCAACGAAAAATTAATGAGTTTTTTTATACATATTACGAGCAACTATGTGATGTGATTCAGCGAACACTGTGAATCTCACAACATATGACAAATGCATACAAAGGAAAGATGAGATTCAGGGCCGATATACATGCCACGTACATTCAGCCAAGGGATGATATAGACACCGACCTATGGTATCCAAGCTTCTATCAACTAGATGCTGAGAAAATAGAACAGATGATGGAAGAATGGCCAGTAGAATGGAAGGTGGACCAACCAGTCGAGGTCAAGTCCACTTCCAAAGAAGACAAATATGAAGACATAGAAAAAGACAAGGGAACAATGATTGAGAAGGAAGAATGGACTCCACATGATCCGGCTGAAGGCCAGGATAAAGGAAAAAGGAAAGTGACACAAAGTCCGGGATCAACGAAGGTACACCGCAAAAAGCATAAATGCACTAAGCTGACACTAAAGCCAACACTGCGTGAGGACGACTGCGAAAGCATTGCTATTAAGGTGCATGAGTACTGGGAAGACACACTTACTATGAAGCAAGCCAAGCAAGAAGAGGCACAAGTAAGCCTCCTGCAAACTGTCGAAGCAATCAAGATGATGGTTGCAAAGATCGCACAAGCTCTGTAGGACCTGGTTCAAGACTCGGCCTCTGAGGGCAAGTCAGGTGGGTTAACCAGGAAAAAGAGAGAACCCCATGCTCTAAAATTGAACCCTCAGCTGGTACAAATTGAGCCAGCATACCTCATTTATCCCAACGATCAGGTAGCCAAAGCAGCTAGGAACTTGGAGCACTTCGGCGTCAACATTAGCATGTTTCCAATAGAAGAATTGCACAATATACACATGCAGGTGGTGGAAGAAATTCAAGAAAGAGGCATTGCCTCATATGATCAGAATGTCAAGTTACAAAAGAGCTTTGATGAGCTGAAACTATAATCAACCCGAAGCAGCAGGGAATTGTCAGACATTCAAGAAAAGAACCGCAGACTAAAAGAAACAGTATTGGCAATCTGCGCCAAAATCAAAAAATGAGAAGAAGAGACAAACGTCGAAGATACCATCATTAAGATTGGGGCTAGAGTGGAAACCCTTATGACAGAAATTATGGACATGGATATGTCCTACAAGGGAAATATAGCATACTTGGAAGTTTAGCAACCCAGCACCCCACCAGATAAACGCGCAGCTCCAACTGAAGAAGTGAAGGACACTATAGATAGCATCTCGACCGAAGTGGCGAGGTGTCAAAATTTGCTAGAAGAAGCCAACACAGTGTTAGCTGGAATAAATGAGGATCCAAACCTACAGAAGCTTAAAGGTGATCTGGAGCAAAGGCAATAGCAACTAGATGTAGCAAACACAGAAATGAAGACTTTACTGGCAAGGCAAAAGATGAAAAAATTCACAGAGGTAAAAGAGCTGCAAAAAGAGTTGATGGTGTTAAGGGAAAGAGAGGTTTTCACATCTGCGAAGTTTTAGCTCATAGAGGAGGAAGGGATCACACTAATGCAACAAATTGATGAGAATTTTGTAGAAATTCATACTACGAAGGGCAGAGTGAAAGAACAAGCCCAGGAGCAGGTCTCGCAGGCGATGCTGGAAACTATTAAAGAATTTGAGAACAAGGCAAAGGAAACGGTTGCGGAGCTCACCATTACTTTTCACAGCTTCACTGCGAAGTTAAGTACCAGCGAAGAAGCATAGCCGGAGTCGTCCAGCGGAAGTGGATCGGGGATGATCCTAAAGTAAGTGTTAGGGGCCTATTGGGCATGGCCCAAGTTGGCACACTTTTGAAGAAGTACAGTTTTGGCAAGCTGCGCAGTTTGGACTACGAAGCTCAGATGGCACAATTTTGTCGATAGTGCATCCCAAAGTGCGAAGTTAGATATGCACAGGAAGCAGTGCGAAGTCGACACAAAGTTGAGGCATTGCGTAGTGCCAGTGCAATAACTATTTTGGGTAAAGAGTATAAGGGAAGGTCGATTTGTTGAAAGAGACCTATTTTGGGTAAGCGACTCCAGGATTCCCAACAGTGGGTAAGGAGCAGCATGGAGGCAGATGAAAGCGACCTATCAGTCGGAGTGGTGGAAAACCGTTATAGGCTAAGCCACAGGTAGACAGCGACAGCAAGGATAAAGGGGCATAAAGCGACAGGCTATGATGCAGTTGTAACCGTTTTTATGATGACTGCGGCTGTCAGAAGGGCGTGTGAGCCATGAGTGGCCCAGCAAGGCGGCCTGAAGCGAGTGGAGAAAGATTTCGACGGCAACATGCAGGGTAGCGGGTAACCACACCAGTTTTGGGTAACCTTAGGGTTTTGGCCCACATGCATTGTAACAGACGTGACCTAACGGAACGATCTATATAAAGGGGCACTTTTGTAAGAAAAAGGGTTAGATGTTGATTGATATTATTGTTGAATATTGATCTTTGTTGATAGATCGAACATTATAAAAAGGATCTGCAGCTGTGTGTGCAGAGACCTACTGAAGAGAGAAGAGAGTCTGCAGCTGAGTGCGCAGACTGGAACTATTGAACCCTTCCCATTGATAATATAACAATAGTTCCTATGGACGTAGATCCCATCCTGGGGGTGAACCACGTTAAATCCTTGTGTATGCGATTGATTGTGTGTTTACTTTGATGAATGGTTAAGTTCTTGTTTATAAGTATCTCTATCTTTACTTTCATGTGTATTCTCCATATGAATGAATGATAGGAATAATGTGCTAAGTGTTGAATGTATATGAATGAATGTTGAATGTGGAAGTATTTATGAACATGATGAATGCATAAGTAAATGGGTAAACACTTAAGTCAATGAAGTCTGTATAGTGTGATTCCCTGAAGCGCAGCACCGGAAGTGCGCAGTGGCATCGTAGTTCATCATATTGTATAGGTTTGCAAGGTTTACGGTTTGACATGCTTGTGAATGCCTAAGTTACACTGAGTGAAGTCAGTTGAATTTGTATAAGTGTTGAAGAGGAAGCGCAATCCTCTGTTGCATTGTCCTGTTGTGAAGCGACTGTTTCGTCTCACGCAGTCCTTAGATGCGCGATAGCATAAGTGTGAACCGCGAAGTAGGTGGAACTTCGTACAGTCCCCCAGTCCGTAGCGTGAGCCTTGCGGCACACTGCTCGCCATTATGTTGAAGCACGCATCACCCGATTGTGGAAACCTGATTTCGTAACCTCCCCATAACTTTACCTTGGGTGAGACCTCAGTCTATTCTCGGAATGTTGCCGAAAGGGTCGGTGAAAAGGGGTTTTCTTGGTTCCCTGAACCGCACAGAACCTGGGTCTATCTTGGAAATATAAAGAGAAATATAACAAGCCAACAATCATCGTCTTCATCATCATCATCACTGTCGTCATCACTCTCTCTTCCCTGGTTTTACACCTCTCTCTCTCTCCCTCCTTCTCTCTCTCTCTGTAAACCCCCTCTCCATCTCCCTAACCTCTCCCCCATCCCTAACCATCCTACTCTTTATATCTATCTGCTACTCCCCCTTTCCCAAAACCCCCTTTTCTCTATCTCTCTCCCCTTCTCTCCCTATCCCTTACTAACCCGAGCTCTCTTAATCTCTCTCTCTTCCCTACACCTCCACCTACCTCTAACAACACCTCCCATCTCTCTTTCTCACTCCCTACAACTAAAACCCTCTCCTATCTCTCTCTCTCTCTCTCTCTCTCTCTCTCTCTCTCTCTCTCTCTCTCGCTTGCTCGTTCCCCCCCCCAACCATTACTAACCCCCTCTCCCATTCTCTCTCTCTCTCTCTCTCTCTCTCTCTCTCTCTCTCTCCCCTAATCCCCCTTCCCCTACCACTACATGATGATGATGATGATGATGATGATGATGATGATGATGATGATGATGGAGATGACGATGATGATGATGATGATGATGATGGAGATGACGATGATGATGATGATGATTGATGATTGATCATCATCATCATTTTCATAATCATCATCATCATCCTCTTCTTTATCATCACCGTCACCATCATCATCATCATCATCATCATCATCTTCATTACCATCATCTTCATCTTCATCATCCTCATCGTCATATTCATCATCATCTTCATCATCATCATCATCCTCATCACCATCTTCATCATCATCATTGTCATCTCCATCTTCCTCCTCCTCCCCATCCTCATCATCATCATCAATCTCTCTAACCCCCCCTTACTAACCCGGGCTCTCTCAGTCTCTCTCTCTTTCGTACACCTCCACCTACCTCTAACCACACCTCCCATCTCTCTTTCTCACTCCCTACAACTAACACCCTCTCCTCTCCTCTCTCTCTCTCTCTCATTCGCCCCCCAACCATTACTAACCCCTTCTCTCATTCCCTCTCTCTCTCTCCCCCTCGCTAACCCCCCTCCTAGCCCCTTACCCCTAACTAACCCCCCTGTGAGCCCCTTACCCCTAACTAACCACCCCCCTGTGAGCACATTTTATCAAAAACCTTGCATAGATGGGACATGCCCAGGGTGTGGTGGATTCGTATTATTGGAAAAATGCATACATGTGACCGATGAGCATGAACTTGGGAGGCAGGAGGTGAACTTGCAGTCATTCAAATATGTCACGTAAGATATTTATGGAGGGAATGAAAGAAAAAAATACAATTGGTCACTTCTCAGGTTGGTAATGAGCTATTGGATACTAGTTTTTCTTCAAATTGCAATTTCATATGTAACAATCTATTGATATATGTCTTTATTGTTGATGTACCAGGTGCAAGTTTGTGACTTCATGGAGGAATTCTTTGAAAAGACACAACAGTATGTAAAGTATGTGCATTTGGCTCGTTGGCAATATGAGGAGTTTAGAACGTGCAAGGATACATTTCCTATTGGGACTATACTGTCAGTGGTCGATTTTGCGGAAAGCTACACTCTTTAACTGCAAAATGAGATTCAGAGTCAATACTATCACTCAGACCAGGTCATCCTAATGGTCCATATAACCTATATACATGGGGCAGATAGTACTGAAGACAACAGGGTTATATTGAAGGAGTATCACTTCTACATAAGTGATGGCAGGTGTCACAACTTGGCTTTTGTACAACACAGCTTTCAAATGTTCTACAATCACTTGAAGGATAACAGTATACGGATGGAACAACATTGGATTTGGTCTGACGGTTGTGCAGGGCAATTCAAAAATGCCTGTGTCTTACAGTGGTTGTGTATGCTCCACAAAAGGCACAAGGTGGCACATATTTGGAACTATTTTGAGATAGGACATGAAAAAGGTGAACATGATGGAGCAGTTGCGTGCATAAAGACTGCATTACACAGGAAAGAAATGAAGTTCACAAATGTATCACTCACCCAAGATGCAAAAACCATCGTTGAATGGTGTGCTTAAGTCATGGGGGAGGGAGCAGGAAGGCAAGAAGATCACTCAACCAGGAAATCACATGTACATAGATATTTTTGGGAGGTGGTGGATGTAGATCGATCATAGTTATATGAGTGCAAGACCATCCAAGGAACTCGTGTATTTCATTTAGTTAGAACGTCGGACAATGCTATACTTGAAATGTGGACAAGGAAACTGTCATGTTTTTGTTCTCCATGCAGTAGTGGTGAATGGGGCGAATGTGAATACATGGATTGGGTTGATAGTTGGGACCGTGTATCACTCCCCATTGGTCGATGGATAGCTACAGAATTATCCCAGTTGGAGGAGGACCAATCAAGTATTTCACCAGACTATGACCACATATCGGATCTTGTACAACCAGGTTCGATTAATATTTTTATATTTTTGACAACTAGTTGTGTATATTAGCTGTGTATATTTTTTATATTTTTGACAACTAGTTGTGTATATTAGCTGTGTATATTTTTTATATTTTTGACAACTAGTTGTGTCTAATTAGTTGTCTGAAACGTTGGAACTATATTTTATCCAGGGCACATATACGCAATGGTTTCCCCGAGACACAATGCATGGCACACTGACTATTGGCTAGCACGTTGCTTAGAGGGGAAGCAAACCCTAAATGTCCCATTACAAGACTCTGAGGCCGATGATTTTCCGATGGGGTCGATAATTATAAAGGGAGAATATTTGAACCAGGTTTCCCACTCAGCAAATAGAAAAGGGTATACATATGAATATTATAGACCAGGTGAGATTGTATACCATTATAAAAACTTAGTTATTGGCACAAACCTCCAGCTGCAAACAATGCCAAGGAAGAACTCATCAAAGGCACGATTCTTATTGCCTTATTCCGAGAATGAGAGGTTAAAGGAAACCATTGGTATTCGAGGTGATCCTGATGGTCTAGTCGAATGACCATAGGTAGGTAATCTGGTATGTGGTTTGCATGTTTTATTGTGTACTATGTTATAGGTATGTGGTGTACATGTATGCTATGATTTTGTTTTGTGGTCTCATTGAGTATTGACATTAATATTTTGACTATTGTAGCCATACATTGATAGCTTGATAGGTTGGTAAATTGCATAGACTTGGTACAACTTGATAAATTGCACAAGTTTCGTCATGGATTTTTTTTCTTTGTTTTTTTCTCCCATCTAAGTAAACCGTAATATCTGCATCCCCATGCCCATTTTCATGCTCACTAGCACCATTACCATCTTCATGCTCATTATCACTATCCCCATCATCATTGTCTCCATCACCATGCCACCATGAACATCACCACCGTGCTCTTCCTACCCATGTTATCACCATCACCATCCCATTTTTCACCATAAGATTCTCATCCATCATCCACACAAATATAACTGTTAGATACCTAATTTCATCACCCAAAAACCTAGAAACCTAGACGCCCAAGACTTGATCATGGTGTCCATATTCAACTTGAATTCCAAATACTCCTATGAGAGGGATTCTGTCATGGTGTTTGAGCTCAAGAATGTTAATTTTGGAATTAAATCCATTGTCCCCCCAACCATGTTTATTCCTCAACATTTATTTATAGTGCACAAAACCTAAAAGGTCAAATTCATAAAAAATTTGTATGAGAGTTTATGGACAATGCGCTCATGTTGGTCTATCCCAAACACACTTTCCAAAAATTACAACATTCAATTTTGTTGCTTGGTTTGGTTATTATGCCCAAGGATGAATTTTCCATCTCTCCTTGAGGCACTTGACCTAAATGAAATTGGAGGCACGAAATGAAAATTGTGAATTGAAAGGACATGTCATTAGTTGCAATACATCTATTCCATAATGAAATGAAAATTGTGCATTGAATTAATGCCTAGCTCTGCTGATGTTTAGTAAGATTATGTTTCTTTAACAAGAGTGTTGGCATAGCTTTAGAAGGGAAACGCTAGCCATAAGTGCCCAGTCGATGATTTTACAAATTTGACTCCAATGTGCAAAAATTGCACACTCCCTTACTGAGCAAAACCCTAGTTTCCAAAATGGACCTACAAGATGACACCTGGGACATGGGACTGGAGGAGAGGCATACCCCTAGCACTATCCCGATGTCCTAAATCCAACGGAGTTGGCGGTTTGTCGATCTGAGCCATGGTCGTCATTCTATGGCTCGTTCCATCTCGCATCCAAAAGGCCTTTAGGGACACCTATTAGATACCTACCGGGGACATAGAATTCCAACGGTGCAACAAAATCGAGTTCTAGGGAGTCCTGGAAGTGTGTCTAGGAAGGTTCCATCTAGGAACGCTAGCCATAAGTTCTTGGTCTATGATTTTTCAAATTTGACCCCAATGTGCAAAAACTGCATACTCCCTTACTAAGCAAAACCCTAGTTTCCAAAATGGACGTACAAGATGACACCTGGGCCATGGGACCAGAGGAGAGGGGCACCCATGGAACTATCCTAATGTCCTGAATCCAACGGAGTCGACGGTTTTTTTTATCCGATCCATAGTCGTATTTCTATGGCTCGTCCATCTCGCATCCAAAAGGCCTTGAGGGACACCTGTTGGATACCTATCGGGGCCATAGAATTCCAACTGTGCAACGAAACCGGGTTCTGGGGAGTCCTGCAAGTGTGTCTAGGAAGGTTCTAAATGGGAACGCTAGCCATAAGTCCTCGGTCGATGATTTTGCAAATTTGACCCCCATGTGGAAAAATTGCACACTCCCTTACTGAGCAAAACCCTAGTTTCCAAAATGGTTCTACAAGATGACACTTGGGCCATGGGGTTAGAGGAGAAAGGCACCCCTAGCACTATCCCGATGTCCTGAATCCAACAGATTTGACAGTTTTTCAATCCGAGCCACGGTCGTCATTCTATGGCTCGTTCCATCTCGCATCCAAAAGGCCTTCAGGGACACCAGGTGGATACCTACCGGGGCCATGTAGAAATCCAACCGTTCAACAAAACCGGAATCTTGGGTGTGCTGCAAGTGTGTCTAGGAAGCTTCCAGCTGGGAACGCTAACCATAAGTCCCTAGTCGATGATTTTGCAAATTTGACCCTCATGTGCAAAAATTGCACACTCCCTTACTGAGCAAAACCCTAGTTTCCAAAATAAAACAAAGAACAAGCCACAGAATGACGACCGTGGCTTGGATCGACAAACCGTCAAATCCGTTGGGTTCAAGACATCGGGATAGTGCTATGGGTGCCCCTCTCCTCCGGTCCCATGGCCCAGGTGTCATCTTCTAGGTCCATTTTGGAAACATGGGTTTTGCTGAGTAAGGGAGTGTGCAATTTTTGCACGTTAGGGTCAAATTTGCAAAATCATTTACCGGGCACTTATGGCTAGTGTTCCCAGTTGGAAACTTCCTAGACGCACTTGCAGGACTCCCCAGAACCCGATTTTGTTGCACGGTTTGAATTCTATGCCCCCGGTAGGTATCTAGCAGGTGTCCCTGAAGACCTTTTGGATGCGAGACAGAACGAGACATAGAATGACGACTATGGCTCGGATCGACAAACCGTAAACTCCGTTGTATTCAGGACATTGGGATAGTGCTAGGGGTTCCCCTCTCCTCTGGTCCCATGGCCCAAGTGTCATCTTGTAGGGAAACTAGGGTTTTCCTCAGTAAGGGAGTGTGCAATTTTTGCACATTGGGGTCAAATTTGCAAAATCATCGACCGAGCACTTATGGCTAGCGTTCCCAACTGGAACCTTCCTAGACACACTTTCAGGACTCCCCGAAACCCAGTTTTGTTGCACGGTTAGAATTCTATGCCCCCGGTAGGTATAGCAGTTGTCCCTGAAGGCCTTTTAGATGCGAGACGCAACGAGCCATAGAATGACAACCGTGGTTCAGATCGAAAAACCGTCGAGTCCGTTGGATTCAAGACATCGGTATAGTACTAGGGGTGCCCCTCTCCTCTAGTCCCATCCCAGGTGTCATCTTGTATGACCATTTTGGAAACTAGGGTTTTGCTTAGTAAGGGAGTGTGCAATTTTTGCACATGGGGGTCAAATTTGCAAAATCATCGACCGGGGACTTATGGCTAGCGGTCCCAATAGGAAACTTCATAGACACACTTGCAGGACTCCCCGAAACCCGATTTTATTGCACGGTTGGAATTATATGGCCCCGGTAGGTATCTAGCAGGTGTCCCTGAAGGCCTTTTGAATGTGAGACGGAACAAGCCATAGAGTGACGATCGTGGCTCGGATGGACAAACCGTCGACTCCGTTGGATTTAGGACATTGGGATAGTGCTAGGGTTTCCCTCTCCTCCGGTCCCATGGCCAAGGTGTCATCTTGTAGGTCCATTTTGGAAACTAGGGTTTTGCTTAGTAAGGGAGTGTGCAATGTTTGCACATTGGGGTCAAATTTTCAAAATCATCGACCGGGAACTTATGGCTAGTGTTCCCAGCTGGAACCTTCCTAGACACACTTGCAGGACTCCTTGGAATCTGGTTTTGTTGCACAGTTGGAATTCTATGTCGCCGGTAGGTATCCAGCAGGTGTCCCTGAAGGCCTTTTGGATGCGAGATGGAACGAGACATAGAATGACGACTGTGGCTCAGATCGACAAAAATTTGACTCTGTTGGATTCAGGACATCAGGATAGTGTTAGGGGTTCCCCTCTCCTCCGGTCCCATGGTACATGTGTCATCTTGTAGGTCCATTTTAATTACTAGGGTTTTGCTCAGTAAGGGAGTGTGCAATTTTTGCACATTGGAGTCAAATTTACAAAATCATCGACCGGGAACTTATGGCTAGTGTTCCCAGCTGGAACCTTCCTAGAAACACTTACAGGACTCCCCAGAACCCAGGTTTGTTGCACGGTTGGAATTCTATGCCCTCGGTAGGTATCCAGCAAGTGTCCCTGAAGGCCTTTTGGATGCGAGATGGAACGAGCCATAAAATGACGACTGTGGCTCGAATCGAAAAATCGTCAACTCCGTTGGATTCAGGACATCAGGATAGTGCTAGGGGTGCTCCTCGCCTCCAGTCCCATGGCCCAGGTGTCATCTTTCAGATCCATTTTGGAAACTAGGGTTTTTCTCAGTAAGGGAGCGTGCAATTTTTCCACATTGGGGTCAAATTTGCAAAATCATCGACCGGGAACTTATGGCTAGCGTTCCCAACTGGAACCTTCCTAGACACACTTGCAGGACTCCCTGGAACCCTATTTTGTTGCACGGTTGGAATTCTATGCCCCCGGTAGGTATCCAGCAGGTGTCCCTGAATGCCTTTTGGATGAGAGACGGAACGAGCCATAGAATGACGACCGTGGCTCGGATCGACAAATCATTGACTCCGTTGGATTCAAGACATCAGGATAGTGCTAGTGGTGCCCTTCTCCTCCTGTCCCATGGCGCAGGTGTCATCTTATAGGTCTATTTTGGAAACTAGGGTTTTGCTCAGTAAGGGAGTGTGCAGTTTTGCACATGGGGGTCAACTTTGAATTTTTTTATTTTGATTCTCGAAATAGACATTCAAAGAGTGGAAATAAAAACTACCACACTGCACCCTTGGTATATTTCTATGTCCTTAGTGTGCCACGTCATTTAACAACTCCTTAGTGTTCCACTATATTTGGATTTTGAGTAGTTAATGTCATTTTTAAGAATTCAAAGTTCCAAATAAAAAATGGAGGCAATGTTTCATCAATGATATCCCTCTGATCCTTGCTAGATTTGTTAGATCAAAGTCACCATGAAACTTTTCCATCAAGCTATGGGGGAATACTTTCCAAATCACAATGAATAACCATTACATCATTGTTTGTATCAATCAATAACATTCAATTTTAAATACATTTTCATATGACAATAATCCATCCTTTTTACAAACATAGGACCATGAACATCTTATTTTCCTTCATCAAAACAACATTATCAAGGAATATCATTAAACTAGTTAGGTATTTCATTTTCCATGGATTCTATATGATTACTTTTGCATTATGACAAGTGGAAAATGGACATAAGAAAGAGGTAAATCACAAACAAGGGTCTTACATACTAGGGTTTAGTAAGGATAGGGTTTATATATTCAAGATTTTATGAGAGTGAATTTATGACCAGCTATTGGTTAGCATATTGGAACAAACTAGGGTATATCTGTTAGATATATTTGACCATATGTACATGAAGGTCCAATGAATTTTATTACACTTTAGTTATGCATTCCTTGCAATTGTACTGATCCAGGTGGATATCGATGGCAGCCCACCTCTTCCTAGTGGCTCAAAACAGTCTTCTAGCAATTTTGGTAAATTACTATTTTTAGCAGTTATTTGGGTCTTGAACTTTCGAAGCCGTTTTGAGGCCCTAAACGACTTTTTTGGCGATTTGGAGGGCCAAATGGTTTTCCTTGGCATGCATTTCAATTTGGCCCCAGTCGAAAGTTGTAAATCTCAGATAGCCATTTCCAATGGGCTACCGAGTGTCCCAAACGGAGATCGTATGCAAAAGTTATGATCCCGGGAAGTTGACTATTCAACTAACCACCTTGGGGCCACAAACTTTATGATGGTTCATCTTCTAGGGTTAGGTTTTTGGATGTTTGGGATTCTTTCCCTCATGCTTATGATAAATAGGCCCTTTCGTCCTCTCTTTGTAATCATCTTGGCACGAATGAGCATAGCGGACACATCTCTTCTCAGAGATAGCTACCACCATTCTGACTATTGTATTTTACAGTCTGTTCTATATCCGCTATTTAATAGAATGTGTGTTTACTGTATCATTATGTTATTTGCAATATATCTTTGTATATGATTCTGTATATGCTATTATATTTCGTTCCTGCATAAATCCAGATCAGTCGTATCAAAGCGGTCTGCTCTTTTATTGTTTCTCGGTGCATGTCCCCGACAAGGTCAGGATACAGAGAGTTGGGTCTCGAACTAGTTTCACTTGGGGAATACCACTCTCACCTCCCCAAACGGCCTCCCATGGCGGAAGAAAAGAGAGACGACGGAGCAGTAGATCCTATCAAGTCGTTGCTCGAGGAATCCCTCACGCGACAGAGGAACGAGATGATGGATAATTTCACCCAAATCCTTCGACGCATGTCGACAGCAACAGATACACCTTCGGCAAGCAGCCGTTTCGGAGATGCGACTCCATTCAAGGTACAAGTTAACTTTGATATCCCTTTATTTGAAGGCCAAATCGATGCCGATGCCATAGATAAATGGTTGAATCTACTAGAAGGGTATTTCTCTGTCCACAATTTTTTCGATAGGGAAAAGATCGTCTTTGCGCTCCTCAAGGCTGTCTGCCATGTCAAAAATTGGTGGGACACTTATTGTGATCAAAACTCATCAGACGAGTCTGGATTGTTTGAATATTCCAATCCCACTTAGGCCTCTTTTATAGATGTCGTCAAGGAACAATATTACCCTGTTGGAAACTATGATGACCAGTACACAAAATGGACCATTCTGCACCAAGGGAGGGACCAAACGGTGTCAGAGTACACCAACAAATTTCATACCTTGCGCAGAAATCTAGGTATCAAGGACTCCGAGCGGCACCTAGTACTGAAATATCGCAGTGGCCTACATCGGTACATACGAACAGAGATGGATTTTTTGTAAATATCTGCACTCGGATCTGCCTATCGATATGCTGTCAAAATTGAGCAGAAATTTTAGCAAAAGAACAAGCGTGACTTTGGACCTGCGCAGAAGCAGGGCAAGGGAAACTCTGGCTCGCAGAACACGGGGCAGGGAAAGGACAACCAGTCCCAACCACAAGGAAGGAAGGGTAACTAAAAGACAAAGAAGGACACCGGGAAGTGGTGCCATTGTTGCCACCACACAGATTCAACTAGAGGAACCTGAAGAGTCAGAGGCAAAGGAGTGCCTTTTCCACTCATAGATGTGGGTGAAGGGAATTCTCCTACACTTTGTTGTGGACAGCGGCAGCCAGAAGAACCTGATCTCAACAGAAGTCACCAAGAGACTGGAGCTACCAATAACACCACACCCACAACCATACACCATTAGATGGCTAATCCAAGGACGATGGATTACGTCAGTCACCAATGTTGCCTACCATACGGCATCAAGCCCTTCTAAGATGAGGTATTGTGTGATGTGGCCCCACTTGAAGTATGTGATGTTATTTTAGGATAGCCATATATGTGGAAGTGTCATGTTGTATATGAATCACGACCGCGCAGTGTCATTGTCACTTTGGGAGGACAACTCTATTAGATACCAGAGATGGTTGCACCTACCCCAACCAAGCAGGGCAGGAAGATAATCTCCCACACTGGGAAATTTTCCCTATTCACAATTGCCACTGAAGGAGAACATCAGATCACAGAGACATCCACAACCTCTTCCCATTATCCCTCTACTTACTAGAAACAAGAAAAACAGAAGTTCAGTGCAGCATCGCCTATTCGAGTACCTTTGCAATGCAAGGCCACGCATTCAAGGTGCTTCCCCAAAAAGAAACCATCCACACAAATGCAGAACAAGGATACCACAACAACCAAAACTGTTGAACAGCTCCAGTGCAGCCAGCAACAACAATTAAAACCCTCTGAATATTTCAAAGAAAGGCAACGTTTTCGCTTCAGCAAACGCCGCACCAGGAACTCAACTCAACACGCAGTTCGACATATGATAAGGGATTTAACGCAATGGAGACCATTGGTTCCTAAGGAAGGAGGATTGATCCAGGTGGATATCGGTGGTGGCCCACCTCTTCCTACTATCTCAAAACAGTCTTTTGGCAATTTTCATAAATTACTATTTTTAGCAGTTTTTTGGGTCCTGAACTTCCGAAGCCGTTTTGACGTCCTAAACGATGTTTTTGGGGAATTTGGGGGGCCAAATGGTTGCCTTTGGAAAATTTGGGGGCCAAATTGATGCCTTCCTTTGGCATCCATTTGGCCCCAATCAAAAGTTGTAAATCTCGGATATCCCTTTCCAATGAGCTATCGACCACCCCAAAAGGAGATCGTATGCAAACGTTATGACCTCGGGAAGTTGACTGTTCAACTAACCACCTTGGGGCCGCAAAATTTATGATGGTTCATCTTCTAAGGTTAGGTTTTTAGATTTTTGGTATTCTTTCCCTCATGCTTATGATAAATAGGCCCTTTCGGCCTCTCTTTGTAATCATCTTGTCATGAATGAGCATAGCAGCCACATCTCTTCTCAGAGATAGCTACCACCATTCCAGCTATTGTATTTTACAGTCTGTTCTATTTAAGCTATTTAATAGAATGTGTGTTTACTGTATCACTGTGTTCTTTGCAGTATATCTTTGTATATGATTATGTATATGCTATCTTATTTCATTCCTGCATAAGTTCGGATCATGTACTTGATACTTTGCCAGTGTTTTTAGCATGCTGGAGTAGGCACACTTCAACCGAACTGCATAGATGCTCATGTACATTCCGTTTGATGAAATACGGTAGCATTGATGAAATGTGTAGAATCTATTAGACTTCCTCTTAGTTTCTGAAAATGTCATAGGATTACATTGATGATATGTGTAGCATGTTACTATTATGATAGAGGTTATTCAAACATATTTTGACTTATTTTGTTAACTTTTGTTTTTTCCTTGCAACCATAGTCCTGATCAATGGGTATGAACCCTTGGTGTTGAAAAAAAACACAACTTTAAATTAGATATCAAATTAGCATGCATGTGCTAAGTTCATTGAACTGTTGAAAGATATTATTAGTTTTTTTTCCATTAAGATAATGTTTTCATAACACAATGGTGAGATGTTACTTGATCAATGCAATAAATGTAAGAGAATAAATATTGCTTAAAATGTAATTAATAAATTTCAATAACATAATTTATCAATTTGTGGAAGAGATAGATCATCACAAGCACAAGTGGAAACTCAAGAGAAAATATGGAATATCTTGTATCATGCATTGATAGTCGAATGTTTGTAATACAAAATATGGCAAAGTAGCCGACCCTCAAATGGCCTGTCAATGTACATGTATCCCTAAGTACAACAATGTGTACATGTACATGTCAAAATACATATATACAAGACTATGCAACATCAAAAATAAATCTTTCACTTGTTATTCCTCGACTTTCCTCTATCGACCATCTCCATGGGATCGCTCTGCATCTCAGGAGTCTGCAAAAAAAAATCATTATTTTTATCAAATAACTACACTAATACCCTACCATTAACAAACTTAAAAATTAACTTATGGCCAAATTATTTATGACAAACACTCACCAAATCCTCATGGGGTATAGATGTGAGTAGTGTGCTCATGGAAGGCCTCTCTATAGTTGTGCTTTGCAAATAAAAGATCATATCTCAATTAATTCAACAATTCAACATTGATCAACATGTTTGGGTAAATTGAATAAAAAAACTTGGTCATTAATGAACATCTCACCACAAGAGGAGACTCAGTCAGAACCATGGATTGAGCAGAGGGGCCAGGCACTTCTGCCGCTAATGGCTACAATTACCAAATGGGGAAATAGTTAGACATGCATGAATAAAAAATATAGTAACATGGTTAAATACTATGCATTGTGATTGTTGAAATAGTTACCTCTGTATGACTTGTGTCTATTGTAGATGCGGCACTAATTGCAACATCAATGACCCTTGTTAGGTCAGGGGTAGATGGATCTCTCGTGTGTCTGCTATAGAGGACATCCACACCCTTTCTAAGAGTGAATCCTCTCTTATACACGTGTACCTTTTGCACATTTGGACTACGAGGAGATCCAACTGCTGACAGTCTCAGAAGTATAGAGGTTGGTGGCTACAATCACCAACACTGACGTAGTTAGAAATGCATTGGTCAACGAAATAGCATGTATTAACAAATTGACAATGATGAAATACATATCGATGTACTGTATAATTCAATCAATTCTAAGGCACGGTCTGTCATCTGTCGTGTCTCCATAGGAAAGCTATTGGTTTTATTCCCACCAGGGGGGGATCACTAGATGAAATCATTTTCCTCTGATGGGGATCTACAACCTACAATTTAGAAAATTGTAAATATTAGATCGTGTAGCATTAATTAAGTAACATGTGATAACAAACTAACAAGTATTGAAATAATGTCATGTTGAAATAGTTACCTCAGCGTGAGATGTTGCCGTTGAAGGTATGACAACATCTTGTAACTCAGACAATGTTGGTGCATGACCCTCTTGGCCCTCATGCCCTTATTGTGGCAACTGCAAGTTTTTAAATCATTAACAATATTAGTAATCTATATATGTGTATAGTAAGGAAAAATAATTTACAAATGACACTAAATTGTTAACTGGATTTACTCATGTATTAAAATAATGTCATGTTGAAATAGTTACCTCATTGTGAGTTGTTGTCACTGAAAGTATGACAACATCATCTACATCGGACGGTGCTAGTGCATGAGCCTCTTGGCCCTCATGCCCTTCTTGTGGCAACTACAAGTTTTAAAATCATTAAAAATATTAGCAATCTATATATGTGTATAATAAGGAAAAATAATTTACAAATGACACTAAAGTGTTAACTGGATTTACTCATGTATTAAAATAATGTCATGTTGCAATAGTTACCTCATTGTGAGTTGTTGTCATTGAAAGTATGACAACATCTTCTACATCTGACGGTGTTGGTGCATGAGCCTCTTGGCCCTTATGACAACATCTTCTACATCTGACGGTGTTGGTGCATGAGCCTCTTAGCCCTCATGCCCTTCTTGTGGCAACTACAAGTTTTAAAATCATTAAAAAGATTAGCAATCTATATATGTGTATAGTAAGGAAAAATAATTTACAAATGACACTAAATTATTAACTGGATTTACTCATGTATTAAAATAATGTCATGTTGAAATAGTTACCTCGTTGTGAGTTGTTGTCACTGAAAGTATGACAACAGCATCTACATCGGACGGTGTTGGTGCATGAGCCTCTGGACTATGCTCTGCATCATCAGTGCAAAGGTCTTCAACCTCGTGCCCTTCTTGTAGCAACTACAAGTTTTAAAATCATTGAAAATATTAGCAATCTATATATATGTGTATAGTAAGGAAAAATAATTTACAAATGACACTAAATTGTTAACCACTTACTTACATGTGTAAAATACCCAGTAAAGGTATCATCTATTTGGACAGGACCAAAGAAAGGATGGCCACATACTCTGCATGGGTGGGGATCTCAATTGCGCTCATGATGTGCAGGTCTAGTGCCACTACTAGATTCTCCTCGACCACTGGAAGGTGGTGGCTCTACCCCACCGGGAGATGGTGGATCTACCCCACCGACAGGTGGTGGCTCTACTCCACCCATAGATGGTGGCTCCGATAGCCCTTCCTGGTATGTACCTTGAAGATACATGATATGGAGAATAGTCACCTGTGCCAACAGTAGGAATGACTATTGTGTCTCTAGGACCAACTGATGTGCAGGGGACACATCTGGCCTGGATAGCTTCCTACAAGGTGGAGCTACTGGGCGATTGGGATCTATGTGCCTCGCATTGGGACATTGCTAAGGAATCCCCATCCCAACGCCATGGTACTCCAAGATATCAAAATAGTTAACATGCTTCCCCATCACAAATTATGCGTACATCTTTCTCAGAAAATATAGAGGCATTTCCCTATTGTTGTGTGGTGGTGCATCAAACACCATCTACCATTGATCTATCCAATTATCTATGAATGGTTGATATGTACACCACTCGATAGAAATGTGCATTTTGTTTGCATTCGGGATTTCACCCGCCCGTGGATCTCTAAAGAGAGAAAATATATGTTGTTTTGAGATTTTCAACTTCTTTGTAGCTAAGTCCATCCTCATATTGTTGCCTCTTTCTTTCTCTGAATGTGGAAATATCTTGCAGTGCACCATTAGACCTACTAAAGGTCTCTATCATTGCATCCAAATTGGATGCAAGCATAACATGCCTATCATCAACAATAGTAATTGAGGCTCAAATTTCTATGAGCCTCTGAATTTCTCTTTGGATGTCTGAGTGTGCATCCATGGTCGTCACTGCAATAAAAAAAATAAAAATAAAAATCATTAGAAACGTATACATGTGCTATAATGACATCTCTCAAAACTGAAAAATGTACAAACTTTGTGCAAGAACGAATACATTACAAACATAAATATCAACTCAGGCATCCATTACAAACATAAATATCATTTCATATAACCATTGCAGGCATACATTATGGGTCCTTGCGGGCATAAGGGTGGAGACCATGCGGGCATAAAGACCATGAGGGTGTGGCAAAGATATGTATTTTTATTGGTTAAGGATAACATGGAAATAAAAATATCATTTGACTTATTTGAATTAATAAAAGGAAAAAGACAAGTTGGCCTCCTAAATACATGGAAAGGAGAAGTATAAATGAAGAACAAGATGGTTGTGTTTTTTGTGTGGTGGGTGTGGAGAATTCGGGAGATAGAAGATAAATATGATCTCGAGGGTTAGGAAGATGAGGACAGTTTTTGGTGAAGGAGCAGCAGCAAGTGGAGAAGTAAAACAATCTCTCTTTCTATCTTTTATTCTAGGTTAAACTGAGGCAGCCTTCTGATGGCCAGAATGAAGACATGTTGGTAGAATGATGAAGAGATGACTGATGATATGGGAAGAATGGTGTGATGTGCATATGGACAGTGTAAAGTGTATGAATGTAGATATGGCAGTAGATTGATATGACATGAATAATGATGACAGAATGAAGATGTGATCTGATTGGTGATATTTGTTGATGGACAGGATGAAGTTATATTGAATAATGAGTGTTTGATGAGAATGATGAAGTGATTTGGAAACAAACAAGGGATTTCTGGTTGATGATGTATGTAATCTGAAGACTTAAGAAGAGTCTGAAATATCATTTGTAAATCTATGGTTGTTGGGGTGTTGGTGCATCCTAGTCAGTTGCAGCTGACAGAATTATCTTGTGGTTGGTGCCACTTTGGGTTATATCCCATTCTGGAGATTAAAGTATCCAATTATAAAAAGTTTATAAAGCTTATATCTTGTCTCTTGTAATGTGTTGATGATAATGTGTCTTTCTTAATGAATGACATGTGATATAGTTTATTGATGAATATGATATTGAAGTGAATTTGTAATTAATGATATAAGATTTGAGAGAAGAAGTTGAAATTGTTAATAAGTGCAAGCTCACTTATTCACCCCCCACCCTCTCAGTGAGCCATTGTGTCTAACATCTTGGTGGTGAAGGAGGTCAAAAAAGATGTGGTAATTCATCTTAGCAACAAAGTAAGCGGTGTGTCTGCAAAGGAGGGGAACCTAGTCCCTTGGGGTTTGGGGGATGATGTAAAATATATCATGCCATTGGGTTGACTTGACAAGCATTGGTTGGACATTTTTAGGGTAAAAAAATGTGTGGGAAAAAAACATAGAGTTTGGTTGAGTCAAGTCTAGAAACCAAGCCTAGGTTATAGTCCATATTTCCTCCTCCTAGCCAAATGGTGGATGGTTTTTTTTTTCCAATTTGCAATAGATGTGGAAAAAATTTGGTGTTGGGATTCAATTTCCAATTTCCATTTTAGTTTTTTTTCAAATCCCTTATTGCTTGGGTAGATGTAAAATTCATTAAGGGATTGATAGTAGGGAGGAATTAACAGATGTTAAATAACAAATTTTAAAAAATTTTGTTTTGGAATTTCATTTACAAAGATTTTTAATTTAGGGCAACATAAAAATTTATATTTTAAATGATGAAATGAGGCAAGGATTTGGATGCTTACGTTTCCAATCCTCCTTGCAAGATGAAATCTCCCTTGTTGAGCTTCTCCAATGCATTTTTGCAAGCCGAAATCGCTCGAGCGTTCCGGTTTTGAGAAACAGTGGGTAAAACAGTGCCGCGGTCCACGGGGTGTTTATTTTTTCTGTTATATTAACCAAAATTCGCGTGTATTATAGTGATACATAACGCGCACGCATTATGTATCACTATAATACACGCGAATTTTGGTTAATATAACAGAAAAAATAAACACCCCGTGGACCGCGGCACTGTTTTACCCACTGTTTCTCAAAACCGGAACGCTCGAGCGATTTCGGCTTGCAAAAATGCATTGGAGAAGCTCAACAAGGGAGATTTCATCTTGCAAGGAGGATTAGAAGAATCCTATCCTACATGTTAATTGACATGGCAGGGTCGGAGTCCGCCCATGCCTAGTTTTAAGTAATGCGCGCACATTTTTAATTTACACAATTCTAGCGCGTTTTGCGAATGCACGATTGCACCTAAAGGGTTCCTCAACTTTGTGCGAGGGCCCATATATATATATATATATATATATATTTATATATTTATATATATATATATATATATATATATATATATATTTATATATTTATATATATATATATATATATATATATATATATATATATATATAGAGAGAGAGAGAGAGAGAGAGAGAGAACTTTCAAAAATTTAAAACCATAAAAGAATGGAGGGATTCTTACCATGGCCAAGAGAAGATCCATATCTTTGTGCCTTCATCCTCAAGCCCATGAAATCATAACCTCTATAAACTAGAAACCCTAAATATGAGGGGAGAGGAGAAAAAGCAAAATGAGTATGAAATAAAAATTACAACTATAATTTTTTTTTCTCAAAATATAGTTTTGAACTAAACAAAAAACATGTAGGTACACCATTGTTCCTTGATATAGTTAAACCCTATTAACATAGCCAAATTTTATTGATGAAATTTGACCATGTCAATTCTATAAAAACCATTGAGGCATGATATTTTGATTCACCTAAGAAATCGTTGGTGTATTAGCACCTATAGAGGTTAGTAGTAAAGAAAAAGAGTAAATTTAAAGAATTTACGATGAAATTTGATGTCAAAATTGATTACTAGTATCAAAATCAAATATCAATGTAAGATATTTCACCCAAGTAGAGTAGTGTCTTTGGAAAGTTGAACCTCCTAAGCTCAAAGAGAATGTCAATGTAGCTTGATCTAACAATCATAGCAAGATCTTCACATCTTTCGTGTTCCTTTTTTAACCATGGGAATTGGTAACTCGTGGAGATTACCTGAGGCGGGGGGTTCAAAGCCAACATTTGCTACTATAACCCAAGAGTATATCCAACAACTTGAAAGCCATATATACCAATAAATCGTGACTTAGCAAGGGTTGAGATGTCCAAAGACACAACTAATATGGGGGTCCTACCCTTCTAGCCTTATTACAACAGGTCAATGTCCCATTGGGAATTGAAAACTGGGTGGGGAGAATGTGAAACATACTTTCTCACAATTTGAGTTGTTAACCCCTCGATGTCATATCTTGTGTGCTCCTTACCAATAATTAAGTATTGGAAACTATAGGAGTATTGTAAGATTTCTTAGCTTGAGCAAATATGTAAACAAGCTTGGTGTTTTTGTCCCCTTCCTTTATCCATGTGTCTCTCATTTTTAATGTTAGTGTCCTTCTTGTGACAATAGTTTGTTTCCCTTTCTTTTAAAAGACCTAATAACCTTTTAGTCTCCTCGATTTCTTGAAACGTTTGTTTATGTTGTGGATAGGAAGGCCATAAGTCGAATTGTTTTCCCACCCGCCGTCCGGTTCAATTAGGCGGTTTAGGGAGGAGGGTCCTCGTTAACTTCATTGGAATATATAATATGTTCAATCAATGAATCATTGATTGAGTGATGTACATTATTCGACTATAAATTGATAATTTATAATAAAAAATTCAATAAAAGCAAATGAGAATTTAATTTATGATATATTGACCTTTCGATGTTAGTTTTATATTCGTTTACTTTACTCTTTAAGAGTGTTTAAATCGAGAGTGTATGTCTTTTCGAAAATATGTTTTTTAACTTAAGAAAAAACTGGTTATGGCCCTATCAACTCTTTAAAATAACATATGAGAGTGGGTGTCCACTCTAATCCATATGATGGGACTTTATTTCATTGCCAGTCTACCACTCATGGTGGACTCACTAAAAGTCATTTTAATAATAAAAACAACTCATGGTGCTTAACAAAAATTAATTTTAATAATAATTATTAATAAATAAAACATTTCCAAACCCAGACATACACTCAGATAATCACCAGTCAGAGCCAGAGGCTCCAAAACTCTATTAATATATACCATCTTCTTATCAGTTTGAAAGGTTGGTATCAGTTTGAAAGGTTGGTGATGGAATTGCCTTATGGTTAAGTAAAGTTTTATTTTAATTTATTTGTAATTTAAAATTTTGACTAATTGATATTTTTTAATGAATTAAATCTTATTTTTTAAATTAACTAAAACTCAGCTAGCAGGGATGTACTTGGATTAGGGATTCCCTTGAAAATCTGGACTTACCCGTGTTTATGTTTCCGAGATTGGTAACACAGGATTGAACTTTTAAATCCTGTAACGCGATTAACAGCCCAACCGAGTGGGTTTCAATTCCCCTAGTTAAAAAACGAAAGTAAAAAAACTAAAACGCTTGAAGACTAAAAGTCTTAAAATTATCATTGTACATTGAAACTATTACAGATTTAAAAATTATTATTGAAACTATTACAGATTTAAAAAAAGGAAATTCTACAAATGAATGAGTAGGTTTTCATTTATATGTTATCATTATATCTATATCATATTACGTCGTAGTTTGTTCTTTGCTGACAATAGGCTACCAATAAACAGTTATAAAATGGACGGTGTGCATGACATAAAAAAACCCACGCCAGAGACTCTATCATGACATGGACCAACAGATCCAGACCCAGACCAGACCAGATAAAATTAAATTGTTACTCCTCCATCGAGAGACAGATTTTTCGTAGGAAACAAAAATATTTTGTCCACAGCAATAATAAAAAATAATGTTATATAATAAGGATTTTCTTAAAATTTATACAATATAGTTTGAGAACTGAACTCGTCACATATTTTAGTTGAATTATTTTGTTATATTATTTTTAATGAATTGAAATTATAAATATATATGGTTGAAATTTCATAATCTGAATTTGAATTTGAATTTAAATGTTTAAAATTTTCTAAAACATTTAATAAATACAATTTTAACAATAAAAAATTTTATTCACGATTTCAAAGATTTATCACTAAATTCAATTCTAAAAATAGAGTTCATCTAGCCCACTCCTACTTACCTTCACTTTTGAGGTCTCTTTTTTATTCAAACATTTTCCGCCGTCCCTAAACCGAGAAGGTTCTTCGCTACATCAAGTTAAAATGAATGGCTCACCATTCTTCACACTTGGATGGGAGGCTAAATGAATCCAATGATTTTTGTTGTGTAACCTTTCGAACTAACGATTTGGATTCGGTCTTTGCTGCATTTTTCATGTTTGAAAATATTAAATGACATGGCAATAGCGAGCATTTTTCATGTTTGAAAATATTAAATGACATGGCAATAGCTTACTTTTATATATATAATTAATTGGATGTAATTTTGATATAAAAACTGTTTCTTTCATTAATGAATGAATTAAAAACATGTAAAATCTTATTTTATAATGTATGTGATAAATATGACATATTTTTTTATTATGAGCTTCATCAATAATTTTGAATCAAATAATAACTATTATGTTTGTCTTTATTAGCATTAATCAATTCATTAGATTTTATAAAAATAATAAAGTTTTATTATATTTGTCATTATTAACATTAATTAATGTATTGGATTTTATAATGTAATGTAATTTTATTTTGAAAATAATAAAATTGATCATATTTTATTTATCAAATTTATAATGAGAATAATCATTACTAAGTATATAAACAAACCACGCTAAATAACTAAATAATAAACTATCAAGATATATATCCATTTCATAAATGTTTTTAAATAAATACTAATACTAGTAGATGTTATTAAAAGAAATAATTTTAATATGTCTAAAACTCTTGCTGTTAATGATGATGATGATGATTAAAGTTCATTATAAACCAACTTTGATCTATCTAATCTTAAAAAGAAAGAAATGAATTATTTGATTTTCTTTAAAATTTTATTTCTATGCTCAAAAACCTTGAAAAGAATCTTTGGTCGCTCAATATAATTTTGACAAGTTAGGAGGTTAAAAAGGTTTGTATTATGGCAAATACTATGAAACTAAGATCTCATTTTAAAGCAATTTTGAGAAGTCTCTTGTTTCCATGTTATTTATCTTGTGCTTCTATATTAGATATCTAGTCATAACCATATTCTCAATGGGAGAAAGAAACTTATTTTTATATCACATGATCAAATTTCTAGATATAATATTATTAAAATTCCATCAAACAACTAAGTAAAAAAATCTTTAGATATTACATTTTTTAATTATATATATATAATTAATCCCGATATAAATACAACCTTTATTTAAAATTAGATGTTGATTAAATTTGAAAATTTATATCTTTAAAGTACAAAAACTTTCGATATTACATTGCTTTACTATGTATATAAAATTAATCCTAATATAAATACAACCTTCATTTAAAATGAGATGTTGATTAAATTTCAAAATTTATATTCTCGTCATAAATATAACCTTTCATTCAAAATTAGATGTTGATTAAATTTGGAAATTTATATCATCGTCACCAAGTTGATTAAATTTGGAAGTTTATATCCTCGTCATAAATACAACCTTCATTCAAAATTAGATGTTGAATAAACTTGGAAATTTATATCCTCGTTTTTAATATATGTTATTGATAAAGTTTGACATTGGTGTATATTGATCTTAAAGTAATGAGAGATCTAAAAATTATATATATAATTTTTAAATATTTTTTTATATTTTATTTTAATTTTTTAATGTGAAAGATTTATTTAACTATTTCTTTTTAATATAAATATATAATAGGTAATAAAAAATAAACTTTATAATTAAGTTAAATAACATTAATATATAAATTTAAATGTAATTATTATTATATTGATTTTATTAAGTTTTTCTTTATAACTTATCATTTTATTGAATATGTGGTTAGAACCGCAACCCAAGGGCATTTAAGTCATCTAAGTCACTTGGGGATCGCACCTATCACAGGACCACATCAACCCTTAAGATGGCTGTATTTTTGGGTGTCTCCTCCCAACTAGCCCACCCCTAAGGGGAATTGAACTCTGGTCGCCCTGCTGACGAGACCCACACCTTAACCGAATGAGCTAGAGAGAATTAACTTTTTTTTTGTTTGCTCGAATCTCCCTGACTCGTGGGAGTGGCCTATGGTATGAGAAACCACAACCCAAGAGCATCTAAGCCGTCAAAATCACCCGGGGATCGCACCCGGCCTGGACTGCACTAGTCTCAACTTGACTGGATTTTTGGTTGTCACCTCCCAACTAAGTCACCCCTAAGGGGAATTGAACTCAGGTCGCCTTGCTGATGAAAACCACATCAATTGCTGCTGACATAGCTTGATTAGAATGATTCATCTTCTAAAAATTTCAATTATCAACATGTCTTCCATAATAAATTCAATAAATAATATACATTAAGTAAAAATGCAACCAATACCTCTTCATACTTGCTTCACCCAAGCTCTTATGTGCACCTCTTCATAGATTTTGTTGTAGTGTTATTCACATTTGACTTTGCAATGTAGGTCAAAATTATCCTACTTAGATCATATTTTTTTGGCATTAAAATCTACATGTACCAATATTACTTTTATCCATCCACTTCATGAATATATCAAAAAGCGTATTAATAAAGGTATCTATTTCATGAATATATTAAAAAGTGTATAGGTAACGTAGGTATTTAATTAATAGGAGCAAGGTTAAATTTATCCTTATACAATTTAGTGGTTGATTAATATTTTTTTGCATTCCAATCTCACGGGGGCTTCACTAGAATGCAATATAATATCGTGTTCATTCATATTGCAGTATTAATTATTCATGAAAACCTAAAAATTATATTGCTTATGTATTAAGGGGCAAAGGGTTTTTTTTATTTAATGTAACAATACAAAAATACTCTGGGGTCTCTTTTATATGGGTAGGCTGACAAATATCCGCCAAATGGAGATGGAGGGATCACGGCCAGATGAGAAATCGGGTTGAGGCAAGGCTCGGGCTTACCAGTACGCAGGGAAATCACGTCTTGAGGCATGCTTGAGGCCAGGGGTTTCATGGTGAAGTGGGTTTCCAGTCGATCATAGTCGAGAGACAGTGGCCATTGATAGCCAATTGTTACCAATAACACTCAGCCAGTTGTTACCAATAGCCTTGGGAGGCTCTAAGCCTCCAGGGCCTGTTATAGGCCCTCGATAAGCCTTGGGGGATTGAATACCCAACCACTCATGCCTATTACAGGCCTTGGGAGGTTTAGTCAACCTCCTAGAGCTTGTTACAAGCCCTGGGGGCTTGGATACCTAACCCACAACAAGCTTAGTCAGCGATTGGGGAACTGCAACATGTAATCTAAATGTTGTACTATGTGCATTGGCTCTAGTGACATACAAGAAGTGATCTCCTATCTCTTCATTAGACCATTAGATGTTGCAAATCATAATGATATGTGGTTGAGTAATTGCATTGTGGGTGAAGTAATATGCATCCACAATATACATCGAAAGAAGCAAGGTGCATTGTAGAATGCATGTGGGGTCATAAGAGGGGTATCATATCAATATACTAGGTAGAAATATAAAGGGGTATTAAAAATGTTAATGAAAAATTTGATGCATACAATATCTAGTGAAAATAGAGGTTTTTTTAAATTGGGAAGGCATATTGGGAGGGGGTTAAAAAACGATTTTGGAAGGTATTTTCCAATATTTAGTAAAATTAGGGATATTGTTTCATATGTCACGAACGAACGTGCTATGATAGCGATTTATTGAGTGAAGCCCCCGTATCCAATCTATGCATAAGACTATACTTTAATCCATCCAATATATAAAAATATTGAAAAGTGGATTAATATAAATTATTTTATTGATAAAAATGAAGGTGTTTTATACTTCTTTATTTGAGTACACTGTAATTCATCCAATATCATGAATATATTGAAAAGTGGATAAAAATGGAGATATTCTCTACTTTTGTGATCATCCTTTGATACAATTCTCCTCTAATTAGTTTTATTTCTTAATGACCATGCTTTATGCTCTAGTGGCTATGGTAAAAACCTAATTTGTTTTGGTGGTGTGACATAGCTTCACTAAAATGATTTCACTTCTAATTATTATGTTCTCGAGAGGGATATATATATCATGCATCCTTTATTAATTTGTTTGTTCATAGGATTTATAAATTTTTCTTCCCATTTATAATTTTAGGTGATTGTGTAGAGTTCAAAAAAAAGTATTTATATGATTTTTTAAATAATACAAATTTGTTACATTTTGCTTGGGCCTAAGTTGATGATGTCTTCCTCGAAATTCCCTTCCTAGTTTGGCGGCGGAGCATGCATCATCTGTTATTAATGCTTGTTATTTCTACTCATTACCTCCATTTGCGTTGATCTTTGGTATTGTACAGGGAAACGGGATCGTTTACTGTTGTCGTAGCGCAATGAATGTCAATTAATGCAATGCGTTGATATATAGAATTGATAGGAATTCAATTAAGATTGGAATCCATACCATTCATAAATTGTGAATAATCCATGTAATGCGTTGAGGCATGTAAACTTATCGTAAGTTAGTAACCAATATATTTATAAATGTTGGCAGGGTCATAACAAATCATACATAGTGTGTTTATTCATTCATTGATTGGTAGTAGCCAATGGTTTATGCATTAAGAATTATGGGTAAGCCTGATTCACATGTAATACTACGTGGTATATTAATTGTTTATAAATTTTAGTGATTTTTTTAAAATATTTATAGATTTAGTTTCTCTATATAATCTCAATATTTTATATACAATTTTATAAAATAAAAAACTAATCACTTAAAATAAGTGATTATCCTAATATTATCTTTTATTATTATTTTAAAAAACTTTTATCTTATTTTTAAACTATCTAATTTTTCATTGCACTATGAAAATAAAGAACAATAAAATATTTATTAAATTTACTATGATGACATAAATGCGGTGTCCTCCTCAAGACTCTATCCAACATAAGAATCATGTTAGTGGGGGCCGAGGACACAATATTTCATTATGCAAACATTTTATCAGTTTCAAGGCACCAACTATTTACACCAACTATTTATCTTTGGTATACCATCATAAATGCATTCCTCACTTGTGAGGATGCACCAATATTTTATGGCTAGGGCTTACTATAAATATGATGTATGTGTATATATAACTATTGTGTCAGGTCTCATTAAAAGGGGCATGCTATGATGTGCATATTGATCATATTAAGTTGTAGTTATGCTACACCACATAGAGATTCTTACTAGGAAGCCCAATTCAACTTGAAAATTAATCTACCCTTCATAATATAAGTGCATGATATAAGTATGAGAAGACTTAGTATTGTTGGGCTTTAGCTTGCATGTATCATATAATTATATTCTAGTATGCATCGCTTGGTAGTTTACTTTTATGGAATTGATGAAACATACAAGTCAAAAGATCCACTCATGTCATCATGTCATGTATGTGAAATACTTTCAGAGAAAGAATAATTAATGTGTTTTTGGTTTTAAATCATTTTTCTCTTTTTGATTTAATTGTCACATTATCTCAAGAACAAAAATGTTTTAAACCTAAATTTATCATTATATGCATATTTGCCTAAATTCTTTTTTCTACAACTTCTCTCTTCTGGCTACAGCAAGTGGCAAGTTTCCCTTTTTTTGCTGGAGCAAGTAGCAACGTCATATCGAAGTGGATAAATTGCATACATATATTAAATAGAAGTGATATATCGTTTTAAATTCCACCTCTAGTCATTTCAATTGTTAACGAATCTTTCATATGGAAGTGGATAAATTGCATACATATATTAAATAGGAGTGAGATATCGCTGCTTCATACAAGCTCCTATGTACACCTCTTCATAGTTTGTTGTTGTATTATTATTCTAATTTGATTCTGTCAAAGTTATCTCCATAAATTTTTATCAAAGCTCAATATTTTTCGCATTCATATCTATGTATTAATATTATACTTTTATTTTATTAATTTTATAAATATATTATAAATTATATTATAAATATATTAAAAATTATATTAGTAAAATATTTTATTAATAGAGAAAAATCAAAGTTATCTTTATACTAATATAAATCTATTTTAAACTGGGATCTAAGTATTGAAAGGAATCCAATTTGTTGAGATTTATTTTATCTTAAATTTTTTACATGTTAAAAAAATACACCTCAAATATTTTGATTCCTTTGATGCTTGGTAAATCCAATTTAGCATAATTTTTTTACAAAGCAATTTGATAGACAACAATAGCAATGCAAAATGTTTATGGTATCATTTTAAAAATACGAAGGATTTTAATCTATATATACTTTATATGGGATGATGTCATAGAAATCATACTTGATTTACTTATTTACACCTTGATAATTTATTATGTTCCAATCCACTTAATAAATATTACATTTTAACACATTGTATTTATTATAATGTACCTTTGCACCATAAATAATAATTATTATTATTATTAAATAAATTTAATTTATCTATATAAAATGATTTTAAGATGATTTCAATTTATTTATGTAGAATTTTTTATCTCGAATTTATTGATGATGGTGATGATGATGATGGTCTTTAACCTCCACTGAGATAAAATTTGGTCTATAGGACCTTAAGAGAAAAGCCAAGACATAAATTAATTGATTTTCTTTAAAATATTTTATATTATGGAACTCAAATCTAATGCGGGTGTAAGGAGGGCATTCCAAAAGAAAGTGATTTTCAGTGTGAAGTCAATGAGCATTTATTCACGTAATTTTGGTCCTCAAGATTAGGGCTAATGATTTCTTTATAATACCATAATTTTCTTTTAATCTCTAAATTTTCTTTGCACCACATTTTCTCTTTGAACATAGAAGTAATAATATTTTTAATGTTATCAATATTTTGCAAAGTGACAATTTGCCAATCTCCCAATAGTTTAACCAAGTTGTGGCATAGGTGGTTTTGGTTGGAGTTAAGGGCAATTTTAGGAATCTCGGGATCCCTTATATTGTTTAATTTGTGGTTATACATTAGACATCTAATCATAGCCATGCTTTAGATGGGGGAGATCCTTACTTCTAAGAGGAGAATGGGATTGGGTGTATTTCTCTTAATTTTAAAATTATAAGTAAAAAAATGCTTCTAGATTTATTCAATTCTTCTCCAAGATTGTCTGGAAATGTTGCATCATCAAACTTCACATCCATATAACATAATAGGAGTGATGAGCATTTTAAAGAGTTGTTTAAAACATGGATTTGCACAAATAAAAAAAAACTCATAATAATGAGTATTTAAACGTAGAATAATAGATTATATAAATTAATTGATTAAAAAAAATTAAAAATGATGTTTATAATATATATATATATATATATAGTAATATGTGAATATAATGTTTTTTAATATAAAATTTTAAAAAAAGGATAATTATTAATACAACTTGTTTGTTTGAAATTTAAAAGTAAAATTTTCATGAATTTAGGAAAATGATATCACATGTTTAATGTTATGGTTTTAATAGTTTGTTTAATTATTATTTATTCATAGATGGTTTTAGCATGCATATTGGATCATAAGTGCGAAAGCATTTTATGGGAATGTCATGCAAGTGTTGCAGGAGGACATGTTGGTGGAAAAGCTACATGATGAAAGGTGTTACAAGTTGGGATGTGGTAGCCTACAATATTCAAAGATGCTAAGAAGTACACAAGGAAATGCGATGTCTGACAGCATGTTGGTCAACCATCCTGCAGAGATGAACTTCCATTGAGTCTAGTATAAGTGTTTCAACCTTTTGAGAAATGGGAAATTGACTTTGTGAGACCAATTCAACCACCAACAAAGCACTCGAAATCCCAATACATTATTATCGTGACAGATTATCTAACCAAGTGGGTTGAAGATGCAGACGTCCAAGACTGTTCCGCAGAAACAACTGCACAATTTATTTTTTAAAACATTATAACTTGCTTTGGGTGCCCAAGAAGTCTCACGGGTGATCAAAGAAAGCACTTTATGAACAACGCGATTGAACAATTGATAACTAAGTTTCTAATTAAGCAGCATAAGAGCAGTTCATATCATCCCCAGGAGAATGGCATGGTCAAAGCATTCAACAATATTTTGTAAATGGGATTGACCAAAGACTGCTTCCCATTCCAACTATGCTATGGGTCTGCAGGACTACTTCTAAGAGACTTCACAAGAAGACTCATTTTCAATTGGTATATGATAGAGAAGTAGTGGTTCCAGTCGAGTTCATTGTTCCGAGTCTATACATTTCAAACACAACTCATATGACACCGGACGAATCAGTTCAGAATGCTTGGCAGAACTCATGGAACTTGAACAAACTCGATTTCTCATCAAATATAACAAAATAGTAGAAAAGGGGAGACAAATCCTGGCATGATCACCACATCAAGAAGAAACATTTTGCTATAGGCAACAAGGTGCTCTTGTATGAAAACAAGTTCATGAAGCACCCGGGGAAACTATAGATGCATTGGTTAGGACCTTTGTTTGCTACAGAAATCAAAGAGTTAGGAGTGGTGAAGCTTGTGCAGATTGATGGTATTTTGGATCCTGGATGGGTGAATGGTGCATGCCTGAAGCCCTATGTTTCTGAAAAAAGTTACTTAGAAATCCACGAAGAAATTTAAATATGTTAATACACTGATGGTGTTTGTACATTGAGCTTGGAGGATGATCCTGTCAGAGGCATTAATAGTGTTTGCAGGTTGAGCATGGAGGAGCATGAGAAAATATGGTGAATTCATCTAGTGATTATTATGTACATTAACAACAAAATAGGAAATTCATAATAGAAACAACATAATATAAATGGATTTTAGAATGAAAATGATAAAATTACCACAACAATAGGCAATTGTAGATAACCAAATACCACAATAGAAATATACTTTTTAATGAAAGCAATGTTCACTTTCCTTTATACAATTTTTAGCAAAGGAAATTTATACTAGGCATAACCTTCTAGTAAGCCTTCGTACCATAGTTTTTGTCTAACCTCCTAGGAAATTTCTAGTGAAGGAACTTTCTAGTAGGTGGAGACTTCTATTAATCATTTTCACAAATATTTCTTTCACACTATATCTACGACATGGAACTTAATTAGTATAGATGGCCTCAATACATAAAAACCTATTTTTTTATTTAAGGGGGTTAAATCAATACACTAACATGCCTTACCCCTTAAAAAGTAGCATTGTCCTCAAGGATAGAGATGCAAAAATTGTTGAACTGTCTCTGTTGGTTCCCATGTAGCATCCTTAGGCTGGGTATATTTCCACTAGATCAAGACATTTTGGATGGTGCACTAGTGGGGATGAAATTATCTTCTATTTAAGATGACCTCAAACTTCAAGCAAATGGAATCTTATTCATCCAATTCTGAAAGGATAGTTCGAATATGACAATATCATCCAACCATTTTTTCAAGTAGGAAACATGAAAGATGGGATAAATATTCGAGTGGCTAGGTATCTCCAATTTGTAATCCATGGGACAAACACATTATAGGACCTTATAGGACCCATAAAACTTACGAGCAAACTTCTAGTGGTGTTTTTCCTTTTAAGTGAGATATTCTTATATGGATGTAGGTGGAGGAATACCCAATCCCCTTCTGCAAAATTATGTTCAAAATGATGTTGATGAACTTGATGCTTCATCTTTTTTTGAGACATGAATAGATTATATTTGAGAGTGTGGAGAAAGTCTACTCGAGCTGTGAATGTTTTGTTGATATCCTATACCTTAGAAATTCCTGTTAAGTAGGATATTATTGAGGGTGGATTTTGGCCATATACAAGTTCAAAGGGATTCATTTGAGTGGCAACATGATAAGTTGTATTATACCACCATTCTGCTATAGGTAACTACTAATCCCATTGGAATTTCCTCTTCGAATTAAGTCATGGAAAATATGCTTCTAGTCACTGGTTGATAGCTTCAATATGACCATTATTTGGGGTTGATATGCAGTGATGAGATTTGGTTGAGTTCCTTGGAGTCGAATTTTTTTTGGCCAAAAATTGATAGTGAAGGTGGGGTCATGGTCCAAGAGAATAGACCATCGTGTACCATGGAATTTGAATATATTATCTAGAAATACTTGTGATACCATGGACACCTTGAAAGGGTGTTGTAGGGAACAAAATGTGCATAGTTGGGAAGGTGATAAACCAAAACTATGATTACAAGCTTATTACCAAATTTTGGTAACCCCACAATGAAGTCCACAGAAATGTCAATCCATATTGTAGGTGTAATGGTAAGTGATGAAGTTCACCTAGATGTTTCACTATCTCACCGTTATGTCATTGAAAAGTGGCACATTCTACCACAAAGACATAGATGTCTTTCTTCACACCTTCCCAGAAAATTGATTGTTTGATCCCTTCATATGTTTCATGAAATCCCGAATCACTGGTTGTGGGGGATGAATGTAGCTCAGATGAAACCCTTGATTTCAATGCTAATTTCTTGTGAAAATATAGGTTCCCTTTATAGAGAAGTTATTCATTGTTCCAAGTGTGTCTCAGATATGCACGGGGTTCCATTTGAAGTTGTTGGATCATGCTTTCAATGTTGGGATATGTGATCCATTTGTTACGCATGACATTTAAAATATATGTAATGATGAAGGAGAGAAAATATTCTTATTCATATTTTTTAGAGAGATTCGTCTGCTACCACATTCTCCTTGCCTTTCTATTCAATTATCAAATAGCCATATCCAAGCAGTTTGGTGACCCATTTTTGTTGCTCAGGGGAGAAAGTTCATTGTTTTAGAAAGTATTATAAGGTTTCAATGATCATTTTTTATTTGAAAACATTGTTGAAGAAGGTATAGATGACAAATGTCCATAGCATGCAATATGGGCATCATATATTTTCCATAAGTCAATTTTCCCATTGTGTTGCTTACAGAATTGTTTCTAGTAAAAGCCAATGGTCTACCTTCTTGCATTAGGACCGCTTCAAGGCCTTTACCTAAGGCATCACATTCATGGACAAAGGTTTTGGAATATTTGGGAAAAGTGAATACTTGGGTGGCACACATAGCCTCCTTTATGTCCTGGAAATACTTTTATATTGCATCATTCCAATTGGAATCAATGTTTTTTAGAACATTTGTGAGTGGAGCTACAATCTTACCATAGTTCCTTACAAACTTTCTATACTAACTAATGAGACCCCTCCTAAGATTTTAAGATTCTTGGGGTGAGGCCACTCCTTCATTTCTTCAATTTTCTTTGAATGCACAAGGATACCCTCATGACTAACAATATGGTCCAAATATTCCACTTCAGAGACACCAAATCTAACACCCTATTTTTGAACTTGTAATGTAATCATGTATATATTGATGTAAATGATAGAAGTTGGAAACAAATGGTCAAGATGACCAAGACATTGTAAATATGTACATTTTGATATTAATATAAAATCCCTCACGAATGGATATGAAGAAGGACGAAGAAGAGATGGGGGGATAATATGATTCCAAAAATGGGGAATAAATAGTGGGTTAAGGGAAATGACCCTAGTGGGCTTAAGCTTATTTATTTAGCCTTAGAAATTTAACCCAAAGTTCCTAAACCATGATTAAGATGGGATTAAGAGGGGAAAAGTGGTCCTATATGGAGTAGCCACATGGAAATCTAAAGCATGCATATAAAAGTGAGAATTTAGGATTGTGAGGGGTTCATTCCTTCATGGATAGGAATCATTCATTCCATGTCTCCTTGTTTTGGCCATCACCTTGGACTTCCAAATACTGGTACCTAAGACACATTTTTCATGCCATTAACCCCATGAAAACTTGTGCTAAGGGAGTGTGCCCTTGAGAGAGGAACCTGGCCTACAGTTGGTTCCTTGCAGTCCCAATTCGGTGACTTCCTGTCCAACCTATGCTAGAGCACTAGAAGGAAATTGGAAGTTTCCCAAGGGAATATTAGCTCAGAGAAGGGGGCGTGTTCGTTGCATTGTGTATGTTGATGGGGAATGAGAATTGAGGATTGGGACAGTTGTGGAGGTGGTTTCTGTAATAGGGGTAGCATGCATGTTGGGATGTGCAGAAGCCTTGGGAAACGCTTATCCCTTGTGGATTGATATCCTCATCTCGAGGGTGGACTGTGTCAAAGAAATAATTGGCTTGATAGAGTTCCTACGTCTGGGAGGAATGTCCTTCATTTGTAGTCATTTGGTGGACATTAAAATATAAGTACCTTATTGTGTATGAAATTCCATGGTTAAATATGTTTTTATAAATATTTTAGTTTATTGTTTTTTGATTATATAATTGCATGGAATTGCTTGGCATGGTATGAGTGTTTCATGTTAGAAATTCCATGTAATGTTTAGCATTTGTATATATTAAATTGGGAGACCATATGTTTTTTTTCATTGTAAATTGATAATGAAAATTATGAAAAAAAAATTGGGTGTCAATGATGAATTGTGTATGCTATTTAGGACCTTGTGGTATCCATGGTTGAAAGAGGCTATTGGGTATGTGACACCAAAGGCATATTTGGAACTTTTAAGAAAGAGTTGATGATCCACAAGTAGTTGCAAGGTCTAGTCCGCATGTGCTACATGGGCTTGATAAGTTTTATTGTAGATCAAGATGTCATCAAAAAAGATGAGAATAAAATTAGGTACAAAGATTTTAAATATTTTTTTCATGAGACTTTGGAAGGTGGAGGATGAATTTCAAAGGCCAAGGGGAATCACCAACGACTTGTAATAGCCTTCATCGTTGAGACAAACAGCTTTGGCAATATCCACCTCCTTCAGCCAAATTTGATGATAGCTTGAGCATAAATCAAGTTTGGTCAAGAATTGAGTACCCTTGAGCTCATCCAAAAGGTCATCAATGACAAGAATGAGAAACATATCCTTAAGATTTAATTTTTCCAAAGTGCAGAATTCAGGACACATGTGCCAATCACCTTCTTACTTGAAGATCATGACAACTAGGGAAGAATAAGGGTTGGTACTGGGATAGATGACACCAATAGATAGAAACTCTTGAAGGATATTTCATTTTTCAATTATTTGGACAAATGGATAGAGATACAAGAATATGTTGGGTGGGAGGTTACCAGGTAGGAGTGGAATATAATGATCATGATCAATGTATGAAGTGAGGAGTCCTTTGGGAGTTTCAAAGATGGATTGGTATTTTTCCAAAACTAACTATATGTCATAAGGGATGGGTTGAGAAGGAGCCTCAAAAGCTAGAATGGAATGGAATTGAGCCATAATGCCTAAATGGCCCTTTTTAAGAAGATTTTCCACATGGTGTTAGATGATAATATTTGGAGATCTAATTGTAGTTCCTTTCAAAGTGTATTTATTCCTTTCCTACTAGAAATTCATGTATAAGGCACCGAAATCCACGATGATGGGGCTTGATATCCGCAACCAATCAATACCCAAGACAATATCACAACCACTCATTTCAATAGCAAACACACTAGTACAAAATGAGAAATAAGTGACCAAAATACGCATGTAAATTACCACTTTTGATTTGGAGATCATTGGTTGCTAATTCTGGTCTCTTATCACGTGACCAAAAATGTGGTCATATTTATTTTGGTCATTTATAGCTTGGCTTGTGGTCATTAATTTGGTCGTATATTTGGTCATTAATTTGGTCATATATTTGGTCATTATTTGTCACAATTAATGACCAAATTAATGACCAAAAAGATGTGACCAAATTAATTACCACAAGACAAGCTATAAATGACCAAACTAAATATGACCACATTTTTGGTCGCGTGATAAGTGACTGGAAATTAGCCACCAAAACTGCCATTTGGTCGTTTATATGCGAATTTTTGTGATTTTTTTGTCACTTATCTCTTTTTTTGGTCACTTATCTCTCATTTTTTGTCACTAATTTAGTCGTTTTTAGTCATTTTATATGCGAATTTGGTCATTTTTTTAACACTTATCTCTCATTTTTTAGTCACTAATTTAGTCATTTTTAACCAACATTGCAATGTCATTAGGGCACGGAAGAATTGAACCACCAAACTCCTACTTGTAAGGAAGGCGCTCTTCCATTGAGCTAACACCCTTTAATAATTTGGGAACCTAACTTACAAAGTCCTCTATAATGGTAAAAAAGATCAATACATGCCTTTGAGTATATAATGGCTAGAAAAGGATGATAAATTGTATAAGTTCATAAGATATGATCAAGCAAGTTATGAAAACCATGCACATAGATATGGCTTCAAACGTGTCACGAGTGGGACTTGAAATTGGGTGTTTCCCCCACCAAAATATTTTTCCAATCCATAAGTTGGATTTGAAGTGAAAATCCCCATGTTGATGTGATACCATCCTCCCTCGCTATTCATTAACATCACCGGTCATTTCAGTGTCATGTCCTGTGTTCCTTCTTTGGCTTTTGGTTGTTATTTACGTGATGACTATAATAATTGCAAGTATAAATACTTTAGTAGCATATCCCTATATTGGGATTCCATACCACATTAATAATCTTTTCCTTCCTCCTATGATTTCTTCCCATTTCTATAGATGTACAATATATAAATTCACAACGCATGTCTCCAGTGAAGTTAGGATATAAATTCAGCACATATTCCCAGTGAAGTTAGGATGGAAATTTTATTTAGGACCAACTATAGCATAAAAAAACATGTCAAGAACATGTTTTGGATAGTTAAAGGAAGATTATAAAGTATCATCCCTATATCTATGGGAAAAAGTCCAAAAAAAGAACGAAATATGCATTGGAATCATATACACCATACATAATGAACAATAATGAGAGGAAAAAGTGTGTCTACCAACCTATCTCTTCACAAACAGATAAGTTTGTTCGAATGACATATTTAGAGTTATCTTCAAGGGGGATTGGATACCTGTGTAGAGTTTTTCTTCTCAACGCTTTTCGGACTCCATAGTTGAGTCCATCTTCAGGAGAGAAGGTATCTCAAATGAAAGCTACACGAATTTTATATTATTTATAATGTCATGATATTTTTAGTTAAAATTATTTAGAGAGCCGACTTTGACCAATTAATTTACCTTAGTGTATATATTCATTAATAATCCTTATTACGCCTCAAAGTTTGTTTTTATTAAATGTTTCGTTTTGTTATGTTATAATAAACTATTATCAATTTAATAATGTCCATATTATTACGAAAATTCTATTAAGTATTAAAAATTGTTTAATTATTTAAAGAAATTTTTATAAAAAATTTATAAATTTATAATCTTAATTTAGAGTTTTGTATTATCAATTTTAAATTTTAAAAAATTTTGATTTTTAATTTTAATTTTAAGTAAAATATGCATTCAATGTTTAGGTAATATTTTTTTATTATTATTATTATATTAATTTAGAATTCTATATTACAAAATTTTAAAAAAATTATTTTTAATTTTATTTTTAATTTTAATTTAATTTTTTAATTTTAATTATAATTTTAAATTTTAAATTTAATTTTTAGGTAAGATATGCATTCAATGTTTAGGTAATATTTAATTTTTAGAAATATGTATTATAAATTTCTCAATTTAAATTTTACAATTTAAAATTTAAAATTTAGAATTTTGTATTAAAAGTTTTTATAATAAAAAATTTATTTTTAATTTTAATTTTAATTTTTTAAATTTTAATTTTTTAAATTTTAATTTTTTAAATTTTAATTTTTTTAATTTTAATTTTTTAAATTTTAATTTTTTAAATTTTAATTTTGTTCACCTTTTTTGTTTCGCAGGGAGTGGATGATTGGTTTCCATGAGTCACAAAGGGTAAGGCCATCATCCCTATTGAAATTCCTCAGGTGTTTCTCAATCTCTATTGCTTAACGTGTACGTCTTTTGTTGTAGTTATCCTCAAGTGCTAAGACTCTCGCTTCTTCAATGTAGACATGGTGGTTCGTCTTTGATGAGTGCTCAGCTACTGCTGATTTCTTGATCCTCCCATGAATCACATCTGCACAATGCTCCTTTAACCTAGTCTGAATTGAGTGTCATGTCTCCCCTATGTATACGTCCTCGCATGAGCATGGAAATGAGTAGACACCTTTCTTTAGTTTTGGGTTGACGGGGTCTTTAGTTTTGTCTAACAAATTCCTTAGGGAGTTAGGAGGGAAAAATATTGTTTTGATCTTCTTCTTTTTCAAAACTTTAGCAATTTTTTCTGTTGTACCTTGGATATATGGGAGAAAGGTTCTAGCAATTTTAGAGTTAATGAGCAAAATGTCACCAATATAGAGATGATTCATGGGAACATAGACACTACAGAGTTCTTCATCTCCACTGTTAACCTACGTATGACAATTGGAGGAAAATAAGAATTGTCTTCAATACAAATTGAAATAATAGTTAAACTATAATCATTGCAAGAGACACTGTATGTTTACCAATAAACATGCAATTTTATTGCATTTTATGATGTCAATAGTCATCTACAAATAGATATCAATTTGCAGATATCCAATAGACATTTCCATCTGTAACTTAATTTCAACATTTATGTGGAATAATTAGCATTAATTCAACTTCAAGGATATCTAGACTCTAGAGCATAAGCAACTACCTGAAGTACAAGTAATGATGTGATAAATCCGAATGCAGATTCCCCTACACGTGGATGACGAATAATTGCAACCTCTTTGAAGGCCATGAATAAGCTTTAAAAGAACTTTCTAACAAAATAAAAAATTACCACCTTATCCACAATCAAAATTTTGACTCTTCAATTAGTATTGCATGTACGATGTAACCACAAATTAATACCTTAACTTTTGTTGAATTTGACCAATTCATATCTCAATGAATGGAAAGCTAGAAAACCATTATATTTCAATATATGGAAAAACTTCATAAATTAAATCAGATATATATTTTCTGAAACATCAAATATGAATGAGAAAATAATATGACCTATTTTGGAGCCATGAATACATACATCTCTTGAAATATGACTATAAATTTGAGGAAAACAACAAGTCTTTCCCTAAGTGTTAGTGAGGTGACCTTTTCTAGACTTGATACTTGATTATATGATAAAAACACGTTTCTAAAATGTAATTGTCCTAAAAGCAATGCAAAATACCATATCATGCTTATAATGATCAAATTCAAACAAACAACTTCCATGTGTACCTCTTAAAAGGGATTTATACAATGTAGCAAGCCAATACTCACCTCCTCAGATACTAATTTCTTAAGTTTTCGATAACAGCTTATATATCGCCCATTGCATGGAGGAGAGTCAACCACGTAGCACACAAATACATCAACGTAATATGGGTCGAGACTATATAGTTCAAATTGTAATCCAAATCATTTTACACCGATTCCAAAATCATTACATATGTAAGTCAAACGTATAAGATAACATATGATATACAATCATTTAGCATATAGTGCATGCCTTGCAAATGAATCGTTGAGAATCCCAAGCACATGGAAGGTATAATTCCTACAACGATACAAATGAGATATAGTCAACTTCAATCATAGAGTTTCTCTTAACACTATATCGAATATAAAGCTTGCCAACGTGTGAGAACATTATGTTTGTGGCACAACCATTATATCTTATATATATATTGAAACCAAGCCATAGATTAATGCCACGGGCATATTACATTTCTATGTTCATGTAAGCACTAAGGTAGCCAACCTTCAAATGAAAATACCTTGTTAATTAATACTTGAAATGTTACTAAGTATTTATGACATTATACACAATTGCTATCATATACTTTCATCGTATTTTATACCAATACTATTGTTTACAGTAAACAAGTTTGAATAATAATCTCTATTATTAAGATATTGAAATAGAATTTCATCTACAGGTTCACATTGTGAAGGTAGTTAAGATCAAGGTACAGTCAGGTAACATAAATTAAACTTTAAAGTAGACATTGAACATTTCAGTATAGTCGAATATAATGGAACAATACTAAGAGGCGCCACATTTCCCAACTCACATTAACAATCCGGAAATACAACAGTAATCCTGGTATTAGTTGACAACATATCACATGAAGTTAACGTCGCTTATGCAGCCAATAATTATGATATAACAATTGTTCCATTGATAGTTACAGCAGTAACATAGCATAATAATTATAAAAACATAATTATAACTGAAACAGTGTAAATCTTCGCAACACCTAATGATACTAGCTGAATAAGAAATATCATGTCGATCTTTTAAGTTTTAAAGTACAGGGAGTATTGATGCTCACCAAGTTTAACATACAGTGATCCTTACTTCACTGGCGCACCTGAAAAACAAAAGACGACATATGCATTAGCTCGTGAGCTAAGTAAGCCAGTCGACTACGACTAGCTCTTCCCTTGCGGTTCGAAACAAAACAGTCATTAATTACAATCACCGAAATCAAAGTTTTAATAAGACAGAGTCTTTAAACAGATTATGTTAGTTATTTAAATTAAAACAAAATCAGAAATACTATCTAGTTAACATTTATTGTTAAGAAATAAAATTTTAAATTTTTCAGAAATATCGGGTTTTGACAACTCACCTCCTCAGATACTAATTTCTTAAGTTTTCCAATAGTGTCTTTTCCAAATCAAATCACATTATTATGGGGTAAATGAAATATTTGTATATAGCATTTTCACTTTGCAACACTTCTATCATCACTCTATTCCTTGAGTTCTTTGACAGTTTCCTCTTACAAATTTGATGGAATAAATTCTTGTTGAATAATATCGATTCTCCATCTTTCTACACCATTCTCTCTGTTTGGAATTCAGTCCTACTATGATGAGCATGGTCAATATTTGGTTGAATGCATAATTCCTTGGAGTTTATGAACTTCTATGTTAATATGATCAATAATGCATTAAATTTTAAGGTGCTATTTTCCTGCATGTCCAAGGAGGTTTTTATTCTGCAATACCATTGGTCGATTCCAATGTGAAGAGGTAGTTCTAGTTCACATTTCTGCAAATTTCTTAATTTAGTTTGGGTTAGTGAAGATTCAATTCATTTTCCTGTGAACTCTAGACCTAGTTTGGATTCATATTCCTTTTTATTCTTTTCATTCGAAAGTCTATACTTGTGAAATTGTGCTTGTTGGATAGTAATTGTAGATGTGAATTCCCCATAAATATATCCATTGGTGATATTTTGTTTGACTTAGCTCTCCTATGAGAAAGTAATGACTGTTGGAAGTTTGATTGAATATGTGAAAGTTACGGTCCTGGAAATTTTGTATTTAGTAGAAAATATTTTTTTGCAGAAATTAAAAGGATGATTAGAATTTATAAATACAGACCAACAAAATTCTTCTCAGATACTTTTCCAATTGAAAGTTTAGGTGTGAAATTTATGTCTTTGTTTTTTTATTGGGAAAACATGCATCTTATATATCACAAAAATAGAAGTAAATTGCATAAGTGGTATCATTAGTTTCTATATGACATTTAAGATGACAACTTCGGTGTTTGACATGTTGGTTATTCTCCATGTGCATATTTTTTTTCCTTGCAATACAATTCATGCCACCCTCAAGTCCATAAGCGAGAATAATATTGATGGTATTTTTCCATCCCTAACAATAATAGGTTTATAAGGAAACTCAATCAATAATTTGCTCACAAAGAGTGAACATGTCACAAGTGCGATTTGAACCTGGGTGCAGAGGATATCATTCTTTTTCTAAACCACCATAGCTAGACCCAATTGACAATTTCCCATTTCCATATGTAGGAACAATTAAGAAAATAGAGTGTTTTGGAAATATATTATTTTCATAGCTCCAATACAAGTAAGTAATTCTAATTGGAAGTTTCGATAGAGGTTGTAGTAGCCCAACTGCTAGCTACAAAAAAATTAATAAGATTACTTCTTGTAATAATTGAAATATATCCATATAGGGATGATAATGAATAAGAAATAGTGAGTGACTAAGCACACTAAAATTGGGTACGTATTATATATATAGAAATAACCATGCCTTATCGCCAATAGACATATGTTTTAATAGTAACCAATAATTATTAGTTGTTATGATGTTAATAGTCACATGCGGACTTAGCCCTGGTTGAAATGGATCAATCTTAGAAGAACTTCAAGAAATCCTCAAAAGAGAAGTTGTTAGAATCACAAACAAGTCTATTAATCATCATGATTAGAAGGTGTAGCCTCTGAGCAAGTAAAAGAACATCGAACATGCAATATTGATCAGGAGGATGGAACTAAGATTTAGGAAGCTTGAACTTTAGATTATAAGAGAGCAGAAGTTGAGTTTGAGATAAATCTAGCACCATCCAGGAATGATTGGCACATCTTTGAAATTATTGGATTGCAAGACTGAAACTTCTTGATTAGGTTTATGAGTTGTCTTTTGATAATATTTCAACCTTAACCTTGCAAATGAGGGTCATTCTTGTTCAAATCTGTTTCTCTCAGACATCTCATTGATATTGTTGTGCGTAAATTATTTTCTCTTCTCTTTAACCTTGCCTGTGCTTATTGGTGATGTATGTATTTTTATTACTGACTTCTTCCTTAATAGGATCTTTTATTTCATCTTCAATATTACCTATGAAACTAATTTTGTAAATTTTTTTACATATAAATATATCCCCTCTCTCACCTGGGTATCAAGCATTCCAAGTGAGGAACAAATGCAGACGAGATAACTCCTATTAATACTCCAAATGCTGCCATGCATGACTATTCTAGAATGTTATCATCAGCCTGCACAAATAATTCAAGGCAGTGATGAAATCACGATTCATTATCCTTCTATTATCCTAAAGCAATAAAGTTTAAAACCATATCATTTGTTATGTGCACTTCATTATCATTAACCTGCCTAGAAGGCTTCAAATTTGAAGCCTTCAGGGCCCTTCAAAGGCCATTTTGCACGTCATAGAAGGCCACCTAAAATTTTACCATGCAAAAAAAAAAAATTCATGGTAAGCCCATCAATAATTAAATTAACCACTACTATTTAAAATTGCAACAGAAGGGTAGTTTCAAATTTCACCCATGGACAATTTTCAGTGGGAAATTGGGAATGCGACTACTAGCTAGGTGACTTGGGAGTGGGACTCGATTACTCTCCAATATCCACCTGTTTAATCATCGATGGATCATGGACCATTGGGCCTCTAATAATATCATTGACCAGCTTACATGGACTAGCTTACACTGTGCAGCCCATGGCTTGAACGCTTCTAAGTTCCCGTGTTTGCAACGAGCACTTAAGTGTTTAACACATTTAATGGCATCAACAACTTTATTAAACATGGTTTGTGGCTCATACGTGTTGTTGGAAGCGGGCTTACCAAGTTACCAGTTATCACATACCAATTCGTGAATTCTGACTCCACAATCAAGAAACTTCTTGTAATGTTGCAGGTTGTTGCTCCCGCCCATGGCCCCTACCCACAGCCCTGTGTTTTCTTTGTTGTATCAAGTTAATCTTACCGTCTACGGCTCCCAGCAGGCTCACACCCTGTGTTTCCTTTGTTGTATCAAGTCAATCCTACGGCTCTCGAGTCCCACCTTGTGTTTTCTTTGTTGTATCAAGTCAATGCTCAAATTCCATGCTTCCATGGCTCCGACCATCAATATATAATATTACAGGAATACAAACAAGCTTTTTCTTATACCCCTACTCCACTGTGGTCGAGCTACTTCCAAGTTCCACCTACCCTATCTCCTCCAGTCATGCTTTTTCTTATAACCCTACTCCATTGTGGTCGAGCTACTTCATATTCTTTCCCTTCGCCTTTTTTACTACTTTTTGCATACATCTCTATTGTTCACTAATTTAGCAACATATACAGACCAGAATCAACGTCCAATGTTTTTGGCTTCTGAAACAATTTCTTCCTCTTTTTGCTTACATTATCATTTTTTCAATTGTTAAGTAGGCTAGAATTTATATTAGTTTGAAGAATGATAGTGATTTACAAAGATTGAACTTTTCCAAGAATAAGCATCACATTGCTTTTAGAAGAGTTGAAGAACCCAATTCTTCATCGAGCTTGTATTGTTCGAAGTAGCCTAGGAACCCATTTTAAGAGGCATTAAATATTATTATACTGGAAAGTTGGATTGGAATTGGGCTAGCAAGCTAACTGTAGCTGCACTGATGTAGAAAAAAAGATCTATAAAATTAGTTATGGCAATTCACACTGAACATCTGGAAAATGGATTTTCTATGTGGCTCCTAAGTTATGTTTCACTAATAAATTCCTCATGTTCAAGCAGATCATGAAAGAGTAAAATAGTATTAAGTTTGGTTGTAAGGATGAAAGCTGGATTGGAATGGGGTTAGCAAGTTAACTGTATTATTATACTGGTTAAAATTTTAAGAGGAAATATCAATTTGGGAAACTGCTAAGATGGAAAAGGCGGCATATTGTTCTAGAGATCGAGCGGCTAGATCGAGGTGAAATATGGTTATGTTAATTATGACATATATAACTTTTAGTGCTGCCAGATCCACTGCAAAATAAAGCCTCTCGACTTTATTACATAAATAAATAATTAAATTTTTATATTCTAGTACATTTTCAAATGAAAAGAATGACTTATTTTTACATGGCAACATTGAAGGGTTCAATATCTCATAGCCCTTCAAAGTGAAATGGGACCCCACCCTTCAAATTTGATCCTTGCTGCCTAGATCTATCTTAAAACTTATCTATCAAGCATCAAGTATCGAGAGGGATCAAATTTATAGAGGAGTAAACTTTTTTATCATTTAATTCCATGTGATGTATTAATTTCTTCATATTAAATGATAAAAAAATTATACCTAAGAAAATATATTGCAAACTTAGAGATCACCAAAGGCTATGGATGACATTCTAATGAATTTCAAAATTTGATAAATGAGTATGCAGATCCGCTAGATGAAGTCATAAATGCAGTGAAAATATTCAAGATCAAGGTGATTTAGCCTAAGAGGGTCCTCAACCACTACTCATGTATAGTTGAAAACTCTGCCCTCAATTCACTTGACTCAAAACTACTTGAAAGCCGAAACCTGGCTAGCAACAAATGCTGATCTGATTACTGTTTTTGGAATTGCAACAAGTAAGGCCACTTGCAGACCATAGCCTTCAGGAGAGGCGTTGGACCTTAGCTTATACAAAAAGAAAAGTTGCCACTCAATTTCAAAGAAATATGAACTAGACAGTTGTTGTCAGCATTGATAGCTTTCTTAGAACCAATATTAGAATTTGCCTCAAATGAGCATTCCATGTGCTTCAGACTGAAACGGGGGTGGGAAGAAAATTCCTTAGTTAAACGATGATAATGTGTGGAAAAGAGCAACCTACAATCTTTTGTTTCCACCATATGTCGAAAAACCTGGAATTCATGTAAAGGAATCCATTATATCAAATTCTCATTAATTTCTTATTGTTTCTCTTAACCTCATTGTAAGTGCAATGCCAGCAGGAACAATAATGTTTTATGCACCCATATTGTTATGAAACAACATGAGAATACAAACAGTTTTAATGATCAGATAAATTTATTAAGGTTGGTCTAAAGACAACTTACCGCATAAGCAATGACATATCCATCAAATGCGGATGTTCCTCGACCAACTTCACCCATCACTACAAGAGATTCATGTGTTGCATATCATAGGACTAAAGCAGCTTCCATGCATTCAACAAGAAATGTACCTGCCAAATAGAAAGTTAGATATAATTATACAAATACGGCTTTCAAATTTATTCAATATTGTTTGGTTCTCCCTATATAAATGTAAAGAATCAAGTCAATTTCAATATACATCACATATGAATTCAATGCATTAATCATGAATTTAGAATATCAATCCCAAAATATAAAAGAAATAAAATATACTCACTTTCCCATACATTATACGGTCATAACACCAAGACGAGTAAAAATAATATCTACCAGTGACAAGACACATGATTCATAAGGTACATAATATCCAAGCTACAAATCCAAAAAAGAGTTAACATAAATCAAAAACACCACCTTAACCACTTCTATGAAACACCATATCTCTTGATTTTTCAAAGAAGCTAACATGAGCCATTATCATTGTTAAACAGGTGGCACACAAAAGTGTTGATTTGCCTCCCATATTTGGTCATGTTAAAATCATTTCCCTAGGACAATCATGCTCTCGAGTCTCCATATTTCCCAAGATCAACAACTTTAGGAACAACCACACCTCCCTAGCCTCCCACAGCATGAGGATGCCATAAACCTTTGATGCTGACAATAGAGCCTTTTTTTTTGCCTCCCAAGATATTATTTTCCACCTCAGGGGTGACAAGGAATGGTCTGCTTGTAGATCCATTTGAAGAGTTTTCATATATAGCAAATCCTAGTAGCACATCAATACAACTTATGGCATCAACAATACGTGACCAATATAAACAGGCTCACAATTGAATTCAATGTTTCAACCTCATCCAGATTCAGATCATTGTATCGGCAATAAAAAACTTAATATACTAGTAGATATAAACCATGTGTATTACGGAAATACAAAACATGCATGGAAACAAGTCCTAGACATAGTACTAATAGTATCCTCTTGTGAATGTTTTGCACTAACAATTACAAATAATCTCCAAATGCACTAACAATGCTTTCTGTCTTCAGCTTCTATGTTGGATATATGGTTTTGTTTTGTGAACTTGATGTATGTCTAGTTTCCCTATACAAGCAAGCTTGAACGACATGAATGGGATGCATATATCTCTTTTCAGCTGTTGGACTTTTTCAACCTGGTTTCCTATTCCCAAGTAGGCTTTAGCCTTTACTGTCACTTAAGAACAAACTGGTCTGAGATGGTTTGAATATTCCCCCATGGGTAGGATAATCTCTTTTTTGTACTATATCTCTAGTTTTTGGTTTGAAAATAGAAGGATCCCATCTTATTTACAACAAAAAAGTGGTAATAATGAGGATTTTTTAAATGATAATATTGGTTTAAAATAGAAGGATCCCATCTTATTTACAACAAAAAAAATGGTAACAATGAGGCTTTTTTAAATGCTAATCTTGGTTTAAAATGCTAGTAATAAATGCATTCAGCGCCTTTTTATTTTTTCACAAATGGTTTAAGTGCTTTATACCTGTCACATACTCCCTTTCATCTTAAATATAATATATCCTTTTTTTTCCATTGGAAAATAAAAAAGTCACGATTCAATCAATCAGATTAATTCTAATAATAATTAATTTTCTCAAACTTGTCGTTGAATGATGCTAGAAAAGCCACAAATTTTTGAATATGATCAAATTTTAATAAACATAATATATTTAACAACAATCCCAAATCCTTAATATAGAGTCTGCAATAAAAATCTTGCTAGACCTGTAAAGACATACATCGAAGTAGACAAAATCTTGTTATTACGGGAGGGCCGATGCAAAATCTCTACTACAACAACTCTCATACCTATTGCTCATATTTGCCCCAAAAATTCATCTTGCAACATTTTTCAAAACAAAACGCATATGGCCCTGTTATCAAAAACCAACTTGCTAAATTCACTGCTGGTTGTTCTACTTTTAACTTCATCCCAGATCCTTTGTATTATTTCAAAAATTATACATGTTTTCCTCTGTAATATGTACCGCATTCTCCATCTCCATTTTCACTACAATCGATTGTTTAGTTAACCTACACTTATCTTACTAAGTAGAGAGGATAACCCCAACTTTGGGATCTTGGTCCAAGTTCTTTACCGCTTGAAATATAGAGCGGCCTTATGCAAAAAATTGTGAATCGTCCTTCACAGAGAGGAAAGCTATTATGTTAGAAAATATCCCTTTGTAAATGATTTTAACATATTGAACCAAACTACACTACTAGAACACTTGTTACCAACAAAAATGCATCAAAACCTTGTAGGCCTTCTCAAAGAAGGAACGTTGGTTTGGTTAGCAAACCTCAACCAATGTATCATGTCCTCTCTCATTCCAGATGTAACACCGTAATAGTAGAGAGATCTATTCCACCAAAGTAAAAGGTCATATTCCATCAAATTTAAAATATCATATTACAACTATTAAAATGAATCTATGAAGCTTAATCCTTGGTAGGGAAATAACAACACCACCAAAGTAGGCCTGGTGTTTAAATCTTGGTAAAAGAGTAATAAGAGCATCTAGTACAAAAAAACGCACCAAGTTCAACATGGTCAGACAAGGACAATACGAGCCAACCATCAAAATGGACACAAATCAAATTTATTCTAACAGCCTCTATAACCCTAGAAGCATTAATCGAGTACCATCTAAATATAGCATCATTAACCCTAATTTCTTCACAACAGGGCTTGCGCAAACCCTCACGAACTCTTTAACTCTGATCTTAAATATTATAGCAAAGGTAATACCAATGGAACAATCTGAGAATGTCCCCATCTAAATAACCATCTAGACTCTCTATATCTTCCAGTTTCATATTCAAACCGACCTTTGAAAAATTACCCCTAATCTAAATTTATTTATCAGATTCAAACAATCAAATCGGAAAAAAGTTAAAATTCAGGGTACCAATACCAATACCTAAACTTACAAACCAACAATCTATTAACTAGCACATATCAGATAACCAGATCATTACAGCCTATATGAATTCTGGTACAAAATCTTAAAACATAATCAATAAAATCATATATTACCACACCTGAAAAGAATCTTAAGAAATCAGATCATTACAACATCTACAAGTTCCAGTGCATAATCTTGAACAAAATCAATAAAAACATGCATCGATGCTGAAAAAAAACTCGATCCTTCTCAACTACCAACATCACGTAATATTGAAACTCTGTAAACTTCCATTGCCATAGAGTGCTTAGGTAGAGGAAAACATTCTCCTAACATTTGAGTCTGAGAACGAACTTGATTCCCTCCACCAAGGTATATTTCTGTGGAAGTTGTAGATCAATCTATAGCTTGGGCATATTTTGATGGTACATTCCAGGGAGAGCCACATATGTGTGGGGGCAAGGGGAGTTATTTTACTGAATGGATATCATGTTTTAAAACTCAGAGCAGTGCTAGGTCAAAGCTCAAATAATTAACAATTATTCTCACTTTTGAGAAAGGTGACTCAAAAATTAAACTTTTTGGAGATTCTCTCTTGGTGATAAAGTGGGTGATAAAGTGGATGTGGGGCAAAATTTTCCATGGAAATTATCTCCTAAAACCTATCTATAAATCAAACTTTTACAAGCGGGTTATAATGATATTACTTACCAACATGAATTCATAGAGAAATAAAGTTGCAGATGCATAATCGAAAGATGGGTTACAGTTGGATTCTCGTCAATAGATTATCATGGAAGAAGTAGAAGGTCATGCAGCCGAATATGCTCATCCCTCTTTTATTTAGAGTTTAAAAAAAAATGGCTAAACTAGTGCGATAATTTCTACTACATTCTGGAGTTGTAGTTTTCTGCTTCTGCAAAAGCCCTTTATAAGGCTATTATATGTCAGATACTTTGAGATTAGTATTTTTCCTATAGATAGAATTATTGATGAACTCCTCTAGAGATGGTATTTTTTTATGAAGGAACAATCTACTTATTTTTTAGTACTTTTTTGGTAGCTAAATGTTGGATGGTATTTAGGGAAGATTTTTTGTTTTCTAGATTTGATGACATGGATTTCCTTTGAAGGAATAAAAATGTTGAAAAGCGTCTGTAAAATGTAATTTTGCTTACTTCTTCTAAATAAAATTATGTTTTCCTGCATATAAAATATATGCCTCCTAGTTCATATAAAATATACGCCTCCTAGTTCATAGAAGCTTAGAACCATGTTATTGGTTAAGAAAAAAAAGGCATGCATAAACTGCTAACACCAATCAAATCAGCATGGCCCTCAGGTGTTAGTATTGTTTTTTATTAATGGACTGATCAAGCACGCCATCACCTCATAAATTCCATGGTTTCATGAAATAATCACATTAATAAATAGTACATATTAAATAACCTTTGAGTCCGCATTGGTGACAAGAAGCTTTCATAAACTATACGAACCACAATACTACTGCACATTATTCAATCATATGTATCATATGAAAATTATTATACAATACATATTACATATCCTTTATCTGAAAACTTAAGTGTTGCGGGAGATCGATACTCAATCAACCCTTTAGCATTCGCAGCTCGACGACCATGTCAAATGCATGGTTGTACTTCATAAGTTTTACTGGACCACTGTGAATCTACAAGTGAAAAATACACCGCAGTCTTCCAACAATTTCCTTACCATAGCAACACCATCCCATCTGCCCATGGAAGCATAAATGTTTGACAACAGCACATGTGTTCTGGAAACTTGTTCATTTGAATCAAGAAGACGTTATGTTGCATACTTTCCTAGATTTATATTGCCAGGGATTTTGCAGGAACCAAGAAAGACCCCCCAAGTGGCAGGGTTAAGTTCAACACGCATTTTGTGAATTAAGCTTTTAGCCTCATCCAAACGCCCTGTACGACCCATGTAATGTTCCTAAGTAGATATGGGATGATTTTTTACTTCCGTCAAACACTTGATAAACTCTATACTATGATAATCATAATTGTCTCTCATTTCTAATTGACTTATACTGGTTTTGGAAGTTGCTTCTTGGTAATTTGTTTCAAAAATCACACAATGTATATTTTGGTAATGCAATGCATCATAAAATATACTATTTGATGTCAAAGATTACAAACCATTCATACAAACACCAATGAATTGACTGTGAACTTATCTCAGATATAACTGTATCATTTCCCTTCAAGAGACCACGATTTGCTGAGATATCATACTGGGGATAGTAGCTGGCTATAGAATTTTCTTTTTTGCACTAGTAGCTTATTAAACATGAGCAACGAACATAAACATCATAAATAAAGAACATTCATACATTCTTAAATAACTCAAGTCATCTATCTTGGATTCATTATTAGATATCTACTGGTTAACCATTTCAACTTAATAATATCACCATGCATAAATGAACGTTATATTCTTAAACATACAACTATAGACACTCTATCCAACATATATTCTTTGAGTTGCGAGACTGCCCCCAAGCTAAGCAATGTATCCACTAGGAAAGAAAGGCAAATAAGAATCTTTTTCAAAGATTCTTCACCATGATCTAAACAATAGACTCACCACCATTCCCAATAAACAAGTTAAAGAACTTGACTAAACAATAAACTTAGTCCTCATCGATAAGCTTGGATTTCAATAATAAACTTAGTTCTCGGACTATGAGTTCATCTTTAAAATATTTAAGTACAACTTTTAATGAGCAAATGAAGGCCTCAATCCTCCATAGTCATAACATATAACTCAATGCTTAAATAAAGTTTAACTCCTTGACAATATAACAAATAAATGGAGCCCCTTTTCTTTCAAACCGTACAACTAAGATATAGAGCTCTCATGCTTTCAAATATCGTACATCATATAGGAAAACAATCTATTTATTTGAGGAGTAGGAAATAATGTTTTTTGGGTCTAACCTTTCTCAAAGGTTGTTTCCTTCTACAACAAAAGTAATAATAACTTAAGTGAGGAGTAGGGTCGATTTCCCTCTACAAGAACCGCCTTCTGTGTAAGTAAAATAAGATACAATCACAAAACACAAAGGCAAATCGTAAATAGCTTCTTGGCTCTCTCTACAAAACACAGACTCCACGTCGAAGAACTCTACGAGGACACATAAAGAAAGTGTTCTTGTCTCCTTGGATAACTCAACTTAGGAATTGAGACGAGTATCCAGATCTCTCCTCCAAGAAAACTCTAAAAACAAAATCACCTCTATTTGATTAGAACACAACCAAAGATAATGTGGATTCTTTATACATGAGAAACCGCCCCTTTATTTTGTTCACATCCAAACCCAAGACATAGCAACCAACAATAAGGGGTTGATTCTTGAATGAATTCACCCACCATCTTCGACATAACCAAAAATGCAATAGTAAGGGATTGATTCTTAAATGAGATTTTCATGCAATGCACGTACAGTAACACAAAGATAAGGGGGAGTTGGTTTCTTAAAAAATATCGCCCTACTATTTCTTCTTAGAAGTTATTATACAGTGGCAAGAACATAAGAGTGAACTCCTTGAGGGAGTTCGCCCAAGAAATTCCACGCAGCAGTAATATTTTTTCCACGGAAGGAGAATAGATTGATTCTCTCTATTAGAGAGTCCACCCTACCATTACGTATAACAATAAAAAAAATATAATTCTTCAAGAGAAATGGATCAGCTCTGTCTCTAATAGAGTCCACCCTACTTCTACGTAAACTATGAAAACCCTTTGCAAATACAATAAGCAATACCTTCATAAACATGGAAGAGTGGAGTGAGATGGTCCTCCCTTGAGGACGCTCCACCTCTTCTCTACATATTTTAAAACAAATAACTCAAAAGAATGATGGGTTGGTCCTCTCCATGAAAGAGTCTGCCCTCCTTTCTGCACATGTTTAAAACAATTATCTTGAAGATTGATGATTGATGGGGCCAATTCCTTCTATGGGAGAGTCCACCCTCCTCTCTATACAAGTTTAAAATGATTATCTCAAAGGATTAATGGGGTCGGTTCTCTCTATGGGAGAGTCCGCCCTTCTCTCTGTACAAGTTCAATAACACAAAGATGAAGTAAAGATTGGTCATCTCTCTAGCCACCCTCTTTCTCTGTACAATCAACACTATATGACATACAAAGGACTGCAGCCTTGGCTTATACCAAAAATGGAACTTTGTGCTTGCATGAAGAGGTCATTCCTCTTCTCCATGAGCGCCTTCTATCAAGAACCCCTAATTTATTCACAACCAATGATCCCCTATTTATTTGCCCATAATAACGTCAAATGGGATCGGTTCTCTCTTGAGAGAGGTCGTCCCTTCTTCATTAATACCAAAATCTAAATGTTTGGATTTATAATCCTTTCTTTCTTTTAATAGTTATTCCATTAACTATTCACTTCATCCTATATATGTTGGACAGCGTACTTATAATGGTTTATTTTATCACCACTTATGGTATCATCGTAATAACACATACGAAACCCTAATGGCTTCTTATAATATAATTGTTTATCTTTTTACATGGCATATATATATATGATCATTGTTTAAATTTTAATTAATTAATAACCCTCTTATTAATTAATGATAAAAAATAATAATAACTTATTTAAAATTATAGGCGAACACGAAACCATTCGCCTACACACAAGTACGCTCATAAAAATTCTCACTTTAGTTCACAAGTGGATATTAACAATTTGTTTTCCTTTTGGTACCCAAAGGTATTATGATGATGCATGATCATCATTACTTAGATTTCTAAGGCTTTGCTAGCCTTTAACCTCTCTCCCTAGTTAATACAATCGCTCCTCAATTTAGTTGCATTGCACATTCAAGCTCCTAGGTTTATGTTTAGTATTTTTGGCATTTACAGCACATGGTTCTTGTTCATAGTCAAAACATTGCTACCTACCATAGTGTTCATTGGCGGGGCCGTGGCCTTGAACTCCATTCCATGAACCTTTACATAGTACAAGTACATTTATAATATCAATTACTAAATAGGGGTCAAGAACAATGGATATTACATCCTCTCCCTCTTAAGATAACATCGTCCTCAGTGTTCCCATTCTTACAAACTTTGCTTTTAGTTTCCAACAATTTGCATGCAATAGAAATTCCATTTACAATCCCATTTGTGTAGAACCCCTCCTTTAGGGTCCTCTTGAGCTAAACCTGAAACTTTAACAACTTCATACAAACAGATTGGCTATCATAATTACTGGAAAAAATAAAATAAATTAAGTAAATAACTTAACAAATATAGACAAAACCATAACCTGTCAATCGATCCATCTTGTCCACTACCATCCGCGTCTTCCGTATGATCCCTCCAGCAAAGCTCGTTTGAACTATAGGCGAAGCAACTATTAGCTTCGCCACCCAACCATAGGCTCATGCTTTCAGTTGCATGGCCACCCTCGAGCTTTGGGTCGTAGAGCTCACACACAATAATTCGAGAAACTCAGCTTGGGTTCCCCCCCCCCACCAGAATTTCTAGCCAAACCCCAATAGTAGCAAGTCACTCATTTTTTCACAATTACGATAACCATCCAAATCTGGGTCCCTTCTCCTTTCCCAAGGCCTTCCTTAAGTAGGAAAATCCTTTGCGACACATGTCGCTTCATGCAATAATATTTATTTTATTAAATTTCAAATTAAATAAAACTCACCCATCCATGTGTCGGTTTTTCTAGGAGATGCACCAACATTCCTAAGTTTGCTCATGTTTGTCCCCAAGATGTTTCACCTAACTCCTAAACTTGTGGTGAAGGTGGAGTTGACTATATGTCTATGCTTGGGATTCTCCTTTGCTCCTAAATAAAGATTTATATTATTTTAAATGCTCAAAATATTCTTTTATGTGCAAATACCGAAATAACAATTAATATTATTTTAAATGCCAAAATAATCTTTTATGTGCAAATGCATAAATAACAATTAGTATTATTTTAAATGATAAAATAATATTTTATGTGCAAAATGTCTCAAGTAATAACTTCTATTGTTTAAAGTACTAAAATGCATTTTTCTAAGTAAATGTTCTAGGTGCAAATTTATACGTTTTATGCAATTAAGTTTAACAATCATTTTTACTAGAATCCCGGTGCCGCGTCGTTGGGCCTTCTCATTCCTTAACTTCATTTCCCCGACATGGCACCACTCCATCGGGTCCAATCATCTGTCGTTTCCATTTCTCGGCAAGGTACCACATTGTCGAGTCATTGCGTCCACTCTTTCCGTTCTCGGTAGGGTACCGCATCGTCAGGTCCTTCTGTCGATATCCTTTCATTTTGACTTGCGGGAACTTCATGTAGGGATTTTAGGAGCCGTTACCTTCTATCCTCCGTCTACACGCTATTAGGGACTAATGGCGCTGAGGAGTAATTATGTTCTTACTGCGCGCCCCCCAACTTGTATGCGACCAACTCCATCATGGTCCACTACGCACGACTTCATGTGTCCTCGATTAAGCGGATAAGGGATTTTGAACTCAACCGTGGGATTCCGTAGGAAGTCGACACGTCGTCGTTCTTCCGTGTGTGATTTATCCGTACTCTACGACCTTTTAATTCCTTTGTGTGTCCATCGGTGAACCGTTTCACCTAGTGCTACACACATTTCTCACAAACATATATTAGTATTATTGTTCTCAATTATCATAATTCGTTTCATAAATCTGCTACTTCGTTAAGCATTTATAGTTTACTCATAACATTACTCATTCATCTACTCAAAAATGCATTTCGTCAATATTTATTTTCTTCGTTCTCATCACATAATCAATCATACAGCTAGTCGTTAAGCATCATTCACATGTACATTTTTCATAATCAAAGTTAATCATTAAACAACATGTAATCATTCATTTACATCAACTATCTAGATATACATAAATCATTATTTTATAGATCTACAATCAATCGCAGTCATGAACATACTCAATATAAAATCAAATGGTCATTTTATTAATGTTTCAATTAGTCGGGTCACTCAACAAACGCCCTCAAGATCTATAGTAGTCTAGGGGCATTACAATTTGTCCTTGTTGTATTTCCAAGAAACTACATCTTCGGCCTCTTCTTGAGATGCCTTCAAGAGTCAAGTCTATAAACCAAGCCTAGGTTATAGTCCATAGTTCCTCCTCCTAGCCAAATGGTGGATGGCTTTTTTTTTTCCAATTTGCGATAGATGTGGAAAACACATTGGTGTTGGGATTCAATTTCCAATTTCCATTTTAGTTTTTTTTTAAATCTCTTATTGCTTGGGTGGATGTAAAATTCATTAAGGGGATTGATAGTAGGGAGGAATTAACATATGTTAAATAACAAATTTAAAAAAATTTAGTTTTGGAATTTCATTTACAAACATTTTTAATTTAGGGCAACATAAAAATTTATATTTTTAATGATGAAATGAGACAAGGATTTGGATGCTTACCTTTCCAATCCTCCTTGCAAGATGGAATCTACCTTGTTGAGCTTCGAATTTGGCCTCCCTTCACTTCTCCAATGCGTTTTTCCAAGCCAAAATTGCTTGAGCGTTCCGGTTTTGAGTGGGTAAAGAATGGACATGGTCCACAAACTATTTTTTTTGTTATATTAACCAAAACACGCACGCGTTATGTATCACTATAATGCGTGCACGTTTTGGAATTCTCTCCTACATGTTAATTGACATGGTAGGGTCGGAGTCCGCCCATGCCTAGTTCTATGTAACGCGCGCGTGTTTTTAATTTACAAAATTCTAGCGCATTTTGCGAATGCACGATTGCACCTAAAGGGTCCCTCAACTTCGTGTGAGGGCCCTAAGGGTCAGTGCAAGCTAATGAGGGTCACTTTTGGCGCGTTAGATGCAATAGAAAACTGAAAAAGAAGGCATCCCTCAACTTACTTGGATTTTTTGAGCTACTTACGCAAAATATCTTGCATTGAGTAAAAAAGATGAAATGTAGGAAATTGAATCACGTTTCTGAATATATAACTTTTATGTATTGAAAATTTGCATAGCTATGTCAAGTTTCATTTTTCCTAACAGACACTTTTTATTTTTCAGGCAAATGATAAGGTATATGTTTTTGTGGGTAGAGCCTTTGAGGGCCTAAATGATGGAATCAAGCTACAAAAATCGGCATGCATGTAGAGAACACATAGCACTTGTGCGCCATTATTTTTCGAAAATTAAATTAGTAATTTTATAATTTTTTTATAATTGTCTAAGTGATCAAACCTCGAAAATAGTACCTCTTTTGTGGGTAGAGCCTTTGAAGGTCTTAATGCAAAAATATTGAAATGGGTTTTTCATAGAACGTGGAGGTTAGTGTCCTCTTGTGCACCATACAATTTTTTTTTGAAATGATTGAGAATTGAAAAAGTTATGGAAGAAACACTAACAGTGTGTTTCACGAGTTAAGGAGGTAGGACAGAAAAGAAATTGAAAGAAAATAGGAAAAATTAATATTTCAAAATAAAGTTACATATTTGGAATCTGCAGAAAAAATGCTATTTGTGTCTAAGATTTCGTCAAAAATGACTCTGTGTAGCATATTGTAACGAGTGGCTAAGCACAGGCTTCTCCAGAAACTGGAAGAAATACCCAATTAGCTTTGGTTTTTCATTAACATAGCACAGGTTTGGAATTACCAGCAAACTCCAAAGCATACACATAGGATTATTGTTGACATGTGAGCATGTGACTCGGCCTGTTTAAATTCAAAAATATTGCCGCGCTTTTAGATGTACATAACGCGTACGCGTTATATAACTACATAACGCGTGCGCGTTATATAACTACATAACATGTACGCGTTATATAGTTAAAAAACGCACTCGCGTTATGCAAATCATAAAATACATGTTTAATACTTGAGAAAGAGGGGGTGTGGAAGACTCAAGGGAATTTTTGTTTAATATTTGAGAAGGGGTGGGGAAGGGTCAAGGGAATCTATGGTTAATATTTAATAAGGGTGGGGAAGGGTCAAGTGAATCTATGGTTAATATTTAATAGGGGTGGGAAAGGGTCAAGGGCTTAGAAGGATGTTGGAAGCTTGAGTGGGGAGAGATGAAGGGAATGAGAACATGATGGGCTACAGGGGGTGAAGGGAAGTGGAGCTTGAGAGCACTATTAGGAGTAGAATAGGTTCTGAAGAGGTATAGGGTTAGAAGTTGAAAGTGAGACTTGAGTGACAAGGGGGGAATGGATGGAGGCAAGGGGGATGTGAGAGAGAAATAAAGAATACAAGGGGGGGGAGACATAAAGCGAGGGAGGGAGAGGGACAATGGGGAGGAATGGATTTGGAGGGAGTGAGAGATAGATGGGGATAGAACGAATGGGAGACATGCAGGGAGTGGTGGCAATGGAGAGAGAGAGAGAGAGAGAGAATATGAGAGGAGGGGGAAGGGACATAAAGTGTGTGAGAGAGAGGGAGTGATGGAGAGATTGGGATAGGTTGAGGGAAAGATAACATGAGGGAGGGATAGAAGGTGAGAGACAAGCGATGAGAGAGGGAGGGAGAGAAAGTAGGGTGAGGGATGGAGGGAGAAAGGTGGAGATAGATATGGATGGAGAGGGGATGGGTTTGAGAATGGAAAGTGACATAATGTGTGTGTATGTGTGTGTGTTTGAGAGAGAGAGAGAGAGAGAGAGATTGATGGTTGGGGAGAGAGAGACTAGAGGGAGTTGTGAGCATCATATTCTCCATCAACATCATATTCTTCATCATCATCATCTTCATGACCATCATCGTCATCATCAACATCTTCATCATCATCACCATCATCATCATCATCATCATCATATTCCTCATCAAATCAACATCTCCATCATCATTATCATCATCTTCTGAAAATCATCATTATCATCATCTAAACATCACCATCACCATCATCATCAACATCTTCATCATCATCACCATCACCATCATCATCAAAATCTTCATCGTCATCACCATCACCATCACCATCACCATCACCATATTCATCATCATTGTCATCTCTAGGTTCCCCATCAACATCAACATCTCCATCATCATCATCTTCATCACCATCATCATCATCATCAACATCTTCATCATCATCACCATCATCATCATCTTCCTTGAATCAGATCAACATCTCCATCATGTCACCATCATCTTCTTCATCATCATCATCATCATCTAAACATCACCATCACCATCACCATCATCATCAACATCTTCATCATCATTACCATCACCATCATCATCAACATCTTCATCGTCATCACCATCATCATCATCATCATTGGCATTTGTAGGTTCCTCATCAACATCTCCATCATCATCATCTTCTCCATCATCATCATCTTCATCACCATCATCATCAGCATCAACATCTTCATCATCATCACCATAATCATCATCTTCATCGTCATCAGGTCAACATCTCCATCATCATCATCTTCTTCATCATCTTCACCATCATCATCATCATCATCATCTTCATCGCCATCTCCATCATCTTCAACATCTCCATCATCATCACCATCACCATCATCATCATCTTCATGACCATAAACATCTTCATCATCATTGTCATCTCCCCCTTCCTCGTCAACATCTCCATCATCATCATCATCACCATCTGAACATCACCATCTGAACATCACCATCACCATCATCGTCAACATCTTCATCATCATCATCATCATCAGCATCAGCATCAGCGTCATCATCAAAATCTTCATCGTCATCACCATCACCATCTTCATCATCATTGTCATCTCTAGGTTCCCCATCAACACATCTCCATCATCATCATCTTCTTCATCATCATCATCTTCATCACCATCATCATCGTCATCAACATCTTCATCATCATCACCATCATCATCATCATCTTCCTCATCAGATCAACATCTCCATCATGTCACCATCATCTTCATCTTCATCATCATCATCATCATCATCATCATTACCAGCACCATCATCATCAACATCTTCATCGTCATCACCATCATCATTGGCATCTGTAGGTTACTCATCAACATCTCCATCATCATCATCTTCATCACTATCATCATCATCATCATTGGCATCTGCAGGTTCCTCATCAACATATCCATCATCGTCATTTTCTCCATCATCATCACCATCATCACCATCATGATCTTCTGAACATCATCATGATCATCATCTAAACATCACCATCACCATCATCGTCAACATCTTCATCATCATCGCCATCAGCATGATCATCAAAATCTTCATCGTCATCACCATCACCATCACCATCACCATCACCATCATCATTGTCATCTCTAGGTTCCCCATCAACACAACATCTCCATCATCATCATCTTCTTCATCATCATCATCTTCATCACCATCATCATCATCATCAACATCTTCATCATCATCATCACCATCATCATCATCATCATCTTCCTCATCAGATCAACATCTCCATCATGTCACCATCATCATCATCATCATCCGAACATCACGATCACCATCATCATCAACATCTTCATCATCGTCACCATCATCTTCATCAACATCATCATCTTTATCATCTTCTTCTGCATCATGATCATCTCCACTGTCATCACCCTCCTCCTCATCATCATCACCATCATCTTCGTCAACATCATCATCTTTATCATCTTCTTCTGCATCATGATCATCTTCATTGTCATCACCCTCCTCCTCATCATCATCTTTATCATCTTCATCTACATCATGATCATCTTCATTGTCATCACCCTCCTCCTCCTCATCATCTTGTGCACTTATGCACTTAGGGATTAATGTTTAGAAGAGGGTCTAAAGGCCTTTATAGGGGAGGGGCTCTAGGAACAAGGTAAGACAGAGAGGACAGGGGGGAGGGATAAAGGCGTAGAGGGTTAGTGATCAAGGGAGAAGAAGGGAGAGAATGCTATAGGGAGGGATAATGACGAAGATAAAGAGAAGGTGGAGAGATGGAGAGTGGGGTGGTAGAGACATGGCTGGAGTAAGGGAGAGAAAGAAACATGTAGGGAGGGATGTAGGGAGAATGAGGGGCAGATATTTAGAAAGAGATCGGGGGTATCTATGGATTATTGGGAGAGAGCTAGGGGGTATTAAACCATACAAAACATTTGTCCCCACACTAAAAACATTTGTTTTGTATGTAACCATATAAATTATTAGTTTTCTTTTGATTTTGTTCGTTGCCCTAGCCGTGCACCTAACCTATTTATTGTGCTTGACTATATCGCGTTCGCGTTTTGTCACTACATATCACGCACGCATTTTTTCTTTATATAACGCGTACGCGTTTTGTAACTCCACAAATAGTGGACTGTTCCTATCCGAGAGCAACTTCACTCTGTCCGAGCCAAAACAACAGTCCCGCGATTTTTCGAACAGCACGAGCCTGCCATTGGAAATTCTCACATTCTACACCAACTCCATCATTTTTTTTTTATGCAGGTGCAGCATTGAGGACATCTTTCATGGTTGCTCAGTGTGGTGTTGGGTTATATGGCCATATTTGAAGAAAATAATCAGCAAGCTTGAAGAATCTCCAATTGAATAACACCAAAGATAAGGCCTTTGAAAGATTCATTTTGCCTATATTTGAGGAGCACACAACATAAGATATCAAGCTTCAAGACCAACAAGGAAGAACTTCCATTTGCTTATTATTGAAGAGCTTGTAATTGAGGAGCAACAAAAACAAACTATATTGAATTGATCATTGTGGTGATGGGGAATGCACGTAACCGAGTAAACAAATCAACAAGGAAGAAGAGACCTCAAGAAGTCATTGAAGAAGAGAAAGAAAAGAAAAAAATATACATGATGAATCGGAGGCTTTCTTTGGAAACTAATCCAAATCCAATTGTAGAGGATACCACGGTTCATCCTATTAATCCACGACAAGAGGGACCTTCAATTTCCACAATAGTTGTTGAACAAGCACCCCATGGAAGTAATCAAGAAGAAAAACGTAGGTGCTCATTAGGGGATGTTTCAATTCCCACTTCAAGTCAAAGTGATAAGTTACCATCTCAAGATGAAGCTCACAAAGAAACACCCAATTTGCTATCCGGATGTGGTTATACAAGCGATGAAGTCAGAGAGGCGTTGGACATTTTTCCTACTGTTGAAGAAGAGAATGTTATCCACACCATCGATGAGGATGTTGGACTTCCACAAGGGGATGTTGGACTTCCACAGACCATCGATGAGGATGTTGGACTTCCACCATCCAACTACCAGGAAGAGAATGAAGGACACCAAGCTACTACTGAAACGCCAGAGCATCTTGGTGATGCGCTACATGGTACAATTCCAACCCCCTTACCTCCATTAGCAAGCACACGTCGAAGAACTCCAAAGCGTATACAAGTTGATGAAAGTCTTATGAATTCCATTGAAGGTACGCTATCTAAACGTAGTATTGCTTATCAAACTCAACAGATACTTGATAAATATTTTGTTTCTAAATGTGATGGAGATAAATGTAGATTATTTTTATTATTGTTAAAATCTAGGAGCATGAATGTTGTTAGGAAAAAGTTAGGGATAAAGATGATAAAGAATTCTGAACCAAGTTCTCATATAGCTAAAAGCCTAGTAGATGCATTTGGTAAAATTGGTAAGAACACACGTTCAAAGGACTGCAATGCTGCTCGTCGTGTGTTGTCACAGGCAATTGCAAATAAGAATACCAGGGCCCTTCGTATTCTCAGGCCTATATCCGAACTAGTTAATTTGAATGTAAAAACCCTCCGTAGGTATTCTATTAGAAGAGAACATCTTGACACAACCGATCAGACAGATTTTTGGGCCTTTGTTGGTCGGTTGCCACGTCGTGACATGAAGCTAGTTGATGTAGTAAAGGGACTAGTGCACAGTTTTTGGCATGATCACACAAGGCCTTCTTCAAACCGAAAGGATGTACTAAAACTAAGAAGGGGTTCAAAGGATCGTGAACCACATACTAAGCATCTTCTTGATATAACACAGACAGAGCTTTACGAGAAATTTAGGATTGAGCATAGACAATTGAACTTGGGGCAAAGATTTTTTGAGAAATGTAAGACATGGTATGTTAGAATAAATACTCTTCGTAACACTTGTTGTTGTAGATACCATGTAGAATATGAATATTACTATGAAACATTTTTGTACATTCATCGTGTGTTGCATACTAACATTGTGCAGGATTGCTCCATGACAATACCACCGACTTCATCAAGAGAATTCATTCATAGCATCATGTGCAATAGGCCCGAGGGGAAAACATACTATGCAAAATCTTGTTTGGATGGAACATGCTCCAACTGTGCTGGAATGGCATTATTGAGCCAATGTATGCACGAGAATGGAGACAGTGAATTTGGGAAAATGGTTACAGACATGAAAAGTTTCAAATATATCAACTATGAAATAGTCCCAGGGAAAGAAAGCAAAAAAATACAATTGGTGACATCTCAGGTATGCATTTATATCTATAAAATTATGTTGTAATGGTTACATTTCAATCCTTACTTACAACAAAAAACTGACATTGAGATCATTTTGTGTCACCAGGTACAAGTTAGTGACTTCATCAAGGAATTTATTGAAAAGACACATCAATATGTTCAGCATGTGGCACGATGGCAAGATGAGAAGTTTAGAATATGCAGAGATACATTTCCCCTTGGTACTATACTTTCAGTTGTTGATTTTGCCGAGAACTACACTCTGCAACCTCAAAATGAGATCCAAAGTCAGTATTATCACTCTGAGCAGGTTTCCTTGATGGTCCATATCACATATAGGCATGGCCCAAATAGCACTGAAGAGCAAAGAGAAATTCTGAAGGAATATCACTTCTACATAAGTGATGATAGGTGCCACGACTTCCACTATGTGCGTCATTGCTTCATCATGTTCTATGATCACTTGAAGGGAAGGAACATACAGATGGATCGACACTGGATTTGGTCTGATGGGTGTGCTGGTCAGTTCAAAAATGCACGCATATTTCAGTGGTTGTGTTCATTGCATAAAAACTACAAAGTGCCACATATGTGGAACTATTTTGAGACTGGGCATGGTAAAGGAGAGCATGATGGAGCCGGAGCATGTGTCAAAACATCCCTACGAAGAGAGGAATTGAAAGTATCTACAGAATCTACTATTCTAAATGCTCAATCTACAGTCAGGTGGTGCACGTCAGTAATGGGAGAGGAATCAACTATGCGAGTAGAATCCACAAGAAAGAGACATGTGGAGAGGATTTTTTGGGAGGTGGTAGACATAGATCGTTCACATGCATGGGAATGCAAGACTGTGCCTGGTACTCGTGGCTTTCATTCGGTTCGAAGCTCTGATAACCCAGTATTTGAAATTTGGACCAGAAAACTCGCTTGTTTTTGCCCGCCTTGTTGTGATGGTGACTGGGATGGGTGTGAATCATTGGATTGGGTTGATGGATGGGATCGCATATGACTTCCACTTGATCAGCGTGCAATTTTTGAGTTAACTCCGTTGGAAGAAGACCAATCATCTATTTCTGCATATTTTGATCATGTCTCAGACCTTGTACAACCCAGTATGATGCATTTCCTTAACATTTTTTGTTTGTTTACGTAGTCTTCAAATGCACATTAATGGCCTTGTATCGCACGAAAAATATTTTGATCATATACCTACAATCATATAATGCAGGGCACATATATGCAGTGGTTGCCTCAAAAGATACTGAATGGGGTGATGAATACTGGTTGGCACGCTGTATAGATGGAAAGCAAACCCTCATTATGTCCATGACTGACGATGAAAACAACCACTTTCCAACTGGGTCTATGGTTGTTAAAGGTGAATACTTGACACGGGACAACAATGGAAGAAAGAAGGGTGGATATGTTTACAAGGATTACAAACCAGGTGCAAGTGTGTATCACTTTACCAACTTAATCATTGGCACAAACCTTCAGGTACGAACAATGCCTAGTCGAAATACATCGAAGGTACGCTACTTCTTATCGGATACAGAGCACGAGAGACTAATGGAGACCATCAGTATAAGAGATGATCCGGAGGGCTTGGTTGTATGATAATAGGTGGGATCTAGCATGATGAGGTACGCATAGGGTCTTCACTAAGTGAAACTATGCCATAACATGTTCATTCATGTGATATTAAAGAATACCCCTAATTTCACTAGATATTGATAAATACATACTGAAATCCTTTTGTTGAGCCCCCCTCCCAATACCTATTTCCAATTAAAAATACTCTAATTTTAATAGATATCCCTTTTTATACCTCCAATACCTATAAACCCCCTATACCCTACATCCCCCCCCCCCAAATACCTACAATATATTAACTTTATTTTTCACATTTAAAATACCCCCTTTATGAATGCACGTGATAATATATTGGTCAACAAGGTGAAGCCCCTGTGGAGGTACGTTACATACTTTTAATACTATACTATTTATACTATTTGTAATTGAATATTGATATATGCTCAATTTTCACATGTATGTTTCATATGAATATGTCAATTTTGCATTCTTGATATGCCAAATTTACGTTTACGTTGTTTATAAATATGCCAAAAGTTCTCTTGTATGTCAAGTTTATGAATATGCCATTTTTTACATATGATCAATAAACCCTAAAATTATATTATGTTCATCATGTTGGTTATTGGCTCCACCCAACAAAATTAATTCAATTCATGCTCACTATATTAAACAATACACTTATATTAAATTTAATTCATGTCTTGTTAAATATTTCATAATGAATTAGCTATTTGAGAGCACCACCTTAGACCAAGCCATCATCATCAACATCTTCATCATCATCACCATCATCATCATCATGGACCTGCAAAACCCTAGTTTCCAAAGTGTCTAGGCAGGTTCGGGCTGGGAACACTAGCCATACCTGCCCGGTGGATGATTTTCCAAAGTTGACCCCCGTGTGCAAAAATTGCACACTCCCACACTGAGCAAAACCCTAGTTTCCAAGATGGACCTACAAGGTGACACATGGGCCACCGGGTAGGAGGGGAGGGGCACCCCTGGCACTATTCCGGTGTGCTGAATCCAACGGAGTCAACGGTTCGTCGATCCGAGCCACGGTCTTCATTCTATGGCTCGTCCCGTCTCACTGCCAGAAGGCCTTCAGGGAACCTGCTGGATACCTACCGGGGGCATAGAACTCCAACCGTGCAACAAAACTGGGTTCTGGGGAGTCCTGCAGGTGTGTCTAGACAGGTTCGGGCTAGGAACACTAGCCATACTTGCCCGGTGGATGATTTTCCAAAGTTGACCCCCGTGTGCAAAAATTGGACACTCCCACACTGAGCAAAACCCTAGTTTACGAAATGAATGTACAATGAAGCCACTGGGCCATGGGGAGACGAGGGAGAGGGCCCCCTAGAGGTAATCGCACGCCAGGAGACCAACGGAGTCGACGGTTCATCGGTCCGACGTCCGGTTTTCGAGTTATGTCAAGTTGCAAGTCGCATGAAAATGTCGTTCAGGGACACTTGGTGAATTTCCATCTGGGAGCCAAAAAGCAAACGGAGTAGGAAGATTGCATGCCATTGGCTCCTGCAAGTGTGTGTGGGAAATGCTGACGTGGGAACACTGCCAACACTGGCTCGGGGGAGGTTTTTGCAGATTTGGCCCACCAATGCGAGATTGCATGCAATTAAACTGAGCAAAACCCTAGTTTACGAAATGAATGCACAATGAAGCCACTGGGCCATGGGGAGACGAGGGAGAGGGCCCCCTAGAGGTAATCGCACACTAGGAGACCAACGGAGTCGACGGTTCATCGGTCCGACGTCCGGTTTCCGAGTTATGTCGAGTTGCAAGTCGCATGAAAATGTCGTTCAGGGACAATTGGTGAATTTCCGTCCGGGAGCCAAAAAGAAAACGGAGCAGGAAGATTGCGTGCCGTTGGCTCCTACAAGTGTGTGGGGGCAATGCCGACGTGGGAACACTGCCAACACTGGCTCGGGGGAGGTTTTTGCAGAGTTGACCCACCAATGCGAGATTGCATGCAATTAAACTGAGCAAAACCCTAGTTTACGAAATGAATGCACAATGAAGCCACTGGTCCATGGGGAGACGAGGGAGAGGGCCCCCTAGAGGTAATCGCACGCCAGGAGACCAACAGAGTTGACGGTTCGTTGGTCCGACGTCCGGTTTCCGAGTTATGTCTAGTTGCAAGTCGCATGAAAATGTCGTTCAGGGACACTTGGTGAATATCCGCCCGGGAGCCAAAAAGCAAACGGAGCAGGAAGATTGCGTGCCGTTGGCTCCTGCAAGTGTGTGTGGGAAATGCCGACGTGGGAAGATGTCCACCAAGAAGATTTATTGAAATGTAATCCATTTTATAATTTAAGCCACTTTTAAATATTTGAACTTCCATATTATTTTTGAAAGAGTAGAATATTTCAAGTGGTTAATATTTTGAAAAATGAAGAACTTCTTTTTATGGTTATTTCGGAGAAGAATTGTTGAAGAATATGCCACAATAAATTTGCATACCATTGCCTTTGACTTTTAGTGAAAATGAGTTACATTCAAATCATGAAAAGCACCTTTTGTTTTAGTAGCGTCCACCAACTATTTCTTTTTAATAATTATATTATAATAAAATAATATAAAACATAATTTTTAAATACGATACAAGAAATAAAAAAGAGCTCCCATCTCCTTTTTAGCAAAGTCTACTTTATATTACAAACTCTATTATCCTCTGAATCGCCCATGTTCTCTCGAGACTCAAACTACTTTATAAGCAGGTGGTATGCTCTCTTCCACAGACAACAACGACATATTAACTAGCAATTTCCCTAGAATGTGCAATGGGTGTGCATGAGTGAGTTCGTTGAAACCTTGAAAAACATTTTATTGCATTTAGTTTGATTAAATTACACGAGCAAGAACTTTGACATAACTTGTAATGATCATCCAAAATCACAAATTTTAATTAGATACCAATTAGTGCATGCATGTAGTGAGTTCGTTGAAACCTTTGAATATAATAGTTTGTTCTTTTGACATAGTGCATTCATGAGTAATAGATAATCCACACAAATCAACACATTAGATTGACACAAGAACACGTGGAAACCGAAGAACAAATACAAAGTGAAATGTATCATTCCTTTATAAGTGAAATGTCAATGTGCATGTCTCCAAAAGTACATATATATCCAAAAGTATCCAAAAGTGCATGTCTCCAAAAGTACATGTATATCCAAAAGTATCCAAAAGTACATGTATCCAATGAAGTCAATATACATGTCTCCAAAAGTACATGCACAATAAAGTCAATGTACATGTCTCCAAAACTGAATGTATCGAAAAGTACATATATATACAAAAGTATCCAAAAGCACATGTGTCCAAAACTATCCAAAACTATCAAAGCCACATGTACATGTATCCAAATGTACATATATCCCATAAGACACATCAAAACTCAAGCTTCCTCTTGTTCTTTCCCGACGTTGATCCTCTAGGCACATCTCTAGGATCAATGTGCGTCTCTGGATCCTGCAAATTAAATATCAATTGTTAAATTCAACTAACTATGTACACTAATACATTAGCTCAACAATTATCAACTGGTGCATGGAAAGTGCATGAAACACGTGGTCACTGAAGGACATCTCACCTCAACTGACAAAGGAGATTGTGTTGCTTGTGTAGCAGATGGAGCCGTTGGTTGAACATCCAGGATGGTCGAACCAAGGGGGCCAGGAACTGCTCCTGCTGGTGGTGGCTACAATGAAAAAATGTTGAAATAGTTAGAAATGCATGAATAAACAATAGACAACAATAATAAACTATGTAAAGATAATGTTGAAATAGTTACATACCTGTGTGTGATCAGTTGCCATTGCAGATGCGGCACTAACTGCTGCATCAACCATCGATGCGAGGTTTTCAGTAGACAACTCGGGTTCCTGATGCAGTAAACATGCAATTCAAACATTAACAAAAACGATTTATGCACTGGATTTCAAGTTAAACAACAAATATCATCGAAGGATATACATTACCATGGTGTGAGTAAGCCCATGGTCGTGGGCAGCTAGAGTCTTTCTAGGAGTAGAACGCCTCACATACACATGACCCTTGTTCACGAATGGACTGGAGGGAGATACAAATCCAGGCAATGGTCCAGATGTCTCGGATGGTGCCTACAGTCAGCAAGTGTTCATGTAGTTAGACATGCATGATTCAACAAACAAACATGTATTTAAAAAATGTCATTTTTAATTGTTTACCTGGAGCCCAGATGTTTCATGGGACGGTATGACCATGGGTGCTACCTCCACATTACCTTGCCCCAGTGAAGGATCTTCCATCTGTAAGTTTAATAATTGTAAATATTAGACCGTAGATAGCATTAATGAACTAAAATGTAAAGTATGTGGAAATTAACAAATTAACAAGTATTAAAAAACTGAAATTTTAAAATGTTTACCTCGGTGTGAGATACGGCAATAGGTGCTATAGAAGATGGGCCTACCAAATGGGTAGCATCATGCCCCCCTGTAGAGTATGGAACATCCGGCTCTGGGGCGTCGCTGCCGGCATAAAGCATCAACTGCAAGTTCACAAAATTAATATATTAGCTCAAACTATATATATGTGTACAAAGACGAAAATAAATGAAGAATTTATTACAATTAACCATCAACATACCTCTCTCAAAAACCCACTGAAGGCAACATCTGAGGCAAGACCATAGCAGGGACGACCACATGATGTGCACTCGTGAGGATCAGTACTAGGATGGGGATGTGTCGATGGTCCTGCACTAGTGGATAGTCCTGATGGTCCTGCACTAGTGGATGGTCCTGATGGTCCTGCACTAGTTGATGGTCCTGCATGGTGACGAGCTGGTGTATGTACCACACCAAGGACAGATGTCCCTTCCTCACCCATATGTTGAACCATAGTGCCATGGCGAACAACCGCCCGTGCCAAACTCAAAAATGCATCCCGTGTCTGCGGAATAATACAATGTGCAGGTGGGACATCTGGACCAGGAAACTGCCTGAGAGGTGCAGGGATAGGGCGATCCTGGTCTCGAAGCCTGGCATTGGGTTGGTTTTGGGGCATCCCCCCACCGATCCCCTGAAACTGCAAGATGTCAAAATAGTTAACGTGTTTATGCAACACGAACTCTGCGTACATCTTTCGAAGGAAATATAAGGGAATTTCCCTGTTGTTGTGTGGTGGCATATCAAAAACCATGTACCATCTGTCCATCCAGTTATCAACAAATGGTTGAAACGTGCACCACTCAATGGAGATATGCGGCCTGTTTGCATTTGGGATTTCCCCCGTCCGAGGGTCCCTAAACAATGCAAATATGAGCTCTTTGGATATTTTCAACTTTTTTATTGCATTGTAGTCTAGCCCATCAGCATATTGTTGTCTTTTTCTTTCTCTATATGATGCAATATCATATAGTACATTGGTAGACTGTGAAATGGTGTCAACAATTGCATCCAAGGTTGATGCAAGCGAGCGGCGAATCCTGTCACCACCACTAAAAGCTGCACTTATGCCCCTCAAGTGGGCAAGCTCAATCAATATCTCGGCATTGGTGTCCATAGCCGCAACTGCAATAAAGACATTAATACGAAAATCATTAGAAACATATACATGGTATATAATGACGTCTCTTCAAAATTGAAAATGTATTAAATCAAACTCAAGTAAGCAATTTAATGGCATTCACTGACATACATTTAAAACTTAAAATTAAACATTTAACAATTAAAAAGTAAGTTAGTCAGATTGGCAGAGAGGAGGAGGAGGAGGAGGAGGATCAAGGCAGTGATGAGTTTGTTGATTCAGGCATGGAGGAGGACTATTGAGTCATTGACAGATGGGATTCTTCCATCTTGATCCACTCCTTTTTTGTATTTACTATTAGACTATTAGACTATTAGTCTATTAGTCTATTTGGCATTTGCCAGTGCCCAGTGGCATTCCGACATCTATGTAATACATTTTGATTTTGATGACTTAATGAGAAATATGGTTCCGAGTCTCTGACATGCATCTATGTGTCTCAATGTCTCATTGTGATTTGTGATTGTGAATGACAAATGTGTTGTGATTTGTGAATGATCTAATTTCTATTGAATATTTCATATTTGTAATTGTAAATGTAATTTCTATTGAATATTTGTAATTGTAAATGTTAAATTTTATTGGATCTATATGTCTATATTTTTAAATTTTAATATATTTTAAAAATATATTAATTCCGGGGGTCACCGTGTCCTACGTGTCCTAATTCCGGGGGTCACTGTGTCTAGTGGGGACACTCGTGTCCCGTGTACTCGTGTCGAGTGACTTAGATGGATACATTGTAGAAAGGGGGGAGTTCTATTTTTTTCAATTTTTGGTTGGATTAGGAATTTTTGAGTTTTTGAAAAGGGATTCATTTTAATTATTCACTCATCTTGGTTGAGGGAGATGTGAATTTAATTAGAGATTGGGTTATTCCCAATTTTATCAATATTACAAAACTAGGTTGTTTTAAACAATAAAAAAATAGTAATTTAGGTTAAGAAATGACAAAAAAATGGTATGGGTGAATGAATTACCTGATTAGATGACAATCCACCGGTGAATTTGTCTCCCCTCCAGCTAAATCGAGCAACACCGATACTTAAGTGGGCCACAAACCGTCCTCGTCCAGGGTCTATTTCGCGTTTCAGATGCGTGAGTGCCGCGGGTGGTCGGGAATCGTCAGGACTGTGTATTTAAATTGATTTTAGATTTCAATAACGCGTACGCGTTTTGTAACTACATAATGCGTACGCGTTTTGTAACTACATAATGCGTACGCGTTTTGTAGTTATATAACGCGTACGCGTTATGGTTACCTATCCTACATGTCCAATGACATGTCAGGCTCGGGTCTTACCATGGCAGGTGCTAAATATCAGAAACGCGTTATGTTTTATGTATCAGGAACGAGTTTTGAAAAAGTAGCATTGCATCTAAAGTGACCCTCATCTTCTTGCACACACCCTCAACCAAACCCTATTTTTTTTTCCACACATTCTTTTACCCTAAAAATGTCCAACCAATTCTTGTGAAGCCAACCCAATGGCATGATGTATTTTACATCATCCCCTAAACCCCAAGGGACTAGGTTCCCCTCATTTGCATACACACCGCTTACTTTGTTGCTAATATGAACTACCACATCTTTTTTGACCTCCTTCACCACCAAGATGTTAGACACAATGGCTCAATGAGAGGGGGGGAGGGTGAATCAGTGAGCTTGCACTTATTATCAATTTCAACTTTTTCTCTCAAATCTTATATCATTAATTACAAATTCACTTCAATATCATATTCATCAATAAACTATATCACATGTCATTCATTAAGCAAGACACAATATCATCAACACATTACAAGAGACAAGATATAAGATTTGTAAACTTTTTATAATTGGAGACTTTAATCTCCAGAATGGGCTACAACCCAAAGTGGTACCAACCACAAGATAATTATGTCAGTTGCAAATGACTGGGATGCACCAACACCCCAACAACCATAGATTTACAAATGATATTTCAGACTCTTCTTAAGTCTACAGATTACATAAATCATCAACTAGAAGCCCTTGTTTGTTTCCAAAGCACTTCATCATTCTCATCAAGCACTCATTATTCAATATAACTTCATTCTGTCCATCAACAAATATCACCAATCAAATCACATCTTCACTCTGTCATCATTATTCATGTCATATCAATCTGTTTCCATATCTCCATTCATACACTTTACACTATCCAAATGCACATCACAACATTCTGCCCATATCATCAGTCATCTCTTCATCATTCTACCAGCATGTATTCGTTCTGTCCATCAATAGGATGCCTCAGTTTAACCCAGAATAAAAGATAGAAAGAGAGATTATTTTACTGCTCCACCTATTGTTGCTCCTTCACCAAAAATTGTCATCATCTTCCTAGACCCTGAGATCAGAGCTCTCCTCTATCTCCCGATTTCTCCCTCAAATTCTCTACACTCACTACACAAAAAACACAACCATATTATTCTTCATTTATACTTCTCCTTTCCATGTATTTAGGAGGTCGACTTGTCTTTTTGCTTTTATTAATTCAAATAAGTCAAATGATATTTTTATTTCCATGTTATCCTTAACCAATAAAAATACATATCTTTGCCACATCATCATGGTCTTTATGCCTGCATGGCCTCCACCCTTATGCCGGAAAGGACCCATAATGTATGCCTGCAATGGTCATATGAAATGATATTTATGTTTGTAATGTATGCCTGAGATGATATTTCTGTTTGTAATGTATTCGTTCTTGCACAAAGTTTGTACATTTTTCATTTTTGAGAGATGTCATTATAGCACATGTATACGTTTCTAATGATTTGTTTTTTTATTTTTTGATTGTAGTGACGACCATGGATGCACATTCATACGTCCAAAGAGAAATTTAGAGGCTCGGAGAAATTCAAGCCTCAATAACTATTGTTGATGATAGGCATCTTATGATTGCATCCAATTTGGATGCAATGATAGAGACCTTTAGTAGGTCTAATGGTGCACTGCAAGATATTGCCACATTCAGAGAAAGAAAGAGGCAACAATATGAGGATGGAATTAACTACAAAGAAGTTAAGAAGTTGAAAATAACAAAACAACATATGTTTTCCCTCTTTAGAGATCCAATGGATGAATGAAATCCCGAATGCAAACAAAAGGCATATTTCTATCGAGTGGTGTACATATCAACCATTCATAGATAATTGGATTGACCGATGGTACATGGTGTTTGATGTACCACCACATAACAACAGGGAAATGCCTCCATATTTTCTGAGAAAGATGTACACATAATTTGTTTTGGGGAAGCATGTTAACTATTTTGATATCTTGGAGTACCAGGGCGTTGGGATGGGGATGCCTCAACAACATCCCAATGCGAGGCACATAGATCACAATCACCCAGTATCTCCATTGCATAGACAGCTATCCAGGCTAGACGTGCCGCCTGCACATTAGTTGGTCCCAGAGACACAGGAGTCATTCCTACTATTGGCACAGGCGGTTGTTCGCCATAGCACGTATCTTCAAGGTACATACCAGGAAGGGCCGTAAGAGCCACCATCTATGGGTGGAGTAGAGCCACCACCTGTCAGTGGGGTAGATCCACCACATCCCGATGGGGTAGATCCACCACCTTCCCGTGGTCGAGGAGCATCTAGTAGTGGCACTAGACCTACACATCATGAGCAAAACTGAGATCCCCACCCATGCACATTATGCGGTCATCCTTGCTTTGGTCCCGTCTAAACAGATGATACCTTTACTGCGTATTTGACACAAGTAAGTAAGTGGTTAACAATTTAGTGTCATTTGTAAATTATTTTTTCTTACTATACACATATATAGATTGCTAATATTTTTAATGATTTTAAAACTTGTAGTTGCTACAAGAAGGGCACGAATTTGTCAACCTTTCCACTGATGATGCAGAGCATAGTCCAGAGGCTCATGCACCAGCACCGTCTGATGTAGAAGATGTTGTCATACTTTCAGTGACAACAACACACGCTGAGGTAACTATTTCAACATGACATTATTTTAATACGTGAGTAAATCCAGTTAACAATTTAGTGTCATTTGTAAATTATTTTTCCTTAATATACACATATATAGATTGCTAATATTTTTAATGATTTTAAAACTTGTAGTTGCTACAAGAAGGGCATGAGGGGCAAGAGGATCATGTAGCAGAACCTTCTGAGTTACCAAATGTTGTCATACCTTCAGCGACAACATCTCATGCTGAGGTAACTATTTCAACATGACATTATTTTAATACATAAGTAAATGGTTAACAATTTAGTGTCATTTGCAAATTATTTTTCCTTACTATACACATATATAGATTGCTAATATTTTTAATGATTTTAAAACTTGTATTTGCTACAAGAAGGGCATGAGGGGCAAGAGGTTCATGTAGCAGAACCTTCTGAGTTACAAGATGTTGTCATACCTTCAGCGACAACATCTCACATTAAGGTAACTATTTCAACATGACATTATTTTAATACATGTTATTTTGTTATCACATGTTACTTAATTAATGCTACACGATCTAATATTTACAATTTTCTAAATTGTAGGTTGTAGATCCCCATCAGAGAGAAATGATTTCATCTAGTGATCTCCCCCCTGGTGGGAATACAACCCATAGCGTGCCCACAGAGACACAAGGGGTGGTAGATTGTTTCTTAGATTTGCTTGAAGTATACAGTACATCGGTATGTATTTCATCATTGTCAGTTTGTTAATACATGTTATTTCATTGACCAATGCATTTCTAACTACATCAGTATTGGTGATTATAGCCACCATCCTCTATACATATGAGACAGTCAGTAGTTGGATCTCCTCGTAGTCCAAATGTGCAAAAATGGACAAGTGTATAAGAGAGGCTCCACTCCTAGAAAGGGTGTGGATGTCCTCTATAGCAAACACACGAGAGATCCATCTACCCCTCACCTAACAAGGGTCATTGATGCTGCAGTTAGTGCCACATATACAATAGCCACAAGTCATACAATGGTAACTATTTCAACAATCACAATGCATAGTATTTAACCATGTTACTATATTGTTTATTCATGCATGTCTAACTATTTCCCCATTTGGTGATTGTAGCCATTAGCGGCAGAAGTCCCGGACCCTCTGCTCAATCCATGGTTCTGACCGAGTCTCCTCTTGTGGTGAGATGTTCATTAATCACCAAGTTTTTTTATTCAATTTAACCAAACATATTGATCAATGTTGAATTGTTGAATTAATTTAGATATGATCTTTTATTTGCAAAGCACAACTATAGAGAGGCCTTCCATGAGCACACCGCTCACATCTATGCCCCATGAGGATTTAATGAGTGTTTGTCATAAATAATTTGGCCATAAGTTAATTTTTAAAGTTTTTTAATGGTAGGGTATCAGTGCAATTATTTGATAAAAATAATGATCTTTTTTTTGCAGACTCCTGAGATGCAGAGTGATCCCACGGAGATGGTCGATAGAGGAAAGTCGAGGGAAAACAAGCGAAAGATTGATTTTTGATGTTGCATAGTCTTGTATATATGTATTTTGACATACATGTACAAATTGTTGTACTTTGGGATACATGTACATTGACAGGCCATTTGAGGGCCGGCTACTTTGCCATATTTTGTATTACATGCATTCGACTATCAATGCATGATACAATATATTCCATATTTTCTCTTGAGTTTCCACTTGTGCTTGTGATGATTTATCTCTTCCACAAATTGATAAATTATGCTATTGAAATTTATATAATTACATTTTAAGCAATACTTATTCTCTTACATTTATTGCATTGATCAAGTAACATCTGACCATTGTGTTATGAAAACATTATCTTAATAGAAAAAACTAATAATATATTTCAATAGTTCAATGAACTTAGCACATGCATGCTAATTTGATATCTAATTTAAAATTGTGTTTTTTGTCAACTCCAAGGGTTCATATCCATTTATCAGGATTATGGTTGCAAGGAAAAAACAAAAGTTAACGAAATAAGTCTAAATATGTTTGAATAACCTCTGTCATAATAGTAACATGCTACGCATATCATCAATGTAATCCTATAAAATTTTCAGAAACTAAGAGGAAGTCTAATAGATGCTACACATTTCATCAATGCTATTGTATTTCACCAAACAATACGTACATGAGCATCTATGCAGTTCGGTTGAAGTGTGCCTACTCTAGCATGCTAAAACCAACGGAAAACTATCAAGTACAATGGCAAGGAATGCATAACTAAAGTGTAATAAAATTCATTGGGCCTTCATGTACATATGGTCAAATATATGTAACAAATATACCCTAGTTTGTTCCAATATGCTAACCAATAGTTGGTCATGAATTCACTCTCATAAAATTGTTGAAGATATAAACCCTAGTATGTAAGACCGTGGCTTGTGCTTTACCTCTTTCATATGTCCATTTTCCACTTGTCATAATGCAAAAATAATCATACAGAATCCATGGAAAATGAAATACCTAACTAGTTTAATGATATTCCTTGATAATGTTGTTTTGATGAAGGAAAATAAGATGTTCATGGTCCTATGTTTGTAAAAAGGATGGATTATCCTCATATGAAAATGTATTTAAAAATGAATGTTCTTGATTGATACAAACATTGATGTAATGGTTGTTCAATGTGATTTGGCATGTATTCCCCCATAACTTGATGGAAAATTTTCATGGTTACTTTGATCTAACAAAGCTATGAAGGATCAGAGGGATATCATCGATGAAACATTGCCTCCATTTTTTATTTGGAACTTTGAATTCTTAAAAATGACATTAATTACTCAAAATCCAAATATAGTAGAACACTAAGGAGTTGTTAAATGACGTGGCACACTAAGGACATATAAATATACCAAGGGTGCAGTGTGGTAGGTTTGATTTCCACTCTTTGAATGTTTATTTCCATAATCAAAATCAAAAAATTTCAAAGTTGACCCCCATGTGCAAAACTGCATACTCCCTTACTGAGCAAAACTCTAGTTTCCAAAATTGACCTAAAAGTTGACACTTGGGCCATGGGACCAGAGGAGAAGGGCACCCCTAGTACTATCCCGATATCCTGAATCCAACGGAGTTGACGATTTTTCAATATGAGCCACAGTCGTCACTCTGTAGCTCGTTCCATCTCGCATCCAGAAGGCCTTCAGGGACACCAGTTGGATACCTACCGGGGCCATAGAATTCCAACCATGCAACAAAACCGGGTTCCGGGGATTCCTGCAAGTGTTTCTAGGAAGGTTCTAGCTGAGAACACTAGCCATAAGTCCCCGGTCGATGATTTTACAAAGTTGACCCCTATGTGCAAAAATTGCACACTCCCTTACTGAGCAAAACCCTAGTTTCCAAAATTGACCTGAACGTTGACACCTAGTCCATGGGACCAAAGGAGAGGGGAACCCATATCACTATCCCGATGTCCTAAATCCAATGGAGTCGACGGTTTTCCTATTCGAGCCACGGTCGTCATTATATGGCTCGTTCCATCTCGCATCCAAAAGGCCTTCAGGGACACCAATTGGATACCTATCGGGGCCATAAAATTCCAACCGTGCAACAAAACCAAGTTCTGGGGAGTCATGCAAATATGTCTACGAAGGTTCCAGCTGGGAACGCTAGCCATAAGTCCCCAGTCGATGATTTTTCAAAGTTGACCCCCATGTGCAAAAATTGCACACTCCCTTACTGAGCAAAACCCTAGTTTCCAAAATTGACTTGAAAGTTGACACCTGGGCCATGGGACTAGAGGAGAGGGGCACCCCTAGCACTATCCTAATGTCCTGAATCCAACGTAGTCGACGTTTGTCAATCCGAGCCACGGTCGTCATTCTATGGCTCGTTCCATCTCACATCCAAAAGGCCTTCAGGGACACCAGTTGGATACCTACCGAGGCCATAGAATTCCAATCGTGCAACAAAACCAAGTTCTGGGGAGTCCTGCAAGTGTTTCTAGGAAGGTTCCAGCTGGGAACTCTAGCCATAATTCCCTGGTCAATGATTTTGCAAATTTTACCCCCATGTACAAAAATTAGACACTCCCTTACTGAGGAAAATCCTAGTTTCCAAAATTGACCTAAAAGTTGACACCTGGGACATGTGACCGGAGGAGAGGGGCACCACTTGCACTATACCGATGTCCTGAATCCAACGGAGTCGATGGTTTTTCTATACGAGCCACGGTCATCATTCTATGGCTCGTTCCATCTCGCATCCAAAAGGCCTTCAGGGACACCAATTGGATACCTACCAGGGCCATAGAATTCCAACAGTGCAACAAAACCGGGTTCCAAGGAGTCCTCCAAGTGTGTCTAGGAAGGTTGCTAGGAACGCTAGCCATAAGTCACCGGTCGATAATTTTGTAAATTTGACCCCCATGTGCAAAAATTGCACACTCCCTTACTGAGCAAAACCCTAGTTTCCAAAATTGACCTAAAAGTTGACACCTGGGCCATGGGACCGGAGGAGAGGGGCACCCCTAGCACTATCCCGATGTCCAGAATCCAACAGAGTCGACGGTTTTTGGATCCAAGTCATGGTCATCATTCTATGGCTCGTTCCATCTCGCATCCAAAAGGCCTTCAGGGACACCGGTTGGATACCTACCGGGGCCATAGAATTCCAACCGTGCAACAAAATCGGGTTTCGGGGAGTCCTGCAAGTGTTTCTAGGAAGGTTCCAGCTGGGAACGCTAGCCATAAGTCCCCGGTCGAATATTTTGCAAAGTTGACCCCAATGTGCAAAACTTCACACTCCCTTACTGAGCAAAACCCTAGTCTCCAAAATTGACCTAAAAGTTGACACCTAGGCCATTGGACCGGAGGAGAGGGGCACCCCTAGCACTATCTCGATGTCATGAATCAAACGTAGTTGACGGTTTGTCGATCCGAGACACGGTCGTCATTATATGGCTCGTTCCATCTCGCATCCAAAACGCCTTTAGGGACACCAGTTGGATACCTACTAGGCCCATAGAATTCCAACCATGCAACAAAACCAGGTTCCGGTGAGTCCTACAAGTGTGTCTAGGAAGGTTCCAGCTGGGAACGCTACCCATAAGTCCCTAGTCCATGATTTTGAAAAGTTGACCCCCATGTGCAAAAATTGCACACTCCCTTACTGAGCAAAACCCTAGTTTCCAAAATTGACCTCAAAAGTTGACACCTAGGCCATGGGACGAGAGGAGAGGGGCACCCCTAGCACTATCCCGATGTCCTGAATCCAACAGGGTCGACGGTTTTTCGATCCGAGCCATGGTCGTCATTCTATGGCTCGTTCCATCTCGCATCCAAAAGGCCTTCATGAACACCAATTGGATACCTACCGGGGCCATAGAATTCCAACCGTGCAACAAAACCAAGTTCCAGTGAGTCCTGCAAGTGTGTCTAGGAAGGATCTAGCTGGGAACGCTAGCCATAAGTCCTCGGTCGATGATTTTGCAAAGTTGACCCCATGTACAAAAATTGCACTCTCTTACTGAGCAAAACCCTAGTTTCCAAAATGGACCTACAAGATGACACCTGGGCCATGGGACCGACGGAGAGGGGCACCCCGAGCACTATCCCGATGTCATGAATCCAACTGAGTCATGGGTTTTTCGATCCGAGACACGGTCGTAATTCTATGGCTCGTTCCATCTTGCATCCAAAAGGCCTTCAATGACACTAGTTGGATACCTACCGGGGCCATAGAATTCCAACTATCCTGCAGTTTTGAAAAGATATATATTTTCTTTTGAAAGGACAGCTAGTATGCAATTTCATAAGACAAAAGATGATGATGGTGGTACTTAAATTTGTTTAAAGATAAAAAATCGTTTATTAAGTTTAAGGGAACAATCATGTTACCGTGACCATATGACACCCCTATATATGACTATCTTGCAGTTTAGAAAGGATGCATATTCTCTTTTGAAAGGACAAAGAGTATGCAATTTCATAAGAGAAAAGATAATTATGATGGTGCTTAAATTTGTTTGTAAAACCAGATTTTACACTGCGGCTGATTCATATATACGTGCATAAAAAACTTGGAGAATTAATGCCTAGCTCTGATGACGTTTAGTAAGATTTTGTTGCTTTAACAAGAGTGTTGGCATAGCTTTATAAGGGAAACTACTTTCTTGTCTGAAATACAATTTCAGAACTATCAAAGACTACAAAATTTAAAACTATGGCAGACATTGATAGACTTCTTTCTAAATATCAAGAGGATAAAAGTAAAGATTGACAAGCAGAGAAACTTACATATTCTTCTTTCCAAGTCTACCCATTCCATTGATACAACTCTGTATAGCACAATTTTCTAACATCTTCGCCTCGACCAACTGTACAGATGATAAATGTTTTAGAAATTTTTTAAAAAATAAAGAAAAGAGAAGTCAAGAAAATGTCAATTTCTTCTATCATTAAAACTTTAGGCATTTCACCTGGAAACTAGAAGTCCCTGCTACAAATTTTCGTTATACTACTACTTCATACTATAAAATGGGAGTCAAACAAAGAGGCAGTGGTGGATAGAGAGGATTGGGGATCAAATTTAAGGTTTCTAGATTGGAGATCAGATACTAAAAATACGATGCTTCATATATATACAACAGTGTAATGGAGACCCAGTGGTACAACATAACGGGGATTAGGTTTAGGGTTTCATCGCCACGCACGCCCGGGAGCCTTCGAACGAGAAATGGCCCCCTTGAGAAACATTGGCATGGCCTTCACTGCGCAAAGCCCTAGCTCCGGAAATGGCACAACAACACCGTTTTCGGGGGTTGGAGACACGCTGTGGGGGGGGGCTAGCTAAAACCTGGCGTCCCGGATGCACCGAAATTGATGGATTCGCGATCGGAGCCACGGTTTGGGTGCTGCTGGCATCTTGGTCCGGCACCCCAGGGCCATTCAGGGACACTTTGAGGAATTGCTCCAGGGGAACGGAACCCAAACCGACAAGCGGACCTGGGTTCCATCATCTCCCACACGTGTGTATGGCCATTTCGGACATGTACACGGTGGCCACGCACGCCTGAGAGCCTTCGGATGAGAAATGGCCCTCTTAAGGAAAATTGGCATGGCCTTCACTGTGCAAAACCTAGCTCCGGAGATGGCACAATAACACCGTTTCCGGGGGTTGGAGGCACACTGTTGGGGGTCCCCTAGCTGAAACCCAGCGTCCCGGATCCATCGGAATCTACGGATTCACGATCAAAGCCACGGTATGGGTGTTGCGGGCATCTTGGTCCGACATCCCGGGACCATTCAGGGACACTTTGAGGAATTTCTCCAAGGGCACGGAACCCAAACCGGCGAGCGGACCTCGGTTGCGTCATCTCCCACACGTGCGTATCCCCGTTATGTTGTACCACTGGATCTGCATTATATTTTTGTATATATATGAAGCATCATATTTTTAGTATCTGATCTCCAATCCACAAACCCTAAATCTGATCCCCAATCCTCTCTATCTAACACTGCCTCTTCGTTCGACTCCTATTTTATAGTATGAAGTAGTAGTATAATGAATATTTGAAAATTTTCAGTAATTCATTTCTGAAATCCATGGCTCCATGGCGGTTTGTAGCAGGGACTTCTGGTTTCCAGGTAAAATGCTAAAAGTTTTAATGATAGAATAAGCTGGCATTGTCTTGACTTCTCTTTTCTTTATTTTATTTTTAATTTCTAAAACATTTATCATCTGTACAGTTGGTCGAGGCAAAGATGTTAGAAAATTGTGTTGTACAGATCTGTATCAATGGAATGGGTAGAATTGGAAAGAAGAACATGTAAGTTTCTCTGCCTGTCAATCTTTACTTTTATCCTCTTGATATTTAGAAAGAAGTCTATCAATGTCTGTCGTAGTTTTAAATTTTGCAGTCTTTGATAGTTCTAAAATTGTATTTTAGACAAGAAAGTAGTTTCCCTTCTAAAGCTATGCCAACACTCTTGTTAAAGCAACAGAATCTTACTAAACGTCAACAGAGCTAGGCATTAATTCAATGCACAATTTTTATTTCGTTATGGAATAGATATATTGCAACTAATGACATGTCCTTTCAATGCACAATTTTCATTTCGTGCCTCCAATTTCATTTAGGTCAAGTATCTCAAGGAGAGATGGAAAATGCATCCTTGGGCATAATAACCAAACCAAGCAACAAAATTGAATGTTGTAATTTTTGGAAAGTGTGTTTGGGATAGACCAACATGAGCGCACTGTCCATAAACTCTCATGCAAACTTTTTATGAATTTGACCTTTTAGGTTTTGTGCACTGTAAATAAGTGTTGAGGAATAAACATGGTTGGGGGGACAATGGATATAATTTCAAAGTTAACATTCTTGAGCTCAAACACCATGACAGAATCCCTCTCATAGGAGTATTTGGAATTCAAGTTGAATATGGACACCATGATCAAGTCTTGGGCATCTAGGTTTCTGGGTTTCTAAATTAGGTATCTAACGGTTATATTTGTGTGGATGATGGATGAGAATCTTATGGTGAAAAATGGGATGGTGATGGTGACAAAATGAGTAGAAAGAGCACAGTGGTGATGTTCATGATGGCATGGTGATGGCGACAATGAGCATGGGGATAGGGATAATGAGCATGGAGATGGTGATGGTGCTAGTGAGCCTGAAAATGGGCATGATGATGCAGATATTATGGTTTACTTAGATGGGATAAAAAAAAAAAAAAAAAATCTCATGACGAAACTTATGCAATTTATCAAGTTGTACCAAGTCTATGCAATTTATCAATCTATCAAGTTATCAATGTCTGGTTGCAATAGTCAAAATATTAATGTCAATACTCAATGAGACCACGAAACAAAATCATAGCATACATGTAGACCACATACCTATAACATAGTACACAATAAAACATGCAAACCACATACCATATTACCTACATATGGTCATTCGACTAGACCATCAGGATCACCTTGAATACCAATGGTTTCCTTTAACTTCTCGTGCTCGGAATAAGGCAATAACTACCATGCATTTTATGAGTTCTTCCTTGGCATTGTTTGCAGCTTGAGGTTTGTGCCAATAACTAAGTTTGTATAATGGTATACAATCTCACCTGGTCTATAATCTTCATATGTATACCCTTTTCTATTTGTTGTGTGGGAAACCTGGTTCAAATATTCTCCCTTTATAACCATGGACCCAATTGAAAAATCATTGGCCTCATAGTCCTGTAATGGGACATTTAGGGTTTGCTTCCCCTCAAAGCAACATTCCAGCCAATAGTCAGTGCACCATGCATTGCTTTTCGGAGAAACAACTGCGTATATGTGCCCTGGAGAAAATATAGTTCCAATGTTTCAGTCAACTAATTAGACACAACTAGTTGTCAAAAATATCAAAAATATACACAGCTAATTAGACACAATTAGTTGTCGAAAATATAAAAATATTAATCGAATCTGGTGGTACGAGATCTGATAAGTGGTCATACTTTGGTGAAATACTTGATTGGACCTCCTCCAACTGGGATAATTATGTAACTATCCATCGACCAATGGGGAGTGATACACGGTCCCATCTATCAACCCAATCCATGGATTCACATTAGTCCCATTCACCACTACTGCATGGAGAACAAAAACATGACAATTTCCTTGTCCACATTTCAAGTATAGCATTTTCCAACATTCTAACTGAATGAAATGCATGAGTTCATTAGATGGTATTGCACTCATATAACTGTGATTGATCTACATCCACCACCTCTCAAAAATATCTATGTACATGTGTTTTCCTTGTTGAGTGATCTTCCTACCTTCTTGCTCCCTCCCCCATGACTGAAGCACACCATACAACAATGGTTTTTGCATCTCAGATGAGAGGTCCATTTGTGAACTTCATTTCTTTCCTGCGTAATGCAGTCTTTATGCACGCACCTGCTTCATCATGTTCACCTTGTCCATGTCCGGTCTCAAAATAGTTCCAAATATGTGGCATCTTGTGCCTTTTGTGGAGCATACACGACCATTGGAAGACACGGACATTTTTGAATTGCCCTGTACAATCATCAGACCAAATCCAATGTTGTTCCATCTGTATACTGTTATCCTTCAAGTGATTGTAGAATATTTGAAAGTTGTGTTGTACAAAAGCCAAGTCGTGACACCTGTCATCACTTATGTAGAAGTGATACTCCTTCAATATAACCCTGTTGTCTTCAGTACTATCTGCCCCATGTCTATAAGTGATATGGACCATTAGGTTGACCTGGTCTGAGTGATAGTATTGACTCTGAATCTCATTTTGCGGTTGAAGAGTGTAGTTTTCCGCAAAATCGACCACTGACATGATAGTCCCAATAGGAAATGTATCCGTGCACGTTCTATACTGCTCATCTTGCCAACGATCCACATGCACATGCTTTACATATTGTTGTGTCTTTTCAAAGAATTCTACCATGAAGTCACAAAGTCGTACCTGGTAGATCAACAATAAAGACATATATCAATAGATTTTTACATATGAAATTGCAATCTGAAGAAAAAATAGTATCCAATAGCTCATTACCAACCTAAGAAGTGACCAATTGTATTTTTTTTCTTTCGTTCCCTCCATCAATATCATACGTGACATATTTGAATGACTGCAAGTTCACCTCCTGCCTCCCAAGTTCATGCTCATCGGTCACATGTATGCATTTTTCCAATAATGTGAATCCACCACACCCTGGGCATGTCCCATCCATGCAAGTTTTTTTATCAAATGTGCAATCGTTTGGCCTACTACACAAAATGCTATGAATAAAGTCTCTAGATGGCATCGATGGTAATGTAGCTGAGCATTCATTCACAAGAGTGTTATGCAATACACAAAAAATATATGTATATGTGTCATAATAGTAACCATAATCAATGTGGTATCGACAATAACATGTGTTACGAATTGTGTTTATTTTAACATACCATGGTTTGCATTTTTCAAAGGATCTTTGGCCCAAGTCAAGTTCGTTATGTTCATTCCTAAATCTCTCATATAATTTTGTTTGTGTCATATCAATAACATGTTTAATGTGTGGTTCACGATCCTTTGAACCCCTTCTCAATTTTAATACATCTTTTTGGTTGGAAGAAGGTCTAGTGTTGTCATGCCAAAAAGCTTGCACTAATCCCTTTACCGCATCAATGAGCTTCATATTAGAGCGTGGCAACCTGCCAATGAAGGCCCAAACATCTGTTTGACCAGTTTCAAGTTGTTCTCTTCTAACACAATACCTACGAAGTGTCTTCACATTCAAATTAATAATTTTGGATGTAGATTTAAGAAAACGAAGTGTGCTAGTGTTTTTATTCACGATTGGTTATGACAACACATGACGAGCCGCATTGCGATCGTTTGAGTGAAATTTCTTTCCAATTGTACTAAATGCATCTACTAAACTTTTAACAATATGAGAACTTGGTTCTAACTTTTTGGTCATCTTTATCCTTAACGTTCTTCTAACAACAGCCATAGACCTAGATTTTAACAATAATAAAAATAATTTGCACTTGTCCCCATCACATTTAGAATCAAAAAAGTTATCAATTATTTGTCGAGTTTGATAAGCAATAGCATGTTTAGACAACATACCTTCAAGTGAACTAATGAGAGTTTCATCAACCTATATATGTTTCGGAGTTCTTCGGCGTACAGTTGCTAATGAAGGTAAGGGTGTTGGAACTAGAGCATGTACAATATCACCAGGACGCTGCGGCGTTTCAATATGAGCCTCTTGTCTTTCATTCTCTTGTTGGTAGATGGATGTGGGAAATTGGACTTTCTCTTGGACAGTCTCCATAACATTTGCTTCTTCCATTGTAAAGCCTTCATTCAATGCCTCTCTAACTTTGTCGCTTGTATAACCACTACCCAACAAGTCATCCACTACCATATTCTGAGGTTGACTTGATATGGGAATTGAAACATCCCCCCATGAGAACCTACGTCTTACTTCTTGACTAGTGCCATGGGGTGCTTGTTCATCAAATGTTGTTGAAATTGAGGGTCCCTCTAGTGAATTTCTCCGTTTTTCTTGAGGTGGATGGGTAGGAACGACCGTGGCATCATCTACGGTTGGAATTGGATGAGTTTCCATGGAATTCCTTCGATTCCACATGTCCAATCTTTTCTTTTCTCTAACTTCTTCCATGGTTTCTTGGGGATTCTCTTTCCTTGCCGATTTCCTTTTTCGATTGCGTGAATTTCCCATGACGACAATGAGCAATACTAAGAAAATAGATTCTAGAGGTGTGCTCAACTATTCAAATATCCAAATTCTTTCTCAATTGTGAATATAGGTTCTTCAAGCTTGCTCAACTGTCAATATATATACTTCCTCAATTGTGAATATAGATTCCTCAATCTTGCTCAAATGTGAAAGTAAAATTTCTACCTCACTTGTGAATATAGAAAATTCTTCATTTGTGAATATAGAGTCTTCAAGCTTGCTCAATAGTGAATGTAGATTCTTCTTCAATTGTGTTCATATAGATTCATCAAGCTTGCTTGAAATTGTGAATGTAGAATCCCCTTGAAGCTTGAAATTGTGAATGTTGAATTATCCTCTTGAAGCTTGCTAATTGTGAATGTGGAATCCTCAATTCCAAATGTTAACTGTAGAATCCTCTTCAAGCTTGTTGATTGTGAACATAGAGTGTCTTGAGCTTCCTCAATTGCCTTGAATGTTGATTGTGAACATAGAGTTTGAAGTTTTTTTGCAGCGCTGTATAGGAGACGGGGAGACAAAACAAGAATTTCGGGTGTGAAATAGGCAGAGTATTTTGCTGAATTTTTGCACAGACAAAACGTGTTAGCGTTATAAACACACAAAAGGCGTGCACGTTTCTGGAATGTTAAAATAATCCTAGGCATTTAATATGTTTGGTGCACGGCTAAATAACACTTACTTGCACAAAACGCGCAAGCATTTCTTCATGCCAAAACGTGCTAGCGTTATTGTAATCATCAAAAACTTATTCAATAATTTATTTAATAGTTTCTATGGGTTATGAGATTAAATATGGATTTGGTGTTAGGGGCTTAGGGATTAGAAATGGGGAGTGGTTAGTGGTAGGGGAAGGGGAATTAGGCGAGAGCAAGAGGGGGGGGGGGGAGAGAGAGGTGTAGAAGCAAGGAAGAGAGAGTGAGAGAGGGGGGGGTTAGTTAGGGGTAAGGGTCTAGGAGGGGGGTTAGCGAGGGGGGGGTGAGAGAGAAAGAGAGAGATTGAGAGAGGGGGTTAGTAATGGTTAGGAGGGAAATGAGAGAGAGAGAGAGAGAGAGAGAGAGAGAGGAGAGGCTTTTAGTTGTAGGGAGTGATAAAGAGAGATGGGAAGTGCGGTTAGAGATAGGTGGAGGTGTAGGGAAGAAAGAGAGAGAGACTGAGGGAGCTCAAGTTAGAAAGGGCTAGGGAGAGTAGGGAAGAGAGATAAAGAGGATGGGGTTTTGGGCTAGGGGAGTAGCAGAAAGATAGAAAGAGTAGGATGGTTAGGGATGGGGGAGAGGTTAGGGAGAGGGGGAGGGGGTTTAGAGAGAGAGAGAGAGAGAGAGAAATGTAGAACCAGGGAAGAGAGAGTGATGATGATGATGATGATGATGATGATGATGTTGATGATGATAATGATGATGATGAAGATCATGATGAAGATGATGATGATATGATATAGAATTTGACAAATAAGCAAGTTTAACTCAAACAATGCCACCTCAACCATAAGAGATAATGTCCTTCTCTAGAATTTGATTGGTTCTTGTAAAGTTGATTTTGATAGTACAATTTTTGTTTTGAGGTCCATTTTTTACCTTAAAATCCTCCTAATGTTCATCCCTACATCTCTAAGATGGACATATTGATCCCACGTCCCTTGAAAACTTCTCCAAATCTGCTCCTCAATAGATGAGGTTTGGGAGTTCTTTATCTATCCACCTTCTTGACACAAATGATATGCTCTCAGTTTGTGGAAAATCGCTCACAGGACCGGACTCATTTAGGATTGTATCATGATGAATCATCCATTTGAGAGAGTCAAGGAGGCGATGAAGATAATTTAATGTTTATTAGTGAACCCAACAACCTCTCCGATGTAAACCCTACCCTTGTTGAATACAATATGCCTCCAACCACATTCATCTAGCTTCCCTTAGACAATTCATTCAGATGCAATATTATGAAATTTGGATTCCATCTCTCCCAAACCTAGAGTGAAATATCTTCCTCTAACATTCGGAGACCATACTATAAAAATGAGTTACCATAAACAATCCTCAAAGGACTCCATATACACCTTAAAACATGACTCCCTTGACAAGGAAAACGTAATCTTTGCTCTCTAGTTCAAGAGACACTAAGCCCATGCCTTGGATCCCTTTCATATCCCAATGATTAAGAGATATCATCTTAGATCCATTAAAGTTGTCAAGCATCTCTTATGTCATGTCAACATGGACCCCCTCAATATTAGTTTAGCCCAAAGACCTTATAATCTACATCTTGACCTCAATGTAACTAAAATCACCATTCAACACTTTGTAACTAGAAGCCAAGAGATCTTGAAACTTTTGAATCTCTTTCAAGAGTTTTGAATCATAGTTCAATTTCAATTTATTATTTGATAAGACGTGAAATTTCAACCAATAAAATTATTAGAATCTCTTTCCAAATTTTTGAAATCTTTGTTCAATTTCAATTCCTTGTTCAAGAAAATGAATCCTCGACCAAGAAAATTATTTATCCAGCAAAACTTTCAATTGAAACTTTTTCAACCCTAAGTAAGCTAAAAAACAAGCAGTCGAGAATACATAAGGAGATCTTCAACATTTAATCAATGTAGTGATATATAAAATAACTCATCAAAGATATATATTTTTACATGAATACATCAATTAATTTGAATAGATGAAAGTTTAGTGAAAACCTATTGAAAACAAATGAAAACCAATAAAAACCTAGACCTCTAAGAAAGCCTTCCATGAAAGAAGAGGACCTAGGGGTAAAGAAATAATCATTTTGAGATAAAAGTAAACTTCTATCCAAGAGGAAAACTTTATCTTAACTGATTCTAATTCATGTAAGTTACGTTCTTATCCCATTTCATTGAGATTGATTGTACAAAATCTACTCCACTAAATTGGTGTTAAATGGCAATGTAGCATCAGCATAGATCCATTTTTTAAAGAGGATTTACCAAGCTTCGAGAGGGATCAAATCTCTCAAGGTGCAAACCCTTCCTCAATATTTGCACTCTAAAAAGAGGTAAATGATCAAATCTCTCGAGGTACAAACCCTTCCTCAATATTTACACTCTAAAAAGAGGTAAATGTTTTAATTCTAATTTGAACTGCAATAACTAACATGACAACTCATAAAGTTTCAATTTAAAATATTTTAATACCTAATTTATAGTAGGATGGTTGGCCTGAATGAAGAAAACACATTCTATTAGTTATAAATATATATATATCATGAAAAACATATTCAATAATTGAGATATGAAAGATCTAAGCATGTATATGTTTAATAACAGATCATATACTTCAGTGAGTATATATAGAGAAAGGTACTTGGATTTTTTACTCATCTCCTTGGTTGTAACTTAAGCTCTTCAAACGTAAATTGAGCTGCTCCTTGCATATACTCCATTCATCAGAATGTGCATTGATTTTTCTGAAAACTCCATAAGGGTCTAAAGCTAAAATATCTTTATGTTAAACTTTTGAAACATCAAGTTCTTTGCTTTTAAATTTATCTTCAGCGTTTGGAGCATTAAGTTAACAATGGCATTACAAAACCCACATTATATTAACATTGTTTTTTCACAATTAAGAGTTAATTTACCAATTCCAAGACTATCAGATAAACAAAAGTTAGCAAATTTGATTAAAGATTACCATAATTCTATGTTTTAATTCAATTTAGTGAAATATGATAACTAATGACTAGTTAGTCTACATCAGAATCTCAATCTCAGATATAGAATCCATATGATATGATGATATGTTCTAAAATGATATAATGTGGCCATGGGTTTTGATCATGCCCAATACAATTACAAATGGGCATATATTTATAAACAGAATGAAATCATTTAGGTGAAGTTGCCACGCAATACTAGAGCTACGCGACTGATTGCTCTTGAAATTTTCCATATTTCGTGCTGCACATTAATCCACACATTACTCCTCATCTGCTTCATCTCATCATCCATAGCAGTAGCAATGAGAGCACTCACACCAGGAAAAGACAACGTTCCATACTTGTTCTCCCCACTAGGTCCATATATCTGTCACAATGTTCTATATGTCAACTACCGTTCTCTCTCTATATATATCTATATGAACATGTTTAATACAATTACACAAGGTAAATGAAAAAAAATTACTTGTATGAAAGATGATCTTTTTCATCTTACATATGATCTTACCAAATGTTTATACCAAGCTTTTTCTGGAAGACCTTCTGCATCTGTGAATGCCCGTTCTCCCATGAGAAGGCGGTCATTCAAGTTCCTCACTTTTAATATCTTTCGATCCTCATTAACATTCTGAAATTTACAATCACCCTCTAATTAGGAATGAACAGTTATAACTCTCTATACTACATTTTTATTAACATATTACCTCTTCTTCCTTCCTCACTTGCCAAGCAGCCTTTCGCAGCTCGACAATTGACTTATGCACTGGATCTGCTGTAACATTCAAAGGAGGACCTGCAACCCTTAATTGTGCTTCCAATGTTTCCGCATATAACTGTTCAACAACATAGAAATTATAACATTTGCATTCAGCAAATTGCAACGCAGACAAAGTCATATATTAGTAGTTATAAGTACATAGTAAATGGCTTTCTGCCATGCCTTGACAAGAACAGTTGAAATTTAAACATGCCTGCAGGGTGTCCGCATAAGTGACGTAGTTGAAGGGTAGGATTTTACAATCAGCAAGATTGAGAGCTATTAGTCCCCAAATTCCCCCTACTGCAGATATTCCACAGTAAAAACTCTTTCAAATATCAAATAAAAAACCAGCATGGGTTATAAATGCAGTGGGATAATGGGCCAACGGGTCAAAACTTCGTGTTTTTGGAGAAAAATGATGGGAAATCAAACAGATGAATTTTGACAATGGATATGAATGAGGAAAACAACATTTTGTTTATGAAATTGTAAATATCAAATTTATAAACTGTAATTCACAAGTGTATGTTAAGAATTAGGCATTTTAAAGTTATCAAAACAGCAATTTCAATTGATTTGTTAATGAATTTCAAGAAAACTGAATCGCTGGTCAGTCAACTTACTAAATTAAATTAAAATAAATACAAATTGAAAAAATTGAAATAATTAACACTTTTTCCTATTTCATTACTAATGACATCTGAACATATAAAACCCATATATATCTAGCATGCAGAAAAGGTACAGCTGAGGAACAAGCCATATTGCTAATTAGAAAAGGATTCAATATTTCATGAAGGATAGGATTTTGTACATACATGCAACATGTCTATGAAATAGCGGGTCGCCAAACTTGGCCATCCAATTATAGTCGTCATAGATAGAGTGATAGACAGGAAAGACTACCATGTGGCAGAAACCATATATACTGTTAGTGTTGTAAACAAAGTAACTTCAAAAAATATATAAATTATATTCCACATAATAATCTCTTTCAGCAAATTAATAGTTATCACCGTTGCCAAAGCGGATATCAATAACAGGAACACCAACATGCTGTAGAAACGATGCATAATCTGAACCTGCTCCCCCCAATCTTCCAATCTGACAATCAAAGTTTATACAGTAAAAGTGTTTAAAATCAAACGATATCTTAGAATAAAACTAAATATTCCATTAAGGCATGAAATTGTAAACTATATATTAATGGAAAGAATCAACAACAAAAAACCTGGTTAAGCACATACTCCAGGACTTGAAATATTGTCGGGGTCGAGCGATGTTTGATAAATCGTCTTGTCGGGACTATCGGGGTCTTCTACCTAAAGAGAATTTGTCATAAGCACAAAGCAAATATTTGTGCTATTATTGAAATTACAGAATAATGTGAGTAACGAAATAACTGTCCCAACAACAACCTTCTTAGTTATCTCATAAAGAAAATCGTCGAGTTGGGGTGTGGAAGAAGGAAAGAAACCAGGTCCCATAACCGCCGTATCAACATTGATATAAGCAACTGCTTCTGAAAAGAGTAAATCGGAATTTTGCTCCACCCACTCTGTTGATCCAATCTGCATCACAATTGGAAAATCTAAGGAAGTAGACAACCAACTAATTGCTAAGAATTTTTTTACGATGTAGTTAAGATTTAATTGATGTTATGCCAATTTATGAGATATATATGAATCTGAACAGATTGTAGAGTATATAACTTGAGTGGGCCTAGTGGTAAGAACATGTGTTTCATCTTAGGAGGTCAAAAGTTCAGATTCAGAGGAGGTAATGGTATACTTTATTAGTCAAATCCCTGCAGGGAAGGGTCTTTTGTCTTACAAACAAGGCAGTCTCATACACTAATTTGGTGCCTAGCTAAGCTGTGACCTTAAAAATAAATCATAATAGAGAAGTTGAACAAAAACCTGGTGTAAAATAAGATAAAATTGTGGCAAAAATGGATAACAAAATGATATTCTATCAATTTAGATCAGCTGGATGATTATTTACACAAAACAACAGCAACTTCAAGAGAATCTCTATATATTAAAAGTTCTTAATTCAGGATAAGTTCTGATCACCTATCAATTGGAACAGGGAGAAATTGAAGATGGGTTGCCTGTGATGTCACATTGCCCCATATTATAGGACCCATATAGGACAAGTGAGACAGAAGTAGTCAATTCAATATGATGATTTGAATAGCTTATATAACTTGTTGAGTTATTAAACAAAACAACTGAACTTTTATATTAAGGATGTTTAGAACACTGAAAAAAAATGTATATTACACATCAAAATGTCTTTGAAATAATGAACATCAAAGATACATATAAAATTTTGAACTTCTTTATTTGATCCAATGAAAAAAAATATTATATTCTAATATTCTATAAATTATGCAAATATTAATAAACATACCAATAACATATTCATGATAAGACACAAAGAAAACATACCAAAGAGTATTCTTCTGCATCCCAGTTGCAGAATATTATACTTCTTCGAGGCTGCCAACCTTGTTTTAGCAGCATCCCAAAGTTATTTGCTATCTAGACAATACAAATCAATATGCACTGAAACCTGTCAAAATTATTTAGAAGAGAAAATGTATCAAGCTATCTGGATATGAGTATATCATTGTTATCAAAACTCTAGAAGAATAGACGTTCCACTATTTGGGGTCCCTGCCCCAAAAGTCCAAGCATCTCTTGTGATTCCCCAGCAGAACATACCTGAAAATTAAGCAACAGATATCTCTTCAGATCAAACTGAGAAGAGAAATTTTAGAACAGGCATTATGAATGTATTAAGTGAAAATATCAGGATAATGGTATAAAACCCAGTTCATGGCTCTGCGGAAAAACTTACCCTTGTTCGCTGCCATAAGCGCAAAAGAATCTTAACATTATAGTTACCTGTAAACATATCTAATATCCCTTAATCTAAGGGCTGTTAACTGGATATCCTGCGACATGGGCATCCACATAGGAATCCAACTGTTCATCAATGCCAACATGGACGTACAGGTGAGTATACACCTTGAGCTGGATTGAACCTATCGGATCTCCTAGGTACAGTGAAGACAGAAATCTATATTCCGTGCCAGTTGCTGGTCAAATTTCAGTACCTGCTAATGAACCGATTGTTTCACAACCGAAGACTTGTCTCTAAAAAAATCAGCAAGCAAGAAATTTTTATTTGTTTTTACAGGTTTCCAGATTCACTGTGTGAGAAGAAATATTTAGAACAAGGTTCAGAATAAACACCAAGCTGTTGATTTAGCCCCATAGGTTGTCTGTTCTACTAGTCCTTCCGGGTTAGGTATCGAGTTTCATCTAAGACAGGAATCACTGAAGGTAAAAAAAAATTGTTCCCTTGGTTGATTTGGTAAAGACTCCCGAGCAAAGGACAGTTATCATGCAATTCTTTGATTTCTCGGTTGGTATCCTGTTGCCTTGCATAATACTGATATGCTTCATATTGCAAAAATAATGATTTAGTTGATGTGGCTGAGGAATATCCTTGCATTTATGTTGGTAAAAACTACAAGGACCTTCATTTTTATGTCTTTATTAGTTAATGATTTGGTCTTATGAAATTGCATGTTAGATTCAGGGGCTTTGAACAACATCATGCCCTATGGAATGATGAAGCAATTGGGCCTGAAAGTCACAAGACCATATCAAAATGCATATCCAGTGGACAGTTGAAAGGTAAAAGTAGAGGGGTTAATTAAGGATCTACATATTCAGTTAATTAGGGATATACTTAGAGAGAGTTATTGTAACAGACTTGCAGTCTGCCCAAACTTTTTTCTTTCAAACTTGGGAATTTTCCCAACTTCGCATCAGTTCCTACAGTTGTACTGCACTGCCTTGCCTCAGCCACAGGGGTTAGACCAACCTGTGCTTGCTACGACCGGACTACGCCTCTTCGCCTAAGGTCTTCCCATAACTTTGCCTTAGACTACAAACCATCAAATGCAACTAAGTCCAACTTTACCAAGTTCATTTAACAATCAAGCATGTGTCCAACCGCAGCCTCTAAAACATGCCAACAATACTTAGTCTTAACAACATTCAACACTCAGAAAATAATCCACTTAGCCAATGTCAACAATTAACCAACTTTAAGCATCGCATGAAATAGAATAGCATTCATCCCATTAGACAAGTCAGTTTATCCATCCACATGTATAGCCAGTTGTTACGATGGTACCAGCACCAGCGCACCTGCAGAGGTACCCCAGGGAGAGGGTGTCTTTTTTTTTTACCAAGAGGGGTGTTTAGCCATCTTATTCTCAGGTAGGGGTTATGGCCAGACCCTCTGGTTTCTCCTTTGGAAGTACTATGGCTTAGTGGCATCGCTGACTGCCTCATGAAAGGGTTTGAAACCCTGAGGTTGGTGTTCGGGGATTCCAGGGATGTATCACTGGGTCAAATGACCCCGACCTTGTTTTATCATTCCAGCGGCAGATTCTTCAACACTGAGGCGCATACTTATCCTTCAGAGCACCTCCAGCGCCCTCCTGGCCCTCCAGCTCACTAGCGCCCTCTCTGAGCCCCTCTATAGAGGATGACGTCATCCTTTGAGAGCAAACTGTATGCTTGATAAAAAGGGGGGCGTTGAGGGTTTTCATCACTGTTGGGGTTAGTTGGGGTATTACGACTCCCCCTATGCAGTCTAGCCTTCAGTTCAGTCCGATATGCTCATTTTTAGAAACACCCCAATTTACCCACTACTTTGATTAATTTATATTATTTTTGTTTTAATTTTAAATTGACATTTTAAAAAGGCATGTCGGCTTGGATTTTAATTATTTTTATAAAAGTGAGTGTAAAAAGTACAAATAACTTTTCATCACTTCATTTTTACACATCAACTTATGGGATTACACTTTTATTTCTGATTTTTGCCCTCACTAGGGCTCTTTGAGTGATGCACACCTCTTGAGTATGATCATGCTTGCTAGCTTGGGGACAAATCTTTTGGAATCTTTTCTCTTGTTTCTTTGCTAAGGTAATGCTAAAAGTTGTTTGCTTGACACATGCACAAGAAGGTATCTAAATCTTTCTCTTGATGTCTTTTTGTTAAATGTTGGATGTATGCTTGTTTAAGGTTGAATGGTAGCCATTGGAATTGCATTTTGCCCTAGAATAAGTCATTTTCTAACCTTTAGTTACCCTAGCATTGTAAACTTGAGTTTTAGGTTTCCAAAGTTTGTCTTAGCTAGGGCATCATCAACCAACTCTTGAAATTGTTGAAGAAGCCCTAGCCTTCCAAACTTGGCAAGCACCATCTCAAGAGGAGGGCCATCCTCTTTGATGCTCTAGGGTTAGGTGAACGCCATTAATAAAACCCTAAGTTGTTCATCTACTTTTTAACCTAAAATTCTGAGTTATGTATATGTTGTGAATATTATTCTTAGCTTAGTTTTTAATGATTTTTCATGTTTTATGTTAATTTTATGAGCTATTTGCATTTTTATTTTATTAAAAAAGCCCTAAATTTCTGAGTTTGCCCTAGCTGCAGACCCTGAAACCCTAGTTGCAGGCTTATCCACCCCTACGATCTACCTCTTCCTTTCTCAAAAACCTTCGCCCTACCTCCTCACCTATTCGGCCTTCCTCCTTTACCCTATCTGCACCTTCGGCCTCCCCTTCTGAGCCTTCGCTGCTCCCTTCACAAACTCGGACCAGCTGCCACCTTGCTGCTGCTCCTCCCACCGTCCGCAGCCCTCTCCCTTCCATCTAACTCGGCCTCCCTTTCTTCCTTAGTCCTCACCCTCGGTCCTCTCCTAAAGCACCTCGCTTGCCACCTGCTAAACCCCCGACCTGTCATCCCCTTCACTGCTGCCCTCTCCTCTATTCCTTCCCCTTTTCCTTATTCGCTGCCCCTTTATTCCCTTCATCCCCTCTTCCATCCACTTCTCCTACCTTCCTTCCACTCCCTTCTCCATCGTCTTCCTGCTCCTTTTTCTTCTCACTCTTCTTTTCCCTATCCGGGCCCTTTCCAAGCCTAATACAGGTCTGCAAATTTTTGCAGACCCTGTGTGTTGCATCCTTTGCTGCCCTAACCTGTAACACAAAACAAAAAAAACAATCAGAAGTTAATATGCCAAGTTAGCTCAGAATTTAGCCACTTTTAGTTAGCTTTTCTCGTTTTAGTTTTGTCAATTTCATACACCATAAAAGATACATCTCTGCTGCATCTCCTTATTGTACAGATCTGAGTTTTATTTTTGGTTCGAATTATAATTGACTTCTAATGGTTAAAATCTGGTTATTGGGTGAATTAAATGAAGTGTCATCTGATCTTTGTATAATTGATACTAAGTTGTTGGTTGAATGGTTTAATGTTGATATTAAAATCTCTGGAATGATAATGTAATAAAGATTGGTCTTAGTTGGTTGCTATTTCAATCCTTTGATACACACACTGACGAAGGTTAACACATGCGCACTGAAGGCAACATACAGATTTGGAATTATTGCCTTGTTTAGTAATTTTTGAACGAACTTAGCTACTGAATGCATACTTACAAGATTCTGATATACACACACTGACGAAGGTTAACACATGCGCACTGAAGGCAACATACAGATTTGGAATTATTGCCTTGTTTAGTAATTTTTGAACTTACTTAGCTACTGAATGCATACTTTATTGATGAATGATCTTTCCTCACATATTATTATCTTTTAAATGGTGTTATCATTGATCACTGTATTACCTGCCTACAATCTTTGCATATCTACTTGATATACCTAATTGATGAATGTAATGATATTGAATTGACCTTACACTTTCATTGAATGATTGGGTATAATTGGTGATCATATGTTTTGCCTAAATTACACTTATTGGCATTGGTTGACAAGTTTGTTAGCTTATTTTCATATTGCCTCCATTTAGGCACTGATCTAACTAGTATTTGCATATAGAAGATAGTTTTGGGTTGCATCAGTGTCTTCCAGGTTATCAAAGGGTACTTCTCCTTAGAGGTTCCGACACTCCGAAGAAGTTAGGATTGTGATCGAGGTGACATTGGATCACTCTCCTTATTTTTGCTTATCAGGAACTAGCCCTGCTAGTTTGCCCGGTAACACCAGCCTTCCAAGGTGGATGCCTTAACACTTTATTAATGAGAAGAATGTTCAATACACAACAAGGGAGAGCAACCGCATGCAAGCCACTCTTTTACAGCAGTACAAAGACACCAAGGCAAACAAACGTCTTGCCAATGTCCAACAGTTCTGCACCAAGCAAACCTTGAAGCTACTGCACGCCTACCTTTTGCAAGTCCTATTCACCACTCTACCTTTCATCCAGCCAGTCCAAATTCACCCTCTTGTGAAACCCCAAATTTCAAAGCTCACTTTGAACTTCTCTACACTTGGATGAATCTCCTTGAGTGAATGCCTTAGGCACTCTAAAGCCTCTTCTATATATGCAAGTCTTGCCAACTCTCAGCAAGCCACTCAAAGTCTAAGTGATCTCAAGCATCTGCATGCTACCCACATGACTTGGTTGTCGACGCCCATCTCTCATGGTGTCGCACCCACTTTTCCACGCAATCACGATCACAAGCATGTCCAATGCCCAATTGCCCACAAGTGTGCCCATCGCATCGACGCCCATTGCAAGCATGTCCAGTTAACTGCACCCTTCACGTTCACGCCCATCTCAAGTGTGCCAATTTCCCATCACATCCGCATCCATCTCATGTGCCTTCGGCAAGTGCACCCGTCACATCACATCCATCACAACTCTATTCGACAAGTGTACCCATCACATCACGTCCATCTCGCGTCTGTTGCAAGGGTTCCTCTAGCCAGTGCACCCATCACATCATGATTACCACAAGTGCCTCCAATAGGTTGTTCCCAAGTGCACGCACTTGGTCCACCCAGCCAATGTGCCTCTAACCAACATGCCCAAGTCATCTATAAGTGGATCAATTACTCCTATCACTTCATTCATCAAGCATCGCATATGCCTATGGACAAGGTTGCCCACGACAACCATCTTTGTCTTTTGGATATGTGTTGTACTCTTTGTAGGTTCCTAGAGAAAAGGGGGTCTAGGGCGCTAGTGAGGCCCCCATTGGGGCTTTGGGGGGAACGCACCCAAAAAAAAAAAAATTGGCTTCGTTTTTGGTCCATATTGAGTTGTTTTTGACCCACTGTAAACTAATTTCGGTTAAGGAACTAGGGTTGAAATCTAATCCAAGTTAATGGATTAGGGTTTTCAATGCTATAATATTGTATTGTAAATAGAAAAGATAGTATAATGAGACAAAGAGTGGAGAAACTCTCGGGAATGTTGGTTCTTCCCGTTTTGGGTTTCCAAGGTAAATCTCTGTGTAATGTGTATGAGCCATTGTGAATTCTTGTGTTTTAGATTTTGTTTGGTATTTCTTTTCTTACATAGGTTTATCAAAACTCTTCACTGTCTTGTCAAGTTCCCTCCAAGTTCTCTTCGTCTATCCAACACGTGTGAGTTGCCATTGTCTAAGGTGTACCTTTCCTCCGGGCAAAAGCACCCAACATCCATGGTGTGCCTTGCCAACGAGCCAAGGCACCCCCTAACCGACTCATCTAGCCAAGATCCTCTCATCATGCATGTTCATACCAGCAAATGACCACCAAGGTGATCATGTGACAGAGGTGCCTGAAGCCTCTCGAGGCTAGGGCCTTACATCCTCCCCCACTAAAACCCACTACCATCCTCAACAACAACTACAAGAAATGCTGTCCTCCAAGTCTATTGTCCAACCTCATCCACCCACGGTTGCCTCCAACCACTCCACATTGTCTTCAGAAGTATACTTGTGCAACCATTGCTTCCTTTGCATGAAGCAACTTTACTCAAGTCTACCCACCATGTCTCTCAAATAGCACTGTCACGATTGCTGTCTTGCGATCCCACTGCTGCTGCAATTGTTTCTCACTATTGCAACAACTCAACATCCACTAAGAAGGTTGTCCAGATGCCCAAGTGTTACACCCCTTTGACCCTTTTGACTTACTACTGCTTTGGTGCTTAACCATTTCTACCATGTTTTTGTACATTGTGTCCCCCATGTTCTAAAAACTAGTTGGGTGATCAATCCAACCATTAAGTCCATCTCATGAGAATGCACTCCTCATGCCTAAATTGGTCCTTTCCATCTACGTTTCAAACAACCTGCACAACTCTTCTAAGGTAAGGCAATTCATCACTCTTGCCTTAAAATTGCCACAAAGGCATCACAATCACCTTTGCCCTCTACTCTAACTTGAGAGAATTTTCGAAGGCTCTACTACCTACTCGTAGGTAGTGAGCCAAGCTCACACTGTAATCTACAAACATCGTATGGTAGGTGGTTAGCAACAACACTACCAAACAAAGTGTCCAACTTGTGCTTTGTGCACAAGTATCTTAGAACTGCATCCCTCTCTAACGGTCGCAACCCAATTCCTGTAATTGGCCAGGTGTCAACTAGAAGTCATAAATCCCCATCACATATCCTCAAAACTCCACAATGGCAACTGGGTCTCTGTTTAAGAAGCCATACTCTTCCACTACCATGCCCAACTGAGATCCTTCAACTATCTCTATGATGTGCAAAGGTGCCTTAGCCACCTTCGCAACTCTGTCCAAGAAGTCCTCCTCTTCCACTACCTCTACAATGCGCAAAATGCCTTAGGCCCTCAACCACCTATGCAACTTGCTACTTCTTCTTCTTGATTTTCCCCTACGTTGATTTACTCCACTTTTTATCAAGTGGTTGAATCTCCTCAACGTCCTCAACTAGCTGTTGCAAGCCCTCTAAAACAACAGAAATGTCACCCTCATCTTGTCAATTGCCATGGAGATGAAGAGCACTTAATTCGTGCAAGGCTCCACAAACTTGTTCTTCAACCTTGCCACCGTTCTGCGTCTGAGAGTCTTTTTGTGTAACACTAGGTAGGTGCCTCCATGCACTGTTGAAACCTAACACTTATATTGTTTTCCATCATCAGTGATGTATCCCTCTCGTTTTCTTCTCCGTGTGCACAACTCTGCGTTCAACAAAGTGCACCCCAGTAGGTGTCTTTACTACTGACCCTCACAATTGTTGCTCGTGCAAGTGTCACTTGCCTCCAACATCTTGCTTCTAGTCACCCTAAGTACACAACAGTTTATTCTTCTTCAAGATTGACTCCACCAAGGTCTCCAATGCTGCCAAACTTTACTCCGTATGGTCTCCACCATCATGTGCACCTAAGGCTGCTTTACCCAAAATTGGCTTCTCTTGCACCTATGCAATGATGCAAGGCAAGTCTGCAGGCTCACTAGTTGCCTCAATCAACCTTATGGTTGACATTATCGACATGCTTCCCGACTTCCTTCTAGTCATCGTCGACACATCACAAGTCTCACCAAACATATAAGAACATCAAACAGTTCTCATGGAGCACTAGAACAACTTTGGGAAGATTGAGATAGTATTGCCCCAAGATTACTACATGTTCATCCAACGGAGCCACTATTAAGTTCATACTTCCCAAACCTTCAAAGGTGCGAAGCGAACTTCTCCTGCTACCAACTTCTCTACTAAGTTTACCACATTGAATGAGGCCAAACTTCCTTTAAGCTTACGATGAAATGCTATAGCAGTTCGCTCACTCACAAAGCTATGGGTCGCACTGGTGTCAATCAAGGCTAACACCTTCGATCCACTCAAGTTTGCATTCACAAAACTGAGGTCATTCATGCCTCCATTTTATGAATCCCATTTATGACTTGTCACAAACTTGCCTAGACCTACTGTCAAGGTGCCCAGAACCTCCATCGTTGCCTTTGAAGTCTCCTGCACTTGGGTTGCTCCCAAGTCCATTGGTTTCACAAACAATGTTGGTTGCACTTGAACCTCTTCCAAGCCTTCCAACCTTGACTTCAAAGGACAATTAATGGAAAAATGGTTATGATAGCAAAGAAAACATGCAACATTCTTTCCTCTACACTTGGATAATTTAGGTTGCACCTTTGTTGTGAAGTTGGCCTCCTTTCCGAATGATTCTAATCTCTGTCCCCAAGTTTCCACTTGTCCTGCCAAAGTTTGCACTTTCTGGGACCTGTTATCACATATATAGTAGCCGGGCTACCATACATTATTTTTCTCATTCCAGTACATTATTCAGCCAGCTCCCTTGCATTTGAGATGCCGAGATGAGCATTTATATTGGATCACTATCAGATTGTGGACAGCAGTTATATTCCCCATGCCATGACTGAGTTTCAGGACACTCAGAGAGATGCCCGATATAGCCATTATGCCATTGGTACAGAGCAGACAGTAGTGCCCAGAGTTACAGCAGCAGTCTCAGAGGACAGATGATGGTACAGGTTGATGAGCTTTCAGGTATATGACTCAGCAGGTATACTATTGTGTTATGGTTAGATTGCTTTTATACTTATTCTTATAGCATGTCTTAGCACTTAGTGTCATGATCTGGCGATCATATAGATATGTTGACCTGGTTGACCTATTATATATATATTACTGTCCCTACTCAGACTTAGAAGTTCACTATTCATACTCATTGGTACATACCCTCCTTAGGGAGAATAGAGGTGATCATTACACCATACTATGGCTTGCTAGTGTTGGCTTCATCTTTTCATTGTCTTCATCCATCCGTGGCCTACCTTTTAGATTATTACCTTGATTTGCTACTTGACTAGTGACATGGAGGACCTTTCCCCACTGTAGCCTCTGTACTGGATGAGCTTCCTTGTTTATTGTGTCTCGGCTCTGAGTTGGTGACAAAACTTACCTATGGTGAGTTGGAGTTCCTTGAGAATTCCCCCTAGTCACTAAAGTTGTGTTGGCTAAACCTGAAACTTTTAGTGCTGCCATCAATACAAAATCTGGAAAAATCAAATGCTATATCTTGTATATGAAAGAAATGCCAAATGAAAATGGCCATGAAAAATAAAATGTTATATCTTTTGGAAAAATAAATACCTAGGTAAACAAGCTGTCCATGACACACCTAGAAGTGCTCAGGTAAACAAGTGCCTTAAAAACACACCTGCAGCAGAAAGCCTAAAAATAAATGTAAATCTATGCAATGTGTTTGTAAACACACATAGATCAAGGCTATGGAAAACTCAGGCCCAAAAAGCAATGGAACTTAAATGTTATATCTAAACAATTGCTGGCCTTGCTTGTATTATGGATTGTGCGCATCTGTGAAGGTGAATAAACCCTCTTTAAACAACTCATCCATTTGTGAGACACCGCCATTCCCTGTGTTATTGCTCATTCAGTATATACTATGGTGTGTATTCCCTTTCCCTTGCCAAAGTGTCACAAAGTCAAGATAGTCAAGTCATCCCTTAGCCTAGCCATTTATGTCAGCCCTCACCCTTCACTAGCAAATTGATCACAACTATGAAGTGAGTATGATCCTGAAAGTCTAGTCTGAGTAATAATAATAACTAACGACACTATATATTTGGATTTAGATCGCCAGTCATGATTACTCTGTGTTATAGAAGCTATTTGAATAAATTGTAAAGCATGTATTAACCTTGACACCTTGCAGCAGCTATTGATGATAGTCTGAGTTGTATTTGGTCTTGGTTAGACCTAGTTTGACCATGGAGGACCATGGGACATGAGATGTTGGACCTTATGATGATATGGATAGATGATATATGGTCTATGTACACATACAGGATGATTCTATGCAGCAGCTACAGGGTATGATGATGATTCTGGGGTTACAGCAGTGTTTGTATATATACAGCGCATTATTATTGGCCCTGTTCCGGTATATTGGATATTTATTTTGATCATGCAGAGACTCATATAGTGTATGAGTACACATCTTGGATAGATTTGGACCTTCTGAGTCCAATGGGACAGTTTGTTTTCAGTTCCGGGCACTTACAGTGATGATTTAGCCTCAGTAGGCTGTCCTAGTGCAGTTTTGGCCTGTTGGAGGCCCTGTCGGAGCAGAGATGACTTTTATCCGGATGACCTAGGGCGCTGATGATGGAGGGGGTGGTCCAGCCACTTGTTTTTACCATATTACCCCCCTCCCGGACACATTGGCACCCTCACCTTGACAGCGCCATCACTCCAGGAGGCAGTTTGGGCAGTTTCACGTTTCCCGAGGCATTTCAGGATTGGTAGAAATGGCTATTGAGGAAATCGATTTGGGCTACTGAGGCAAAGTTATGGCATGGGATGATCAGTGATGATAGATCGGGACCTTCCACACCTCCTCCTGCAGTTTCAGCTTCATCGGGGCCCGCATCCATCACTTATGGCACTTTCTGTGGATTTTTTGAGGTCTTTGAGGACCACGACTTCACCTTGGAGATACACTACTTCACCTTGGAGGCACGATTTGGTAGTTTCATGATTGTTTATTGGTTATTGTGCCATGGGGATTGACCAAGGAGGGATAAAATTACCCCTTGGACCCACCATGAGCCTCTTATGATATTTTGTCATCATGATTTGGTGGGATTCCCCTCTCCTAGGGCGACTTTGTCCACTTATGTTATATTTTATGTGTGATCCATGTATTATGTTGTTGAGCTCATCTCAACCATTGATTAGACATTTGTATCTTTTAATCTTAGCCACTCATTCAAAAAGTGGTTAGGGTTTTGGTGCCTCTCCTTCCTATTTAAAGGAGAGAGCCTCTCATTGTAAAGGGACTTTTGGCTCTGGATTATTGGAATAGAAAATTATTATTGCATCTATCTCCAATGTTGTGGTGAATGTTTTTGGTGTTCGTTCGTTGGTTCTTCCTTTGCACTGAGTTATTGGAGATCTTGTTTGCCATATCTTTTGTACCACGATTTTGCATCTACAGGTGGAGGCCGATTTGCTTGGAGGAGGAGGTATTGGTAGGGGAAGACTCTCCCTACTTCTTCTTTGGAGCTCTTCGTTGGTAACAGGGAGTATTACTGTCCCAGGACCTTCTATTTCATGTTACTATTTGCATTTCTCTTGTATTTCTTCCATACTTGCTCTTACTGATTGAATCTTCATTCCTTGGTTTGACAGGTAGAGGAAGGCGCACTTGTGGACTAGGGCATCAAATTGGCAAGCAAATCAACAATCTCTCATTTGATCTCTGCAGGAATCTTCCTCAACATCAAGGCATCTCATCCACATCATTCAGGTATGATCTCAAGGTAAGTTCTATCTCCATGATCTATCCAATTGTCAAAAACATTTAAAACCCTAATTAATTAAAACCCCAATTTTGCATTTTCTCAGATCTACTTAGATCTATTGGGTTGTTGGGCGTAATATTAAGAACCCACCTCTATAGCATCCACGGCATCCCGGATCTATAGTTTGGTGAGGATTGGCTTCCATTTGACCCCCTTCCCAGGCCAACTTAGCTTCTCCCAAGCAAGGCGCACTTCCTAGTTTGAGCAGGTTGACCTAGATCTAAGCGATGGGTGTTTGAGATTCCACTTGATTTGACATCTACACATCAAATAACATACACCCAGGTTGTCACTTTTCTGAAATTCACCTTGTGGGCCCTATTCCACATTTTAAGGGATTTAATCCCCATTTTGGACCACTTGGAACACTTAAACTCAGATCTACTAAGATCTAACCGGTGGATTTCCACGAAATTATATTTCCATACTCCTACCTGACCGATCTATCCGGATCTAAAGTTTGGATGCCATCCGACTTGTTTTGACCCATCTAACCCCACTTTTTAGCCTCCTTGGGCAAAGTCGCACCACCTTGGAGAAGTGAGTTCACTCACTTCGAGGAACTGGGTACTTGAGATTTTTGGAGATCTGAAACCGGAATAATTCAAAACCTAGGTCTAGACTGTCACTTTGTCAAATCTTGCCTTGGGGATTGCATTCCTTGTTTTAAGGGATTGTGGTCCACTTGGGTCAAACCTAGATCTAGACCCATTCATCCATCAAGACCTCTATTGCCCACTTGTCCCAAGTACTAGGAGTCCTAAACCACAAGTCAACTTTACTTTGACTCCACTTCCCAATTCCCAAGGCACTGGTCTCTCTCCAAGGTAGTTCAACCTTCCTAGATTGTTGGATTGACTTGTGGATTGACCTATGCATGGTGAACTAAACCTTTGAAGCAATCATGTATCATGGTCAAGCTTGTCATCTGTACTAGTTAGCCCCAATACAACCCTTAACTACCCTGCATTGGACACGGTTCCCAAGGCAGTGGATCTTTTGACATTGAACTAGTACACTAGCCCTAGATCTCATTACAAACATCATAAGTCACTCTTACATTCAACTATGAACCAAAGCTATACCTATTGAACCCCTCACTTGGCTTGTGACTTCATCCTTAGGTCTAGGACAAACCATACACCTAACTTCACTTAGAAATACCCTGATTTGGTGTCTTGGTTTTGATCTCTCCGGTCGGGAGTAGATCGGGTCTCCCCCTTTGTTGTCTGGGCTAGATAACATAAAGCGAAGGTTGCCTCGACTGGCGTGACAACCATACATATTGGAGGTCGAGGTGATCGTGGTTGCACCTTTTGAGTTGCCCTTCCCTATTGCCATCCATGACTGGATCCATCCATAGGGGTAACTACATCTTAGGTGATAACAGGACCAAACTTCAACATTCACACCGGTCTGTCTATTCTAGCTGCCTCATATTTGCAAGGCACATCTCAAGGGTTCTTGGTGCCAACATCCATGTTCCAAATTCCAATAACACAGCGTCCATCTTAATCTTTCATGACTCTTTCTCTATACCATCATGTTGTTACCGCTCAAAATAGCACCCTAATGAAAGCCCCAAATCGCAGTGCTACAAGGGTAAGCACAAAAGGAATTGCACCCAATGTCACCACAACACAACTCCTTACGCTTTAGGTCAAAGCCAAGGGGGAGTCCCTAATGTACGTGAAGTAGATTTGCAAACCAATCAGACAAAGCACAACTACCTCACAAGCAACCTCTTAACCAACGTCAATGCCATATGGAGTCAAAGCAATGAATAAAAGTACTTTCAAGAGGATAGGAGTTAGAATAATAAATGCACCCAATTAAGCCAAATGACCAAAAGACTTGCTGCTGTTATGAAAGGACAGCCAGCATAAAGTGCCTCGAAGATAGATGAGAACCAATTAGAACAATACCAACTTATCGAGGAAGGTGTGCCCAATAGAGAGGGGTAAGAAAAATACCTTTGGGGAAGCCAATAGATGAGTAAAACCAATCTGGAAATGATGTACCAGGTCTGGTTTATGCCCTAACCAGCCCCCAAAAAATCTCAAGCAGGTCAACTCAAACCACTAGATGAAGACCAAAGTGATTAAGGTTGTTAGTAGACCTTGTCTTCAGCTTATACGGCTCTTCAAAGTTGAATTTAGATGGTTGTACCTATCAAATCAGATCTGAAAACATGCCAGCACTTGCACAAAAGGTCATATCTCTCAAACTAACCACAAGAAGAAGACGCCCTTGGAGATTAGCCACAAAATCAAGGGAATACTTCACTTTTGATGGATTAGATTTTTGACAAACACAATATTTTTTGTATTTTTTATATATTTAATTTTGAGGACTTTTTGGAATATACTATTTTTTTGTATTTTTTCAAATAAAGATGTAGAGATTTTATAAATTTTGATGAAGAAGGAATTAGACCTTAATCTTATCCCTAGGGCAATGAGAAAAATCAGGGTCAATGCCCTCTCAAGAATTGGCAATTCACATGCTATAAAATTAAGGCAAGGACTAGAAACCCTAGGTCATAGTAGTCATTGACTGTAATGTTCCGTTTTGATAAACCGGAACATCTGACATGCAGAGCATGCGAGCCATAACTCAAGAGCATGCAAGCATGCATCAATCAAGTTGCATGCATGCAGAAAGTGTGTTGCATGCAACTCAACAGTCAACTTAATAAAAGAAAGAAAAGCAAGTCAGGGCATGCAATCTCAACATGATAAAAGATGGAAAAAGTAAGTTACTCGGTATCTATTGTTATTATTCATTGTTGAGATTCATTTTGAGAGCTCTGAGAGCTGATTTAGGGTTGAGAGCGGATTGCCCTAGCCAACATTGATTTCAACGGTGAAATCTGTCTGTCCTAGTCAATCCAAAGGATAGGTCATCCGGATCTATCATCTGTGCTTCAAGAAGAAAAAGGATTGTTTGAATTATAGGTCAGTGTTTGGTTATATTGGCAGCTGGGCGCATTAATACTGCTGAGGATTATTACTTACAGGGTTTTATTGATAAGGAAAGATGCATACCTCTTGGAAGTTGGAGTACAAGAGGGGTTGTTCAATGGTGAGAGCCATTGCTCACAGAGAAGAGGCGCAGCAATTTATAAAAGGAACAGCATAACCTTTCATGGGAGCTGCGTGGGCATTATAAAACGTGGATCTCTTGGACAGCTCTATCCCAACACAAGGAAGTCACGAGTTCTGATTTGTATTGGTCTTTCTCTCACATAGACCCTTTCCCTTCACTCTGGCAGCAACACCTAGATTAAGAAGCTAGGTCTGTCTCTAGAGAGGTCGTCATCTTTCATAACCATTGACCAGTATCAAAGATACTATCAATTTACTGTTCAGCTAGCACCTAACTTTCATGAGCAGCGAGTATCTAATCTAAGCAGCAAGCCATTGCTTTGGGGGTCTTGATCCACTTACAATATGAAGGTAACACTAATATGAGGAGACATCAATAAAAAAGGGTTCACGCCTTCATCCAAGGAATCTTGCAAGCTGCTACAGGAATCTTACAGGATTTACAAGCTGCTACAGTCACCACTGTACAACATTATCACTGCATAAGGAGTACCACGAGCTGCTATAGCAGGAAGGAAACTGTTCAACCTTTACTATCACATATCCTTGGTGTTTCAATGGGGAAAGCCATAGTTTTGTAGTTGTTGGGCGCACTTAATAAACTGTCATCCATTCCCTACGTATTCCAGAATGTATAGAGGACATTACATCAAGGAGGACCACTCTCACGCTCAAGATTCCAGGTCTCAGATTATTTTATGAATCTGAAATATTGTGTTGATTAATGGTTGATACAAATATCAAGGAATCATTGTTTACTATTGCATAATATTCTCAGTTGAATTCGTGGGTTGTCAAGTGGAACTATTTTGTCAATTACACTCTATTTATACCAGCTGTCATGTTTGATGAACAGGGGTTAGATTGTTATTTTAATATGGCATACACTTGATCTTGGGTAAACACATTATCATACAAACCATGCAAGCAACTACAAGTCAGTAAATTAGCAAGTATCAAACAAAGTGAGCGAAACTCAGTGAAAGGGCAGTATTCCCTACTTGGGATATTACAGTGGTATCAGAGCATGTTCCTCACCAGTTGTGGGAAACATGCATCTTTAAACAGTTAAATAAATCCAACTTATACAACTATTGCCACATACAGAAGTGGAAGTGGTTACATCAATGGCAGTAAGTATAGAGAAAAAGGAGCCTAGTTGGGAGAAGGTAATGAAGGACCTTGCCGAGACACAACAGAGGTTAGAGCATAGCTTGCTGCAGTTTGAAGCTTCCCTATCTCAAAGCAAGAAGCGAAGGTTGAGTGTGTTTATAAAGGTAGCGTCCAAAAGTCTCTACGATGAGTTTGGTTCAGTGTACGGTGAATCAGAAGTCATTATTCATCCCACAAATGAACCTAGGAAGAGAAAAAATCAATTAAGAGAAGAACCTTGTTTCACATGTCAGGATACTTGGACACCTAGTCACACATATGGAAACCCTAAAGATGAATATCTCCATGCATCTACAATTGAGGAGCACCTAACGCTTCAAGATGGCTACAAGATTGACGAGGAAGTGGAGAAAGATGAACATGAAGTACAGGTTGATGGTAAGCTTGAAATGGAGTTAACAGTACATGATGAGGATGTGCATGAAGAGTTGGTATTAGAGCTATCTTGTGAGTTTAGCAACACCAACACATTTGATGGGTTGATTGTGGACAGGCCGTGTGGTGAGTTAGAGTTGGTACACTCTTCATCATCTACAGCAGGAGTTTCGACATTTAGGACAGGCGAGATACATGAGGAAAGGCATGACTCAGAGAGGGTTGATCTATACATGCTAGGCAGGATGGAGGTGTTATCACACAACTTGTAGCTGCCCCTAGTGGTATCCCATCCGGGATGGTAGAGGAGATGGACAACTAAAGAGGTGACCCAAGAGGTGCCACGGTTCCCAATGCAAGGTGGGAGTCACGTCAACCGAGGCACTCTTCACTTTAGATCTAGATGAGTCAAGACCTAGAGGGAGACCCTATTACCAATCAAAGATGATTGGACCCAAACAAAGGTTCCTAGAGATAAGTAAATGATGAGTTACGGAAACCAATGCAAGGTTAAGTGGACCTAGAAGTTAAAGTATGGTTGATGATGCTTTGAGAGATGATTAGTGTTTCAACCAATATATGATTTAGGCCACATGATTAGTTATAATAACAAGGCATAGTATCATGTATTACACAAGTGGGACCCACTTTCTTGGGATATGTGAAATGGCTTAAAGTGGACCCACAAGGTGAAATTAAGGGATGCAATTGGCACTAGAGGATATGTAATGAGTAGATCTATGGATCTAAGCTGAAATTAGGAGTACCCACTTACTGGATCTAAGGTTTGACACAATCCCCAAGGATTGCGATTTGCTTAAGGAAGACTAGTGCCTTGTTGGATGGGTTAATGGAGTCAAAAGATATGTCAAAGTGTAGATCGGGACACCTAGAGGTCAAGTCAAGTGGGCTAATTGAGATAGAATGGTTGGATCTTGCTAGATCTAGGATTTCATGAAATGACCCAAGTGGACCACAATCCCTTAAAATAGGGAATGTTATCCCCAGGGCAGATCGTCACAAAATGATACTCTAGATATAGGTTTCAAGGTATGCCTGTTCCAAATCCACTGAAATCTCAACTACCAGGTCCTAGAAGTGGGCAAACTCAGTCACCCAAGGAAGTGCGACCTTGCTCAAGGAGGGCTAAAAGGTGGATAAGGTGTGTCAAATCAGGTCCAATGGCCACCAAAATGTAGATCCAAGTAGTTTAGGCACTGATCTATGTGGATCTAGAAAATCAAGCCAATCCAAGGGTTAGATCTTACTAGATCTGAGTTTTAAGGTGCCAAGTAATTCAAAAGGGGGTTTTAATCCCTTAAAATGTGGAATGATGCCCACAAGGTAGAAATCACCCAAGTAAAAGTCTAGGGGTAGGTTATCAAGTGTGTAGATTGCAAATCAAGTGGGATCTCACCTACCCACATGCTAGATCTAACCCAACAAGCCTCTCCAAGGAAGTGCGATTTGGTTCAAGAGGGCTATATTGCCTTGAAAAGTGTGTTAATTTTAACCCAATCACCACCAAACTATATATCCAACTAGGGGTGGATGCTATAGAGGTGGGTTCTTAAGATCTTTTCAAAAGCAAGGCTAGATCTAAGTAGATCTAAGTAGATCTAAGAAAAACCAAAATTGGGGTTTTGATTAATTAGGGTTTGTGACCAATGAAGAGAGAATGGATGGAAAGAGGCACATACCTTGTAGATCTTACCTCAATTGCTTGTGGCCACCTTGCAAATTGATAGCATTCTCCTATGTGTATATTCAAGAGTGAGATCCAACAGCTCCAACCAAAACGTCCTCCTCCAAGATAGCCAAATCGTCCTCCTCCTACAAGACAAGATCAAAGAAACAAGTCAAGTAAGATGATTATGAAAATGATAGAAAGATGTAATAGAAAACATCAACTATGTCACGAAGATACAATGATGATACTCCCTGTCACAAGATCAACCCAAGAGAGAATATGTGGATCCCTCCAACAATAACCCTCAAGAAATCGCCCTCCTCTCCACCAATTCGACTTTCCTGCAAAAAAAACTAGTAGAAGCACCAAAATCCACAATGATACATAGAAGAGATACTGTATACTCAAGATGCAAGAGAATCCACAAGACAAGAGAGATATGCTCCACAAAGAAGTGTTCTATTCCAATATTCCAGAGCTCCAAAGGTGAGCTATACAATAGGGGGTCTCCTCCTTATATAGGATAATAAAGACCAAAACCCTATACCACTTTACAATACTACATCAAATGAGTGGTTGAGATTAAAAGATCTCAATATACAATCAATGGCTAAGATGAACCATAATAACATAACACATGGATCACTCATAAAGTGATGACGTCATAGTCTAAAATAATCATGGAGGGTGACGTTATCCACTAGAGGGGGTAAAAGTACCAAAGCCCACCTCATAATGACTAGGACATGACATAAGAAGCACATGGTGGGGCTAGGAGGCATCAATCCTTACTAGCTCATCCCCAAGGCACAATAAAATAATAAAATATGTCCAAGATAATATAAATGATCAAATCTGTCCTCAAAATCTGTGACAGACAAGTAGTAAAAGACCTCCTGTGATCGCTGTGGGCCTACCCACATGGTGAAAACTGGCTGGAAGATAGTGGGATCACCTGGAAGACCTCTATGAAAACCAAATGCCAAAACCTTGCCTCAATTGCCCAAATCGAATTCCTCAGTGACCACTTTATCCCATTTTTTAACTGCCTCGGTAAATGTGAAAGTGCCAAAACTGCCTCCCAGGGCATCTGCGCTGTCCAACTGAGCCCACCAGGCTCTCCAGAAGGGGGGGTAAATGGTAAAAACAAGTGGCTGGACCACCCCCTCCTCATACAGCGCTTTAGGTGAACTGGCCTCTCATGGCCCCTGCTGCTCAGGCTGGGAAATCAACCCCAAATCTGGTCAACAAGTGTAAAACTGCATCAATCACTGTCAGAAGTGTCCGGAACTGAAAGAAAAGTGTCTCATTGGATCCAGAAGACCCAAATCCACTAGGAATGTGTGCTCATACACCATGGGTTGCCCTAATGGGCCAGCTGTAGGGTCCACCATATATGGACAGTGCATAATCTGATGATCTGAAGTAATAATAAAACCTGTTGAACTACATCAATCATCATCTGAACCATATTTCCATCATATGATATCATCATCAAGTATGTGGGACCATCAATCATCATCAATAGGTATAGATATATGGTCCACATCATCACGGATCCCAATAATATACAACCAAGGATAAATCACATCAGTAGACTAAGACATGCTTCTCTAATCATTCTCACAGCCAAGCTCAAAGTATAACATCCATTCAGTGGCATTAATCAAGTTAACATATTCCTTTGTTATATAAAATTACTTGCACAATAGTTCAAATGACAAACTCACCCATTGGACATGGTCAAACTGCTAGTGAAGGATGAAAGCTAGGAACAAGGTTGGGCCAAGGGGTTGACTTGTCTAACTTAACTCAAAAATACTTTGGACTGGGAGAAGGGGGAAGCTACAAACTCTGTGCTGGACAAAATAACACGGGGAATGGCTGTGCCTCACAAATGGATAAGTTGTTTAGACTCTTAGAGAGTGCTTATTCAACTTAGGCATCATGTCTACATCAAGTTGATCCAGGTTCATTAGGATCATTCAATTTCATTTCATGGCCTTTATGGCCTACATAACCCTTCGGATCTCAGGTGTGCTGATAAGCACAACTAGTTGCAGCTTGCATCCAGGGCATGTTTTCATATACATATAAGGTCAGCAATTGTTTAGATATAGCTTTTAAGAACCATTGCTTTTTGGACCTTTCATATACTCTTCGAGGAGTATTTTTAGCAGTTCATCGCTCTTGCCCTTTTTAGTTTCCATGGGCGAATTTATAAGTTTCCATAAGTAGAACATGAGCTTTCAGTTTTAGCCAACAACATCTCAAGTGACTAGGGGGAGTTCGAGCCAATGCCAAACATCGGGACAACTAACCAAAATGATTTAGGCCTACAATCCAACTCACCAAAGGCAAGTTTTGTCACCAACTTAGAGCTGAGACACTGAACATACAGGGATGCAGTCCAAACACAGAGGTAGAAAAATGGGGAAGTCCTCAGTATCAAAAAGTCAAATGAGACAGGTCAAGGTTCAAAGTCAAATAGGAAAGTCGTGTATGGATAGAGTCAAGTGAGTATGGAGCCTACACTAACAGACAACTAGTGTCAGGAAAGACCATATCTATGTAAGATGGAAAACCAGTGGGTTTTGTTAAATGACCTAAATGTGCAAGTAATTGTCCATTTTAAACAATTTGCCACATCAGGAATAACATACCAAGCAAATGTTGTGAACATGACTAAATCAACAAGATAATAATCCATAGTCAATGATAAAACATCCATAGGTCATACAACATCATCATAGTAATAAGCATCATATACCATCTGAAACACTGCTGCAATACATCTCTAAGCACTGAACTGAAACTGTATGGGATAAAAGGGTCACATCGGTCATCAAATCTGAACTCTCAAGGCTCAACCTTGACACAAGGTCTAACATAAGTCTAAATAATACACAGCTCTGATCATGAGTGATCACAAAATATACAATCATCATAGCCATGCTCTAAATAATGGAAGCTCTGGAATGTGCAGATATCTGCTAAACAAGAATAGTAGCCCTGCTACTATGGTGTGATAACAGGAGGTTCTGAATCACCTCTTGTGGAGAGGGCATTGATCGCTCCCCTTAGAGTTGCAGGTGTGTTGATGAGAGACATGCTCCAGGGACCATCCGATAGGGACATAGACACATACCGTGTTTTCCAAGATGAGTATAGTACAGATGTGTGGGATCCTGGTTCAGATGACACCAACAGAGTGAGAACACAGGAGGATACTGCAACACACACAGGATACAGGATAGTTGTGGCACATGAGGGCAGGAATGCCACTCATGGTTTGAGAGGACAGCCTTCGGTGATTATTCTGCACGAGGAGCACTCTGAGTTACAGATGACCGAGGAGAGATATGACACAGAGGATTTGGATCGAGACGCATGGGATTGGCTCACGAGGATTATCCTTGATTGGAAGTCCCACCTTTTGGTGGAATATTCCAAGGATTGCTTCGCATGTGAGTTGATGGACGGGTGCATCCAAGATGACCAGTACAAGGTAGCGGACAACACAATCTACTACGGAAACACCATATACCTCGCCTCAGAGTCTGCACTTAGGACCGAGATCCTGAGAACTATACATGAGATACCTTTATAAAGACACCTCAGGACCTATCAACAGATTAGAGAGAGATTCTCTTGGAAGGATCTCGAGTATGATATGACGAGACACGGGAGGGAGTGTCTGACTTGTCAATCACACGAGTCAGAGCAAGATTATCCAATCAGACTAGGGTAGACCACCCTCGTCTCAAGACAAAGTAGAGACGATGTGGCAGCACCTCGCAGCACAGTGCATCAGAGATGTATGGTAGGATCGACATTTCAAGGATGATATTAGATTGGTTCACAGGGAGCACAACCGATAGAGTAGGAGGGGACATCATCTCCCATAAGGATTGCACCAGTGTCGACCTTGAGTCCTTACTTAGGGAGAGGGCCATGAGGGCTATGCGTGATTCGAAATTGGGAAGGGCATTCTCAGTAATTGCATGAGTATGGGACACCGCAGGTGGTGGAGCTACACCCAGGGAGTTGCTTAGACCCCATGGGTTACTTGAGCACACTGATAGTATGGAGGTTAGCAGATGTATAGATGCAGTTTAGCGGGAGCTGATTAGATTAGCAGGAGTGAATTCAGTTCTTAGTACTTGGTTTCTACAAGAGGATTACATTGAGACTCCAATGACTATCAGCATGGTATGGCAATAGTTCGTCGGAGATGGGTTTGGTGGAAACCTTACCTGGTGGTGGGATCCAGGCATTCATCTGCACGATGGATTGTTTCAAATAGTAGAGGTGATCGACAGAGTTGTGAGGGTGATCAATCCACTGTATTTATGGGATGACAGTGGAGGAGAGGTTGAGACTTCTTTAGGGCAGAGAAAACTTTCTTTCCTGGTATTCATAATCCAGTCTAACCGAGGATCCGATACAAATGAGACAGACAGAGTTCATTTTCTAGAGTTCACTCTTGAGATGCTTAGGCTTGGGTGCGTAGAGTATTTGTCTTTTGAGGGGTTTGTGTAGCTTAGGGTTGCTTGGTCTTTCAGGGGCTGACAGATGGAGTCTTGTGCTAGCATTTGGCAGACCGACGCGACATGTAGAGAGTATTTCACACGTTATAGGACAGCGTGGGACCCTGGTGACTTTACCATTTCTGGGCAGGAATGGGAAATCATTTGGTTAGAGTACATCACAGGTTTGCCGAGGGTGCAGGCACGTCATGATAGTTGGATGGTTATAAGCAGAGGGGCACAGCATCAACATAGTGGATTCTTCTTGAGGTTAGCCTGGGATCCGGGAATTGTAGTAGTGGACAGTACAGCAACGGTTTGGAATCTACAGGATGCTCCTTGTGTGGATGCTACACGAGGTAGTGGTGGATGCAGTATGTACTCCGTCGTTCTCATATTCATTTGGGACCCCCGGATTACAGTGACTGGCAGTTCAGTGGTTGCTAGAGATGAGAGGACCCTTATTTATTTTCAGGTACAAGGAATTGAGACTTTAGTTGATTACTCTACTTACAGGATGCTTTCAAGACGTCTCTTGTGATAGTACCTCGCAGAATAGTACCTTGAGTAGGGGGTGCTACAGATCTCCTAGGATGATCTGGGACTTTGAGATCATCCCGGGATTCGGTTGGTTTAGTTTGATGGATTGGAGAGTTGCAATGGCATTGCTTGAGGACAAGCAATCTTGGCGAGGGAGGACTATAATGTTATGTTTTGATAAACCAGAACATCTGCCATGCAGAGCATGCAAGCCATAACTCAAGAGCATGCAAGCATGCATCAATCAAGTTGCATGCATTCAAAAAGTGAGTTGCATGCAACTCAACTTAATAAAAGAAAGAAAATCAAGTCAGGGCATGCAAAAGTTAGGGCATGCAATCTCAACATGATAAAAGAAGGAAAAAGTGAGTTACTTGATATCTATTGTTATTATTGATCATTGAGATTCGTTTTGAGAGCTCTGAGAGTTGATTTAGGGTTGAGGGAAGATTGCCCTAGCCAACATTGATTTCGACGGTGAAATCTATCTGTCCTAGTCAATCCAAAGGATAGGTCATTTGGATCTATCATCTATGCTTCAAGAAGAAAAAGGATTGTTTGAATTATAGGTCAGTGTTTGGTTATATTGGCAGCTAGGTGCATTCATACTGGTGAGGATTATTACTGACAGGGTTTTATTGATAAGGCAAGAAGCATACCTCTTGGAAGTCGGAGTACAAGAGGGGTTGTTCAATGGTGAGAGCCATTGCTCACAAAGAAAAGGCGCAACAATTTATAAAAGGAATAGCATAACCTTTCATAGGAGCTGCGTGGGCATTATAAAACATGGATCTCTTGGGAAGCTCTATCCCAACACAAGGAAGTCATGAGTTCTGATTTGTATTGGTCTTTCTCTCACATAGACCCTTTCCCTTCACTCTAGCAGAAACACCTTGATTAAGAAGCTAGGTCTGTCTCTAGAGAGGTCGTGGTCATCTTTCATAACCATTGACCAGTATCAAAGATATCGATTTACTGTTCAGCTAGCACCTAACTTTCATGAGCAACGAGTATCTAATCTAAGCAACAAGCCATTGCTTTGGGGTCTTGATCCACTTACAAGAAGAAGGTAACACTAATATGAGGAGACATCAATAAAAAAAGGATCCCCGCCTTCATCCAAGGAATCTTGCAAGCTGCTACAGGAATCTTACAGGATTTACAAGCTGCTACAGTCACCACCGTACAACATTATCACTGCGTAAGGAGTACCATGAGTTGCTATAGCGGGGAGGAAACTATTCAACCTTTACTATCACATATCCTTGGTGTTTCAATGGGGAAAGCCATAGTTCTGTAGCTGTTGGGCGCACTTAATAAACTGTCATCCATTCCCTACATAAGCTAGAATGTATAGAGGACGCTACATCAAGGAGGACCACTCTCACGCTTAAGATTCCAAGTCTGAGATTATTTTATGAATCTGAAATATTGTGTTGTTTAATGGTCGATACAAATATCAAGGAATCATTGTTTACTATAGCATAATATTCTCAGTTGAATTCGTGGGTTGTCAAGTGGAACTATCTTGTCAATTACACTCTATTTATACCAGTTGTCATGTTTGATGAACCGAGGTTATATTGTTATTTTAATATGGCATACACTTGATTTTGGGTAAACACATTATCATACAAACCATGCAAGCAACCACAAGTCAGTAAATTAGCAAGTATCGAACAAAGTGAGAGAAACTCAGTGAAAAGGGCAGTATTCCCTACTTGGGTATTACATTGACCTAATTAGAACAAGCAAGAACACCAAATCCCTAAACAAGAGGAATTCTCCAAGAGAAATGCCTCAACAAGCAAGACTAACTTAACATGAAATAAAACCCTAGAAACCCTTACCTTGAATGCTCAAGCAATGCAAGACAAGAGACCAAATATCTTACCACATTAATGAAAAGAAAGAGTAGAGAGTAAACCCTAATGTCCTTCCTCCACTTGAATTAGCCTTGAAAGATTGCAAAGAAACCTTGAACATTCAACTTTATCCTTAGAAAACCCCAGAACATGCCAAGAAGAGAGGTGCACACCACTTCAAAGTCTCATATACCACAAGAGAAATAAAATTTCAGTCATAATGATCCCATGATCTTGCTTACAAATGAGAAGAGGGTGCTTTATTTATATGAGAAAAGTCCTAGCTTTTCCCTCCTCTAGGCCGACTTGTCTAATTTCAGTTAAAATTCACTTTTAGGGTTTTTCACCCACAATCTGAGGACTAAACCTCATAAAACATAAAAAAAATAATGACAAATAAGTGATTATGGATTCAACAAATAAAATGTTGAGCTTCGAAGGAGGACGCCATGCCCCAACTAACCCCAACAATATCTTTTATGCTCAACGTCCCCCATCGTGCTTGGTACGACCTTCAAAACATCTCCTTAAGGTGGAAGTTTTGCATTTCCTTGACTAAGATAGTGAAAAAGGAAAGGGTAATACAACAAATGAGGTCCAAAGTGGGAATAATGGCGGTGTGCTAAAGCAGGTATGACAACCCTAACATTCGCAATCACCTTTACAAAGCATAAAACCATAAGTGTGGCTAGGGGCTCCGTAAGCCATGTGTCCTAATGGAATCACCCCAAGATGCAACAATACCTGCCCAAGGCATAAATGCCCGACATGATGAGGAGTTACCACCCATCAAGGGGTAGTAAGTAGAGCCACAAGTCTAGTAGACCTTGAAACGAGGACGAAGAGGACTTGCCATGACCGACCAAGGGGTCTGGATCACTAATAGACCAACACTTTTACATAAAGTAGCCCCAACTTGGCCTTTTACAATGGTAAAAGGACCCCCCTCCTTGGCACATCCAATAGGGTGCACTGTAGAGAATCCGGGGTGTAACACATGTCACAACCCTAGAATGGGCACAACACATGTCACCCTTCGTAGTGTCTGCCAACCAACCCAATGACTGCACCTTGCCTCTAAGTTTGCCCAGGCATGATGAAGAGTGCCCAAAACTAATCAACAACCCAGTATCACAAAAGTAACAACAATGAAGAGTGTCACAAGAACCCCCAATTTTGCTCTAATACCACTTGTCACAGAAGTGACAGAAGTGAAGTACAATGTAGCTCACCACTTTTCAGTTCTGATACCAATAGACCTGCAATCTACCCGAACTTTGTTCTTTCGAACATAGGAATTTTCCCAACTTTTAATCAACTCTTGCGGTCGTGCAGCACTACCTTGCCTTGGCCACAAGGGTTAGACCAACCTATGTCTAATATAACCAGACTACGCCTCTTCGCCTAAGGTCTTCCCATAACTTCACCTTAGACTACAAACCATCAAATGCAATTAAGTCCAACTCAACCAAGTTCATTTAACAGTCAGGAATGCATCCAACCACAACCTCTAAAACATCCCAACAATACTTAGTCTTAACAACATTCAACACTTAGCCAATGTCAACAATTAACCAACAATACACAACAAGGGAGAGTAGCCACATGCATGCCACTCTTTTACAGCCAGTACAAAGATACCAAGGAAAACAAGCCTCTTGTCAATGCCCAATAGTTCTACACCAACCAACCCTTGAAGCTACTGCAGGCTTGCCTATTGTAGGTCCAGTTCACCACTCTACCTTTCACCCAGCCAATCCAAATTCGCCCTCTTGTTAAACCCCAAATTTTAGAGCTCACTTTGAACTCTTCTACACGTGGATGAATCTCGTTGAGTGAATGTCTTAGCCATTCTTAATCCTCTTCTATATATACGAGTCTTGCCAACTCTTAGCAAGCCCCTCTAAGTCTAAGTGGTCCTAAGCCTCTGCATGTTGCCCACATGACTTGGTTGTCGATGCCCATATCTCATGGTGTCGCACCCACTTTGCCACACGATCACAAGCCTATCCAAAGCCAAACTACCCACAAGTGCGCTAATCGCATTTGTGCCTGTTGCAATCCTATCCAATCAAGTGCGCTCGTCATGTCCACGCCCATCACAAGTGTGCCCATTGCATCTGCATCCATTGCATGTGCCTTTAGCAAGTGCACTCGTCACGTCCATTGCAAGCCTATCCGACAAGTGTACCCATCGTATCATATCCATCTCGTGTAAGTTGCAAGGTGCCTCCGGACCATCGCATCATGCCTATCACAAGTGTCTCTGATAGGTTGTGCCTACTACCTAGTCTACCTAACAAATGTGCCTCTAATTGAACATGCCAAGTCATCTATAAGTATATTGATTACTCTTGCTACTTCATCCATCATGCATTGCGTATGCCTATAGACAAGGTTTCCCATGGAAACCTCTGCTATCTCGTCAACTTCCCTCCAAATTGGCAAATTCTCTTGGTTTGTCGGTTTTCCAACCTGTGCGGGCTGCCACTGTCTAAGATGCGCCTTTCCTCCAAGCAAGGGCACCCAACATCCATAGTGTGCCTTGCCGATGGGCCAAGGCACCCCCTAACGAACTTGCCTATCCAACATCCTCTTGCCACACCTGTTTGTGTTGGCAAATGACCACCGAGGTGATTGTGTGACAGAGGTCTTTGAAGCCTCTCAAGGCTAGGGTCTTACAGTTATCTACACAAACATAATGGTAGCAAGGGTGCCCAAGTTATGGAGCATGCTACTTTCCAAGTTGAGCAGCAACATTTGGCAGTACTTTACAAATGGATTTATCTTATGCCACTATTGCAGTTGCAAGTAACCAATTTGTCAGGTTGAATCGTGTGGCGAATATGACTTTGAATGTGGACTTACAGAAAATTCAGTGTCTGGAGGAGTTGGGAAATTATATGATTATGATAAAGAGTGGGATTTCTACTTTAGTATCTAGTTATGAGGCTGCTTCCTCTTCTTCAGAATATGTATCATCTTCCAATGCATTTTCACCATGAGAGCAAGTATCACCTTCATGTGCATAGTCACCTTCAAGGAAGGATAATTTATATGGTATTTGGACCATGCACTTTGATGGTGCTAGGGCCAAGTACAAGATTGGCACTACCATTCTATTTACTTCATGTTTCAGTGATGTTATTCTTTATGCTTTTTGCCCATAGTTTCATTGCACTAACAATGTTGCAGAGTATAAAGCATTATTACTTGGCCTCCAGCAAGCAAGAGAAAAGACCATCAAAATTCTCCACGAATTTGGAGACTTCGATTTGATTGTGCTCAACATGTTAGGGAGAAATGCTTGGCCAAGAACCAAAGGCTTGAACATTAATATAACCAAGTTTATGATTGCATAGAGCTATTGGGTAGCTTTTTTGCTTCTTGCATCTTAGGGAAGAAAATGTGCTGGCCAATTCACTTGATGTTGCAGCTACTAGATTGCAGCCATGTATTCATTTTCCAATGCATGAGGTCCAAATGGAAGTTGTTTTCAGACCAATGCTTCCATACAATCTTGACCAATGGAAGGTGTTCAATAATGATGATCGGATCCTCTATTTTCTTCATATATTTTAGCAATCAGCATTGCATATTTCAAGACACTAAGTAAATCAGCAAATAAGATCAGCAAACCAGGGTGATTTAGATTGATGGTCCGAAGATACTGCAGTGGAGAACCTACATATTCCTACATGTTTGATACCATTAGACTAGTTATGTGAACATGACAATTGAATTTAAGACACATTCAGAGTCTAATACAGTGGATGATTCAATTATTGAGGTAAATATTTGAAATCGGGAGAGTCCCAGGATGGTAGAAGTTGGTAAGGTATGTTCTCCCAGTCAGCATAAGAAGACCATTGAACTCATTTGAGAATTATTGGATGTATTTTCCTGGAGCTATGACAACTTTAAGGAATATAGTACATATGTTTCACAGTGTGTTATTCCACTAGAAGATGCTAAGACCTTTTATCAAAAGGGGATGGGTAAATCCTAAGCTAGCACCCATTATAGAAAAAGAAATTCAGAAGTTGCATGATGCTAGGATCATTCCTGCCATCAGACATTCAAACTGGGTGGCAAATGTTGTAGTTATATGAAAGAAATAGTGAGATTCACATTTGCATTGATTTTCACCATCTCAATTCTATGTCCCTGAAAGACAACCATCCATTTCCAAACATGGATTTGCTATTATAGAGGGTCACTATGAGCAGAGATGTTATCTATGCTTAATAGTTTTTCAGGGTAAAATCAAGGCACAGAAGATGATAGGCATAAAATTACCTTTACTACACCATGTAGCACCTTCTCTTACGTCTGTAATATGCCATTTGGACTTATTAATGTGGGGGAAACTTTCCAATGGGCCATGGAATTTTCTTTGGTTGACTTAATTAATAAGATTATTGTGATTTCTTAGGATGATCTCACTTCCTATTCAAAGCAAAGGGATGAACAGCTGGTCAACTTGCTCAAAGTTTTTGAATGATGTGGGGAGTTTGGAGCTTTTTTGTATCTCAAGAAATCAATCTTTGGCATGATGGAAGGTAAGCTTTTCAACTTTTTGCACATTTTGTCATGAAAGCTGAGGTAAAGATTGATCCACCCAAACTAGGGGCATTTTGCAAGGTACCTTTGCCTCATCACAGAAAGGCCATTAACTGACTCTTTGGTTAAACCTTTCATGCCAGTTTGCTCCCATTGTGCTCATCTTTTTACCTATTAATCCTATTTGAATTCAACTATTGATTCCATCCCTTTCACCATCATTATCTATCCCACTACTGCTCGCCATAAGGCCTTTGCAAGCCTTTATTAGCTTCCACTGGGATTTGAGTTGGTCATTTAATCCTTCTTGTAATGCAGTTGTTCACAATATAATTGTCGCTAGTAACTGTGAGCACGATGGCCTTGCCCAAGGCATCTCAAAATTCATTTTGAAGGTCTACCAAGAGGTAATGAATCAATGATATTATCCCTAAGGAAATTCCCATGGATATTATTGTTTCTTAATATAAAATGGCTGCAATTCATATAGAATCACAGACTTCTTCGTAATTTGTTGGTGATCTACCTCTAAGGCTATAATAAGGGCCTTAGTTAAGGATGTATGGAAGTCACAAGAATGGCATTGCCTTAGCATCTGAAGCCTGAGCAAAGGTTCTTTTCCTTTTTCCTTTCTTGAGGAATTGTAATATGCTTCCATCATTGTCCGTGGATCTAGGGTTTATAGGAATACCCTTGTGCTCTCTCCTTAGTTTGAAGGTGTTTTTGTTGATTAAACTACTGGACTATCTTGTCCTATTCGAGTTGTTGAGTCCCTCAACCTGACCATGCAATTTTGACCTTTCCTTGAGTGCATTTTTTGGATAGATAGGAGGCTTTATTTGCAAAAGCCACCCAAAGTTACCTATTAAAATCCTAAAAGAGTTTGTCCTCATCCAGAGGGGAGACAAGATGATTAAACAACGTGTGTGGTACAATAATATTCCCAACCCTTGCTTCTGTTACCAAAGCCCAAAACATATAATCCAAGATTTGTCCACTAATGGTTTAGCTAGATCCTCTAGTTACTCTTGACACACAAGTTACGCTAGCTCAAGTTCAATCAGCCCCTCATGCTAACGAACAAACGGAGGTTGGCCCAAACAATTCCAAGGATTGCTTTTGGTACTGTGCTTATGCTAAGTTTGCCTGGGAATTGGTCACTAAGTTTTGTGGCCAACTCTTCCTCACTTCCAGTTCTTGGGAAGAGACCCTCCTAGGAGAAGAACTTCCCTAGGTTATAGAGTTCCAGGTTGAATGGAAGCGTATCAAAATTGAAGTGTTTTTCTTAATTTGGTAAAATGAAATGATGCTATGTTTAATAATATTATGGCCTGTTAGGAGTTTCTCCCAGTATAATAGCTTACTAATTTTTGTTAATCTATACATGCAAATTGTTGTTCAGATCCAAAAGGTTAAACTGGATGTGGCACATTTGCACTAGCTCTTGGATTACTAGGGGTGCATCATGCACCATGTGCAAGGAGCCACATGGAAGGCTATGCCATAAAGTTGGTTAGGCTATTTGTGAGCAAAGGGATCACCGCCACAGTCAACATACTCCCCTTGTGCACCAGAACAACAAGTTGCCAATGCTTTCCCTTGTAATTTCAAAGAAAAAGAAGCTTCCAGAACCTGTGCCAGGAAATGATGGACAGGACCGGATCATCCCCAATTCAAAGCCAACAAAGAAGGATGGGAACCCACCCCTAAGGACTACGAAGAACCCCCACTTGATGTAGGGATTATTCCATAAGTAGCTTAATTTTTATGGCTATGTTTATATGTTCCTATAATTCTGTGTCTATGTCCCACATACAAGTGAGCAAGTAAAGAACCAAGTATGCAAGCATAAGACAGAATTGCTAGAATTGTACACATATGGTACACTCTTCATTGTAGTATCTATTTATAAAGGTACAAAATTGGTGGAGAGTGAACATATTTGAGTCTTTGACCAACTCTCCTAGGGTCACCATTACAATATGCATGTTTAGGTGGGTGACCGAGTGTGACCAATCCACCCATGAAGGAGTAAGCTAATCTTGTAGTAAATAAACTATCTTCTTGGCCACAAATCTAATTAGAACCCAACAGAAATTTCAGGCATGAGTAGAGTTCTACCATGATCCTAGATCAGTGCATGGTAGAACACTGCCCTTAGAGTTTTTTTCCAAACTCTAAAACAATGTCCTGTGAGGTTTTGATGGATTATAGATCAACCTAGGTCGTCAAAAAATCGATCAAAGTTCTAGATCAATGAGAACTCTAACCTTTTGCCTCATTGAATTTTGGCAACTAGAGGGAAGCTTGCTACAACATTAGATGGCTCCCCATAAGAACTATATACAATGAAATATGAAATATGAAAATAAAATGAAAAGTGAAGATTACAATTATTATACATAACCTGACTAAATCTACTGAGAGGTTAGGGACTAAGTGTCATCATATAGAAAACTTTAATGTAAGGAGTACATTTAAGTAGTAGATACAAATTAAATGGGTGTTAGTTATAGCAAGGACAACTCCCTTGTGACTATCCCTAATTGAAATAAGGATTATGGTGTATTGGAGCTTATATGTTATCATGGACCACTTCTCTCAGTTAATGTGGAATATTAATTTTGTATAAAAAAGTATTGTTGTAAGTTGTAACAAAAACAATCCCAAGAAACATATTTAGACATATGAACTAAGTAATGGACATATTTAAATATAGCAACATAAATTATAAAACAAAATATGAACAAAACATAAAGAGAGCCAAATATGAAGAGTGTAAGAGATATGCATTGGCAACAAAACATAAAGAGAACAAATTATGAAGAGTGTAAGAGATATGCATTGGAATGCATCTTAAAAAATTTCTCCTAAAATACACCAAGATCTTTGAGATTACATGCATATGTAGCATGCTCCTAGTGTGTCAAGTGTGGCGGAAGTCATTCTAGACTCCAAAGGAAATCAAGAAGCAATATATGTGTGGGGAATAGGGATTGCTTCGAATAACAAAACAGAAGCTCTAGTGTTGTTCAAAGGCCTTGTAATTCTCAAAGCCCAAGGAACAAGGAAAGCAAATATGGTAGGAGACTCTCCAATAGTTCTTCAAGCAATGCAATTTAAATCCCCTCCTCACTAACCTCTCCTATCTTGTTTAGTGAATAGGATTCTACAGGAAACATAAACATTGATAAGATTGAATTTTTTCCATGTTCTCAGATCCCAAAACTCTATGGCGAATTACCAAGCAAATTTGGGAGTGGGGCTTAACCTTGGAACTAGTATTTTAAATGTGGGGTCCTTTTATCTCCTACCCCCATACAAAAGAATTGAAATGAAGGGTGATAGCATTAGTTGCTAGGTGAATGTTCCAAGCACGAATAGATAGGCATTTAAGTTTTGGAGGTGTCTTGTTATCAAACCTCCCTTCTCTCTAGTGCAAAGGATTAAGAACCATACGGTAGTACAGAGGGGAATTCAATGTGGGTTTGAAGTATGTAACAAGTGTTTTCTTTGGCATTTTCTTAGCATTTGGCAGGTTATTGCACAATTTAGCATGTTAAATTAAAGCCCAAAAGAACAATGCTAGCCTATGAGAAACTAAGAGGGGCTACCCATTGTCACCTCAATAACACCCTCTCCAACTTTAGGTTGGCTCTCCTCCAACTCAAGGGGGGTATCCCTAGGAAATAGGATTACTAAAGCAAGACAATGAGGCACAAGGCGTTATGAGAGAGTCGCTTTAGAAAAACGTTTTTTGTCTTTTGTAGTATAAGAAAGTGATGGGAGGATGAAGAAATAGTGCCAATTCAAACAAGGGCAAATGGAGTCAAGAGGTTGATCCAAGAGGGAAACTTCATGAATGGATTAAGATTATGAGGGCTACAATATACATGGTACAAGAAGAACTTAACACTGCTGAAAATGAAAGAAAGAATAATAGGAGGGCCTTTAATAGCGCCACCTCAAAGCTTTGCTAATGATGATGTGCCTTTCCATGGAGTATTAGTCTAACAATCACACACGCAAACGTAATATGTGAGAGAATATTACATAAACAAGACAACAAAGGGCTAGGGAGGGGTAAACCTCTCACACAAACCCTTCTAATAAGATAGTTGTATCCTTTACCAACAGCCAATTAATAGCAAGTACTAGCAATTCTACAATTATATGCAACAATATAAAGCACTAGAACAATAAGCCACACATTGATAGGAGACAACCCTGACACTTTACATATGCACCAAGAAAGATTTATCCATTAAGCTCCAAGGAGACAAAACTCCAAAAATACAACCATGAAAATGAAAGAGAAAGGGCTACTCTTTATATAGAGAGTGTAGCTCAACTTCCTTTACAATAAAATAATAATTCGCTCTCCTAAATCAACAATTTACTCAACAAACTCTCCCAAAAGTGGTTAGATCCACTTTTCTCTCCAAGCAATACAATAAAATGTTGCAAGTGCATAACCAACTCATGTTATGAAGTCAACAGCTACGTTACTAGATTCGGCCATGGAGGGTCCGAATCGGTTTCGGAATCTGTCCGGAACCGCCGAATCGGAGATCCGAATCCGATCTGTGAAGATTCAGTCAAATTTTTTAGGAGATCCGAATCCGATTTTGGATCCGGTTTTGTTTCAACTGGATTCAATTTCCATTAATGGATTCGGTATCCACGACCAAGGGATTCGGTTTCCATTGGATGAACCGTATCCCAACTATCGAGATACGGTTGATCCAATGGGAACCGAATCCTTAACCCTACTAAAAAAAACACAAAAAAAACGATTTAGAGAAGGCAGGAAGCTTACCTATCCCCACGCATGCCTCCTAATTGTCGTTGCGCTTCATTCTTCGATTCCTAATTTTGGAGAGTGTCGAATCCCGTATCGGATTCTTCAGCCGATTCCGATCGCACCCATGGTTCGTGTAACCTTTGTCCTAAGTGTAACAAACGGTGGTCCACAGCTCAATGATAACTCATAAATTTGGCCTAGCTCGAGCTCTTTTTCCATAACTTTCTATCCATATGTTAATCTTCTTTTTCCAGAATAATTCCATCTAACTTGGCTAAATTGAGGGCTAATCATAATGGTCATATAATTAGAATGATTATTTTTAACTCTAATTTTAAAAATAGGAATGACGAGGCTTTCAATCCAAGATTTATGGAAACCCTGCTCGACTACTAAATTGAAGAGCTTGTGTGTGAGGGTCGCCCACCAATTTTTAAGATTTCTTCTTGGTATATTTCGATGTCCATTGCTTTCTCTTTTGCAAGTTGCTTAACCCCAAACTTTATGTCTTCTAAACAAAAACTTCTTCCTTTGTAGAAAGGGTTTGAATGTTGTCCACGACATCAAGGGATTTGTAAATCTTTTTAAGAAAGGAATTTTAGTCCCTCAAGGGAATCATATTGTTTTCTTTAGTTCCACGACTTCAAATTTGCCTCCAAAATTTATTAGAATATAGCTTAGAGGGGTGCAAAAGCTTCTCTTGCTTTTATACAGTACCTTCTTTTTCCTTTTAATTAGGGCTTTGTACCTATAATATATCTTGTTGGAATTCATGGACTCCTTAAAAGCATCCCTAATGGATTTTTTAGCATGCTTACACTCTCTTTTTTTCAAAATTATGCTTGCACTCTTTATCATTTTTGTCATTCTATTTTTCTTTTTACATGACACCTCGATAGAGAACTTGTTAATGGAAACAAAGAGGGTTGTGGTAAAATTATGATACAGGTCTTCTATATTGTCCTTATTTAATAGTAGATTTAATTCATTATTTAAAACCTTTAAAATGGTCAATTTTATCTTTATCAAAGATCAAGTGCTTTTGGTATTCAAAAATTCAATGTTATGGGGTTTAGTGCCTCACAAAGTTTAGAGTTAGGGTTAAAGGCCTATGGTAAGAGCTTATGGTCATTTAAGATGTCAAGATTTACTATTTGGTTGTATACATCGATATTAGATATCAAATAATTTAAGACACTTTTACCAAACCCATGAATACAAGTCATCCACGTGAATTTCGACCATTTCATAAACTAGTTGCAAACATAGTAGCATAATTCGAGTACAAATACGGATACAGATACGAGATACGGAAAAAATACGTATTAAAAAAATCTAAACTGATAAAATACGAAAGTAGACTTCTTATATATAATACTTTTAATCAAATATATAAACCAAATTAGCATGAATGTACATTAAAAACCATTCGTTTTTATAAGAAAGTAATAAATTGAATGTTATTTATATTTTATAGTTATTAAATAACTAAAATTTGGTTTTTTAAAATTAACTTTTTCATTAGTAAAAATCTATATATTCGTTTCATATCTATACTGAATATTTGACGAATACGAATTACTCCGAGTTTTCGTATGAGAAATACCAATACGGCTAATTTATGCTAATATACCAGTACGGCTGAATTATGCTACTATGGTTGCAAATACAACCCCTATCAGTTATTGTTACCATATTAAAGAAAAGGTATCTTGCAGGCTCACAACGCGAAAACATCAAATCAAAAGAGTCGTGATGCATACCGATCTGGCTCCTCTGAGCCTACTATTATGCCAAAGACATTTCGTATTGGAACAACCGACATGTTTCCCTGTGTTCAAGAGGGGAAAGCAAACATGAGAACACTATGACATTTTTATAGAATTAAGATTTGATTTACTGAGAACAAATGAATCCTTGCACGCAAATTGTTCCAAAATAAGTTGAAAACAACCCCGACCCCTTCCAAACCCTTCAAGGCTGCTATTCTGTACTGGAACTGCTCAACTCAATAAAGGAGAATTTACTTTCCAATGAATTTTAAAAGTTGACCATCATCATAAATTCGCACTTCGATATGTAAATTTGTTCACGGATGAATTATACAAAAGAATTGAGTGGGACTTACTTTGTAGTGAAGATTGAGAACAGCCTGCCCTCGTCCAAGCCGGTATACAGGCAAGTCGAGAGCACCGTGCCACTCAGCAGGAGCTGCCGGACCATCCAGAGACTTCATTATGGTTGTGGCATCCTCTGCTGATATTGGAATCGAAGGAATACGAGGCAACGATGCTCTAAGCTCATCATCAGATATCTTCTCTGAACCCGGAATGCTAGGCCAGCCAGGCGTGAGAGGATCCCCTAGTTTTGTATACGCTGTTCCTCTCTGAACTCCGCTAGGAGGCAACCACTGAGAATAGGGATAATAACCCTCCGTTCTGTTACCTCCAAAGTCCTGAGGATCCGAGTAAATAACCACTCCAACTGCTCCTTCCTTGGCAGCATGATCTACTATATCTCCTCTAAACGTCTTGCCATACTTGGCGATCACGATGGCGCCCCCGACATCAATGCCCAATTCTCTGAGTTGGGCGAAATCCTGTTGTCTGCCATAGTTGGCATAGACCACTTCGCCAGAAACATTGGCAGAGGGAGAATAAGCATGAAAGGTGGGGACTACTTTGGAAGTATTGTGGGTGTAAGGGTCGCTGTCTATTGCCTTCTCTTCAAGTGAAAAGTGGGTATTCTGTTGGCCCGGTAGGCTCAGAGATAAAGACCTTGACAAAGGGTAAGAGAGCAGAACTTGATAATCTGTGAAATGGGTATCCAGACCAGACCTCTCGAAGGCAGAGAAAACATAGTCTGCTGTGGCAAAGTTTTCAGGGGTACCTGCTAAATGGGGTCCCTGTGTCAGCTCCCTCAGATGCTCAGCTATGCTTTCGTTGGAAACCATCTTCTGAAATCGATCATGATACTCTTCATGGGTAACTGCCACTTCACAAACTCGAAAACTCGCATGTAAATGCTTATTACCACAGGCCATGAAAATGGCTGCAATCATAAAGAAACCACATATGCTACAGAGCATCATCCTCACGTATAGCTTCAGCTTCATCAACTTGAAGAACTGTAAAGACTTGTTTGGGACATTTTCCTGAGAAAGGAGGAGAGACTCCGACAGAAATGAAGAAGAATGCAAATTTGCCCACCACCCCATGGAAACACTGCAATGTTTCGGCGGAAATTCATATTTTTTACGTTGGAGTTTACATAACAAGTTTGTACTTGCAATCCGATCTTATCATCATTTGTTCCTGTGATGATCCAGTTGACTAACTTAAAGAGGTATAAAAGCTCAGCCTTGGCCCGAACCGCTGTAGCTCTTTCCACGCGTGCCACTGAGCATGCCCGCTGGGCCGCTAGATAAATAAATAATAAAAACTAAGTGAGTGAATGACAGGCCCTTTATTAAAAAATACAATGAGCGGGTATTCATAACTTTAATTAATAAATAGAGAGTATATAAACATATACATTGATATTAAATATATCAAATAAATATATTAACATTAGAACAGCAATGTAGCTCATTTGGTGGATGATGAGGCGGAGGTTTTCTAATAGTATAATGTATAATCTGTATTGTATTGGATTGACAGTTGAACATATTTACTATTTTGTATATTAATAGTAAGTTGAATTTTTTTATGAAAAAAAAGTATAAGATAAGTTAAATTTCCTTATATGAAAAAAAATATTAACTAAAATATATTAAAATTCATAACATTGAAATATATATAAAATATTAACATTAAAATATATTAGGATTCATAACATTTAAATATACTTAATATATATATTAATTTAAAATCATTTCATAATTGTTTTAGACATTTTATTTTTTATTCACGGAAGCAACAACAAGAACAAATAATGTAATATTGATTTTCGTAATCTATATGGTATCATAATTGATCTGGCGAAAAGGAAAATTCCTTAATTGGTGGCTCCATTATTGCGGGCTCTAAAATCCGACAATCTCATAGCCAATCGAACCATGGTCTTCGACCATACTCCACGCAAGATGAATGCTATTTAACAAAATGAAATCCAGCTGAACGCCTATAGCGATCCTTCATGTGGCTACTTGCTTCATTAACACGTGACAAACCCATCTTGAATATGATCCTGTTATTCCTAAGGTCTAGCGATGGAAGTTGTAGCGTGTAGTGGTGGCAATGATCGTGAAATCCCAAGATAGATCACCGGTGACGTATAAAGGGACATATGTCCAGTGGGATCCCCCACTCCAAATTTCGAAGCTTACATCATACAACTGTAACCAATGGGTAATAAGATAAATCAAATTTCAAATAAATAAATAAAAAATGGTCCTAATGTTTTACTTAGCAAAGAAATGTAATTTAGTAATGCTTAATTAATAGGTGGAAATGATTCCAATATGTGGCTGACATTAAAAGTTAGCTACAAATAATTAATAAGGGAAATAGTTACAAAGCAGCTAGTCCTTGCTTTAAACTTAGGTTGATAATTGAGATAATTTTAACAAGGTCCCGCAATACAAAGAAGTATAAATACTCAATAACCTATATTTAACTTATTAAATTCAAATTCATAAATACTCAATAACATGCATTTTGATTTCATATCTCTATTAATTAATAGAAGAAATTATATAATAATTTATAAGATATTATTAGTAATGAAAATGTAATAATTAGTGGTTTATTGAGTTTATTTGTAATAAATGTATAAAACAAAATAGTTTATGAGAATTTGGTATTGTGATATCATTTTTAAAACTAGCATTTGCCCCTCATGCCGGTAGGAAAAGAGGGAAGGTAGAAGAAACAAAGATAGGGGTAAATCTATGCTCAAGTATCATATCAATCAAAGATATGACATCTGACATGTGTGGCAATAGAATCAAGCTCATCAAAGAACAAGATACATGGTGCGGATTGTCGAGATTTGTCAAAAATCTCTTTTACATTAAGCTAAGTTTCTCCAAACCACATTGTTAAGAATTTTAGGCCTTTCACAATGATGAAATCAGCTTGACACTCATTAGCAATGGCTTTTGCAAGCAAAGACTTCCTACAACCTATATTTAACTTATTAAATTCAAATTCATAAATACTCAATAACATGCATTTTGATTTCATATCTCTATTAATTAATAGAAGAAATTATATAATAATTTATAAGATATTATTAGTAATGAAAATGTAATAATTAGTGGTTTATTGAGTTTATTTGTAATAAATGTATAAAACAAAATAGTTTATGAGAATTTGGTATTGTGATATCATTTTTAAAACTAGCATTTGCCCCTCACGCCGGTAGGAAAAGAGGGAAGGTAGAAGAAACAAAGATAGGGGTAAATCTATGCTCAAGTATCATATCAATCAAAGATATGACATCTGACATGTGCGGCAATAGAATCAAGCTCATCAAAGAACAAGATACATGGTGCGGATTGTCGAGATTTGTCAAAAATCTCTTTTACATTAACCTAAGTTTCTCCAAACCACATTGTTAAGAATTTTAGGCCTTTCACAATGATGAAATCAGCTTGACACTCATTAGCAATGGCTTTTGCAAGCAAAGACTTCCTACAACGAGGTGATCCATAAAACAACAACCTACAAAACAACATTGAATCATTGGTGATTTACCGTTTGAAGGTTCATCTTGACATTTTCCAAACAGTGGGCACCTCGACAAACTAGCAAACAATTCTTAACATGTTGTTATTTATACACTATTTACTATAAATAAACAAATAAAGATACAAAGACAACATTGGACCATAGTGTTTATATACACAACTTAAACCTTCCAAACCTTCTAAGGCATGGGTCAATACTATTTGGCAGTTTGTTGCTTCAATCAAAAAAAAATAGACTCGATTTTTTAGCTCATCTAAAGTAATGATCTCATGTGCAACTTGTTGGTTCGCTAGATGAGCTATGAATTTTGTTGCTGCCAATAACAGAGGATGCATAATAGCTAAACATAAAATAAGCATATCATGCAAAAGATAGTTTCAGAATAAAACAGGAATTAACAATGCCAAAAATTAGTTAATATGATAAAGGCAAACCAACCTTGTCATTGCGTTTGAATGACCTTTTAAGCTGGAAAATAATTATTTTGAAAAGCAGATTACCAACTTCTGGAAACTTTGTATTCACCACAGCAACTAAGGCAGTGAAAAACAACAATAAATCTACGTGATGCCATTTGGGATTTCATACATGACCTGCAACTCTCTTTTTTTGAGTTAAACAACGGGGGATTCGCTTTTGACAATTCTATAGTAGTGTTTCCTTCTCTTGCCCCTACTGTTCCATTTCTAGGAGTTTCATCATCCCTCCTCTGTCCATGGTTATGACTATCAACCCTCAAATCTAGCTCCTTGTGTGAAAGGCCCGACCTTGATCTCTTGTAATTGTCCGCAATCGGTGTGATTCGCTCATTTGCATTGAAACGGTTGGCGACCTTTGTTGTTTTTATACCGACATTGGCTTCAATTTACTTTTGCCGAAAACTTTCGTCGTTAGCCGGTCGGCGTGTCTTGTTCAAATGAAGCAAAAAATGTCAACGCAACTTGCACAACCGATGCGAAACTCTCAGCGCAGATTCGTTAAAATGATGTGAAAATTCACAAAACAACTGCGACATGTTTCGTCGTAAAAGCATGAGTTGTACTTAGCCGAAAACTCACCCTTTTTTCGAAAATATTAGGGCAAAATCAAGATTACAAGACATTTGAAGGAACCACAGAAGTTCTTAATCGTGTTACCTCCACCTAAGGGAATTTTCAAATTTAGATTGTCCCGATTTGTTTCTGCATTAGGTGTCTCACCAACAACCACAATAGCCATGATAGACAATATCAGCAGCAAGGTCATTGATCATGGTACACCCTCGCTTCAATTCATTTCATCTTGAAAGTTCCTTGATGAGTTCTTGCTCTAGCAGTCCATTTGCTAACAATCACTCTTAGATATGTGATCTTTTGAATATGAGAGTGCAGGAAAATATCCATATGGACATTAAAAGGCAAAGATATGTAATCAAATCTTCCTTGATGTTTTGAATTGCATACCTAACCCTTGAATATATTGAAATGCATTATATCATTGTGCTCATCTATGAGTGAAACCATGCATTCCAACAACAGAATAGTCATTGGGAACAAATGCAACTACAAATCCAGAAACGAGGCTTTGACAATGGGAATTTGGATAACATCCTTGCATGGAGTATGGATAACATCTTTAGCAATAATGGAAATTACATCGGTTAAGGTACAACAAATAGCAAAGCAATCTATACTCATGTTCTTGCTATTACTACTATGAATGCGAGCTACCCTAATTTCATGTATACATGTATCATCATAATAGAAGCTTTCATGTTATACAATATCAACATAATAGAAGCTTTCATGTCATACAATACATGTTAAACTCATAACAAGGAATGTTATAATAGTCCATAACATTATGCACATTAAAGAGTGCTCACTCATGCATTAAGGGAAGTAAACTAAGGTGAGTATGTGCCAAAGAATGCTCCAAATTCATACATGGTGTGACACTTAGGTGAGAAGAAATGTTTTGTAAAATGAGTGTTACCAATCTAGAAGATTTAAAAATACACATTGTAAACAAATTGGGAGACCGGTGTCCTCAACGCTCATATGTCCAAGCTAGATTGTTTATGACCCTAAATCATTCATAAATGGTCATACAAAAGCAAATATGAGGGCATAACCAAGAGAATATTGATCAAATAAATATTTGTGGAGTACTTCGATTGAAAGCCATAACAACTTAACAGCAACAAATAAACAAATAGGAGTACCTGAGCTACATATTATGAAATATATGGGCTCGTACACACTGAAGAGGACAAGTGCATATCTACAACCCTTACGCCAAAAGAAAATGGAATGACCAATGGAATTCCACAACGATGCTTCTAACCATGCAGTACAAATTACCTTTCAACATAACTGTTGGTACTAAAATCTTCCCTATCAAATTTTTTAGTTTCCAGCAACATGTTGACTGGAAAGTTCAAAAGAAGACGATGTCGAAAGTTCAAACATACAATGATGTTTTTGCTAAAACTTTGAGTTAGTGTAGAGAACAAGGCTGCCATGACAGTTGTGTAAATGCTAGAATGTTGAAGTGCCCAGTTGCCTCTTTTATGATGACATATAAGTGAGTCGTTCATATGCATTGTTCCTTGGGGAAGTAGACTGGGTATACTATCCTCTCAAATATGCCCAGTATTGGACCCCTTTCATTCCTCAGTTTTCAAGTGGAACTCCCCTTTTCTGTCACTACCTTTGTGTGAATCGATAAGACAAATATAACATTATTTTACTTTGGATATGAAACTTTTTAAGTAAAACAAATATAACATTAAAATATTATAAATACCTGAAAATATCATCTTATAAATACTTGAAAATTTAAAGATAAAAGACAATTCTAGCAAAGATCAATGTGTGAAAGCCCAAACAACCCGTGTGAATGCTAATAATATATTGAATTAGAGTGTTGAAGTGGAGACGCAGCAGAAGGAAGTACATACATGGAGAAAGCATATCGAGAGAGCAACGTCACAGAAAATGGAAATAATTAAGATGAAGCCACATGCATCACAGAGGTCCATCCTCACCCCCAAAAAGGTGTCCTTTCCGCATTAATGATTTGGCTGAGAAATTGGTAGTTCGATTGCTCTACGGCTCCTCTAAATCTATGCACTACCTTGCCGATAATTTTGCACCGGCCGAATATGAAACCCGCCACACTGAGACTTGCCCGTCCTTGGAAATCTCTCTGTAAGCCTTCTTCATTTTCTTTCATACATTTCCATTCCATGATTTATTTAAATTATAAGTTTATGAACCTTAATTATCAATCTCAGAAATGCTTGGATGGAGAATTTGTGTGAGTCGCAATTGCAATCCCAAAGTAACAATAGCAAAAATGAACGTCGGCAGGAAAATAGTAAAATTAGAAGGAACAAAAATTTCTCCAAGAAGAATACCAAGAGACTCAAATGCCTTATAAGACAACACTAAATCTATTGTCAAACTACACCATGGAATCTAATTCGCGATCAAGCCTAGACTTCATCTGCGTTGTAGTGTCAGAAACGACTATGAACACCATAGCACACCATAATGAACACCATGGCACTCATAACAATATGAAATTGAAACAAATCACTAAGCACGCTATGCTTTTGAAAGGAATGGAAATGTTTTTTTAGGAATAAATAAACAAAAAGTATATGAAAAAATTTGTATAATGAACACCATGTCAGTTGTAACAATAGGAAATTGAAACAAATCACTAAGCACGGTATGGTTTTGAAAGGAATGGATATGTTTCTCTAGGAATTTGAATTTTAAAAAAGTGTGAATTAAATTGTGAATTGTGAATTGGAAAATGCTTGGTCGCTCCCGTTGGTCAGAGAGAATCTTGGAAAATGCTTGGTGGCTCCTGCTGGTCGGAGAGAAGATCATAAAACACGTGAAACAGTCGGCGATATAGTTGAAAGAGAAGCGATCGAAAAAAAAAATTGGTCGATCCCGCTGGTCGGAGAAAATATCACAAAACACGCGAAATAGGCGGCGAAAAAAGAATCGACCGCGAAAGGAAATAAATGCTCTCGGCAAAAAAAATATGATGTGATGCGATGTGATGAGGAGGAGGATCATATGCTACTAGGAGACTATCTCTGTGTATTTTGGTTGTACTTTGGTTGAGCCATTGCTCTCTCTATCTCTGAGGAAGTTGTGGGGTTTTTCACCTTAGGGTTTTCCCCACGGAAACTCTGTGTCTCTTGTCTCTCATGCTTTTGCTTCTTGTGATGATTGACATGCTTGTTATGATTGATATGCATTGATATATTGTACATGTTATTCTCTCAGTAATGATCCTAGAGTATTGTGAATTAATGCTCAAAATTTAACATGGTATCAGAGCTAACCTGAGAAGAAGACATTGTGCAGTGACGGAAACTAGGGTTTCTTGTTTATTGGGTTTCTCTCCACAGATTTTGGAAAAGCAGTATAGTAGATTGACTCTACTCATCAAGGCGAATCTATCTGTCCAATCAGAATTCAATTCTGAGCATTTTCAGATTTGGCCCTAAAAATTAGGGTTTCCACAAAAATAGGGATTTCTTAAATCTGAATACATAGCTGGAAGCTCCTTGGAAAAATCAAAGTTTAGAGCTTTGGATCGAGATTTTTGGCTGGGTAGATTTGCGGGAAACTCAAACCCTAATTCAGGGTCCTCCCTAGTGAACCCGGGAAGACTAAAAGACATTTCTGAAGGATGAAGCTTTGCATATCTCAAATTCTAAATACACCAGGCTGATCAGCTCATCAAGGCGCATCTTTCTATCCTTTCAGAAAGTTGAAATTCACTTTTTGAATTTTTAGGTTTTTTCTGACAAACCCTAATCCGGGACCAAATCCAGTTTTCAGCAAAACAAGTGGTAAGACCTAAATCTTTTCTATTTCCATTTGAAGTACTCTTTAAGATGTCTCACCACACCAAGCTTGAAGATAAGCTTGAAGGGCTGATAACTTTCGAGCCTGGAAGTATAGGATTGGGTTAATCCTGGAAGAAAATGAATTGGACTCTTACATCAGCTCTGAGGTCCCTATCCCAGAGGATGAAGAGGCTAAGGTTTTGCATAAGAAGAACTTGGTCATGGCAAAGTGAATCATTGCTGATTCTATTAAAGACCATCTTATTCCACATGTGTCATCCCTAAAGACACCCAAGGCTATGTTTGATTCCCTAACCAAGCTATTTGAAGGGAAGAACATAAATCGAAAGATGACTCTGCGAAATCAATTGAAAGGGGTCAAGCTATTGAATGGAGAGACCATTCAATCTTACTTCTCTAAGGTCTCTCAGACCAAGGAACAACTTGAAGCTGTGGATGAAGTAGTGGACAATGGTGAAGTTGTTATGACTACTTTGAATGGCCTACCTAGGTCATGGGACTCCTTTATTCAAGGAATCTGTGCAAGAAAGAAATTGATCTCTTTAAGTAGACTGTGGGAGGAACACTCTCAAGAATAAGCTAGGCTTATGGAACAGAAGAAAAGATGGGAAGTGAAGATCAAGCTCTCGCAGCTCACACCAAAAGAAGCAAGCCTAAGAGGGAGCACTCTCAACAGAAGAGATCCACTCTCTATCACCAAAAGAATAAGAAGGACCTAAGGTGCTTCACATGCAATGAGGTGGGTCACTTTGATTCAAAATGTCCCAAGAACAAAAGGGATAACAACAACAACAACAACTCCAACAAGAAGAAGAAGGGCAGCAAAAGAAAGTTCTATGCTCATGCTGCCGAAGATGATGAACCTCCAAAGAAGATGGCTAGGGCAAAAAGTGATGATGACTCATCAAGTGAAGAAGAGTATGTTCTAATCTCTGCTCTCACAGTGAAACTTGGGGATGACTATCAATACCCCATCAAAGGAAGTGGTGAAGCCTCCTACAACCTAGATTCTGGAAAGTCTTTGAAGATGAAAGAAGTCCTTTATGTACTTGGGCTCAAGAAGAACCTTCTCTCCATCTCTGCATTGGATGCAAAAAGCATGAGGGTTGCATTTGCTGATGGCCAAGTCCTAATGTGGCCAAAGGGTAAAACTATTGATGATGCAGTGGTGATTAGAGAGCAAGAGGAAGGATTGTACAAATTGAAGGGACAACCTGAACATGCCATGGTGACATGAAGACAAAGATTCATCCATAGTCACGAATCACATAGAGGTATGTATAAATTGTTTTTGCAAAGGTTAACTTGTGAGTTATGCAAGTCATTGAAGAGAACAAGAAAACATTGCTAAACATAACTAGCAAATATGGTGACCAGGTATGTGTTTCTTATATCATAAGATCTCTTATATAAGTATGCATGACATGATTGATAATGATTATTCATGAAGTCATAGGTTTGAATAATCATGGGTGTATGCATATTATGTTTCTTACCTTAATAGATGATATGACTAACTAGAAGAGTCATAGGGTTGAGTAATCACGGATTTAGGTATATTATGACTAACCATAAGAGTCCTTGAATACTAATACTTATTATTTCTGTTTATACATGTTTAAGATTATTGTGTTTTGATAGTATCAAGATTATACTAATGAATGTGTGATTATGTATGAGACCTCGAGGATAACACAATAGTGATACTAATAAGCATGCATAGAGACCAAGGATGAATATAAGTTCAAGGATAGGTAATCTAGGAAGCAAAGATCAAGAGAGAAGCACACTCCAATAGTTTCTGCAAGGATGCAGATATTCAGAGGGAGTTGACCATCTTTCTACATTCCACAACAGAAAGGTTTAGAAGAAGCTACTTCAGCAGCTCCTGCAAGGAAGCAAAGACTCGGAGGGATTCCACCCAACAAACAAACAAAGATAAGTATTTTAATTACCATTTCTTACATATTTGTTTGTTTAAATAAAATTGTTCAATGATGTATATGCTTATGTTCCTAGACTTAGGATATGTATTGTGCATATTAGAATGATTGCATTAATGAACAGTATACTACTAATATGCATGTGATGGGTAAGTGGCCTATGGCACTGTACAACATTCCATTGCTACTTATCTAGAATGAAACCTCTTTGTTGACATGTTGGGAGTAGTGCAAACTCTTAACAATGTTCTGGTAGAGATTGGAAGGCATCTAGAAAGTTACAGGATATGGATGAATGTTGTATTGAAGCATTGGCTAAAATAATTGCATGACTGTATGACATATTTCTTTATGTATAAGAATTTGTTTTGAAAACTATGAGATGTTTCTAATCATGCAATTTAACTTGTCTTGTAGGAAATATCGTATGCCATCACCTGCAAAAAAATAAGAAGAAGAACTACAACATTTGTTCAGCAACAAAATTATCTATTGAAGATATTGAAGTTCCCAGGATATGGGGAGAATGCCATGATCCGTTGATCGTGAAGAATGATGTTTAGGATGTAGTCCCAAGACCTGAAGGGAAGTTTGTTATGACTTCCATATGGATCTATCAGATCAAGCATGCTGCAGATGGCAGCATAGAGAAATATAAAAGTAATGAAATAGAAGATACACCAGATGGATTTCAAGGCAGCTTTCTTGAATGGTGTAGTTGAAGAGGAAGTATATGTGGAGCAACCACTTGGTTTTGAAACACATGACAGGGAGTCATATGTGTGCAGATTAAGGAAAGCCTTATATGGCTTGAAGCAAGCTCCCAGAACTTGGTATGGTAGGATAGACAGTTTCCTATCTAGTTTGGGCTTTACCAAGAGTAAAGAGGATTCCAACCTTTACTACAAGGTTGAGGAAGGAAATCATGTGATACTACTTCTATATGTAGATGACCTGTTTGTAACAGGAGATGACAGATTGATTGTCAACACAAAGAAGAAGCTTGCTTCCGAGTTCAATATGAAGGACTTAGGGATGATACATTATTTCCTAGGTATGGAGGTGTGGCAGAGTGCAGATGGGATCTTCCTTGGACAAGGGAAGTATGCAGTAGATATCCTGAAAAGGTTCAGGATGATGGATGGCAAGGCCATGGCCACGCCTATGGCATCGAACTTGAAGCTTCTGTGTGATGCTTCATCTGAGCCGGTTGATGTCTCTATGTATCATCAGATGATTGGGTCATTGATGTACTTGACGAACATGAGACCAGATATTTGCTTTGCGGTGAACACATTGAGCCAGTTCCTGACGGATCCAAGGAGTGTTCACCTGGTTGCTGTAAAGCATATTCTGAGGTACTTGAACGGTACAGTTGATTATGGGCTCAAGTATGAAGCAAATCAAAAGTTTAACCTGCAGGGTTATGTTGATTCAGATTGGGCAGGAAGTGTTGCAGATAGGAAGAGCACATCTAGGTGCTGCTTCAGTATGGGATCAGATGTGATCTCTTGGTTTAGCAGGAAGCAGTCCTGTGTAGCATTGAGTATAGTCGAGGCAGAGTATGTTGCAGCCTGTTCGGCTAGTTGTGAGGTAATATGGCTTCGGAAGCTACTGTCTGAGTTATTTGATCTCCTGTTGGATGCTACTAGTATCTTCTGTGATAACCAGAGTTGTGTGAAGTTGTCTGAGAACCCAATGTTTCATGACAGGTCGAAACACATAGAGATCAAATATCACTATATCAGGGATATGGTGCAGAGAGGAGCAGTGAAGCTCCTGTATGTTGCGATGGACGAATAGATTGCAGATGTGCTGACGAAACCACTAGCCAGAGTGAAGTTCGAGTACTTCAGAGAGAGGCTTGGTGTTCTTCATATTGGTGACACTTCGAGGAAGAAGTGATGGACACATTTGTAGAAGCCATTCCAAACATGTTGGAATGAGGATCCTTCACATGGCTGTGGATGTAAACGCTGGATGATGAGAATTAGTATGATGCTCCAGTTACTACTCTGTATATGCATCAGGTGGATGCTTGATATGATTAGTTGGATCATTTATATGTATATGTATGTACGCATCATGTTGGATGCTGGATATGATCAGTTGGATCATTTATGTATGTATGCATCATGTTGGATGTTGGATATGATTAGTTGGATCATTTATGTATGTATGCATCATGTTGAATGCTTGGATCATGTATCTGTGTATGTATCAGGTGGATCATGTATGATGATATGTATCAAGTAGATACTTGGTATGCATCAGGTGGATGCATTGTATGATCAGGATGATCATGGATGACAAGCTTCAGGATGTTGCTCCAGATATGCATCAGGACGATGTAGTGATGAGTATCAGGATGATACTTTAGATGATATGCATCAGGGTGATGCTATGATGATGATCATGATGATCATATGTATCAGGTGGATACCTTACATAATCAGTTGGATTATGTGTGATGAGTTCTGAAGACACAGATGCACAGAGCCTTTCCGACATGGTGGTAGATGTGTTCTCCCATGTGCGTTGATGTAAGTGCAAAGTCTTTCCGACATGGTGGTAGATGTGTTCTCCCATGTGCGTTGATGTAAGTGCAGAGCCTTTCCGACATGGTGGTAGATGTGTTCTCCCATGTGCGTTGATGTAAGTGCAGAGCCTTTCCGACATGGTGGTAGATGTGTTCTCCCATGTGCGTTGATGTAAGTGCAGAGCCTTTCCGACATGGTGGCATATATGTTCTCCCATGGTCGTTGATGTAAGTGCTATGATCCTTTCACGGATGGTGGTAGGTTGGTCCTCCCATGCCGGTGAGTGTAAGTGCTGTGTGTGTGCATCTGGGTTGTGCTTCGTGATACTCTGTGGCCGCGGACAGGTTGTGCAGTAGCATGTAAAAGGTCCCGGGAGATCCGATAGGTTGAGCTGTGTGCTCGTAATTAGTCCTGGGATGCTCTTTTGAGGTTTTGTTGACTCACGTAATAAGTCCTAAGGATTCCACAGTATGGCCAGTGATGATGAAGACCTGCAGGTGGTGGGCCTACATCCAGTATGAAAAAGGACTGGATCTGTAGAAATTCCTATGACGAGTAGATTTGAGATTGATTGAGATAGTAGCAGCAGTGACGATGATTCGATGATGATGATCCAGAGAAGAAGACTTGTGCTAGCTGATCTGTGTCGAGAAATACCTTCCTAGTTAAGAGGGAGTGTTGATGTATATGTAACTTCGGAATGTATTTCATCCATGTATTTCTTTTATATATTATTATACTCCTATAGAGATATGTCATTCCTCTATACGGAAGTGTCGTCATGTGTATTGACAAGTGTCGCAAGTATGTTAACTTGCCGATGGGTTATTAGACCACCATGTGTGGGGTCGGCCCTGATTTATATATTATATGGTTGATGTACCTAGCTAGACAAATCGGCCCCATAAGGTTATTGGGCAAACAGGACAAGTATAAATAGAGATCGGGCAATCTCTATTTGAATCATTCGGAAACTCATTCTTCCTTCACTTAGAAAGTGGTGCACTAGGAGACTATATCTGTGTATTTTGGTTGTACTTTGGTTGAGCCATTGCTCTCTCTATCTCTGGGGAAGTTGTGCAGTTTCTCACCTTAGGGTTTTCCCCACGGAAACTCTATGTCTCTTGTCTCTCATGATTTTGCTTCTTGTGATGATTGACATGCTTGTTATGATTTATATGCATTGATATATTGTACATGTTATTCTCTCAGTAAAGATCCTAGAGTATTGTGAATTAATGCTCAAAATTTAACACACACTTATCAAATAGCCAAACAGTCAGCAATATTTAGCAATAAGCTTCAAATATGATTGTTCCATAATCAATCAATAGCATTAATAATTAATTCAACATGAATTTACAATTCTACCTCCTACAGAAATTGATTTGTTTAACCATGAGGACACCCTCATATCGTTTGGCTCTTGTAAGTGGTATCACTCTGTCCATTATGGTTTTACCCTTGCTACCATACATGAACATCCACCTACAACATGTCCTCAAACGGTTATTAGCAATTATAAGAAAATTCTCAAATCTGAAATCTGCAAATCTATTTTTCTACAGAAATTAGATTTGCAACCATGAGATTATTCTCATAAACTTAAATCAAACAATTTTCATATTTGTTTCATGCATAAGTTACAACCATGAGAACCTTCTCATAACCTTTGGCTTCTTCACATGGTAGATCCCGGTCTTTACTATGGACTTATCCTCATTGCCATATGCAAGACCTTTCTACCTGAAATCTGAACTTTAATCAGCCAAACACGTTATGAGTATCTATGCATATAATCTTTTCATTGCTACAACAGTCACTAAAGTGATCTCAGAATTATAACACTCAATAATTCAAACACTTTCAACCTTTAACATCTTAAATGCAATGAAATATATACATTTATATATATTCATCATTATCACAATAAAATCGCAAGACACGGTCACAGTATCCATGCAATAAACTGTAAATACTCATTACTTCACATTCCATGCAGCTCTATCCTCCCAACAGAGTGCTCTGGTATCCCATCACATGTCTACCTTCTTCATGCAGTCCTTCTTCTGCATTCATAGTAGCTCATGAAATTGTCTCAGGATTAGTAATAGTCCACCATTTCATCTATTATCTAACTGCATTGAAACATATATATGTCACACCCATGCATTCACACAATGCATCTCAACATGTGCACCCACACATATGCATGCACATTCACAACATTTACATAATCTCCTAATGTGCATTCACTCGATGCATAACCCCTCAATACAACCTTGCATTAATCCATGAATACCATGCATTCCAACATATTATGGCCTAACCATGCCTATCTCATATGGCATGCACTACAACAGGACCATAAGTTCTCTCTTGCTTTGGTTGTTAAACCCACAACCAACATACACAAATGGTATGATATAATTTCATATGAATGCATTGAGGTTTCTAAGAAACTAGAGGGTGTAATGCTCCCTGCTTTCACTTACCCGCGCCTCACCATACTTGGTGGGTTGACATTCACATTCAGGCACTCAATACTACATGCAAACCAAATCAACATAGTTGAAGAGACTTTACCAGATCCTCTTTCAACATTCATGTGATTTAAGCACAAATAACTATCACCTGCATGGCTATCATTTAACATCGCTTGATGTTACCTGATCAGTTGGCCTCTTGCCAACCTCATGATCACAGATTTGTTGCACCATCCTTTCCTCATAAGGTTGTTGGTCATATGCAACAACATCATCCACATCCTTAGCCATGCTTCGGTTGTCTTTGGTCCTACAACCAATGCGAACACTACTAATTATTAGCAGCCACAATAATTATCTTAAGTGGTTCATTGCATATGTAAAACCTCACTATTTTACCAATATGCAATATCATATACATGCACAAACATTTTCACATGCACCGTGCAATGTTTATTTATATGCCATCTATTGCATATTCATCTCATCTATCTAATCTCTTGTGTTTTCAATCATGCTTCTATGGTCTGATTCCCACAACCATTATCAACAACATTAATAGTCATATATCATAGGGGATACCATTAATGGGCTATGGCATGTGTAACCTCACTACCTTTATCAGTATGCAACATCATGCTCATGCATAAGCAATTCACATGCATTATGCAATAACTCTTCTAATCATGTCCACTAATTAGCAATTCACATGCATTATGCAATAGCTATGATCTTCCCATGAATTAGCAATTCAGTATATTCATAAGTGTATGACATTCATTCTTGCTATTTTCCAAACATGCAATTTTTATGCTATAAACATAAATAGTTTAAGGTGAGGAATTTCCCTCTTATCAACATTGCCTTGTTGCTCCCATTGGTCTTCCGTAATGCACATTACAGCCAATTACTCTTAATAAGGCTTCCACAACCTTCTATGTAATTCCTGCTTCTCCTCCCAATTATAGAGAATGCATTTCACATTTTAAACGACTGTCTCTGGGGAATGATGGGGGTCAAGGGGGCTTGCCCCCTTGTGGTTCGCCACTGCAGGGCGAGTCGAGGGCAGCGCCCTCGTTTTTTTTTTTTTTGTACATCCTTCAATTTCGTGCAATCTGGTGCATAAGTTCCATGGCATTTTTCAACTTTCGGCACCTGAAAAATCTCCCTGGAAAACAATTGAAATTCCCCGTTTCGGCGGACTTCTCCATTCTCTTCCGACTCGTTGCGGACCAACTTGCCAAGTTTTGCCGATTAGTGGACTCATCTGTCTTTTCCGCCGTTGCGGACCAACTCACCGAGTTCTTCCGCCAAAAGACATTTAGAAAAAAATTTCGGGCCAACTCGCCGAGTCCTTCCACCGTTGCGGATCAACTTGTCGTGTTCTGCCACAATTTCGGACCAACTCGCCGAGTTCTTCCGCCGTTACGGACCAACTTGCCGAGTTCTTTCGCCGAAAGACACTTAGAAAATTTTTGAAATTTTTCTTCCTTTTCCTCGGGCATTTCCGCAGCTCTGTCGGTGCAACTCGGCCAAATTCGCCGAACGTGTCGGCACCACTCAGCGAGTTTTGCCACTGTTTCTGCCCAACTCGTCGAGTTCTGCCGCCATTGTGGCCCAACTCCATGAGACTAAATTTTTCTTCCTTTTCCCCGGGCATTTCCGCAACTCTATCGGTGCAACTCGGCCAAATTCGCCGAACGTGTCGGCTCCACTCAGCGAGTTCTGCCGTTGTTTCGGCCCAACTCGCCGAGTTCTGCCGCCATTGCGGCACAACTCCACGAGACTCGCCAAAACACGTCGAAACAACCTTAAGTCTGGTCCGACGAAAGAGTTAAGGTTCTTTTTCCGAAACGACGGAGGAACTTGCCTATTTTTTTCCGCAACGGCGGACATTTCCGATCAACTCTTCTGCAAAAGAACCGTTGGGAAACAAGGAAATTTTTTCAACTTGTTAAAATCACTTATCATGAATTCAAGGTGAACATACATCTCTGCTACATCTGGATATGAAGGGCTGCAAAAATCTGATGTTGCTACCTTCAGGAATATCGAAGCTCCGCTCTTTACGAACGTTGAAGCTGAAAGGAATTGCATGGAACAGGAAACCTGCAGCGAATAGGTCTGGATGTACGGATTTCAAAGATTCCACTCTACTGCAGTGCTTAGCAATAGCCAATGCCTTTGGATGGACGGATTGCAAACATTTGACCGACATTGAACACCTATCACTAACATTGAATAGGGACACAGTGTTATCAAATTCTTTTTCCAAGTTGAATATTTGGTCGAAAATGAAAAAGATGCAATCCCTCTCGTTGTAATACGAGTCTACTGGCCGTGATGGTGATGATTGCTGCGCTCTTCCACCGGCGCTGGGAGTCTTGGAACAACTTGAAAGCCTTCGTCTACAGAGGATTCTAGTACCCACGCTTACTGATCCCGTGTTTCAACCAAGCTGCCAGAAGGAACCAGCGAAAACCAGGAAAAATCTGGAGAAGACTAAATCGATCGCAGCTTCGCGATGAGTTGATCCAACAGACCGAGAGCACCATCCACGTGGCAAGATTCCATTCACTCCATGAGCGAGGAATATAGCCGACGTGGAGGTTATGGACCTCCATGGTGAAACGCCTACGGCGTAAATATAAAATTTTATAATTATTTTGATATTAATTTCAATTAATTTTTAATAATAAGAAGTTGAAAAAAAATCAAAGCTAAGAAATTTATTACATTTTCATGCTTAAAAAAATGTAAAAATATTAATGTATAAAACTTGAAAAAAAATGGTAACTTTGAGCTTGCAACATTTTTATTTGAATTGAAATAAAATTAACATATCACGAAATTCTTGATAACATATAATTTTAAAACTAAAAACAATATTATTAAATCCTATATTCTTGTCAAATTTATTTTCATTAAACTGAAATATCACAAAAAAAAAAAAAAATACAAATACCAAAAATATCTTTTAATATTTAAAATTAAAAAACAAAAAATATTGTTAAATTAATGAAGAGTGATGATGACTTTTATAATGAAACTATTTATATATATATATATATAAATTTTGTGTTTACATTTTTTCATTTTTTTAAATATTATATTTAATTTAAATAATTATAACTTGTATTTTAAGTTCCAAAAAATATTACTTTAAAATTTGTATTTTTTTAAAAATTATTTTATTTAAAACATAATATGATTTAGTATTCACTCCAAAACTTTTTTATTTTATTTGCTTATTTTACAACTTTTATTTTAATTTTTTAAAGTATTCTAATTGATGCACGGCATGATTTAGTCCTCACCCTAAAACGTTGTTCTTTTATTTGTTTATTTTACAACTTTTGTCTTACTTGTAAACTAGTTTTCAATAACGTGTTTGTACGAATACTTTAACATCATTTTTTAAGGTAAACAATTCTTTTTATGTTGCTTTCGCTTTCTTCCAGGTCAAAGTATAATCTTTTAGATAAGTTGTACGTTGCTTTTTAAACCTTGTTGTACATGTATAGCTTTTCAAATTTCATTTATCATTTAATAATAATAAAACTTTATTGAGATTTGGGTATGTATTGTTTATGATTATGTGTTAATTTGAGAAAATTTTCAAATAAAATATATTTTTAAAAACTAATTGTCACCTTAAACCACGGGTATTTTGTCAAATCAAGCTTTAGAACCAATAAAAAAATAATATTTTCTAATTTCAAAAATTAAAAAAAATTTTATTATTTAAAAAAATAAAAATAATAATTATTTTTTATATAACATTGTAAAACAATTTTTAAATTGATAAAATTAATAAAAAGTCAATTTAGTTTTGACGATGAACCCATTGCTATAATCCCTGCCTAGGCAAGGACTAATAATAAAGAAAATTCTAAACAATATAAAATTATGATTTTATGATTAAAATTATTTTAAATTTAAAGAGAAAAACATTTTTTTTAATTAAGTTAATTTAAAAGTATTTTAAAACCAATCTATTTGTAAAATTAGTAATATAAAAAATTGAAATTAAACATCATCTTATTTACTCTAATTTACTCTAATCATTATTCACAGTCTTCTAATAAATAATTATTAGTACTTTTATTAATATCACATTTAAATATAAAAAGAATATAAAAAACATGTGACATGTATGGTTTACCATCTTTTAATAATAATTTTGGTATCTTTATTAATATCACATTTAAAGATGAAAAGTATGTGGCGTGTATTGAGATTAAAAAATGATAAATATCGCCATTCTGATTTAATTGATAACAACAATTATATTATTAGGTAATGATAATATTTTTAAATTAAATAATACAGAACTTACATGTGACATTGATGTTAAAAGATGATAAATATTTTTTTGGTTAGATGGATAACAAATATACTATTATTATATAATAATATTTTTAAATTTAACTATATAATATTATTAGTTAAGTATTTTATTCTTTATTTTTTAATATATTTTTTAGATATATTTCAATATGTATAGTCTATAAAATTTTTTTTAGATATATTTTAATATGTATAGTCTATAAAAAAAATTATATAATAGATATTCATTGTCTTTAAAAGTTGAAGTAGAATTATAAATATCTAAACATTATAAACTAGAATTTTGGAGAATACGTATATCCAATTTTTTAAGTCAATGTTTGGGTTAATTTTTTATTTTTTTTTTGTTGGAAAACAAAACTGCAATATATTAGATAATAGGTTGCATTTTGCATAGATAAATAAAGATATTATAGGAAATAAGTTAGAACTAGCATGTAAAGCCTAAATAATGACAAAAAAACTGAGCCACAATAACACTAACAAAACTGTTGATTGGATTATACACTTGTCACTTATTACAAAAGGCATACATTCCTTGTAATACAAAAAATCAAAAAACTAGTAACAGGTCCATAAAGAAGCCCATAGCCTGAACTAAGATGAAAATAAAGGAATAGACACCATTATCCCCCATAGAAAGGACAAAATATCATCGTTAACCATGATATAAATCTGGGTCATAGATCACTTCCCCATGGTCCACCCTATCCTTTATGGAACAATAGCCCTTTGCCACCTGGAGACCATCCTTTGAAAGCCTGCCATCCAGGGAATTTCTTTCCCTAGACACATGAGAAAAAACTACAACCTCAGCCGATGAATCTCTTCATAAATAGGAATAAGGAGAAGATTTATGGAAAGTCTATTCTCCTTAAGCCAATCAATGACTAGCTTTGAATCCCCATAAACCTAAAGGAACTGCACTCTTTTCTAGATAACCACGATCAAAGATAACTTAAGAGCCATTAGTTTCACTTGATTGTTGGAGTTGGGGCCTAAACCTACAGAGAATTGAAACTAGACATGATCATTGAGATATAGAATGCTTCCTGCTCCCCCTAAAGGAGGAGTGCCTTGAGAGGCTCCATCAAAAGAAATAGCCAAGGGTGGTTTTTATCAATCACTTCCACCTCAATCACCCTTGATCTGACAAGAATGTCCAATTAGGGAAAGTGATTCAAAATAGCTAACCCCTTGTTAACTGTAACAACAAGATGCAAGTCAAAATCCTAAAAAATAGTCGAGTTCCTGGCTAACCAGACCCCCTAAATAAAAAGAACGGGAAGGGCTAGATGCCCCTCAAAAGCCTTATTGTTGGACCAAAGAGCAAGAGCCTCATCAAGAGAGGCCCCATACCAAAAAAAAGGAATTCTGCAAACCAGTGAGGCATGAGCCCACATCCTAGAAAGATAAGAGCAAGAAATGAAAAGATGTTCAACACTATGAAAACCTGCTTGACACAATGGGCATCTACTAGGCCCATGCCAAATCTTCCTCAAAAACAAGTCCCGATCGGAATTTAATTATACAGAGCTAGCCATAAGAAAAGTTTGAACTTCATTGGACATTTGAAATTCCAAATTTTCTCATGCCACCATCTGGTCTCATGGGTCTCCTCTTCTTCTCTTATAGCCATATATCCAAGCTTTGGAGAGTAAGAACCACCCGAGGGATTTCTAGACCATACCATAATATCTTCATTATCCTTTAATCTAGCCTAATTGTTCTTGAGGGACTGGATATACCTCTCTCAGGCCTGCCTATCACCAACATCCACTAAACCCAAAGCTTCAACATATAGCCAATTCTGAGAAAAAAAATTGGGATTTGCCATGCCACAAATATGGGACAAGCTGATGAATCCATGGTCTCTTAAACCATCCACCAAGGATAGAGGCAGTCTATGAGCACCATCACTGCCAGGCCATGGGTCTTGACCCAACCTAATTTTTCTACCATTACCAATCTACCAAACTAGCCAGTCTCCTATGACATCAAAAGCATTAAGCTGAGCCTTCCACATGTTAGAAACGTTCCTGCAAGCTTTATCCTCAATTCTAAAACATTCTTCCATTGAAAGAGGAGCAATGTATTTATTGTAAACCACTTTGACCCATAGCCCTTCTCCTTTGAGAATTCTCCAAACCCCCTTAGCATCAAGTTCCTTTGCAAATCATTATGGATCCTTAAAACCCAATCCACCCAGTTCCTTGGGTCTAGCAAGAAGATTCCAAGCACACCAATAGAAAGATGATCTTCCTTATTCCCCCTCCAAAGGAAATTATAACAAAGCTTTCTGATTTTTGTTCCAAAGTCCCTGTAGGTAAAGAGGCCATAGAGACCCAATAAGCTTAACTACTTCCAATACAGATTTAACCAATATCATTATGCGCCTCTACTGAGCCACTTATTGCACCACAAATGAGTATTTTTTCCACCTTCCCAATGATCCAGGCCCAATCCTTTTTCTGGTATTCATTTGGCATAAGAATGAATCCTAAGTATCTTAGACCAAGTTCCACATCCTCCATTGGAAAGGTCAATTGAGAATAGATCCAATCCATATCATCTCGATCAGTATATATGAAGGATAAATTAGATTTTATAATGTTGTAAACCATACTTGTAGCATCTCCAAAGCGTTTGAGTAAATTCGGAAGCACAATCACTTCTCACCTGGATCCATTGGAAAATAGGAGAATATCATCTACAAAGAACAAATGAGTAATGTGAAGGAAGCCACTAGTAGATAAACCTTTTAGAGTCCCCCTGTGCTTTTCCTGGAGAATTAGTTTGCTCAATCCTTCAACCACCATAATGAAGAGAAGAGGTGCCAAAGGGAATCCTTGCCTTAGCCCCTTATCGGTCTAAAGAAAGTGGAGGCAAAGCCATTAATGAGAACTACAAAGGAAACTAAAGTGACATAGGACATTATCCAGTTCACGAATTGTAAATAAATACCCACTTGGAGCAGCACTAACCTCAAAAATAACCAATTCACTCTATCATAAGGCTTTGAACTATCCACTTTGACTATCATTGCAAGAGTATGCTTGATCTTTACTGAATGTAATATCTCCTGAGCAATATCGATTGCATCGTGGATTTGTCTTCCAACTAAGAAAGAAAATTGTTCCTGAGAAACAAAGCTTGAAAAAATACCTTTAATCCTAATGGAAATAATTTTATATAGACAATTGCAAAAAGATATAGGCTGGAATTCCTCCATATTTAAAGGCTTGTCAAATTTAGGGATAAGGGAGATAAAAGTAGCATTGAAAGTTGTTTAAATCTGACCATTGACCCTTGAATCCTCTATGAACTTTAGAAGACCCTCTTCAAATACTTCCAAAAAAGCAGTAAAAAACTCAGAGGGTTAGGCGTTAAGGCCAGGCTCTTTTCCTTTTGTAGTTGAGAAAGGGTTGCCTTTAATTCCTTAGATGAAACAGAGTCCTATAAAGAAGCATTATGATCTTCATTAATGAAGGATGGGTACATAACAGAGAAACTCAAAATATATACCACCGAAGCTCCCCTATCTTCCTGAAATAAATTCTTGAAATGGTTGACCCCCAACTTGGATAAATCCCTATTCCCAGGGATTTCATCACCATTGTCATTCTGAAGCTTCCAAATAGAATTTGTGCTTTTCCCGTGATTCACAAAATTGTGAAAATACTTAGTGTTTTCATCTCCACACTTCAACCAAAGTGCCCTGATTTTAAGTCTCCATTGAGCCTCATTTTCCAACAAAATTTTATGTTTCTTGGCTTCCAATTCCAAAATATAATCTTCTGCTCTATGCTTCTAAAGCCATACGAGTTTTGAGAATAAAATTGACTCAACTCATTTTCAACATCACAGAGATCCTGTTACATAGAAATTTTCCTCTCGGTTGGCCATGATTGGGATTTGAATTTTATTCTCTTTGTATTATGGAAGAATTGTAGGGCTGCGCAGACCATGCTTTAACCATCAAAAGGGATCCAAAAATATTTGACCAAATTCAGATAACTATCCTCCTCATACAAGCAAGAGCTAAATTTAAAAGGACTAGGGGCTTAGCTAGGCCCAAGAAAAAATCCATCGGGATGGGTAAGTGATCAGAATGACCCGAAGAGCCACCAATTGCTTAATACAGGAGGCGTCATTAAGAACTCCTTCATTCACCAAGAATCTATCTATTCTTTTTACTATGTAATCCCCCCCTAACCTCATATTCTGCCAAGTTGGACAAATTCTAGAGAGAAGAATGTTAAAGAAAGAAACATCATCCAACCTCCTGATAAAAAAATCCGACAGAAGTTCCTTTAAGGCCTTTTGGCCACAGAAGATCCTTCAGGGATAACCCAAACTTGTAATTGCATCATTGTTATATAATTGCTACCATAAGTTAGACTTAATTGAATGCACAATAAATAAGGATAAAAACAAATAAACTTAAACAACATTTATAAAATATCAAACCACTTTTTCAAAAATGGATAAGTTAAATTAGCAACAAAGGTGTGTTTTATGTAGTAGCTTTTCATAACTCTAAAACTCATAGAAATGTATTAATGTATTAAATGTTTATGATAAAAAACCAAAGTGATTATTATGAAATATTTAGTCTAATGGACAATGTATCATTTGTGTATAACCTAAAAGCAAGATACAATTTGCTTAGCGACTACTATGTGCATTTACAAATTAAAGTGGATTTAGAGAAATTGAAGCAAAGCATTGAACATGATGTCAGAACTATGGATTGAAGTCTTCAAAACATTAACGACAATATTTTTCTTTTAAACAATAAACTACATACTTCTTTCTAGATTGATGTTTTAAAAAATGAAAAACAATATATATTTATTTTAAACAATAAACTACATATTCCTTTTGTTTGTGTTACATAGTTTTAATGGAAGAAGTTGCTTATTCCAAATTTGAAATGTTATACTCTGTGAAGCTTTATTTACATGTGAATTTGACTTTCATTTAAAATAATTAATGTAATGACATATTTCTTATAACCAAGGTGTTATGGGCTAGACTTATTTTTCTATCTTGAGCATCCCATACCGTCCGAAAGTTTACTCACCGCGCGACACCGACATGATATTGCTAGTTGGGATTGGCCATCAACCGCAAGTATCACCCAGACTACGCCTCAGTGAAACCAATATGACCGAACCTAAGCCAAGCATCTTAGAGTATTCGGAATGCCAAGTGTTGTTTTCACTATAAGTGATGCAGCCTACCGCATCGCCACCCAACATTAGAAAATGCAACGCATGCCATTGCCTCCCCTAAGCCAACACTTGAACGACCGACTGCCTAATGCATGACGATGTTATTTCCCATGTAGTCTATTGTCCTAGCATGGTTTCTACCGCACATCACATTGCCAATCGTGCCATCCTCCGTCGAGCCCACTTCCACAACGCTCATCGATTTGTCTCGTCTTACTTGAGTCGACATCACCCTTGGTGATGAGTCCCCATTTTAGGTATCTAATAGTTTCTTTTCCCACCAGAAAACACAAGAAGGTTGAAAAGATACACTCGTTAGTGGGAAAATGATTTACCTTAATTATTTAATGAAGTGTTTAAAAGATTATTTCTGTTATGTTTTGAAAAGCGTTGCTATGAGCTAATTGCATGAAAAATGAGGTTGAATGAGCAAGTGTAGGTGTACTCAAGGATAGCGCGTGAATCAAGTGAAGAACTGGAAGAACATCACCAAACTCAACGCCTTTTTCCTGATCTATAGAGAACGAACTCCTGTTCAAAAGAGAATTGGTAGTTAGACATTTTTGTTAGGTTAAGCATTAGGATTTTATAAATATGGACCTCTCGAATAGCGAGAGGCCTCGGCTGCTATTTTGAAAAATTATTGTTTAAGTTTGAGACTATCAAGACAGTTGTGTTATAGACCTGATTTTTAAACGATGAAGTTTCTATTTTAAATAAAGACTTGATGTTATCTACGATTCAGTGTTTATAAGTTCTTTTCACTCCTGAGTACGGGTTGGAGAGGGCCCCTCCAACATGTAAGTCAGGATATCTCGCAGTACAGGTATTTCTCATTATGTGTTGTGCAATGATTGAATTTATATTGCAGATGAGAGTATTCTAAATAGTGTCTAAAAAACACGATTTAATTTCTATAGTGGTTGATCACTTCTGATTCTATAGTTCCTTACAACGCATTCCGTAGTATGATAATGCTGTGTCTGTAGTCCTGTAGCAGCCTTCCGTCAAAGCATCATTTAACACCTATTTCTCTAAGTACTTGCATTTACTTCTGAAGCAGCAATTTAGATCTTAAGCTATGTATGCATTTCATTATTAGGACTGCTCATAGAGATTGATTTATTTTAGTATTTATTGGTTATATGATGATATTCACTTCTTAGATGTTTTTATTAAAAATGCAGCATTAGATAATGGCATTCTGAATTCAACCTTAGCCTTAATTTATGTTAGATCAGACCTTGAGTTTTATGCAGTTGATTTCCAGTAAATACCCCTTAGATTAAAGATCAAGCTTTCATTACTTTAGAATAGATCTGTGCTAAATCCCAACATTTCAATTTCATAGTATAATTTTTATTGTTTTCAGCAAATTCATTCTTATAAATAGACTTACTGTTTTCTGCATTCAAATTCTTATTCATAGATTTCCTGCTTTTAGTATTTGATTTCTTAGCATAGGAATTTCTCTTCCATAGATTAACAATCCTATTTTTAGTTCATTTAATCTTTCTTAGGAAGCTCTTTAAAAAAGGCATTGATACAAACACCTAACTTCGACAAAGACTATCCTAGAAGAGCACATATAGTGCCAGTGCCTCTAAAGTTTGTACGTCCCCTGGTTTGATAATTAAAGTAAGCTCTTAGTCTAGCTACCCCCATTAGGCACCCATACTTAGAGCTCACCACTTTTTGGCGCCGTTGCCGGGGAGGTGCTAAATCTTTTAGGATACCTCACCTAAAAACAACTCAAAAAGAAAACAAAAATCACATAAAATAGGAACATAAAAAACAACACAAAAAAGAAAACAAAAATCACATAAAACAATAACATAATTTTTTTTTTCTAATGAATGCCTCGTCAACAAAGGGATAGGTTTGGACGCTTTATGCCTAGGCGTCCCATGAGCAATAACGGTGACAACAATTCTTACCACTCTCAGTTTGGATCCCCAAGCTTTGAAAACGAAACTGATTCCACATACGATCCAAACAGAGACAACTTCTCTGCTAGTTCCAGCTCAAACACCACTATGGCTGAGGAAGAAGAAGAACCCAAGGAGCTTTTCACCTTTCCCATTAGCATACCTCTTGGAGATGCCAGAATGAAGAATATCAACCCTAACAATCTGCCAAACTTCCATGGATTGACTTCAGAATATCCTGACACATTCCTGTTTGAGTTTGCGGTAGTTTGTAGATCTTTCGATTATAATACAGATGCACAAAAGTTTAGGATTTTTCCCTCCACACTAAAAGATTTATCACTTAGGTGGTTCATGAGATTAGAAGGAAATAGTATTTTCAACTGGGATAAAATGAAACAGTCATTCCTAGAAAAGTATAGGGACTACTGCAAAGCAAAAGATACAAGGGATGAAATATTTAGGATGCAGCAGGGAGACCGTGAATCCTTAGAAGATTATGCCCAACGATTTCAGCTCAGCTATAAATGAGCTAACCATTGCACCCTAGACCCTGACACGCTGAAACTGGTCCTTCTTAGTGGGGATTAAAGAGGACAATTTTGAGATCTTAAACCTCTTGGGAGATGGAGACATATTTCAGAATACTTATGACCAAATACTACAGATTTTCAAGAACCATTCTATGTCTAGGAAAAGCAAGAATGGGACAAGAGATACACATCTACCCATAGGATCCTCATCAACTTCAGGACCCAATCTTACAAGATCTGACTTAGGAAACCTGTTAGATGACATGAAGACCGTCATCTTACAATCTCTGGCCATGCAACTTGATGCACTACAAATAAAAAAGAAGCAGGATGAAATTAACCAAGCCTTGGCAGTGTTCTGTCCTCGTTGTAGAAAAAAACATGAGAAGGGGCAGTGCACCTTGAACACCATAGAAGTATGTGGTCTCTGCACTGACGACCATTCCACTGATAAATGTCCCCTCTTACCCTCATGTAAGGCGGCTATTCAAGACCCAACAGCTGAAGGAGCAATAGAACAGCTCTGTTTTATAAATCAGAGGAGGAATAATTTTGTTAGACCATATCAACTGAGCAATCAAGCCTACTATAATCAAGGACAACCAAATTGGAACTCTGCACCAACTCCATGGCAAGCACAACCAAATCCAAACCAATCGCAACAGAATCAACAAACATATCAACCATCCTATCAACAATCGTATTACCCACCGTCTTACCCCCTATACCCCCCACCTTTTCCTCCATCCACCACAAATTATGCAAATCAATACCCCCATCCATCAAATTGGAGGGCCCCGTTACAACAACCACTTATTATGCCACCCCCACAGCCTCAGCCACCCCCCAAACCTCCACCCATTCCAGCCCAACCAATCCCAAATCCTAATAATAACATACCTCCACAGCAGCAACAGACTTATAACGCTGATATCACACAATTCCCTACATATGTCGTAGACACCATAGAAATAAACGAAATAAACCTCCGATCTTGAAAAACGTTGCAGAATACATCCCCAAATAATATCCAACAACCTGAAGTTCAAGAACAAACATCAGAACCCTATGTTTAGCATCCAGATGAACCAGACCCTCCTAAGGATGAAACCCAACCACTCCCACGAAACAGAAACCCTCCATTTCCAGAAAAACTGGTACGAAGTACGAAAGAAGAGGAAGAGAATACAATTTTAAACAAATTCAAGCACTTAAACATCCAAATCCCGATTTTACAAGCCATAAGGGATGTTCCCATCTGCAACAAATTTATTAGGGAAAATTGCCTAAAGAAACCCGGAAGGAGGAAACGTGACCCACCAACCATAAATGTAGTGGGGCAATTGGCTGATTTAATGCTGGGTGTCATAATAAACCCTAAATATCTTGATCCAGGTAGTCCTGTAGTAAACGTCACCATCAATAACAAACAAATAAATAAAAGCTTAATAGATTTGGGAGTTGCGATCAATGTCATGACTAAGGAAAGCATGCTATACCTGGGACTCAAATCAATGGTCAGACCAACAACAACAGTACTCCAACTAGCGGACACATCCACTGTGAAACACGAAGGGATGCTAGAGGACATTATGATCAATATTGAATCCTGGGAATACCCAACTGATTTTATAATAATTGAAGTCAAAAGCAAACTTAGTAGATATCCAATCATACTAGGTAGACCTTGGTTAGCAACTGCGGACGCTTACATAGGTTGCCGATTAGGAAATATGACCATCACCAGTGGACATGCCAGGAAGAAAATCACCATCTACCCACCAGCAATGAAATCTTCAGATTTAGAATATCAAAATTGGACTGATGATTACCAAAACACACCAAATCACAACCTCAGACCTATCCTAACAATTGATGCTGCACTATCAGTAAAAGCAATAAACGAAGATGGCCATATAGATAGATTTATACAAAATGTATTTTCTAACAATCATGTTATTCAAGAATTTTTTTCCACAGAAACAAGTGACAGGTCAAAACAAAACATGGATGAATTATGGACAGAAGTACTAGAACAACAAATTGAAAAGGTAAAAATCGTGGAAATTATGCCTAGCAAAACAGTCAACATAAATTCCAATTTGAAACCAGAGCAAGAAAAGAAATTAATGAAGATACTAGAAGAACAAAGTAAAGCATTTACATGGACATATGCAGACATGAAAGGAATACATCCTGATATTTGCAAACACTACATTTACATCAAAGAAGGTTCTACTCCTATCAGGCAACCACAAAGAAGGCTGAACCCTGCATTGAAAGACATAGTCAAAGTGGAACTACAAAAGTTATTAGATGCAGGGTTCATCTATCCAATATCTGATGAGCACCTTTTTTCCATGAGCTTGTGCCTAAGAAATGACCAATGTAGGATGTTAATGGAAGAAGGCATCATTCTAGGACATCATATATCACAGAGGGGGATAGAGGTTGATCAAGCAAAAGTCTCAGTAATCAAAACGCTACCACCACCTATCAAACAAAGGGATGTAAGAAGTTTCCTTGGAAAAACATGTTACTACAGAAGGTTAATTGAAAATTATAGCAGAATTGCTGCCCCAATGTTTGCACTTCTCACAAAAGACAATGAGTTCATATGGACAAGCAATTGCATGACAGCATTTGAAAATCTTAAAGAGAAAACAATCACAGCACCAATACACGAAGGACCAAACTGAGAAATTCCATTTCACATCCACACAGATGCATCAGATAAAGCCATTGGATCTGTGCTTGGACAAGAACGAGACAAGAAACCCTATGCCATATACTATATAAGCAAAAATTTGGCTGGGGCAGAACTCAATTACACAGTCACAGAGAAGGAATTTTTAGTAGTCATACATTCAATCAATAAATTCAGGCATTACATCACATGATACCAAAGTTTTATCCACACTGACCACTCAACAATCAAATATCTTATGAACAAGCCTAATACTAGTGCAAGAATTATTAGATGGATGCTACTTCTACAAGAATTTGACATTACTATAATAGATAAACTAGGCAAGCATAATGTTGTAGCCGACTTTTTGTCAAGGGTCACACATGGAAAATATAATGAATTGGTTAAAGATAACTTCCCTGATGAGCACCTTTTTGCCATATCAACAAGAATCCCATGGTTTTCTGACATAGCAAACTATTTAGTATCCGGGAAGTTTCTAGAACATTACAGTTATAAAGAAAAGACAAAAGTAATAAGGCAAAGTGCCACATACACATGGATAGCGGGCATGCTTTTTAAACAGAGACCAGATCAGATACTTAGAAGGTGCATTAGGGAAGATGAAGTACATGACATAATGCATGCCACTCACAATGAACCCTGTGGAGGACACTATGCTGCAAAAAGGACAGCCTACAAAATCTTGCAAACAGGGTATTATTGGCCAACACTCCACAAAGATACTTATGAGTATGTGTCCCACTATGATGACTGTCAAAGAATGGGGAAACGTACACAAAAAGAAGAAATGCCTCTCCATCCACAGATCTCCTTAGAAGCATTCGAGAAACGGGGATTTGACTTCATTGGTCCAATCAACCCACCATCAAATCAAAAGAGCTACATTCTAGTATGCACAAATTACCTTACAAAATGGACTGAGGTAGCAGCACTTGCTGCAGCAAATGAAAACAATGTAGCAAAATTTTTCACTGAGCAAATCTTCCACAGATTTGGTGTTCCAAGGGAACTAGTTTCTGATCAAGGACCACAATTTACATCCAACTTAATAGAGTACCTACTGAAAAAGAATAAGGTTAAGCATAGACAGTCCTCTTCATATCACCCTCAAGGAAATGGTCAAGCAGAAGTCACCAACAGAGAATTAGAGAGGATTCTAACAAAGATAGTCCAACTCCACAAAAGAGATTGGGCCAACAGATTAAGTGAGGCAGTTTGGACCTATAACACCACATGGAAGACAACAACAGGATTCACACCTTATGAGTTAGTATATGGAAAGAAAGTCATGCTGCCAATTGAATTTGAAATAAAAACACTAAGAATTGCAGTAGAGTTAAACATGGAACTATCAGAAATACAACAAGAACGCATGCTAAAATCGAATCAACTGGATGAGCACCACCAACAAGCACTAGCTCACACTGAAATCATTCAGCAGCAAAGAAAGAGGTGGCATGACAAGCACCTAAAAGATAAAAAGTTCAAGGAAGGTGACTGGGCACTACTCTATGATTCCAGGTTTCACACATTCAAAGGAAAATTAACAACCAGATGGCTAGGACCTTACATCATTGAGCACATCTATGAAAATGGAGCAATCAAGATTATTACAATAGATGAACAACAGTTTCCCATGATAGTGAATGGACATCAAATCAAACTTTACAAGAAACCACAATCAAAAGAAGAGTTTACATAGGTACTCTACGAGCAACAACTAACGCTGATAGAAAATATGAAAAAGCATTGAAAAAAATATATGAAAAAAAAAGAGAAAAAATGAAAAAATGAAAAAAATATAAAAAAAAAGAACAAGAAAAAAGAGACAGGAAAATAAAATTAATAGAGAAAATAACAGGCCAAATTACAAGGCCACGTATATCCCTATGAAGATATAACATTACTATTGCAAAGAAAAATATCAAGCACAATTCAAGCGAGCCCGAAAATTCACAAACATTTTCAGCAATCAAGCAAGCGAGATATCTATTCAAGAGAGCCAAAAAAATATTCTACCACTACAGGAACAATCCAAGCACACTCTTCAATCAACTTTGCCATATGATCATGAGAGCCTGACCCTACTTCAAGTGAGCTTGCAATTGATTCAAGCGAGGTTGACATTTATCCAAGCGAGCCATAAATTCATCCAAGTGCAGCAACAAGCAATCAAATTCATACAAAGCATTATCAAAGTCAAATCAGAAATGGCACGAGTAAAGAAAAATGCCGACAACACATGTAACTATTGACACGTGGAAGATCACTACGGATTACACCAAATCTACTACAGCATCCAACACGCATACAAATCAGCAATGATCGTGAACTTAGGTACGCTAACAAAATATAACAAGGTAATCTCTGAACATTTTCATTTTATTCTTAATGTAAATCATTATCCCAAAATGGTTATATTTTAAGCTGAGGACAGCTTTTCGATAAAGTCGGAGGGAAAGGTTCAGATTACAAAACCATGATTGCACACACCCGTCATTTCGACAAATGATGAATCCGCATACAACCACCATACTTCACAATAATCGCAAACTATAAGCATAAAGCGAAATGAATAGCTTGATTATGAAAAGAAATGGATCAATCAGCAAGTACAACGAAGAATAATAAGGAGAAGTGTGGAAGGACATTTAAGTAAAGCCGCATGATCGTCAAAGAAAAAGCCAGTCTTTGCAAACAAAATAACATCTTAGCACTTCCCGGAAGCAAGCCATCAGAAGTGAGTGTGTCATGCAGCAAGCAATCCGGCCACGAGCCTATAGTCAATCCAGACCAGTGAAATAAAAGACACATTCAAAGTTGGTTTTTGTTGATTGTAGAAGAGATTTTAAGATGACGAAAGGATTCAAGAAAAGTGAACCAGAGGAGCACAACGCCATCTACCAGAACCTGCGAATATTAACAACCATCTGCAGTGCAGGCTGGATGCCCTTCGTCCTAGGACTAAAAGGGTCCAATACAGGGGTAGCTCTGGAGTTTGCGAAAATTTTTAAACATATCGAGGATGAACAGTTCGTCACCCGAGTGAAGGGGTTGCGTATCAAGTTGGATGAGGATGTAATTGCCAAATTCACTGGACTACAGAGAGGTTTGCATTGGAGTAGGGATGACAGGGAGGCAAACCATGAAGTAAAAACAACATTCTTCGAGCAAGGAGAGGTCTATGATGAAGACAAAAACGGAGTCAAAAGACTCTCCATGCCAGCACCATGGGAGGACGTGGTTGCAATCGTTCAGAAGTACATCACATGCTCTGGTAGGTTAAGCTATGTCCCCATCTTTCATTTTCAGATTCTAGAGCTGTTAAGGCACAGAACCCATCACCCACCAAACAACAACATTAGTATTCCATATTACCTGCTCCAATCTCTAGTAGAAATGAGCAAGAAGGTGGCTAAAGGTAAGGAGGATGCCTTGGCCCATCATGGGCTGATCAAGTTAATCGTTTGTGAGCAATTAAAGGCACATATACCTGAGCTTTCGTGGGAAGAATTCGTGTTGGTATCCGCTAAAGATGTTCAAAGGATGAAGGGTACACCCACAGCTGGCATACCAGCAGGGGCAATGAACAAAACCACCTCTACATCAGGGACGAAGAGGAAAATTGACCTGGACCATGTGGCCAAGACCCTGGTGAAAATCAAGCATTTAAGAGATGATTCCCCCAAGACGAACCCAGGGATCCCTACCAGTAATCAAGAGCCGAAAAGAAGAAGTAAGAGATTCACTCAAGCATCCAGAATCCGAATAAACAAGGAAAAGAGTAGGGAACCCAGTCCCACAGTCCAAAATGTGTTGGATGGGGACGATGATCAGTGGGTAGATCAGAGGGATCCCACTATAGAAGAGGAGCAGGATGAATAGGAAATGCAGGATGAATAGGAAGAACAGGAGGTGGAAGAAGAATGGAATGAACAAAAAGAGCAAGTCAATCCCCAGGGGGACCCTCCTGAGCATAATGAAAACCCTGGGGTTGTTAACCAGCTGGCCGAGGCACGGGCAGAATTAGAAGAGCTCAGAAAGGAGCTGGCGACATTAAAAATTGAATCAGGAAGCCAGACAACATCACCCCCGTTCTCATCTAAGAAGACACAAATTTTAAGAATGCATCATGCAGGGGAGCTAAGACTGTCGGAACAGAGAAATTCAGTACTTCAAGAAAAGTTGGCTGAGGCACAAGGAGAACTAGCCAAGAAGGACTAGGAAATTGTTCAATTGAAGCATGCCTTGGCTACTACCACTGAAATATATAGTAAACTATTGGAGAATAGGCCACCTTCAACAATATATGCAGTTTACCTACAAGAGAAGTGGGGCAAATTCCAGCTCCAAAGGTTGGCACAGGGACTCCCAATACAAATCAAAACACCCAGGGAATTTGTGGATGCATCTCTCAAGGCCACAGAGTCGGAGAAGGACCAGCTCAGTGAGTTTTTCCTACACAATTTTGTAGCTCCTAGCTCATCCAACTGGTCGCCAAACCCTTACATGGGCGATTTCCAGTTAAGGGCATTATGTTCTTGGATGAACAACGAAATTGAACGAGCTCAGGACTACCACATTTATGTGATAGCAAAATGGAAGACCCCATTATGGATTAGGGTAGAAGCATCTCACCTTGAAAGAATAATCTATGACCATAGAAATCTCACCATAAATGAGGAATTGATCCCAATTCTCCTTGAGAAACAACAGGGGGCCGTGTTTCACTTCGATCTTACTCTTCAGAGCACACATAAGGAGGTTCAAGAGTCTATTGGTGAAAGATGGCGCAGAGTGGCAAATGACCTGAAAATAAAAGAGCTTCACTCCCCTACCAGACTAGAAAATGCTCTTGTAAAAGCCAAGCTCTACAGGGAGTCATTGATAAAGAATCAACTTATGTGGATAGGGATGAGGCTAAACCCCCCATTCTTTCTTCCTCCGGTCGTTAAGGAACAAGTCAATGAGGAAGAAGAAAGGAGGGCATGGGTCAAGGAAGATCAAAGTATGGGCTACCACAGACAGGCAGGGACCCCCAAGGTGGCAGCATGGGACATCGGAGACGTCATCAGAGAGCAGAATATGTCACCCAAGGATGGGTGAATCCTTCAAGCATGAGGGAGATGATGAGTCCCCATTTCAGGTATCTGATAGTTTCTTTTCCCACCAGAAAACACAAGAAAGGTTGAAAAGATACACTCATTAGTGGGAAAATGATTTACCTTAATTATTTAATGAAGTGTTTAAAAGATTATTTCTGTTATGTTTTGAAAAGCGTTGCTATGAGCTAATTGCATGAAAAACGAGGTTGAATGAGCAGGTGTAGGTGTACTCAAGGATAACACGTGAATCAAGTGAAGAACTGAAAGAACATCACCAAACTCAGTGCCTTTTTCCTGATCTGTAGAGAATGAACTCCTGTTCAAAAGAGAATTGGCAGTTAGACATTTTTGTTAGGTTAAGCATTAGTATTTTATAAATATGGACCTCTCGGACAGCGAGAGGCCTCGGCTGCTATTTCGAAGAATTATTGTTTAAGTTTCAGACTATCAAGATAGTTGTGTTACAGACCAAATTTTTAAACGATGAAGTTTCTATTTTAAATAAAGACTTGTTGTTATCTACGATTCAGCGTTTATAAGTTCTTTTCACTCCTAAGTATGGGTTGGAGAGGGCCCCTCCAACATGTAAGTCAGGAGATCTCGCATTACAGGTATTTTTCATTATGTGTTGTGCATTGATTGAATTTATATTGCAGATGAGAGTATTCTAAATAGCATCTAAAAAACACGATTTAATTTCTGTAGTGGTTGATCACTTATGATTCCGTAGTTCCTTACAACGCATTCCGTAGTATGATAATGTTGTGTCTGTATTCCTGTAGCAGCCTTCTGTCAAAGCATCATTTAACACTTATTTCTCTTTGTACTTGCATTTACTTCTGAAGCAGTGATTTAGATCTTAAGCCTATGTATTCATTTCATTATTAGGACTGCTCATAGAGATTGATTTCTTTTAGTATTTATTGGTTATATGATGATATTCACTTCTTAGATGTTTTGATCAAAATGCAACATTAGATAATGACATTCTGAATTCAACCTTTGTAATGCCTGCCTCGGTACTTTAACTGATTAGACTAATGAGGGTACTAGTTTTGCAATGAATCGGCTAAGTAAAACACGAACCATTTGAATTTACTTTGAAAATGCTTATAATGAAAATGATGAATGATGAGAATGCTTTAAAATGAAAATGAAGAATAGTGTATATGCTCGACTGACTCAGACATGATGATAAATGATGAATAATTTGTATGCTCGACTGAATGAGATACTAGAATGAATGATGTAAATATTTTATATAGTGTAGCGCCACTAATGTGCGCTTGAGTGTGTGCAGTGGCAGGTAAGACGATACACCGACTGACCCACAATGGAATTTTAGGGGTTGTAAGAACGGAAAGAACACATAGGGGTACGACGATTGACTGTCGACCCTGGATTAGCAATTCACGCACGGGTGAAGCCATTACAGCTCACCCGAGGAAGCGTATGTTGTATAAGCAAGGCCATAATGATTTGGTCGCATACGGTGAGTTGAGGGGCGCGCAATAAGGAGAGCCTTATCCCTCAACATCCCTTAGTCTCCAAGGAGTGTAGTTGAGAGATCGCGGTAACGGTTCCCGGTTGCTACGCAGTACTCTCCATAAGAAGGAAGAAATGAAACTGTCAGAAGGGCCCGCCGAAGAGGCACCTGGACAAGAGAAAGATAATTGTTATTTAAAATAAAGAAATCGAAAACTCATCAAAAATAAATTCAGGTGACTTTAAATTAAGAAGAAAAATACCAAAAAACTTGATTCATTATTCTTTTGTTTAAAAATAAAACTTTTTAGTTTAGTCTAAACTATTTTATTTATCTACTCTATTGAAGGAATAGAATAAGAACTAAGAACTATAAGTTCCTATGAAAGTTCTCTTAGATTTGAATAGTAATAGGAGTTAACTTCAAGTGAGAATATTCTAGTAAAAGATAAAAAGGATTAAAGAGAATATTTATATTAGATGTTATTTAATAAAAGAAACATTTGTCTTTTATAAATTTCATTATCAATTAAATAAAAATAACAAATCTTTTTTTATTTTTTTTTATTTTTTTTTTAATTTTACTAAAAATATTTTTAGTAAACTATTTGAGAAACAAAAGAGGAGTAGAACTCTCCTACACTTAACTCCCACTGATTTAGGGAATTAGGTGCACATTGAAGACATTGAGACACATGTATTTGAGAATAATGAAAATTAAAATATTAAATTAAATTAAAGATGTGCATGGACATACACATGGAACACATGCTTTTGCTATATAATGAGGGAGGAGAAGGAGAGAAAGACATCTCTTATTCCCTAATGCCGGATGGTCATTATAATCTCGGATTATGTTATGATCCTTGGAGTTGGGATTAGCCAGAACGGGGATTAGGAGATCCTTTGGGGAGGCTATCTTGTGTGTTCTTACGACCCCATTAGCTCGGGGGTTCGGGGTGAAGGAGAGTAACCCCGATACGGTAGGGAGGTCAACCGAGGGGTCACTCGGTACTTCGTCAGGAAATTGGATTGGATCGTGCGGAAACCACTTCGAGGACTCCATTGATTCGCTGGACCAACCATAGAAAACAGATTTGAAGTATTTAGTTTATTTATTTTGCTAACTCTTGTGGTGGAACGAATAAATCTGGGTATATAGTTTTATTTATTGATATTCATGTACGGCAATAGATAGAACTAGATCTGTGGCCTCTATATCTTTTTTCTGAAAAATCGTACTGGAAGTTTTGAAATTAATTATACTTATATGTTCAAATTCCATGGAAGTCTTTTTTGGGGAACCTGAAATGGGGGTCCCTACATTTGGTATCAGAGCCGGTCGAGCCTTGAGGGCATTGGATTCATATTTCTATCAGGGGTCTTGTTGGTGATTCGTGGAGATCGACGACATAATTGAAGCTGCGATTCTTGTGGAGTTGAATTTTTGATCGGAACAACTTTTCTATAGGTTCTTCTTTACTGAAATACTGCAGGTTTTGTTTGCTTTGTGAAAGCTAGAATTTCTGAGATCTATCTGTTTATATTTCCTGTTATGATGTTGAAAAGAAAAATTATAATTTCTGTTTTAAGAATGAATTCCATAGATCTATCTGTTTATATTTCTGTCTTGATATTGAAGGAAAAAAAAATAATTTCTGTTTGAAAGAAGAATTCCAGAGATCTATCAGTTTATTGAAAAGAAGTATTTTAATTTGCTGTTTTAAAGAAATAAATTGTGGGATCTATTAGTTTGTATTTCCGCCATGATACTGAGAAGAAATAAATTAAATTCGGAGTTGAGAAACAATCTCTGTGATTTAAGGTAACCTCTGTAATAACTTTGCATTTTATGCCTGATCTCAAGGATGCGGTTACACTGAAGAGTGAAATGTTTTTGAGTTCTAGTTGCTTTTGAATCTGTGATGATTGCTTCTAGATCTCCATTGCTGAAACGCAGTCGTAGATCTATGTATATATACTGTGAGATACATACATAGTACTCTATAAATTGTCAACGTATTTCATTCTTTGTTTATGTCATCTGAAATCGAAGATTCTGCCTTCTGAATTCGAAATTCTTTGGGTAGATCTCTGTTGGTAGTCAGAAGGAGAGATCGCGGATCTCTGTTGCATTGCAGATCTCTTTCTAGTTCTTTATTGCTGGATAAGTTGATTATTGCCGTCATTTGGGGATGGATCTCTCTGGATTGTAGTTACTTAAATCCTTAGCTGTGGAATACAGTTTCTTCTTGGATCATTATCTTGTGAACGCGTGAGAGCTCGATTTGGGAATACGCTGCCCTTAAATTGTGGGAGTGGGATTTAGCATGGAAATGATTGCATAGATCGTAATTTTGATTCAGGATGGCTGTATTTCATATCCATCTGTAGTTTGTTTATTTTATGCATTTCTAAGATAGGGAGAAGGAAAAAAAAAGACTCTGTAGTTGAGTTTGTATTAATTTTCTTGTTTATGCCTGAGGAAAAATCAATTAGTTCTGTTTTCTAATTCTTAGATCTATGGGCATAAATGTATCGAAATACAGTCACAGCTCTCTTTTTGACTGTCCTGTGGAAATCTTACTTCTTGCTTATACATGGAGGATCAACGCTAATTCTGCTTCTTGAAACGAAATCTCATTTTCAAATCTACACTGCTTGATAGCGTGTTACCTTCCCTAGGTAGTATGTCGAGTATTTAAGGAATAATGTAGACCTCCGCTATGTTTTCCCCATTTCGACTTCTTGCTGTGAAAGATAGTTACTGTATTATTGCTCATGCCGAATAAAAATGATAGTCTTATATGTTAGATTTCTGCTAGATTAGATTTACCATGTCGAATAGCAGGTTTGAATATCTATTGCTGGAGAATCGTATTTGACCTTGTTGGAAATTCAGCAGTGATAGATCTTTGTCCATGTGCTAGGTTGAAAACGTGGCGTTTTCTGTTTTTTGATTGCATATGAGGATACTACAGGTCTTGTTTTCTTCACAATAATCTGAATCATGTTTTGGTTGAATGACTTGTTAGATATTCGTTCGTATGCTAGAATGGAATTGCAAAGGTTCTCTGCTAGCTTATTGCATGTTAGATGAAATCGTAGATCTTTGATTCTCCATGCTAACTGGAAATCCTGTGTGGGTGGAATGAATTATTAGATCTCTGTCCCTGTGCTAGACTGAAATGATGGATATTCTCTGCTATTTTTATTGCATTAAATTGCAGATGCTTGATCTTCAGGCTAACCGGGATCATGGTTACTGTTGAATGATAAAGTAGATCTGTCTGTGCTTCCATATCTCTGTTCATGCTCAGTTTTGGATTGTATGTTTGAAATCGTATCTATATTTTCGCTGTGTATGCTTGGATGTAAATGGTAGGGTATCCATTCTTATGTTGGTTAGAAATCATAGGAATGACTTCTTTGCATATATGAATATACCCCTGTTTGCAAATTAAAGAAATAAAATAGATAATTACATATTACTAATGGCTATGATATATATATATATATATATATATATATTATGAAGGGTAGTCATCGTGATAATGAATTTCATACTGTAATCTAATTTGTTCCACTATCACTAGTTTAATCCTGAACCTCTGTAAATGGTTGAATCAATCAGATTTTCCTTGAATTTAGGAGAACTCTGTTCTGAGTATTCGCGTGGGAATGAGATCTCTGTTGAAATTTCAATTTTTAAGCTGTTCTGTAAAATCCATGATGATCCAACTACATGGACGCTTCTGGATCTCATAATTTGATTGTTAAATTGCTCATTAAAGTCTGTGTTGGTCCAGATCTTATCGGTGCTTCCAAAGTTCACAAATCAGTTTGTAATTGTCCTTTTAAATCGCTGTGTATACATTTGCTAATGGTGTTTCCAGATTTGTGAATCAAAACGAATTGCTCCTTTACATTTTTTTGCGCATGAGTGGTGAATCCCCTATATAAATCCTAAACTGGAATTTCGATTGCTATGTAATGTTATTATGCAATTCATTTAGATCGATTCACTACCACTATATTAAAATCTTGAATCCCTGTCATTTGTATGATGCCGATCTGTGCATGAGTGGTGAATCCACTGTATTAAATGTAAACGGTGAAATCGCTGTGTATTTAACTGTCAGTACCTCTTGTGCAATCTAATTCTATCACAAAATCGACCCATTCCGATGGGATCGTAGCCTAGATCACAGGTGGAATACTATATTCAAACTCTGTTCTGTGCTCTTTATTCCAAAATTCGTAAAAATAAATATAATTGCCCTTTCTTTTTATTTTCTGTGCATCAACTACTTAATTACATCTCCAGATTTATGAATTGTATCTTGACTTTTAAATTTCTGGTGTATTCCTTTTAATACTGAATGTCGATTTTAGAACACACATATGGTTTCAATTTAAACCTTTAATTCCCCGTGTTCCAATTCGAATTCGGGTAGCGATTCCTGAATCTATTTTATAACTGCGATTATTCTAAAATTCGTGTGTGTTCCATTCATAAGATAATCAGTATTCATCTTCTTAAAGAATTATAACTTTGAATTTAGATCACTATCTACAGTTGTCACTGGGAATCGATCCTTGTTTCATCTTCTTGAGTTAAACCAGGACCATGAACTTCAAAAGTAACTACCATCCTACTCTCACGCCTTTTTCTGCCAGCTGGGATTTTGAGATTACCGAGCTAAGGAATTGGAACGCTGTCGACTCCCATTTACTGCCTGCTTTACATCTGTAGGTTTACACGAGGAGTCGACCTGGCTATTCATCCAGTCACTGGCCCAAGTTCACAAACTGTTCGCTATTTATGTATTAATTTTTCATATTCTTGTGTTTGGTAAAAGCGTCTGGCATTTGAACTTCATGTATATTGTTTCAATAATATGTTATTTATATTAAGTGAAAATAAATGTTATAATGAGTATGTTTGATAAAATATGATGTATTTGTGCCTTGAATAAATAAGTAGAAAGGAATTATTGCTTTAGGTTGTCATAGAAGTTATATAAATATATTATTTATATCAAGTGAAAAGAAATGTTTTAATGAAGCCATGTAAAAATGAAATGAGAATATATGTTTATATTTTTAAAGAAAGGAGTTTAGGAATTGATATTTGAAAATGCGTCTCAATGAACTTCAGTACTCTAGTGGTTTGGGAATAGCCGATGACACATGATTATGCTTACAAATTTAAGTTGGACTTCTTTATTTATTTTATTCCCACCATATATATGCATCATATATTTGAAATATGTTCATTCGCCTTGTCATGTAAGAGAAGGAAAACTCCCACCGTAAAGATTGGTTCAACAAGGTTATATATATATATATACAATTAACTAGGTATCTATATCTATACTTTTCATTGCCTTGTGGTTATGATGCTTTGCAATATTTTATTTTTACAAGAATATAATTAAAATATTTAACCATATCCACGTATTATTCTTGGTATAAGCTACTGTAAAATATTGATAACAATCTTTTCACTAATTAAATATCTCCTCCTTTTGATAAGATAATTGGTTTTTCATTATGGGTATAAGACTATGTACTTATAGTTTCTCTTTTATTATCTTTATAATGCTTTCTTTTTTACAAAGTGTTGTATTATGAAATGAATAATAATATTTGCTTCAATAATAATGCTAATTAAATATTGGTTAGGATATTATAATGGTTTATATTATAAATATGCATATATGTGCTCAGTTTGTATTAGGAAACATAGATGAAATTTATGATACTTAAATTTGTAAGTATGCATATATGTGCTCATTTTAGTATTAGAAGATATAGACAAAGTTGGTGATGCTTTATGTTGGAAGGATAATAGTGTTGATTATCAAGGAGATTAAAGATGAGAGTATCATAGAAATGTTTATTTAAAACACTTAAATGAGGATTATTGATTATTTTACGAATTTGATTTGAGAATGATCATGAAGAAAGAAAGTGACTAAGAAATATTATTTTCCTAGCTAAAAAGTAATCATGACACTAATTAAGATCAACTCATTTTGGTTGACCTACATAAAGGAAATATGCTGATCTTGGTCATTGTTATTAAATATCATATGCAACAAGGAAATAGTAACAATTAGAAAGAGCCTAGAAAATGCCAACTAAAAAAGGAAGCCATACCATATTCATGAATTTATAAAATAGCTCTTGAATGTTGGGGAATCGGATTTATGTATGGATGCATCTTACGGATGGAACTTTGTAAGTATATGGTTGGTGTATTGATTTCCCTTTAATGGATGAAAATAGCATTTAGATTAGCACTTGTTATTAGAAGTATAGTATAATGATTATTGGTTTGCAATATTTACTGTAAGGGATATATGAACTGCATTCCTATTGGATAAATGGAATTTTATTTGGAACTAAGATAAAATGTCGAGTTAAAAGCATATCGCACTTTATTATGAAAGGGTGGTATTGATACTTTGGCTAATTCTTAGGAAAGGTTTAAGCCATTCTTAAATTTATAAATCATCACCACATGGTTATAGACCATTAGTGAATTACCTGTTTGAAATCTTCCTAATTATGAATGAATTTGCATAGACTATAAGTTTGAGGACTATATTTATATATGCCCCATTACCATGGTTGTAGACCATTAATTGATTTAGCTATTTGGAAAATCCTTTAATTATGAATATTGTATATAATTTATAAAGTTGAGAAATTGGTACATATATATCCCATCATCATTATTTGTAGACCTTTTGTTAGGAATAGGTGAATAGTAAAGTGAATGATGATTCATTAGGAAGCCTCTTAAATGTGGGATAATTTGTATAAATCGCTAAAGTTAAGGAATTTGTATTTATTCCATTATTATGGTTGCAGATCTTTAGTTTGGGATAGGAGTATAGTAAAGTGAGTAGTACTATATGGAAGTCCTTGAATTAAATACCTTGTTTAAATATGTTTAACTTTTACCAGGAGGTAGGACTGTAAGTAGACAATGATAAGGTTCAATATTAATTGTGGAAAATGACCTAAGGAACCTCTTTAGAAAAAAAAAAATTTCACGTTTTGAAGAGCATTACATTTGGGTTCATCGGTGATGCATGAAGATCGACGTAGAAAAATCGAAGCTACGATTTTCACTTCTTCTCCTTCAACAAGGATACTTCCAACTTCTCAAACATGTTAGAATTATTCTCCTCTAAATTTGCTAGTATGTAAGTTTGGATGGTATTCAAGGTTCATATACTTTGATGAGGGGTTTTGCGTCAAGAATTTTATCGATTGGTTGAAAATGCTTATTCTCTGAAATCAAGGCGATGGCTTCACATGTATGCACTACTAGTTTGTAATCATGCTTTGGATTGTGAAAAGAGAGAAGTTAAACTTACATTGAATTATAGAATCTTAGCTGTACTTGAGTTAGGAAGAGGAGAAAACCTTACATAACTTTGTTTATAAAAATTTGAGATTATGCATTTAGCTATACTATGTAAATGACACTCCAGTATTTAATTATACTTGGATTATGAAAAGAGAGAGGTTGCATGTAAGATTCGTTTAGGAATGGATAAGGTATGTATTGAAGAATAGAATTCGGAAGGGTTAATTCTCATTTTGAAATTCAAATATTGTTTAAAATATATGATAGTTATACGTAACCATATAAAAGGAAGTTGGAATTGAAGGTTTTTATCCCTTATGTTGAAATGTGTCAGTGCTTTAAGGATTTTCGTAAATGATGTACTTAATAGTTTTGTTGAATGGAAAGAATTTTTCGTAGACAATTTCAATCCCAGTTACAATTAGCGATGTCAAGGGAGAACTGTTGTGGGGATTGCTACATTATGAAAGGTACGATTTAGGGATATTATCAATTATGCGATTTATACTTATATGAGGGTAGAAAAGGAGAAATGAAATTTTATTATCAATTGTGGTTATGTTGAAGAAATGAATTATGTGAAAAGAAAGTGAAAACTCACCATGGAAGCACATGAGACTTAACTTCGGGACGAAGTTTTAATAAGAGGGGGTGTATGTAATGCTCGCCTCAGTACTTTAACTGATTAGACTAATGAGGGTACTAGTTTTGAAATGAACCGGCTAAGTTAAACATGAACCATTTGAATTTACTTTGAAAATGTTTATAATGAAAATGATGAATGATGAAAATGCTTTAAAATGAAAATGAAGAATAGTGTATATGCTCGACTGATTGAGACATGATGAATAATTTGTATGCTCAATTGATTGAGATACTAGAATGAATGATGTAAATATTTTATATAGTGCAGCGCTACTAATGTGCGCTTGAGTGTGTGCAGTGGCAGGTAAGACGATACACCAACTGACCCACAATGGAATTTTAGGGGTCGTAAGAACGGAAAGAACACATAGGGGTATGACGAATGACTGTCGACCCTGGATTAGCAATCCACGCACGGGTGAAGCCATTTCAACTCACCCGGGGAAGCGTATGCCGTACGAGAAAGGCCATAATGATTTGGTCGCGTATGATGAGTTGAGGGGTGCACAATAAGGAGAGCCTTATCCCTCAACATCTGTTAGTCTCCAAGGAGCATAGTTGAGAGATCGCGGTAACAGTTCCCGGTCGCTACGCAGTACTCCCCATAAGAAGGAAGAAATGAAACTGTTAGAAGGGTCTGCCGAAGAGGCACCTGGACAAGAGAAAGATAATTGTTATTTAAAATAAAGAAATCGAAAACTCATCAAAAATAAATTCAGGTGACTTTAAATTAAGAAGACAAATACCAGAAAACTTTATTCATTATTTTTTTGTTTAAAAATAAAACTTTTTAGTTTAGTCTAAACTATTTTATTTATCTACTCTATTGAAGGAATAGAATAAGAACTAAGAACTAGAAGTTCCTATGAAAGTTCTCTTAGATTTGAATAGTAATAGGAGTTAACTTCAAGTGAGAATATTCTAGTAAAAGATAAAAAGAACTAAAGAGAATATTTATATTAGATGTTAAATTTAATAAAAGAAACATTTGTCTTTTATAAATTTCATTATCAATTAAATAAAAATAACAAATCTTTTTATTTTATTTTTTTTATTTTACTAAAAATATTTTTAGTAAACTATTTGAGAAACAAAAGAGGAGTAGAACTCTCCTACACTTAACTCCCACTGATTTAGGGAATTAGGTGCACATTGAAGACGTTGAGACACATGTATTTGAGAATAATGGAAATTAAAATATTAAATTAAATTAAATATGTGCATGGACAGACACATGACACACAGGCTTTTGCTATATAATGAGGGAGGAGAAGGAGAGAAAGACATCTCTTGCTCCCTAATGCTGGATGGTCATCATAATCTCGGATTATGTTATGATCCTTGGAGTTGGGATTAGCCGGAACGGGGATTGGGAGATCCTTTCGGGAGGCTAGCTTATGTGTTCTTACGACCCCATTAGCTCGGGGGTTCGGGGTGAAGGAGAGTAACCCCGATACGGTAGGGAGGTCAACCGAGGGGTCACTCGGTACTTCGTCAAAAAATTGGATTGGATCGTGCGGAAACCACTTCGAGGACTCCATCGATTCGCTGGACCAACCGTCGAAAACAGGTTTGAAGTATTTAGTTTATTTATTTTGCTAACTCTTGTGGTGGAACGAAAAAATCTGGGTATATAGTTTTATTTATTGACATTAATGTACTGCAATAAATAGAACTAGATCTGTGGCCTCTATATCTTCTGAAAAATCGTACTGAAAGTTCTGAAATTAATTATACTTATATGTTCAAATTTCGTGGAAGTCTTTTTTGGGGAATCCGAAATGGGGTTCCCTACAACCTTAGCCTTAATTTATGTTAGATCAGACCTTGAGTTTTATGCAGTTGATTTCTAGTAAATACCCCTTAGATTAAAGATCAAGCTTTCATTACTTTAGAATAGATCTGTGCTAAATCCCAACATTTCAATTCCATAGTATAATTTTTATTGTTTTCAGCAAATTAATTCTTAAAAATAGACTTACTGTTTCCTGCATTCAAATTCTTATTCATAGATTTCCTGCTTTCAGTATTTGATTTCTTAGCATAGGAATTTCTATTCCATAGATTAACAATCCTATTTTCAGTTCATTTAATCTTTCTTAGGCATCTCTTTGAAAAGGCATTGATACAAACACCTAACTTTGACAAAGACTATCCTAGAAGAGCACATATAGTGCCAGTGCCTCTAAAGTTTGTACGTACCCTGGTTTGATAATTAAAGTAAGCTCTTAGTCTAGCTGCCCTCATTAGGAACCCATACTTAGAGCTCACCACTTGGTCCTCCTAGTGAACCTACTCACTAGTACACCATCCTGTCTGTCTCATGGCCAATAACCATGAGCCGCCCACCAAGGATACCAAAGTATTGGACTCACCGTGCACCCTTAAGTGATGCATCCCAGTGTGGCCTTCGTCATGGACTTGTCTTGCATCCTTAAGTAATGCATCCCGGTGAGCCCTCCGTCACGCCGCTGCTAATGGAACGTAACGTAGGGTTGTTACAATCTCCCCCACTTAAATATGTCGATGACGTCCTTATCAATGTGGCCCCATTAACACATCCGATGAAAGGGGCATTGGTGGTGAAGAGACAATTCTGCATGTGCCAAAACCGAACATGGCTCTGATACCATATGTTTTGCAAGAAGCAATGGTGAAGAGCTGGGACGTTTTGCATGTTTTCCTGCTCTAATACCATATGTCAAGGGATAGACTTATTTTTCTATCTCAAGCATCCCATACCGTCCAAAAGTCGAGTCACTACACGACACCGACATGATCTTGATAGTTGGGCTTGGCCATTAACTACAAGTATCACTCGGACTATGCCTCACCGAAACCAACCTGACTAAACCTAAGCCATGCACCTTAGAGTATGTAGAATTCCAAGTGCTCGTTTCACTGTAGGTGATGCAGCCTACCACATCACCACCCGACCTTAGACAATGCAACACATGCCATTGCCTCCCCCGAGCCAACATTGGAACGATCGACTGCCCAATGCATGGCGATGTTGTCTCCCATATAGTCTATTGTCCTAGCATAGTTTCCACACCGCACATCACATTTCCAATCACACCATCCTCCATCGAGCATACTTCCGCAATGCTTGCTAGTTTGTCTCGTCATACTCGATTTGACATCACCCTTGGTCCTCCTATCGAGCCTACTCACTAGTACACCATCTTGTCTGTCTCATGGCCAACAACCATGAGCCATCCACCAAGGATACCAATGTATTGGACTCGCCGTGCACTCTTAAGTGATGCATCTTGGCGTGCCCTCCGTCATGGACTCGTCGTGCATCCTTAAGTAATGCATCCTGAAAATTCCTCAGTCATGCCACTACCAATGGTGCTTAATGTAGGGTCGTTACACAAGGGATGTATGGATAAGTCGTCCAATAAAAAATTCAGGTAGTAAATAAAATTCATAATGTTCTTTTCATTGAGATAGCCAATAGGATCGAAAGGCACCCCATATGATATTGAGTCCTTCATAGGGCTTTTCATTATTAAAACACTTAGATAAGATCTTTGTATACTTTTCATTTGATAAAAAACCATTTAAATAAATGGAAAGAAAAGGATACCTTTCATTGAAATACAAAATAAATTATTTCCAATGAAATTATTATGGGATAGAGAAGCATTTTATGCAAAATTTCACATGCATGGTGCTCATTGGAAATTACATTAACGTGATGAATTGAAAGTGGTTGAGCATCCAAAGGATTGAGTATAATAACAATAACCATTCTTATTAGGCCAAACTATTTGCACTCACAAAGACATAAGCATTTATATGTTATGGAGACATGCACATGAATATGAAGTTTGTAGATAGGATTTACAAGAATTTTTATGGATGTTTTGATGATAAGAGAATGGAAATTCCAAACAATTGATATTTGTGAAGGTACAATTTTTATATGTGAACAAAGTAGAAAAAGTTAGTCATTATCATGGAAAAAGGGTTAGATTTAACCTTAATATAAAGATATAAGAGCAAGTTAATTCTATGAAGTCGTCCTATGAGACACCATTTGGGAATAAAATGTGTTTAAACATGCATGCTACTTGTAATTATATACAAGTGTATAGTTTCAAAGGGACCAAAAGTGTTGGTGACAAAGATCATGTGTGCTTGGAAAGGCTCGTGACTGCTTGGTATTAAGGAAGTTGTTGAACAAGCAAAAAATGTATGTTGATCGAAGACCTGACAAATGACTGAATGAAGTGGAAGTGTCCAATTTTGAGGATTGATGCTCATGCAATGAGAGAGAGAAGGATTAGGAGCAGACTAGACCACCTCTATATTTCAAGATCGCAAGTAGAGAAATGAAAAATGAATGGTAGAAGTGAATGAGTTGTAGGTCTAGGTGCACATTTGAACTAGTTGCATTAGTGTTAAGGCAGGATAAGGCATCCAAGTAGAAAATTGCATTCTCACCCATAGTGGGAGAGTAAAAGGGGGTTAATCACATATGCATTCATTGTATATTTGTCAAATATATAGTTTGAGCGGTAAGGATACCCACTCCCACTTAGTAAAGTGTGTGGCTTCCAAGTTTTGATTATTGCAGACCTTCACATACCTTAGTTTTAGTGCAATTGATGTGTGTTATTCGTGGATGAACATGTTACTTCTAGTGTTGGGGTTTCCCTTTCTAAATGTATTGTCTAGCCTATAGTGTGACATACCCAAGTTCTAGACATTTTATGTTATTGAGAAAACATTACGTTTTATTTTTATTGTAAAGTTTTATGAAAATTGACCAAGTGGGGTCATGGATGACTGTAATTAATTATTTTGAATATTTTATTATTAATAAATAAAAGTGGAGACAAATATCCAAAGGAGACTATTGAATGAGTGTTCACTGACCCACTAGGGGGAATGGACTGTGGTGGAGAGCAAATTGACATTTGGCAGCATCCTCAACTCACTTCTAACTGTTGCAGGGGGCAACTTCCCTATTTTTATGGTTATGTTCCCCAAGAAAGTGGAACAGAGCAGGTGGCTCATTTACTGAAATAAACTGACCAAAAGACCTAGGCATGCTATTTATCTATCCATCAAATTCAGCGAGGGGCTATTCATTCTTACCTTGTGATAATTTTCTAAGCACAAGAGATTTGATGAGGGGAAAGTTAGAAGTGATTGAGTGAACTAAGATTGCATTCTAAACTAGTGCAACCACATTGATGAGTTCAATATTTCTAAAGGCAGGTAGTGCTGCTACTAAGTACTACTGCTGAGTTGCAAGGGAATTTATTCATTATTCCACACAGCATCTTCGTCCTAGTGGTTCAGTGAGTACGCTCGGGGGTCCTAAGGAAAGTAGCTTGGCTGTCTTCAGGAGTTGGTTGGGTGGAGCGGGCTCCTTTGGATGTTTGTTTCTTTTTCTACAGTTCCAGGTTCATATTGTGTTATCTTCTTTACTTCTATTATATTAGTAAATTAAATAGAAATGAAATTGTTATCTACTTTTCCCATTTAATCTAAGAGATTCTGCTTGAGTTAATGATTATTTTATTTCTGTAAATTGTACTGATGAAATAAAATGCAATATGAATGATGTAGTTAAAAGAAATATAGAATGATAGATTATAAAATCACTTTTCTGCATTTTTCCACACACTGTAACAGTGCCGTACTCTAGTACATAAAAGGTTAATTAGACCATATCAGAATGATCACATCCATTAAATGAACTTCAATGATTGTTTTATAAATAGAGTTATCGCATTTCAGTTCTGTAACATTGTTTTTATTTAAAATAAATCATTTAGAATTGTAAACAGAAATTACGTTTTCTTCTAAATACTTCACTATTTATGCTTATTAATAAACCCTTTCTCTTGTTACAAATAATAATAGTATCGAAAGAATCTTCTGCCCAAAACAATAGTAAGAATAGTCTTTTAAAAATAAACAGATCCTATGTAACTGGATTCTTTTTGTTTAACAAACACTACATACATATTTATGAGCAGGTTTCTTGTATCGTTCTATCTATCTATCATAAAAATAGGTCTATTATAGAATGGACTTCATACTAGCAACAACATCAGAATAAATCCACACATAAATCAAACAAATACTATTATTACAGTAGACATATAGTATTTCATGCTCTAATATTTCTTCAAAGGAGTACGTTTATCTTTTCACTAAAGTAATGTATGGGAAAATACAAACCTAAAATACGAATTGTAGGATTTAAACCAAGTCTTCATTTCAACAGAGCTCTAGTACTTTTACATTTCAAGAAATGTATTACAAATATTATCACTGTAAACCAATACAATATCATAGGTATGTTATAATTCATATCATTTCATAAAATAAAAGCAGGTTGAAATCAAAGTATCATTGTTCAACATTCTACTATTTTACTGCAATAACCAAATATTCCCTTTGAACATTAGAATCCCAAACACAACGATTTCAATACAAGTCCTTTTGTTTTCCAAACTCAACGAAAAATGCATTTTCAACAGTTAGGAAATCCTTGGAAGATCAAACAAAACCCTAGACCATAATAAAAAAAATGCAATCAAACATAGCAGGGTTTTGAAGACCCAGAGTTACGGATTTTACAAATTATCACATTATCATTGTCGGGCTAAGCCCTAAACTTTCGCAGTAACAAAACAATGGCACTTGCTTACGAAGTTGCTTTATAAAAAGACGGAATCCATTAACCTTAGAATTACTCAAAACTTTTAGTTCAAAATCAACCGAATCAATTCATGGTATTAAAATCCAAACTCTGAACCTCAACAAAAAATAAAAACACTGAAAATAGTGGCTAAAACAGTAAAGAAACAATGAGCTATAGATCAAGGAGAAAGGCTCCTAAAATATTTTGCTTCACAGCTTAACGACGGTTACAACAATCATCTGCACAACTGTATCTACAGTTTTGAATCCTGACAGAGACTAAACTAATTAAAACCATTTCTTTGTATCTGTCGGCAAAACCCTTTGAGGTTAACATTGAGGCTTACCCGGATAGCTAGTATCCTTGCTTGTAGATGTGCACCATTACCATGAGAGTGGAACCTGCCAACAACAATGCATTTCGCAGGGGTTAAAACATGATATATGAAAGCATTTCGAAACCATATTTCTAAACTAGTAATAACAACAAACGAAGAAAGGAATTTTGGTACATCACCTGAGTAGGTTAGCTTGCGTTGTTTTACTCCAGACGAACAATAGATAACCAAAGCATTACTCCAATAGTTCCTTGTAAAGTAGAACCAGACCGGTGCACTTAGATTCTGAGCGAGCATAACTCTAAAATCAGATCAAATGCTTAATTGTTCACAACATTTCCATCAGGGTTTTTTCATAACCTGGTGTCCTCTAAAAACATCGAATTTTCCAAACAAAACCTACATTGATAGGTCGCGATATCAATACTCGAGCACATCACAACCTCAAAGTCCACCCTTAACATTCTTTTATCCCTACAAATAGTTTACAGTCGTCTCAAAAATGCCATGAAACCCTGGAGAGATGAAGCAAGAGTGCAGGTTACAACCTTGGGGACCCGGAGAGCCTGTCGGCCTCCCTCCCCACTCTTCCAAAACAAATGAATGCTACAAGCACGAAACCGATGATAAGGTGAAGTAGGGTTTTTCCAAAAACTGAGATATTACAAGATCAATTACCAAGATGGAGCCACCGAGACACTTAGGTATACGTTCACCTAATGCATTAAAACCTCATTTAAAACATAAATCACCACGATTGAGTTAATTGCCAGCACAGAGTTCCAGCTATACATTTCCTTACCACGTCTTTCCAACTCGACGTTTGCTCATATGTCTGAATGTTTTATCAACACCAAGACCCCTAGCATGAACACGTGAAATTAGCCACGAAAGCTTACACCTTGTAATCCACTACGAATGCATTTATGGAAGCGTTAATTGCACCACCTTTGGAACGAGTGCCTGCCAACGCATACCTCGATGAGTCAATACTTCACCCATTAACATGTTTGTTAAGTATAGTCCATTTAGGGAGGGCCATATAGTTTCAACCTTAGCATTAACACTTGCATAATAGTCCACAAAAACATTACTAAATGCTTGGGTTATGTATACGTATCCATTACGGGATTTTGGCAATAATAGTAAGTATTATGTTTGCATTTGATCGATACATAGTCCTTCCAATTCAAAGTCTATGTATAATTGCATTATATTATGATGGATAATTCATATAACAAAAACTATATTGTTAGGTATAGGCATTATAACTTGATCCTTGAAATAGTGTAGTATGAAAAGGTTTTCACTATAGTCAATGGTGAAGAACATGAAGTTGTAAACTTTGCAAAGGTCCCTTAACAATAGTATGATATTTATATATGTTAATGCCCCAAACTATCAGCATTAATCCTGAAGATTCCTTATATTGAAGACAAGTAGAAAATCAAATTAAAGTACTTGGGAAAGAATTACAGAGTATATATCTCTTTGCATAAACGATAACAAGACCAGTATTGTGCTGTAGGATAAATTTAAACATACAAGTAAGCTGCTGGTAGAATTCTTGGACATACCTGTTCTCTACAGTGGTATTCATGAGCGTTAGCTAGCGATAGCTAAGTAAGCCCCAGGGCTAAACCAAGGACCCCTTTAGTACATCAAAATGATTTTTTAGTTACTAGAATCAAATTGCATAATTTAGAAAGTAAGTGATGATGTGCCTTTGACAAAATAAAGTACATAATACTAGCAACCACATTAATTTAACTTTACGACACTTTCTATTTTTAACGCTAATTAAGGATTCAATAATTCAAGACTGAATGTTTAACTGTTGCATCATTGTACTAGGATGCTTAAGTAATCTAAACAACATATTAGGAATGTTGTCATTATTGAATCATTATTTAGAGTTTGGCATGTTGTTGTTACAATTTAATACTTCTGCATCGTAATCATAGCAATTTATGCTACTACGAAAATTTTTAATTTTAGTGAAATTTTAGGGGGTTTTACATGTGGTATCAGAGCGCAAGTTCAAATACTAGGCCTGAAGTGGCTCATGCGCGCAAATGAAAATCCATAATAGAATTAAAAAACACTGATTTAATTTATTTTGTTTTCAGTTTCATCATTTTATAATTTGAGTTTGCAGGTATGGAAGGACCAATAGGGTCGGTTGAAGATAGGTCCCTTTATAATGAGCAAAATAATAATGAACAAGGACACATTAATCCTGAATGTATATTTGTTGAATTGAATGATAACTCATCTAAATGATTAAGGACTGTAAAAGATTTAAAATTGTAGATAAAGACAGTTAAAGAAGAAAACGAACGAATTATAAGAGCTCAAGAGGAGCTTAATCATATCCTGTTGAATAATCTTCATAAAAATGACTAAGATAACGAAACAACAAATAATGTTGAGTCTAAAACAATGTCCGACCAACGTAAGGGTAAAAAGATAAAATTAACTGATTATGACAACAGTTCATCTTCCGAATCTGAAGAAAGGGCACACCGAAAAAAGCATAAGTACTCTAGTGACAGTGACTGTTACACTAAGAAAAAGAAGTACATGACCTATGAAGAAATTTATGGCGAGTTCAAAAAGATGAAACCTCCAACCTTCAATGGAGAAACAAAAAAGAGTGAGACAGCTGAAGCATGGCTGTCTGGGATTAATAAGTATTTCCAGATTTATAATTACTCAAGTCACCTAAAAACTAAAATGGAAATTTATAATTTAACTGGAAAACAGACATATGGTGGCAAGATCTGAAAAGAGTTAAAGGTTTAAAGGAGAAAAGTGTAAATTGGAGTAATTTCAAGAAGCACTTTAAAAGAAAATTTTTGTCAGAACAGTATTATGAGGAACGAGCTAAGGAATTTTATGAGTTAAATCTAGGATCCATGGATATGAGAGAGTTGTGCAACAAGTTTCTAAATTTATTAAGGTATGTTCCTTATTTTGTTGAAGAGAAGCCCAAGGTTCAAAGGTTTCTGAGCTGTTTTCCCTCTCACATAAAGGACATAAAGGACATAATTGAATATGATAGTCCTCGAACTCTTGAAGAGGCTATGAGAAAGACGAATATCTGTTTTGAACAGAACAAGAGAAGAGAAGGCATACCAAGCTGGAAGACAAAAAGGCCTAACAACTTTGAGCAAAGGAAGAAGCAGTTTTCTTTTAATCGTAATTTCCGTAATAATAATTCACGTAATGATTCTAACAGAAAGTTTTCAGGAAATAATGCAGCAGCTAATACACAGTCAAAATTTACAGCTGCAAAGAACAGTGATCCACCTAAAAACTTTGTTAAAAGTAATGAAAAGAAACACCCTGTTAAGTGTTGGGAATGTCAGGGACCTCACTATGCATCAAAATTTCCACTCCGGAAGAAGGCTGTCAACAACATACATACTGTACAAGAGGAGGCTACTGTTGGTGATTTAGAAAGGGAGATGCCCAGGATAAATGCAGCTTTGGAGAACAGGCAGGCAGATCATCAAAATTCCATGGTTGAAGTGGAAGGTATGTTAAAAGATAAACCGGTTTCTATTTTGATTGATCCAGGGGCAAGTCTTAGTTATATTTCACCTGATTTAGTAAAATGTTACAATATGAAAGTAGATAAGTTTGATAAATCTTGGCTGGTTCAATTAGCTACTGGCACGAAAAGAAAGGTGATTGATTTTGTAAGAGAATGTGAATTGTTGATGAATCAGTTTAGAACTCATGTTAAACTAAATGTTTTGCCTTTAGGTTCTTATGATATTCTGATTGGAATGGATTGGTTAGAGAAGCGTAGAGTTGTATTAAATTGCTTTGAAAATACTTTTACCTGTTTAAATGATGCATTTGAAACTATCACGGTAAAAGGGATTCCTAGAAAGATATTTGTTAGGCAAATCTCTGCATTACAAGTTAAGAAGGCTGTTCGAAAGGGGTGTAAGTTGTTTGCTGTAAACGTAATTAATAATGAACAGTCCACTAATGAAGATAAGTTAAAACTTGAAGACATACCCATTCTTAAGGAATTTTCGGATGTATTCCCAGAAGAAATTCTAGGACTATATCTGAAAAGGGAACTCGATTTCACCATTGAGTTAGTACCAGGAGCGGTACCAAACTCAAAGGATCCTTACCGAATGAATATTCTGGAGCTCAATGAACTTAAGCCACAACTTAAAGAATTGATTGCTAAAAATTATATAAGACCCAGTGTGTCTCCATGGGGAGCAACTGTAATTTTTGTTAAGAAGAAAGATGAAACTATGTGCTTATGCATAGACTACCGTCAGCTAAATAAGATGACTATAAAGAACTGATATCCCTTGCCCCGCATTGCTGATCTGTTTGATCAACTATGTGGTGCAACGATATTCTCTAAAATTGATTTAAGGTTAGGGTATCATCAAGTTAGGATTAAAGATGAGGACATCTTTAAGACTGCATTCAGGACTCGCTATGGACACTACGAGTTCGTGGTCATGCCCTTTGGGCTAACCAACGCTCCAGCAGTCTTCATGTGTTTAATGAACAACGTGTTACATAAGTAAATGGATAAATTTGTTGTGGTTTTTATTGATGATATTCTAATTTATTCTAAGATGAAAGAGGAACATGACGAATATTTAAAAATAATATTACAAGTGTTAAGGGAACACCAACTGTACGCTAAGTTAAGCAAATGTGATTTTTATAAAGATAAAATACAGTACTTAGGGCATGTAATATCCAAGGATAGAATTGCAGTAGACTCGGACAAGATAAAAGCAATTAATGAATGGCCTACCCCGAAAGACGTGATAGGTGCACGCTCTTTTATGGGAATCACAGGTTATTATCGTAAATTTATTGAAGGATTTTCTAAAATAGCAAATCCTATAACGTCTTTACAAAAGAAAGGTAAGAAGTTTGTATGGGATAAAAATGTGAAGAAAGCTTTAAGAAATTAAAAGAGTTATTAACAAAAGCACCTATTTTAAAAATTGTTGATCCTAACAAGGATTTCATTGTATGCACGGATGCTTGCAATGACGGACTTGGCGAGGTCTTAACACAAGAAGGTCACACAATTGCATATGAGTCTCGGAAGTTAAAGATTCATGAAAAGAACTATGCAACTTACGACCTAGAGCTGGTTGCTGTAATACATGCATTAAAAATGTGGCGACATCATTTAATTGGAAGAAAATTTATCTTAATGACTGATAATAAAGGGTTGAAATACTTACTGGATCAACCGAATCTGAACGCAAGGCAAGCTAGGTGGCTAGTTTTCCTTAGCGAGTACGATTTTGAGATTCATCATATTAAAGGAATAGAAAATAAGGTTGTTGATGCATTGAGCAGAAATGCGAAAGTAAGTTTTATTTCAGCAATCGACACTTATAAATCTAATCTAGAAAATCAGATTAAGGAAAGAGTCGGAATGGATGTAAAATATCATAATTTACTTACTAAAATTGCTGAAGATAATGCTGAAAATTGTATAAAAGATTGCATGATTGATGAAAGAGAGTTACTGCTGTATAAAAACAAACTTTATGTGCCTAATGTTGCTGAAATTAAGTTGCTGATTTTAAATGAATTGCATTAAAGTCCATATTCTGCACACCCTGGTTACCAAAAGATGATAACTATGTTGCGAAAAGATTATTTTTGGCCATGTATGAAAAGTGAAGTAGCTGAATATATTGCTAGGTGTATAGAGTGTCAGCAAGTGCAGGCTAAACACCAACACCCAGCTGGATTGTTGCAACCACTACCTATTCCAGATTGGAAGTGGTACATAATTAGTATTGATTTTATTACTGGGTTACCTAAAAACCAGAAACATAATGATTCCATTATGGTAGTAGTGAACAAGCTTAGTAAGGAAGCGCACTTCATACCAGTTAAGACAACACACAAAGCTCCTGATATTGCTGAAATTTTTATGAAGCATATTTTTCGTTTACATGGTATTGCGAAAGTTATAATTTCTGATAGAGACTCAAAGTTTACAGGAAATTTTTGGAAATCTTTATTTAAAGGTTTAGGTACTACTTTGAATTTCAGTACATCATTTCACCCACAAACAGATGGGCAGATTGAAAGAGTTAATCAAATTCTTGAGGACATGTTAAGAATGGATGTTAGAGATCATCCAGGTAAATGGGAAGATTATTTACATCTCGTTGAATTTGCTTATAATAACCTTTATCAAGATTCAACAAAGCTTAGTCCCTTTGAAATTTTATATGGCAGAAAATGTAATACTCCTATCTCTTGGAGTAATCGAGTTTACATGTTACTATTATGACCTAATTTGTTAAGAGAACTAGAACTAACCGTGAAATAGGTTCAAGGCAATTTGAAAATTGCACAAGACAGACATAAAAGTCAAGCAGATCTAAAAAGAACTCAGAAAGAGTTTCAGGTTGGTGAACATGTGTTCCTCAAGGTAAGACTCAAGGAAAGTTCCCTAAGGCTGGGAAGCTGTGCTAAATTAGCACCAAGGTATTGTGGACCTTTTGAAATCCTTTCCAGGGTAGGAACAGTGGCATATCAGTTGGCAATGCCACCAAATCTTAAAGTACATAATGTATTTCACATCTCTCTTTTGAAAAAGTATGTGCATGATATTACTCATGTTATTAATTGGAATGATGTACAGGTTGAATCAGAAGGAGATTTTCTGGTGGAATCGGACTGTATCCTCAACAAGAGGCAAATTATGCTTCGTAATCGTACTATTGGACAAGTTAAGGTGCAGTGGAAGCACCTTAGTCCGGACGAAGCTACTTGGGAATTGGAAAGTAATATGCGGGTGGCATATTCAATGTTGTTCCAGGAGGAACAAGAGAATGATGAATAATGAAACATTGAGGACGATGTTGAACTTAAGAGGGGGTGTTTGTCACATACCCAAGTTCTAGACATTTTATGTTATTGAGAAAACATTATGTTTTATTTTTATTGTAAAGTTTTATGACAATTGACTAAGTGGGGTCATGGATGACTGTAATTAATTATTTTGAATATTTTATTATTAATAAATAAAAGTGGAGACAAATATCCAAAGGAAACTGTTGAATGAGTGTTCACTGACCGACTAGGGGGAATGGACTGTGGTGGAGAGCAAATTGACATTTGGCAGCATCCTCAACTAACTTCTAACTGTTGCAGGGGGAAAAATCCCTATTTTTATGGTCATGTTCCCCAAGAAAGTGGAACTAAGCAGGTGGCTCATTTATTGAAATAAACTGGCTAAAAGACCTAGGCATGCTATTTATCTATCCATCAAATTCAGTGAGGGGCTGTTCATTCTTTCCTTGTGATAATTTTCTAAGCACAAGAGATTTGATGAGGGGAAAGTTAGAAGTGATTGAGTGAACTAAGACTGCATTCTGAACTAGTGCAACCACATTGTTGAGTTCAATATTTCTAAAGGCAGGTAGTGATGCTGCTAAGTACTACTGCTGAGTTGCAAGGGAATTTATTCCATTATTTCATACAACATCTTTGTCCTAGTGGTTCAGTGAACAGGCTTGGGGGTCCTAAGGCAAGTAGCTTGGCTGTCTTCAGGAGTTGGTTGGGTGGAACGAGCTCCTTTGGCTCTTTGTTTCTTCTTCTACAGTTCCAGGTTCATATTGTGTTATCTTCTTTACTTTTTTTATATTAGTAAATTAAATAGGAATGAAATTGTTATCTACTTTTCCCATTTAATCTAAGGGATTCTGCTTGAGTTAATCATTATTTTATTTCTGTAAATTGTACTGATGAAATAAAATGCAGTATGAATGATGTAGTTAAAAGAAATATAGAATGATTGATTATAAAATCACTTTTCTCCATTTTTCCACACACTGTAATAGTGTCGTACTCTAGTACAGAAATGGTTAGTTAGAGCAGATCACATGCATTAAATGAACTTCAATGATTGTTTTATAAACAGAGAACTATCGCATTTCAGTTCTGTAACATTGTTTTTATTTAAAATAAATCATTTAGAATTGTAAACAAAAATTACGTTTTCTTCTAAATACTTCACTATTTATGTTTATTAATAAACCCTTTCTCTTGTTACAAATAATAATAGTATCGAAAGAATATTCTGCCCAAAACAATAGTAAGAATAGTCTTTTAAAAACAAATAGACCTTATGTAATAGGATTCTTTTTGTTTAACAAACACTACATACATATTTATGAACATGTTTCTTGTATCGTTCTATCTATCATAGAAATAGGCCTATTATAGACTGGACTTCATACTAGCAGCAATATCAGAATAAATCCACACATAAATCAAATAAATACTATTATTATAGTAGACATATAGTATTTCATGCTCTAATATTTCTTCAAAGGAGTACGTTTATCTTTTCACTAAAGTAATGTATGGGCAAATACAAACCTAAAATACGAATTGTAGGATTTAAACCAAGTCTTCATTTCAATAGAGCTTTAGTACTTATACATTTCAAGAAATGTATTACAAATATTATCACTGTAAACCAATACGATATATTACATAGATATGTTATAATTCATATCATTTCATAAAATAAAAGCAGGTTGAAATCAAAGTATCATTGTTCAATAGTCTACTATGTTACTGTAATAACCAAATATTCCCTTTGAACATTAGAATCCCAAACACAACGATTTCGATACAAGTCCTTTTGTTTTCCAAACTCAATGACAAATGCATTTTCAACAGTTAGGAAATCGTTGGAAGATTAAACAAAACCCTAGACCATAATCAGAAAAACGGAGTCCAACATAGTAGGGTTTTGAAGACCCAGAGTTACGACTTTTACAAATTATCACATTATCATTTTCGGGCTAAGCGCTAAACTTTCGTAGTAACAAAACAATGGCACTTGCTTACGAAGTTGCTTTATAAAAAGACGGAATCCATTAACCTTAGAATTACTTAGAACTTTTAGTTCAAAATCAACCGAATCAATTCATGGTATTAAAATCCAAACTCTGAACCTGAACAAAAAATAAAAAACACTGTAAATAATGGCTGAAATAGTGAAGAAACAATGAGCTACAGCTCAAGGAGCAAGGCTCCTAAAATCTTTTGCTTCACAGCTTAACGACAGTTACAACAATCATCTGCACGACTGTATCTACAGTTTTGAATCCTGAGAGAGACTAAACTAATTAAAACCATTTCTTTGTATCTGTCAGCAAAACCCTTTGAGGTTAACACTAAGGATTACCCGGATAGCTAGTATCCTTGCTTGCAGATGTGCACCACTACCGTGAGAGTGGAACCTGCCAACAACAATGCATTTCGTAGGGGTTAAAACATGATATACAAAAGCATTTCGAAACCATATTTCTAAACTAGTAATAACAACAAACGAAGAAAGGAATTCTGGTACATCACCTAAGTAGGTTAGCTTGCATTGTTTTACTCCAGACGAACAGTAGATAACCGAAGCATTACTCCAATAGTTCTTTGTCGAGCAGAACCAGACCGGTGCACTCAGATTCAGAGAGCATAACTCTAAAACCAGATCAAATGCTTAATTGTTCACAACATTTCCATCAGGGTTTTCTCATAACCTGGTGTCCTCTAAAAACATCCAATTCTCCAAACAAAACCTACATTGATAGGTCGCGATATCAAGACCCGAGCACATCACAACCTAGAATTCCACCCTTCACATTCCTTTATCCCTACAAATAGTTTACAGTCGGCTCAAAAACGCCATGAAACCCTGGAGAGCTGAAGCAAGAGTGGAGGTTACAACCCTCGGGACCTAGAGAGTTTGTCGGCCTCCCTCCCCACACTTCCAAAAAAAATGAATGCTACAAGCACGAAACCGACGATAAGGTGAAGTAAGGTTTTTCCAAAAACCGAGATATTACAAGATCAACGACTAAGATACAGCCACCGAGACACTTAGGTATACGTTCACCTAATGCATTAAAACCTCATTTAAAACATAAATCACCACGATCGAGTTAAATTCCAGCACAGAGTTCCAGCTATACATTTCCTTACCACGTCTTTCCAACTCGACGTTTGCTCATATGTATGAATGTTTTATCAACACCACGGCCCCTAGCATGAACATGTGAAATTAGCCACGAAAGCTTACACCTTGTAATCCACTACAAATGCATTTATGGAAGTGTTAATTGCACTACCTTTGGAACGAGTGCCTGCCAACGCATACCTCGATGAGTCAATACTTCACCCATTAACATGTTTGTTAAGTATAGTCCATTTAGGGAGGGCCATATAGTTTCAACCTTAGCATTAACGCTTGCATAATAGTCCACGAAAACATTACTAAATGCTTGGGTTATGTACACGTATCCATTACGGGATTTTGGCAATAATAGTAAGTATTATGTTTGCATTTGATCGATACATAGTCCTTCCAATTCAAAGTCTATGTATAATTGCATTATATTATGATGGATAATTCATATAACAAAAACTATATTGTTAGGTATAGGCATTATAACTTGATCCTTGAAATAGTGTAGTATGAAAAGGTTTTCACTATAGTCAATGGTGAAGAACATGAAGTTGTAAACTTTGCAAAGGTCCCTTAACAATAGTATGATATTTATATATGTTAATGCAAAGGTCCACCTGCACATCGTATTATTCCACAAACATGTGATGCATTTTTGAGTTTGGCACGGGAGGTTGTTCGCCATGGCACTATGGTTCAACATATGGGTGAGGAAGGGACATCTGTCCCTGGTGTGGTACATACACCAGGTCGTCACCATGCAGGACCATCCACTGGTGCAGGACCATCGACACATCCCCATCTTAGTACTGATCCTCACAAGTGCACATCATGTGGTTGTCCTTGCTATGGTCTTGCCTCGGATGTTGCCTTCAGTGGTTTTTTGAGAGAGGTATGTAGATGGTTAATTGTAATAAATTCTTCATTTATTTTCATCTTTGTACACATATATATAGTTTGATCTAATATATTAATTTTGTGAACTTGCAGTTGATGCTTTATGCCGGCAGGGACGCCCCAGAGTCAGATGTTCCAGACTCTACAGGGGGGCATGATGCTACCCATTTGGTAGGCCCATCTTATATAGCACCTATTGCCGTATCTCACATCGAGGTAAACATTTTAAAATTTCAGTTTTTTAATACTTGTTAATTTCCACATACTTTACATTTTAGTTCACTAATGTTATCTACGGTCTAATATTTACAATTATTAAACTTGCAGATGGCAGATCCTTCACTGGGGTAAGGTAATGTGGAGGTAGCACCCATGGTCGTACCGTCCGATGAAACATCTAGGCTCCAGGAAACAATTAAAAATGACATTTTTAAAATACATGTTTGTTTGTTGAATCATGCATGTCTAACTACATGAACACTTGCTGACTGTAGGCACCATCCGAGACATCTGGACCATTGCCTGGATTTGTATCTCCCGCTAGGCCATTCGTGAACAAGGGTCATGTGTATGTGAGGCGTTCTACTCCTAGCAAGATTCCAGCTTCCCATGACCATGGGATTACTCATACCATGGTAATGTATATCCTTTGTTGATATTTGTTGTTTAACTTGAAATCTAGCGCATAAATAGTTTTTGTTAATGTTTGAATTGCATGTTTACTGCATCAGGAACCCGAGTTGTCTACTCAAAACCTCGCATTGATGGTTGATGCAGCAGTCAGTGCTGCATCTGCAATGGCAACTGATCACATACAGGTATGTAACTATTTCAACATTATCTTTACATAGTTTATTATTGTTGTCTATTGTTTATTCATGAATTTCTAACTATTTCAACATTTTTTCATTGTAGCCACCACCAGCAGGAGTAGTTCCTGGCCCCCCTAGTTCGACCATCCAGGATGTTCAACCAACGGCTCCATCTGTTACACAAGCAACACAATCCCCTTTGTCAGTTGAGGTGAGATGTCCTTCAATGACAAAGTGTTTCATGCACTTTCCATGCACAAGTTGATAATTGTTGAGCTAATGTATTAGTACATAGTTAGTTTAATTTAACAATTGATATTTAATTTGCAGGATCCAGAGACGCACACTGATCCTAGAGATGTGCCTAGAGGATCAACGTCGGGAAAGAACAAGAGGAAGCTTGAGTTTTGATGTGTCTTATGAGATATATGTACATTTGGATACATGTACATGTGGCTTGGATAGTTTTGGACACATGTGCTTTTGGATACTTTTGGATATATATGTACTTTTCGATACATTTACTTTTGGAGACATGTACATTGACTTCATTGTGCATGTACTTTTGGAGACATGTACATTGACTTCATTGGATACATGTACTTTTGGATATATATGTACTTTTGGATACATGTACTTTTGGAGACATGTACTTTGACATTTCACTTTGTATTTGTTATTCGGCTTCCACATGTTCTTGTGTCAATCTATTGTGTTGATTTGTGTGGATTATCTATTACTCATGAATGCGCTATGTCAAAAGAACAAACTATTATATTTAAAGGTTTCAATGAACTCACTACATGTGTGCACTAATTGGTATCTAATTAAAAATTGTGATTTTGGATGATCATTACAAGTTAAGTCAAATTTCTTGCTCGTGTAATTTAATCAAACTAAGTGCAATACAATGTTTTTCAAGGTTTCAACGAACTCACTGATGCACACTAACTGGATAGGTCTAATAAAATTTGTGAGTTTGGATGATTAAATTACAAGTTAAGTCAATGTTCAAGTGTAATTTAATAAAACTAAGTGCAATACATGCTACACATTTCATCAACGCCCAATATTTGATTGTACAATTAGATTCAACACTACATATGAGTAACTACATACAAGTACTCAAAGCAACATTGGTGTAAGGAACAAACGTTACCTCAGGATTCGAGAAATAAAGTGCCTTCTATTGTTGGTTGGGAAGGATATGCTTGGATATCCTTATGGCTTGGAGGTCATCTTCATGTAGATAAGTACTCTTGTTCTCATGTGTCATTAAGGTTTTTTCATGTGGTAAAATCCTTCAGGGTTAGGGTTTGTTCATGTGGTTTCATTGTACTTGTTTTCTAAACATACAATTATTCTAAGAAAGGTTGCTAGGTTTTCTTCCCCATGAGGGTTTCCAGGGATAAAATGTTGTGCCTCTTGTGCATTGTTATTCTTAACTAGATCCTACATGTTAAATTCTTTATGTAAATGTTTTATGGTTAAATTTATGCATTGAACTAATGGTTATGGTTGGTATAAAGCATTTATCTAGATCAAGTATAAAAAATTTAACATGGTATAAGAGGTGAGCTGTTAAGAAGGAAATTATACAAGCCTTAAAAAACATAAACCCTAGGAGGACCGAAAGTCTCCAAGTGTCCCGGACGGAAAGTCACCAAGTGTCCCTGAACGACATTTTTATGCGACTTGCACCTCGTCATAGCTCGAAAACCGGAGGTCGGATCGACGAACCGTCGACTCCGTTGGTCTCCTAGCGTGCGATTACCTCTAGGGGGCCCTCTCCCTCGTCTTCTCATGGCCCAGTGCCTTCATTGTGAATTCATTTCGTAAACTAGGGTTTTGCTAGTTTCATTGCATGAAATCTCGCATTGGTGGGTTAACTTTGCAAAACCCCCCACTGATCCAGTGTTGGCAGTGTTCCCACGTTGGCATTTCCCATACACACTTGTAGGAGCCAACGACACGCAATCTTGTTGCTCCATTTGTTTTTTTGCTCCCGGACGGAAAGTCACCAAGTGTCCTTGAACGACATTTTCATGCGACTTGCAACTCATCATAACTCAGAAACCGAAGGTCGGATCGATGAACCGTCGACTCCGTTGGTCTCTTGGCGTGTGATTACCTCTAGGGGGGCCTCTCCCTCGTCTTCTCATGGCCCAGTGCCTTCATTGTGCATTCATTTCGTAAACTAGGGTTTTGCTTAGTTTCATTGCACGCAATCTCGCATTGGTGGGTCAACTCTGCAAACCCCCCCGAGCCAGTGTTGGAAGTTTTCCCACGTCGGCATTGCCCATACACACTTGAAGGAGCCAACAACACGCAATCTTGCTGCTCCGTTTGCTTTTTTGCTCCCGGACGGAAAGTCATCAAGTGTCCCTGAACGACATTTTCATGCGACTTGCAACTCGTCATAACTCGGAAACCGGAGGTCGGATCGATGAATCGTCGACTTCGTTGGTCTCCTGGCGTGCAATTACCTTTAGGGGGCCCTCTCCCTTGTCTTCTCATGGCCCAGTGCCTTCATTGTGCATTCATTTTGTAAACTAGGGTTTTGCTCAGTTTCATTGCGTGCAATCTCGCATTGGTGGGTCAACTTTGCAAAACCCCCCCCAAGCCAGTGTTGGAAGTGTTCCCACATCGGCATTGCCCATACACACTTGCAGGGGCCAAAGACACGCAATCTTGCTGCTCCGTTTGCTTTTTGGCTCCCGGACGGAAAGTCACCAAGTGTCCCTAAACGACATTTTCATGCGACTTGCAACTCGTCATAGCTCGAAAATCGCTGGTCGGATTGACGAACTGTCGACTCCATTGGTCTCCTGGCGTGCGATTACCTCTAGGGGGTCCTCTCCCTCGTCTTCTCATGGCCCAGTGCCTTCATTGTGCATTCATTTCGTAAACTAGGGTTTTGCTCAGTTTCATTGCATGCAATCTCACATTGGTGGGTCAACTCTGCAAACCCCCCCCCCCCCGAGCCAGTGTTGGCAGTGTTCCCACATCGGCATTTCCCATACAAACTTGTAGGAGCCAACGGTACGCAATCTTGCTGCTCCGTTTGCTTTTTTGCTTCCGGACGGAAAGTCACTAAGTGTCCCTGAACGACATTTTCATGCGACTTGCAACTCGTCATAACTCGGAAACCGGAGGTCGAATTGATGAACCGTCGACTTCATTGGTCTCCTGGCATGCAATTAACTCTAGGGGGCCCTCTCCCTCATCTTCTCATGGCCCAGTGCCTTCATTTCGTAAACTAGGGTTTTGCTCAGTTTCATTGCATGCAATATCGCATTGGTGGGTCAACTCTTCAAAACCCCCCCCGAGCCAGTGTTGGCAGTGTTCCCACGTTGGCATTGCTCATACACACTTGCAGGGGCCAACGACACTCAATCTTGCTGCTCCGTTTGATTTTTGGATCCCGGACGGAAAGTCACCAAGTGTCCCTTAACGACATTTTCATGCGACTTGCAACTCGTCAAAGCTTGGAAACTGGAGGTCGGATCGATGAACTGTCGACTCCGTTGGTCTCCTGGCATGCGATTACCTCTAGGGGGCCCTCTCCCTCGTCTTCTCATGGCCCAGTGCCTTCATTGTGCATTCATTTCGTAAACTAGGGTTTTGCTCAGTTTCATTGCATGAAATCTCGCATTGGTGGGTCAACTCTACAAACCCCCCCCCCCTCCCCCCCGAGCCAGTGTTGGCAGTGTTCCCACGTCGGCATTTCCCATACACACTTGCAGGAGCCAACAACATGCAATCTTGCTGCTCTGTTTTCTTTTTTGCTCCCAGATGGAAAGTCACCAAGTGTCCCTGAACGACATTTTCATGCGACTTGCAACTTGTCATAGCTTGGAAAACGGAGGTCGGATCGATGAACCATCGACTCCGTTGGTCTCCTGGAGTGCGATTACCTCTGGGGGCCCTCTCTCTCGTCTTCTCATGGCCCAGTGGCTTCATTGTGCATTCATTTCGTAAACTAGGGTTTTGCTCAGTTTCATTGCATGCAATCTCGCATTGGTGGGTCAACTCTGCAAAATCCCCCCTAAGCCAGTGTTGGTAGTGTTCCCACGTCGGCATTGCCCATACACACTTGTAGGGGCCAACAGCATGCAATCAGACAACCAAATACAACTGTATAAAGTGAATATTATTACTTGTTTTAAAATTTGTTTCCCTCCCTTAACCTCGTTTTGTAGATTTGTGTTGGCCATTGTTGATAGGGAGTTATCTCGCCCAATTCTGTGGCCATTTTCTGTTAGATTGTGTGGAAAAATATAGCATTTATTGTCCTCAACCTAGCTCATTTTACCTCTTCCTATTTCAAAGGTATTCATGCTCCTCCACTCAACCCGCTTAAATGAATTTGAGAAATAATACCCCTGTGACTCTATTGGGCTAGTTTCGACGATTAAAAATTTCAGGTGGGTAGGCCATAAAAGGTTGATCCTGTTCTAAAACCATGCATCGGTTCTGAAACCAAAGTAAGCAGTTTAGGTATAACTCTTACTTGCACCAGATTATTCAGTGACCATAATTCATGTCAGACTAAGTGGCAGGTGCAGACTGAGAGAACCTAACATAAACTCCAAGAGAAAAAGGCGAAGAGGGGGAACTCATTCGTATTTGCATAAAAAAATACTAATGGAACACAATGAAGGATTCCCTGGTTCCACTTGTTCAAGAAAATGACACCTTCTCTTGACGAAACTAGTAAAAAATCTACCTGTATTGCCAATGGAAATCCTGCTACAATTTACGTCGGAAGAAAAGCATAGATACCTATAGCTGCCATATTTCCTTCTGTAAGCCGCTCGCCCATCGGAAAAGCTAATGTAATAGCCTATAGCCCATAAATTCTGTTAAGATCAATATGTTCCAGCTCACGAACTGAGATCTTATTTATCTTAGACATAAACAAAAGAGCTTCAGGATGAATACTAGAGAGCCGTGGCTTTACAACTTCAACCTTGTAAGGACGTAGGGTAATAAAACGAGACATAGAATGACAACCGTGGCTCGGATCGATGAACCGTCGACTTCGTTGGATTCAGGGCACCGAGACAGTGCTAGGGGTGCCCCTCTCCTCTAGTCCCATGGCCCAAGTGTCACCTTGTAGGTCCATTTTGGAAACTAGGGTTTTGCTCAGTAAGGGAGTGTGCAATTTTTGCACACGGGGATCCACCTTTCAAAATCATCCTTTGGACACTTATGGATAGCGTTCCCAACTGGAACTTTCCTAGACACACTTGCATCACTCCCCGAAACCCGATTTTGTTGCACGGTTGGAATTCTATGCCCCCGGTAGGTATCCAGCAGGTGTCCCTGAAGGCCTTTTGGATGCGAGACGGAACGGGCCATAGAATGACGACCGTGGCTCGGATCGATGAACCGTAGACTCCGTTGGATTCAGGGCACCGGGATAGTGCTAGGGGTGCCCCCCTCCTCCAGTCCCATGGCCCAGGTGTCACCTTGTAGGTCCATTTTGGAAACTAGGGTTTTGCTCAGTAAGGGAGTGTGCAATTTTTGCACACGGGGGTCCACCTTGCAAAATCATCCTACGGGCACTTATGGTGATAATGATGATGATGGAGACATTGATGGTGATGGTGAGGGTGATGGTGAGGGTGATGGTGATGGTGAAGGTGATGAAGATGGAGATGGTGATGGGATGGTGATGGTGATGGGATGGTGATGATGATGATGATCAAGACGTTGATGGTGATGGTGATGGTGATGGTGATGGTGATGGTGATGTTGATGAGGAACCTAGAGATGACAATGATGATGATGAAGATTTTGATGATGATGATAATGGTGATGGTGATGGGAAGATGATGATGATGAAGAAGATGATGATGGTGAAGATGTTGATGAGGAAGGGGAAGATGGCAATGATGATGAAGATATTGTTGAAGATGATGATGGTGGTGGTGATGAAGATCACCATGTGTATTCAATCAAACAAATTAGAGTTAAATCACCATAATCTTAGGGTTTATTGATCATATGTAAAAAATGGCATTTTCATAAACTTGACATACAAGAGAACTTTTGGCATATTTATAAACAACATAAATGTAAATTTGGCATATCAAGAACACAAAATTGACATATTCATAAACAACATACATGTGAAAATTGAGCATATAGCAATATTCAATTACAAATAATATAAATAGTATAGTATTAAAAGTATGTAACAAACCTCATCATGCTAGATCCCACGTATTATCATACAACCAAGCTCTCCGGATCATCTCTTATACTGATGGTCTCTATTAGTCTCTCTTGCTCTGTATCCGGTAAGAAGTAGCGTACCTTCGATGAATTTCGGCTAGGCATTGTTCATACTTGGAGGTTTGTACCAATGATTAAGTTGGTAAAGTGATACACACTTGCACCTGGTATGTAATCCTTGTAAACATATCCACCCTTCTTTCTTGCATTGTTGTCCTGTGTCAAGTATTCACCTTTAACAACCATAGACCCGGTTGGGTAGTGGTTGTTTTCATCGTCAGTCATGGACATAATGAGGGTTTGCTTTCCATCTATACAACGTGCCAACTAGTAATCACCACCCCATTCAGTATCTTTTGAGGCAACCACTGCATATATGTGCCCTGCATTATATGATTGTAGGTATATGATCAAAATATTTTTTGTGCGATACAAGGCCATTAATGTTCATTTGAAGACTACGTAAACAAACAAAAAAAATTAAGGAAATGCATCATACCGGGTTGTACAAGGTCTGAGACATGATCAAAATCTGCAGAAATAGATGATTGGTCTTCTTCCAATGGAGTTAACTCAACAATTGCACGCTGATCAAGTGGAAGTGATATGCGATCCCATCCATCAACCCAATCCAATGATTCACACCCTTCCTAGTCACCATCAAAACAAGGCGAGAAAAAACAAGCAAGTTTTCTGGTCCAAATTTCAAATACCGGGTTATCAGAGCTTTGAACCGAATGAAAGCCACGAGTCTCAAGCACAGTATTACATTCCCATGCATGTGAACTATCTATGTCTACCACCTCCCAAAAAAATCTCTCCAGGTGTCTCTTTCTTGTTGATTCTACTCGCATAGTTGATTCCTGTCCCATTACTGACGTGCACCACCTGACTATAGATTGACCATTTTGAATAGTAGATTCTATAGATACTTTCAATTCCTCTCTTCGCAGGGCTGTTTTGACACATGCTCCAGCTCCATCATGCTCTCCTTTACCATGCCCAGTCTCAAAATAGTTCCACATATGTGGCACTTTGTAGTTTTTATGCAATGAACACAACCATTGAAATATGCGTGCATTTTTGAATTGACCAGCACATCCATCAGACCAAATCCAGTGTCGATCCTTCTGTATGATCCTTCCCTTCAAGTGATCATAGAACATGATGAAGCAATGACGTACATAGTGGAAGTCGTGGCACCTATCATCACTTATGTAGAAGTGATATTCCTTCAGAATTTCTCTTTGCTCTTCAATGATATTTGGGCCATGCTTATATGTGATATGGACCATCAAGGAAACCTGCTCAGAGTGATAATACTGACATTGGATCTCATTTTGAGGTTGCAGAGTGTAGTTCTTGGCAAAATCAACAACTGAAAGTATAGTACCACGGGGAAATGTATCTCTACATATTCTAAACTATTCATCCTGCCATCGTGCCAAGTGGACATGATGAACATAATCATGTGTCTTTTCAATAAATTCCTTGACGAAGTCACTAATTGGCACCCAGTGACACAAAATGATCTCAATGTTAGTTTTTTTTATAAGCAAGGATTGAAATGTAACTGTTCAAACATAATTTTATAGATATAAATGCATACCTGGGATGTCACCAATTGTATTTTTTTGCTTTCTTTCCCTGGGACTATTTCATAGCTGATATATTTGAAACTTTTCATGTCTACAACCATTTTCCCAAATTCATTGTCTCCACTCTCATGCATACATTGGCTCAATAATGTCATTCCACTACAGTTGGGGCATGTTCCATCCAAGCAAGATTTTGCATAGTATGTTTGCCCCTTAGGCCTATTGCACATGATGCTATGAATGAATTCTCTTGATGAAGTTGGTGGTATTGTCAGGGAGCAATCCTGCACATGGTTAGTATGCAACACATGACGAATGTACACAAATGTTTCATAGTAATATTCGTATTCTACATGGTATCTACAACAACAAGTGTTACGAAGAGTATTTATTCTAACATACCATGGCTTACATTTATCAAAAGATCTTTGCCCCAAGTTCAATTGTCTATGTTCATTCCTAAATTTCTCATATAGTTCTGTTTGTGTTATATCAAGAAGATGCTTAGTATGTGGTTCACGTTCCTTTGAACCCCTTCTCAGTTTTAGTACATCCTTTCGGTTTGAAGAAGGCCTTGTGAAATCATGCCAAAAACTCTGCACTAGTCCCTTTATTGCATCAACTAGCTTCATGTCACGACGTGGCAACCGACCAATAAAGGCCCAAAAATCTGTCTGATCGGTTGTGTCAAGATGTTCTCTTCTAATATAATACCTATGGAGGGTTTTTATATTCAAATTAACTAGTTGGGATGTAGGCCTGAGAATACGAAGGACCCTGGTGTTCTTATTTGCAATTGCTTGTGACAACACACGACGAGCCGCATTGCGGTCCTTTGAACGTGTGTTCTTACCAATTTTACCAAATGCATCTACTAAGCTTTTAACTATATGAGAACTTGGTTCATAATTCTTTATCATCTTTATCCCTAACTTTTTCCTAACAACATTCATGCTCGATTTTAACAATGATAAAAATAATCTACATTTATCTCCATCACATTTAGAAACAAAATATTTATCAAGTATCTGTTGAGTTTGATAAGCAATACTACGTTTAGATAGCATTCAATGGAATTGAGGAGAATTTCATCAACTTGTATACGCTTCGGAGTTCTTCGACGTGTGCTTGCTAGTGGAGGTAAGGGGGTTGGAATTCTATCATGTAGCGCATCACCAAGGCGCTCTGGCATTTCAGTAGTAGCTTGGTGTCCTTCATTATCTTCCTGGTAGTTGGATGGTGGAAGTCCAACATCCTCATCGATGGTCTGTGGAAGTCCAACATCCTCTTGTGGAAGTCCAACATCCTCATCGATGGTCCGGATAACATTTTCTTCTTCAACAGTAGGCAACATGTCCAACACCTCTCTGACTTCATAACTTGTATAACCACATCCGGATAACAAATTTTGTGTTTCTCCATTAGCTTCATCTTGAGATGGTAACTTATCACTTTGACTTGAAGTGGGAATTGAAACATCCCCTAATGAGCACCTACATTTTGCTTCTTGATTACTTCCATGGGGTGCTTGTTCAACAACTATTGTGGAAATTAAAGGTCCCTCTTGTCGTGGATTAATATGATGAACCGTGGTATCCTCTACAATTGGATTTGGATTAGTTTCCAAAGAAAGCCTCCGATTCATCATGTGTATTCTTTTCTTTTCTTTCTCTTCTTCAATGACTTCCTGAGGTCTCTTCCTCCTTGTTGATTTTCTTCCTCGGTTACGTGGATTCCCCATCACCACAATGATCAATTCAATATAGTTTGTTTTTGTTGCTCCTCAATTACAAGCTTTCAAACCTTTAGTGCTTTCTAGAACTATAGATCCTTCAAGGTGCTTCAATCTTCCTTCTCAAATGTTCATCTTTCCCATCAAAACAATTATGAATGAGAAAATTTACCTTTGGTGCTCTTCAATAATAAGCAAATGAAAGTTAAATCATAGATTGTTTGGGCTCTTTGATTCTCTTGTACAATTGTGTATATCCACCATCAC